>JAEOAD010000004.1:3382500-4600000 GCA_036365145.1 Orientallactaga sibirica | reverse complement strand
TTAGATTTTTGTTAGAGGAATGCAATTCATATGTTGTATGACATATTATGTAACCAGTGAACTATAGGAAGGCCTTAAATTAACTCCATGAACATTTCTGCAACAAATTGTGTGATAATATTACAGATGTTGCATAAATATGATGGTTCTCATTTCACTTCAAGTTAAGTTTGAATCACAGTTTAATTTTGTTTCAAAGTAATGGAAAACCTTTAGTCTTTAGAGCTTCTGACAAATGGAATACATTTTGTTTTCAAACAGAAACTTACAGCTTGAAAAATGATGTATCCTGACCAAGTGGGATTTCCTATTAGTATGGAAAAATAGTTAAAATGAGAAACTCTAATAATACAGTTTTCTCTATTACTGAATTAAGAAGAAAGAACATGTTGTTATTTCTCTGTAGAATTTAAAGTAGAAATTAGCAAAGGTAGTGGCAAGTCCTCATGGAGGTAGGAAACTGCAATCCTAGTGCTGCGAGGCACAGTGATAACAAGTTTTGGCCCAGCCTGGGATTCAAAAGGACTGTGGCTCAACCTTTCCTCATTCCCCATCCCAAAAATGACTAATTTTTATTTATTTAGGAGGGAGAAAGGGAGAAACAGAGAGAATGAGCATACCAGGGCCTCTAGTCACTGCAAACAAACTCCAGATGCATGCACCACCATGTGCATCTGGCTTATGTGGGTTCTGAGGAATTGAACCTGGGTCCTTAGGCAAGTGCCTTAAATGCTAAGCTATCTCTCTAGCCCTAATGTTTTTTGACATAATAAGTGAATAATGTTTTACATTATAAGATTTATTTGCATCATCAAAAATGGACAGAATCATGTTTGATGGGTAAACACTAAAGACATTCCAAGTCAAGTCAAGAGAAAGACACCCACTTTTTTTAACCTTTTGGATACATAGATGGTAGATAAATAGAGGATAGATAGAAGATAGATAGGTAGATAATGAAGTGTAGCCTACTTTTTTTAACCTTTTGGATACATAGATGGTAGATAAATAGAGGATAGATAGAAGATAGATAGGTAGATAATAGAAGAAAGAAAGAAAGAAAGAAAGAAAGAAAGAAAGAAAGAAAGAAAGAAAGAAAGAAAGAAAAAAACAAACAAACATACATACATGATATATACATACAGACAGACAAACTTAGATACACAGATAGGTCATAGATTCCTTGGTACATGATATGAACTGGCTAATACAATTAGAAAAGAGAAAGCTTAGAGGACCAGAATTAGAAAGAAGGTGAAACATGCCATTTACTAATGACATAAGTGTAAACCTAAAACACAAGAAAATGAAATATTATATATAAGAGAGTTTAACATAATGGTGAGATATAAAATGAATGTGCAGATTTAATATATATATAATATATGCACATATAATAAATATAGGTGTCATTAAACTGATAAGAACAGCTACTTAGAAAAAGGCTGAGAATCAATTATAGGTGTAATTAAAATAAAACTGTGACACGAGTACATAAGGCAGAGATGACAGTGCAATACAATGCAGAATTCATACACACACCAAACTAAAAAATTAAAATTTGGTATACACACAAAGTCATATTTTGTTGTTTTTTTTTGAGGTAGGGCCTCGCTCTAGTCCAGGCTGACCGGGAATTAGTCTCAGGCTGGCCTAGAACTCACATTGATCCTCCCACCTCAGTCTCCCAAGTGCTGGGATTAAATGTGTGTGCCATCATGCCTGGTCTCATATATATATATATATATTTTTTTTGGTTTTTCGAGGTAGGGTCTCACTCTGGCCCAGGCTGACCTGGAATTAACTATGTAGTCTCAGGGTGGCCTTGAACTCACAGCGATCCTCCTACCTCTGCCTCCCGAGTGCTGGGATTAAAGGCGTGCGCCACCACGCCCAGCTTTAAAGTCATATTTTTAACCATTAAACAGATTGTAGAAAAATATATCAGGGCAACTAGATAGTTGTATGTAATCAGTAATTTTAAACTCTTATCCCAAAATTCAGGAAAAAATTTTTCAGAGATTTAATATAATTTTTAAAATAAAAAAGAAAATCTGGGCAAATTAATAATAATGTAGAAGTGGCAGATCAAAAAAAATCTCTACACTACATAATAAAACAAAATATGCTATTGAAATTTAAAGCTAGAGTGAAAATTAATCTTAATATCTCAAAGGGCTCTTGCATATATAAAAAACTGTTAGAAATTAATAAATAAAAGACCACCAGAGACACTTTAAAAATTCACAAATAAGTCAAAATACATTACACAGACAGCTGGGCATGATGGCACATGCATTTAATCCCAACACTTGGGAGGTAGATGTAGGAGGATCTCTGTGAGTTTGAAGCCACCCTGAGACTACATAATGAAGTGAATTCCAGGTCAGGCTAAGCTGCAGTGAAACACTACCTCAAAAAAAAAAAAAAAAAAATACACAGAAAATGAAACACAAAATTGCCCATCAAAATTTCTTAAATCTAACTAGAAGAAGTGTTTCCATTCTTATACTGTAGGCTAAATCCTAGATTTTAGTAATTTACTCTGCTAAAAGAGACACTTGTCCATTTTGCTTATGGATGTATAAATTGTTTCAGCCAAAAAAGAGAAATTTAATAATACTTATATATAGCTTTTGCCTTGGGAATCTTACACACACTTATAATTATGTGAAATGACAAATGAGCAACTATGTTCAATTTAGTCCTGTTCTTTGGATTTCTGATTAATAAGAATAATCAAAAAGTTACATAAAAATGATCAATTTTTCAGGCATGATGGGGTACACCTTTAATCCCAGCATTTGGGACTATATAGTAAATTCCAGGTCAGCCTTGGCTAGAGACCTTACCTTGAAAAAAACACATGAACAAAAAGGAAAAATTTAAATTTTCTTTTAACATGTTTCATGTTGATAGTCAAATCTTTTTTGACTATCTTGTTGATAGTCAAAGTACTTAGATGAAGACATTTAATAAATACTTTGTTGAACTATATTTGGCTTCTGCATAACTGTAGAATTTATATTGTCATAAATATTTAAGTTTTCATTTCACATAGTTCAAAATTATGAAACTAATACAAATCTACCAGCAATAAATATTAGAATCCTTTTAAAAATGTGCATTATTTATTTAGTGTATGTGTTTGCACGGTGGTGTGCATGTGTGGGTAAGCATGTGCCATGGTGCCCATGTGAAGATCCAAGACAACTGTTCAGGGTGACCTTCCGCCTCATTTTGAGGCAGGGTCTCTCATTGTTTACAACTGCATTCTAGGAAATCCCCTGTCTCTGCATCCCTTCTTGTCATAGGTGCATGAGAGTTACAGAAACCCACCACAGCTTCTAGCTTTTAGATGGGTCTGGAAATCTGAACTTGAGTACTTTTATCCACACCCTATCCTAAGCTCCTAGACTACTCTTAGATAAAAAGATAAATATTAAAATAAATAACATTTGGGAAAATTTTAAGTTAAAGTTACAAAGGTTTACAAAAAACTATAAAAATATTAAGATATATCAGTTCTAAATGTGAAACTCAAATTAAATTGCTACTTTTCTAATAAAAAGTAGCTTCTATAAAATTTTCTATATCATGCAATTATTTTGATAATATGATAAAGTAATTCTTTAAAAAAAAAATAAGGTGTATTTATGTAGCCCAAGCTGCCCTAGAATTCACCATCTTTCTACCTTCATCTCTCATGTTCTGGAATTCAGCTATGCTACAGCTGACCAATTATTCTTTACTTCTTTTGGAAAATTTAAATACATAAGAAAGGATGCAGTTGGTAAGAGTGCGGAATTCAACCTACTCAATACAGGAAAAATAATTCACAAATGCATAATTTAAAGTATGATGGTGGAATTATATTAAACAAACACAACAAGGGAAAAGGAAGTAAAAATGTAACCAAAGTAGATTAGCTAATTTTTCTCATCATTATGAGCAAATACTTGACCAAAAGCAACTTAAGGGAAGAAAGGTTTATTTAGGCTCATCGTGTAAGTGTCAACACAGTCCACTGTGCTGCAAAGCCTGCAGCAGGAGCATGAGGCAGCTGATGACATTATTTTACAGTCAAAATGCAGAGGGAAATGCATTCTGGTGCTCAGCTCACTTACTCCTTCTATTCAGTCTAGGAACCCAGAGCAAGGGATGGTGCCACCCACATTCAGGGTGGGCCTCCCCTCCCCAGTTAAACCTCTCTAGCAACATTCTCACAGATATCCCTAAAGATATGTCTCATAGGTGACTTTAGATATTGTCAAGTTGATTATAAATACTAAACAATATACCAGGTATATGTTAAAATTTAGTACACAATTAAGATGTCATACATGTATGTGGTTAAAAAAAAAGTGTTGTTAAGCCAGGCATGATGGTAAACACCTTTAATCCCAGCACTGAAAATGTGACACACATGCTTAATGGAGTTTTGTTTTGATATAAAGAGAACAGAAATGATGAGATTTAAAGGAAAATGGATGAATGTAGAAATTATTATAGTAAGTGAGACAATCCAGGCTCATAAAGACAACTACTACATGTTATTCTCTTAGGTGGGGGTCTAGACTTAAATTTTTACATATATGTGGGTGAGTGAATAGACCATAAAACTAGACGGGGGACACTGAGATGGGAAAAGAGATATTAAGGAAAGCAGAGAAGATGAAAAATAATAGAACATGTGTAGGTAATGGGACTACTGAAGGATGGGAGAATGAAAGCAGGGGAGGGGAGTGGGAAAGGAAGGTGGACAAGAAAAAAACTAGATATGAAAATACCATAATAAAACCCATACTTTATATGCTAAAATCAAATTTAAAAAGTAAATTTAAAGAAATCATAATCTATAGCCATGGAATATGAAAGATCATGACATATAATAGTGTGGAGAAAATGAGAATACCTGCCTCCCACCAAAATGAGTTGTCAATGCTACATTACTAAATCAGTCAGCCAAGCTTAGGTAGATGATAGACACATAGATAGGTAGGACATAAATACATATATAGATACAGATGACACAGAGCTAGAGATATATACATAGAAAAAGTATATATGGGTCCTTTGTTAAAAAAAGAAAAATATAACATATTAACCTTATAACTTAAAATTACTATTTAAAACAACAAAAATTAGAACCAAGATAATATAATTTTTTCTGTTTTTATAATTCACTGATTAAATAATCAATGACATGTCACTTAGTAGAAATTGCACTGATTCCTTGTTATAATTTATTCCCTGTAAATTAATTAACCAGCCAATAATTTCTACCACTTGACTTTTCAACTCCTTTATGAGATTCCTTTCAAAGCATTTGGAAAGCTTCATTGCCCGTTTTATGCACCTATTAGGGAAATTGCTAAAATATTCACTTAAGTATAACCATTTACATTTTCATGAAAGTATTTTGAAAAATCAGCCTTAATTGGGTGTAAGTCTTTCACCTTAATTTAATATTTTCTCACTTCCTCTCAGGTAGACAACTGGTGACAAGCATAACAGTTATAAAACAAACAGGCTGATGATGAGACATTTCTGTGGGAAGGGCGCAGCACATGTCCTTTGGCTGAAGGGACCCCTGAACAGTTCACGATGAAAGCAGGTCCTCTGAGAGGCAGTTTCAAAATTTGCAGTTCATCAACTCCACCAAGGAAGTTCAGAACTATCATATTCCTATAAAATAGATGTCAAAACAGAATAGTAATAAATAGCTACTTTAATTAGACAAAAACAATAATTTTCCCATTTCTTTCAGAAGGCATCCTCCAAATTATGATAGGAAATATTTATGTCTATGTACTCTCCAGACTACCTGGATTCTCCTCTAATTCATCAGCAAATGAAATTTCAGAAGCATGACTTTTCTCAGTGTATCTCCCTTTCTCCCTTAACGAATAGGAATTTCTTTCACTGACCTACATAGATATTTAGGACAGAGTTCAATGCCCACAATGCACACACCTCCATTGTGATCAGACATGGTGAAGTTGCAACCTCTCTTCCAAGTGTCCTGTAGTTAGTTACTGCTCAATCCACCTGCCCACAGGGTTCCAGAGACTCAAGGAAGATTCCTGAACACACAATACTGCTTGCCTTTGATCCTGAACTTCCACATAGTCTTGGAGAGACTCTGACCCCAACAGTCACATAATACAGATGCCTTTGATCCTGACCTTCCATATAGTCTTGAAGACTCTGACCCCAAAAGTGTGTATTGACTACATTCCCTAGAACTCAATTTAAACCCACCTCCTGTCTTATTCTAGAGATTTTTTTTCAATTATACTTCTACTGTGTTATAAAGATTACAGACAGTAAACTCTAAAAAGCATCTTCAGTAAACTGTGGAAAGGAGAAACAGACAACTGGACTCATCAACCACGTTCCTTGGGAACTGGACACAGTTTCAGAAGTTGGTAAACAGTGTGGGATCTGGTCAGGAAGCCAAGACACTGGTTTTTGCCAAGAATCAGTAGAAACAATCTCATCTCTCTAAGGATGCTCAAATGACCACATCTTTGAGTCTCACTGAGAGGGCAATGTCACTGCTCTGTCGGTGCAGTGATGAGCTGTGTCCACAGTGACCCCGAGGTATCTATAACACAGGCCAGGCATTCACAAGTCTTTCACCAAGTGGTCGCTCTCTGGCCAAATGCAGAGATAATGGTGCCCAGTCTCACTGCATCCAAAGCTCCTTCCTGAAGCAGACATGGTAGGACGTTCTTCTCACTCCTTCCTTCCCAGAACATCAGTATCACCATGGTGAGGGGGTGCCCTGGGGGAGAATTCCAGAACAATCTGTTCCCTACACACCTCCCCACAACAGCACTGAGTGTAAACTTTGAGCAGTCAGACGAAACACATGCACACACATATACACACAGTGTTGTGCTATCTCCCCTTGTATCTGTTTTCTTCTCCTCCTCTTCCACCACCACCACCACCACCACCACTACCATCACCTCCTCCTCCTTTTCCTTCTTTTTTGAGACATATTCTCACTGTGTAGTCCAGGTTGACCTCACATTGTAGTGATCCTTTGCCTCCACCTCTCAAGCACTGGAATCTGAGTGTTTTCAAAAGCATTCAGGCAGGCTGGATAGATGGCTCAGTAGTTGAAAACACTTGCTTGCAAAGCCCAGTTGCCTGGGTTCAGTTCTGCCAGATGCACAATGTGGCAAACTGTGTAAAGTCTATTTGCAGTGGCAGGAGGCCCTTGTGCACCCATTCTCTGTGTGTATCTGCCTCTTTCTCTGTCTCTCTAAAATTAATAAATAAAATATTTCTTTAAAAAAAGCAAGAGTAAACCAGGTGTGGTGGTGCACACCTTTAATCCCAGTACTCGGGAGGCAGAGGTAGGAGGATCACCATGAGTTCGAGACCACCCTGAGACTACAGAGTGAATTCCAGGTCAGCCTGGGCTAGAGTGAGACCCTACCTCGAAAAACCAAAAAAAATAAAATAAAAATTAAAAATAATATAAGTAAAAGTAAGCCTGAAGGCCTCTAAAATGTTATCCCTCTATCATCCTTGAGGTTGACAAAACTCAGGGACAAGACTCTTTAACAGACACTTATTTGGTGTGAGAGTTCCAAGATTCTCTTTCTTACATATAAGATCAAACTTTCTTGGGCTTCTATGTCCCCTTGTCATTAGTAAGGGAAACCCCCAACTCTGAATGCTCCTATAAAACTCCCACCCTCTCTTTCAGTAGTCATAGCTTGGGGGAGGTAGAGACAGGAGAATTCCTGGGGATTGCTGAATAGCTTGTCTAGTCTGGGTAAAGTGATAGACCTAATCTCAAAACAATAATGAGGAATGTGCAAGAGGAAGACCTCAGGTCTCCACGTGAATTCACACACATGTGCACCACACACACACACACACACACACACACACACACACACACACAAATAATAAACAAAAATACATAAATTTAAAAAGAAAAGAATAATGTGTTGTCAGTAGTGCTAAATTAATGTCATTAGCCAGTATTCTTCTTAATGACATATTTTACCTACTTTGTAAAGATTAAGCACATTAGTGACTACAATGCCTAGAACACAACATAGCTTCCTACATGATGGGTTGTTACTTTAGCTGTTGTTACAATGATTTCATCATTGGACTGAGCATTGAGCAAACATCTGAAAGGGGCAACAGTTTCCTCAGCATGAGCCATCAGCAGACATCCCTCTTGTACTCATCTCCCAGCATCCCTTGCTCCCTGACTCACCCTGTGGAATCTCACCCAGGTGTGCTCTTTTCTGGCCCAGGCTCCCTGCCATCCAGGCCATACTCTTCCGAACAAGCAAACCAATTTGGTCTATTTTTATTAATTCTCATTTAATTATCCCAAGACTTCACAACCTTAGAAAAACATGCGTAGCTTAACTGGTATATTTAATCCCTAAAACTTTGACTATTTCCCTTAAATATTTAATGGTATTAAGACATTGCGGAAGAGGCGGTGGAAAGAATGTAAGAGCCAAAGGAAGGGTACAACTCCTTACAATGCAACTGCCCACACAGAAATTGGCCTTGATATCCAATGACCTCGCAGTGCCTAGCAATACCTTCACAAGACCCTCATAATAGGAGGAAAAGACAATGACATCAAAATAAAAGAGAGACTAATGGAGAGAGTGAGGGGATGTGATGGAGAGTGGAGCTGTGAAGGGGAAAGTGGGGAAAGAGAGGGTATTTTCATGGTTTATTATCTGTAAGTATAGAAGTTATCTATAAAATATACATTAAAAAAGACTGTAGAGGGGCTGGAGAGATGGCCTAGTGGTTAAGGCACATATCTGCGAAGCCTAAGGACCCCAGTTCAATTCTCCATATCCCACGTAAGCCAGATGCACAAGGGGGCACACGTGTCTGGAGTTCATTTGCAGTGGCTAGAGGCCCTCACTCTCCCTCTCTTTCCCTTTCTCTGTCTCTAATCAATCAATAAATAAAAATTTTAAGAAATGTATTAAAAATACTATAGAATAAAAAACATTATGACTTAAGAGTATTTCTGTGTGCACATGTGTGTGCATGTGTGCATGTGTGCATATGAGCAGGGACTAGAGTAAGCTAGAATGGGCAGCCTTCGGAAGGCAGCTCCTTGGTTTTATAGTCATATCTGATAATTTGGCATAATAAGCTAACAGGACTTTTTAGCCATTAAGAAAGTGATGAACATTAACCAAATAAATATTTGTGATTTGCAAGTGTTTAGTAAAATCATCTGAGCTTAATATGAAGAAGAAAATTTAGAAAATATATCTTCATATCAGCATGGAGAAAGAAAAGCAATTTCAGGATACTTAATTCTAGAAATCAAATTATATCACTAGAAAATAAATCAGAAATGTGGTACAAAACAAGAACAAAGAAACCTGTTAAGCAACACCTCTCCTGCCAAACAGTGATGGGAAACCCTCCAGGAATTACAGTGGCTGAGGCAAGAAGCCCTTGCAATAAGTCCTCCGGTATTTAGATGAAGCTTTGAGCTGCATCCCATCAATCTATCAGCAATGTTCACCCTCTTTTGAAATATATTTGTGGGCTGGATGCCCCTCAATGAAGAAAAGAGTAATAAATAGGAAGTTGCTATGTGGGTATTCATTTTGCTTACACATGCTTCATTCCTACACCGTGGCAGCACAGAGGAGCTGTAAGGCTACTGCTTGTCGAGCTAGATTACCAGCCAGCCCTGTGTCCTCTCTCTTCCTTTCACCTGTCACTTTTATGTGTTCTGCAGAAAGGTCCATAAAGCAACACACCTGCTTTCTGGAAGGCTAAGCTCAGTTAGTTTCCAGGCTCATTAAATGACAAAATAGTCAGCCACGTTGTATCCAGTCCTCAGCAGCCTCTTTCCTCCAAGTCCCTGGGACAGGATTTAAAATAGGATCATGACACAGGCTGATGTCTCAATGTCCCATGCTCAAGGCAAGGGGTTCTCTGTGGCTGTACTTGCTTCACCTGTCTTGGTGGGAATGGACTCGGTGAGGTGACTTCTTTGAGGATATGCAATGATGACAAAGAACAGACACAGGAGGGAGATACTGCAGTAAGGAAACATGTCCACCCATCAAGCCATAATCTAATCCCTGCAGGTTGATGGTGAAAAGTTGGATTTCATCTCAAACCTTAGTAAGTAAAACAGCCATGTATTCAAACTGAGGGAAGTATCCATCCGCTTCTACGCAGCCATCCCAGATGAACATAAAACTACTCAAATCACCAGAATAGCCCTTCTAACCCAGCACAGTACATGTACATGCACACACACACACACACACACACACACAGCAGAAATACTCTCGTGCTCACAAGCATCTTTCATTTCTAAAATGTTCAAGTAATGCCACTAAAATTTGAGGGGGATAGCTGGGTAGTGGGTATTAAACCAGTTAAGGGCTGAGTGTTTTCCTTACAAGCATGGAGATCTGAATCCAATGACTAGTACCCACGTGACAAAACCAGGCATGGTGGCATTCTCCTGTACTCTCAGTGGTGGAGAGGCAGTGACAGAAGATCCTTGTAGCTCTAGCCAACCTATCCAGCCTACTAGGTGAGTTCTAGGTCCGTGAGAGAACCTGTTTTAAAAGTGGAGAAAGGTGTTTCTGAGCAACAACACCCAGGGTGGTTCCTTGGTTTCCACATATACATGCACTCATGTGTGCACACACCAATGCACATGCACACTGCATACACTCGCATGCAAAAAAAACTTAAGTTACATATATTTCCCAATACCAAGCATTTGGGACTGTATCAAAATAATAAATCACAAAATATAGGCTAAATTTCTTTACACTTAGGGGTGACAAGGAGATTGCCAGGAGTTCTGCCCTAGAGGAGAGATGACACCTAGTCTAGGTCCCAGTATGGCTTGTTGAGGAGGAGGGGACATTGGGAAAAGGGAATGGAGAGGATGTCAGCTCATGGCAATACTGCTTTCATGATGCCTGGACTAATGATAGTAATCAATCTAAGGCTACGAAATAGAACCTGCATCTCATCTATTAAACCTTGATAAGACCCAGGGCATTTTAGGCATTAACCTACTTAGTTTGTAAAACACTCCTCTAAAGAGGAAACAAATGTAACTATTAATTGGCAGATGAGGAAACAGAAGCTAGGCTAAAGTATGTGAGTTGCCGTCAATTATTTTGCTAAGATTTCACCCCTGCTCTATACAACCAGCACTTCTCAATGTGTAGCACTCAGCCAGCAGTCCCAACACTGTCAGGGAGCTGGTAAGAAGGCAACCCTGTGAACTTCCCAGAGCATCTGAATCAGGAGTTCTGGGGGTGGTACCCAGCCATATGTCTTATCAAGCTCCCAAGGTGAGTCTGATGCTTATAGCTGAGAACCATATGTTTCCTTTGAGGTGCTTATGTAATAGGAGTCTGTTCTAGTTCAAATGAAGAGTAAGCATGGAGTGGAACAGTAAATGCTGAAATAAATCCACCCAAGTACTCTCTGAGAGGAAGTTACAACAGGGCCAGAGGCAAGACCAGGCAGAAAGGAAAGGGGCTGATGACCACAACACCGATGTGAACGCAAGGTCACTTATGTTGGAGTAGGGAGGAATGGCAAATACCAGTGGGGCAAAACAAATTGGATATCCAGATCCTAGAAATAAGTGGGAAATACCAAAAAGACAGCTTTCCAATTATGATGTTTAGAATGGGACTGGGAATCCCATAATAATAAGCACATAAATTTTCCTGAAGATAACAAAAGTCACTGGAAAAAGGCCAGCAGTGAAAACACAATGTGTAGCTGAGAGGCAGGGTGCTGATTCATTCATTACGGATCTCCTCACTGATCTGTGACCTCTTTTAAAAGTGTTCCAAGTGAATTATTCTCTCTAGATTGCTATGGTAACATGTAATAATATTTTCTAAATCATAATTATATGCTCAAATATTTTATTCTGGGCTGGGGATATGGCTTAGTGGACAAGTGCTTGCTCAGTAAACATGAAGACCTGAGTTCAAATCCTAAGAACTAACATAAAACACTGCAGGTCTAATGCCAAGTGGAGACAGGGAAACCCTTGACCCACTGGCTAGCTAGTCTAGAAGAATCGTTGTGCTCTAGCTTAAAGTGTGAGGTCATTTCTATCAGAATAAAAGGAGAGGGCAACGTAGGAAAACATCCAACATCTTCTGGCCTCCACGTGCATAAACACATAAATGCTGATAGCCACACAAATGTGTGACCACACCCATGTGAATACATACTCACAGATGCACATGCAAGAAATAAAATTTTAAAAAGTATTTGTATTTTTAATACAATTGATGTGAAATTGACACAAAATAGCTTTGCACTTTTAAAGCATGCACCTTGATGTTTTAATGCCTGAGCCCCAGTGAAACCATTGCCACGATCATGATACTGCATATTCATATCACCTCTAGAACTTTTATGAAGTCTCTTGGTAATCCATCCCTCCAGCGCCCAGCTCTAGCCCATCCCATTCAAAGCTACATCTGTCCTGATTTCTCTCCTCATTCCTCTTTACTCATTTCCTGGACTTTGCATAGATAGAATTGTTATGTGCTCTCACCTTGCATCTTTTATGCAACACAATTATTTTAAAATGTTTTTTATGCTGTATCATGGGGGTTTTGTGTTTTTTTAAATAGGGTCTCATGTAATTTATGCTAGTCTCAGTTCACTATCACCATATAGCCAAGGATAAACTTGAAATCTGATCCTCCTTCCTCCACTTTCCTAGTGTGAGGATGAGAGAGGTGCACCACACCTGGCTTCTCTTACTTTTCTATTATAAAAATACCTAGCAGTGTAATGCTAGATCATTGAGTGGTTGTATGTTTAACATTTTTATGTCAAACTTTTATAGATTGGTGTTAGCATTTCACTTTTCCATAAAAATACGTGAGACTGCCATACCCTTCACATCTTTAACACTGTTTGGAATCATCTGTCTAATTTTAACTGTTCATTGCATTATTGTCATTGTGGTGCTAAAATGCAATTTTCTAATGACTGGTGGAATTGAGCATTACTTCAGATGCTAACCCATGTATCTTTGGCAAAATATGGCTCAAGAAAGTTCTTTCAGTTTGTTTCTTTTTTAAAATATGTGTATGTTCAATTATTTAAGGACAATTTCCTGAGAATAGATACTTTTTCTACCTCATGCATTTGTTAAAAAATCAGTTGTTCATGCAACTATTTCACTTCCATATTTATAACTATATATATGAATGTATGTATGTATTAAGTATATATGAACAATATACATTTCAGTAATTATCTATAAGTATGTCTACATACTCTAAACTATTCATCAGAAGTTGTTTATACTATCCTAGGAATTTTGCATTTATGTCTGATTTTTTAAAAATATTTTATTTATTTATTTGACAAGAGAGAGAGAGAGAGAGAGAGAGAGAGAGAGAGAGAGAATGGGTGCATCAGGGCCTCCAGCCACTGCAAACAAACTCCAGATTCATGCACCTCCTTGGGCATCTGACTAATGTGGGTCCTGGGGAATCAAACCTGGGTCCTTTGGCTTTGCAGGCAAATGCCTTAACCTCTAAGCCATCCCTACAGCCCTATGTCTGAATTGTAGAAACACTCTATCAATTTCTGTCCCATCTTATCCTCTCCTTCCTCAAAAAAGCCCACTGTGATTTTGATTGGCATTGCATTGAATCCATTTGAGGAAAACTGACATCTTAGCAATAATGTTTTCACTTCATAAACTGTCCATTTATAACTTCTTTAATTTCTCTCATCACTGTTTTTACAGTTTTCAATAGATATTTTCTATCTTTGCCCCTTTTATCAAAGAGTTTTTTTAATGTTATTATAATTAGCATTCATATAAAATGTTATTTGATGCTAGTATGTAAAAACATAATGGATATTTGTATATTTTACTTAGGTCCTAAAACACTGCTGAATTTAATTGAGTGTAGTAGGATTTTTTTATGGGTTCCATTGGACTTTCTACATGTTGCCTATGAATCCAGACAATTGTGTCCTCTTCAGTCAGCTTGTCCTTTTGTTCTGTTTCTTATCTATTGCACTTTTCAAAATGCCCCATATAGTGCTGGCGAATGTAGTAAAACAGTAAATCCATGTGATGTTCTGAGCCAAGAGGCAGTCATTCAGTCTTTTACAGTTAAACAGAATTTTAACCATATATATATATGATGGGTGATTGCTATCATATAGAAATGTTCCTTGCTATCCCTGCTCTGCTAAGAATCTTTGTCCTGTTTTGCTTTTAGTCAGGAATGAATGGTGGATTTTGTAAAAGCTTATTCAGTGCCAGTTAAAATGATCATATGTGGCTTCATTTAAATATAGTAATTTCATGATTCATTCTCAAATGTTAAGTAAAACTTTGCATTCCAGAAATAAGTTTTATATGGTCATAGTTTTTTGCATATACTTACATTTTATTTGCTAAAAATTTTTCCTTAAACTTTTATGAACTAATTTTATAAGGCAGGTTGACCTGTGATATATTTTTGGTTAATGTTTAGTAGGTTTTGGTTATAAGGTGTTATAATGAGTTAAGAAAGTACCCTCTCAATTTTAATTGTCTAGAAGAGTTTGTACAGAACTGGTAATAGCATTTTCAAAAATGTTTCATATAATTCATTCATATCCTATAATGCTCTGAATGCTCTGTGAACTTTAGTTTTCTCTGAGAAAACAACAGTCATGTGAAAACTTATGTACTACCTGTCTTTCTGAGTCTTGTTTGTCTTACTTAACATGATCCATGGGTCCATCCATTTGTCTGTAAATAAGATGATTTAATTCTTCTTTATAGCTGATATACATATATCACATTTTCTTGTACATTCACCCATTGACTATCCAACTATTGTTAATAGTGCTGCAGTGAACATGGATATGCAACATCTCTGTGGTATCCTCATTTAGAATCTGTTGGGTATATACTAAGGTGTTAATAATTTATATTCCTACCAACAGAGTAAAGAAGGTTCCCTTTTCCCAGAAGTTAGTTAATAGCATTTCCATCAGCTTTGCTTCATGTATTTTGACATGTTTATTGCATGTAAACATGTTTAAGGTATTTGTTATGCCTTTTTTCATAAGTTAAAAACTTTATATTTATTAAGTAATATCTCTCATGCCTTTGCTTTCTTAAATCAGTATACTTTGTTCCAATATTAATCTAGACATTTCTTCTTTTTTATTAGTTTAAGTATGTAATATCTTGTTCTTGAATTCTACTTGTATCTGTATATATATATATATATATATATATATATATATATATATATATATGTTTGATGTTCTTTTCCTATGCCTAACCTATGATTAGATTTTTCTTTTTAATCTAATCTGATAATCTCTATCTTTTAATTGAAGTATTTAACCCATTTACATTTAATGTAACTATTGATGCATGGTTGTGTTTAAGTCTATTACTACTAGGCAAGGTGACACATGCCTTTAATCCCAGCACTTGGCAGGTTAGCCTAAGTTAGAGTGAAACCCTACCTCAAAAAAAAAAAAGTCTATTATTATTGATACATGGTTGGGTTTAAATCTATTATGTCTTTTTTGTTAGTCGTTCTTCCCTTTGTCTTTTTCATTCCTTCTTTTGGGCAAAGTAATTATTATGTGATTCTGTTTGTCCATTTTGGCTATTTAAGCTATAGTTCTTTTTTAATATTTTATTTATTTATTTGTTTGTTCATTTGTTTATGAGAGAGGGAGAGAGAAAAAGACAAACAGAACTGGTATACCAGGGCCTCTAGCCACTGCAAACAAAATCCAGATGCACGTGCCATCTTGTGCATCTGGCTTATGTGGATACTGTGAATTGAACCAAGGTCCTTAGGCTTTGCAGACAGGTGCCTTAACTACTAAGCAATCTCTCCATCCTGCTCTTTTTGTATGGAGTAGAAACTTTGTGTGGATGCATCATGTGTTAGTACCATTTCCCTCCTCCTACCCCATTCCACTGAGGGTTCTCCTCAGTAGGATGTTAGTATTCACCATGGGATTGTGGGTTGTGGGTTGTGAGAGCAGCAATTATTTGGCGGGGGGGAACATAGCCTCTGAATATTCCCTCACACCCTGAAGCTCTTACAATGTTTCTGTGATCTCTTCCGCAAAATTCTCTGAGCCTTGGTGGGTGTGTTTTAAGTCTACTTTAGTGTTGTGCTCTCAGCAATTTCTGCTTCTATTTCTGCTTTGGTACACTTTGTGTGTCCTCAGTGTGTATTGCCATCACCTTGGTGTAGATTTTCAGGCTCACTGTGGAAGCAACACTCTTTATTTGATTATTTTAGTGATGGTTTGGGGATTTATAATATCTAATTTTAACTCTCAAATTCACTTTTTATGTATATCATTTCATAAATAATCACATAATCTATACTTGTATGTTGAAATTTAAGATTGTCATATATATTTAGTTTATATTTTATTTTATAAAACTTAGTTATAATTTTGTTTTAAGAGTAAATAATATCTTAAGTTTTAAATAATCACATAATATATACTTGTATGTTTGAATATTAAGAATGTCATATATATTTAGTTTATATTTTATTTTTATAAAAATTAGTTATAACTTTGTTTTAAGAGTAAATAATATCTTAAGAAGGTTTAAATAGAAAGAAAAATGTTATGCACTTACCCATGGATACATTCATAATATCATCTACTATCTGCGTCTTTTGTATAAGTCAATATTTCCCATCTTTTATAGTTTTTCATTCTGAATTACTGCTTTTATTATTTGTCTTGCAGTAAAATGTACTTGTAGATTCATTAAGTTTTTATTTCTACATTATTTTAATCTTTAGCTTTGAAAGATATTTTCACTTAGTACAGAATGTTGAGTGACAATTTTGGGGTGGATGCGTTTCTTTTAATTCTTTGAAGTTATTGTTCCACTATCTTCTTGATTGCATTTTTCTGACAAGGTGTCAACTGCCGTCCTTATTTTTATTCCTATGAATATAAAATACTCTCATCCATATGCTTTTAATTTTTTCTTTTTACTCCCTTTTATGTATATTCTTTTATTTTTATTTATTTATTTGCAAACAAACTCCAGATGCATGGGACACTGTGCATCTGGCTTTAATGGGTACTGGGGAATCAAACCTGGGTCATTAGGCTTTTCAGGCAAGTGCCTTAACCTCTAAGCCCTTCCCAGCCCTTACTCCTGTTTTTGAGCAATGTGTGCATCTTGATGAAATTTTATCTCAATTCTTTTAGTGTTTCTTGTGTTTGAACTTCATAAGCTTCTTGGATCTTTAGACTCGCATTTTCCATCAAACTTTAAATTTTTTAAGCTTGTATTTTTTTCCTAACATTTCTGTCTCTTCACCTTTAGCAACTTCAAAATTGTAAACACAGATCATGATCCTCTTCTCTGTTTTTCATTTGGCATAAGTTTTTCATGTGCCACTACAAATCATGATCTCTTTTCTGTTTATCATTTGGCACAGGTTCCACTATTGGGCTTTCTGCCTCATGGGTCTGTTCTGCTGTAAGGTCTAATCTGCTCATGGTATCCAGTATGTCCATACTTTGATGTTTTTACATCCAGAGGTTAAATTTGGTTTTTCAATATCTTCCTTATTTATACTTAATATTTGTGAATACTCAAAATGCATTTATAATTGTTTGATTTCCATCTGATTCTTTTGATGTCTTTTCTAGCTCTATATCTTTTTCATTGTTTGCTTTGTCTTTGTTATAGGTCATGTTTTCATGCTTCATAGCATGCCTGGACATTTTTAATTGAATATATATTATAAAATAGCCTTGTTTGGGTATAGAACATTCTTTTTTGCCACAGATAATGGAGTACAAAGTAAAGTTACTTGGAGACTTTCATCTTTTTTTTTTTTTTTTTTTTTGGAGAGAGACACAGAGAGAGACAGAGAGAGACAGAGAGAGAAAGACAGATAGAGATGGGCACACCAGCAGCCTCTCAGGGAATGAAATACAGATGAGTGTGCCCCCTTGTGGTCAATGCAGCATTGCGCCCTTGATTCACTTTGCATGTGGCTAAACGTGGGACCTGGAGATTGGAACCCACGTTCTTTTGCTTAGGAGGCAGGCGCCTTAACTGCTAAGCCATCTCTCCAGCCCAAGACTTTGATCTTTCTAAACCTATTAAGATTTATTCAATAGGACCAGAACAATCTAGGGTATTTCCCACTACTGAGGCCAGTTCCTTTAAGTAGCACACACTATATTTTAGTATGTTTAAGGCACTTTTCATAATTATATTCTCTAGGGTTGTTTTTCCTACTTGAATAGTTTCCTATTGCATATGTACTGATCAATATTCAGCTGAATTCTCTCCTAGCTGTGAAGTTCTCTAAGCAGCTCCCTCTTCTCAAGTATCTTAGCCTCCAAACTATTACCCATATTTCCTTAACTTTGGGAGTCTCCTGGCTTTCCCTGCCCAGTGCTATGACAAATTCTTGAGGCAGAAGCATTGGACAAATTTGGACTCCCCTTGTTTGTATATCCTCTCTGAGAATTCACCATCCTTTATTGCCTGGCATGCAGAGACTTGAAAAACCTTTCTTACTTTTCATAATTTCTAAAGGAAAATTCATAACTAGCCAAGATTAAATGGTAGTCGCTTAATAAATACTGATTACCTCCTGTGTCTTCAATATCAGACTAGTTAGCATAAATTATTTTTATTCTTTAATGCTATT
This sequence comes from Orientallactaga sibirica, assembly GCA_036365145.1. NCBI lineage: Eukaryota > Metazoa > Chordata > Mammalia > Rodentia > Dipodidae > Orientallactaga > Orientallactaga sibirica. The sequence goes on along the minus strand of JAEOAD010000004.1, from coordinate 4,581,269 downwards.
TTATATTACGAAGTTTTGACTCTTTAAAAATTTTACCTGTTAAATACACTAGGGGGATTAGGGCTAAAATGTAAAATACTGTGTCACTTAGTAAATTACAGATATAGCCTTCAAATTCCTATTTTTCTGTTTCCAAAGTCTTTGTGCTTTCTGAAGCATTATGGTTATTATTTACCATAACAATAATCCTTAATAATGGATTTTCTAATTAAATTATCTAGTGAAAGATAAAAACAATTCCAATTTATTACCTTAAAAATTTAGCTGATGAGTAGAATTTTACTGCAGGAAAAGAAAATTTATATTGCAAGAACAAAAGTGATAAAATATAAATATTACAAAGTAATTAACTTTATCACTTAATTTCATGCCAAATCTTAAGACTTGGAGCTCACAGTTAGAAGGGAATGGGTTCCTAGAGACAGACATTAAGGGAAAGCTCAGAGGAGGGAAGGGCTCATTTGTCCAACCACCAAACATTGCACATGACTGATGACCTAAGAACAAAACTGTTGGAATTTTAGTGATTACATTACCTTAGGGGCTTAAAATCTCTCTGTTTAATTTTGAGAAGACAAGTTTTGTAAGAATAATACCAAGTTCATCTTCATTAAAAGTGTCCAGTATTTTATATTTTAAAAAAGTAACAAAATAATATAATTTGATAGCTTCTTAATCTTAGATCATGATTTAAATATTTTTAAATAATGTGCATGTAATACTTTAAAAAGTAATCATTTTTAAAAACATATTATAATTATCAACAGCATTAAGTAACAAATGTTAAAAAGAAACAAAATGCAACAAATATGTAAGAACATTCTATACATATTGTGTCAGTAACTACATCAAATATTCAGGAATGATCAAATGCTCCCAGTGTATTCTATGCCGTTAACTAAAGCCTCAGGTGAGAAGTGGGCCAGCTTTAGGTCTATACATCCTCACTGAAAGCTCTTTAAAATATCATAGTTATGCTAACTATAAGAAGTTGCAAACAAAATATATCCAGTGTGTAAGATCTATCTATTTTTATGGGGATAACTCAAAGTGAAATATCACCATTAAAAGCATTTGGACAAAATAACAAATTATCTGGAACTACTTTCCATTCAATTGGGCTATTTAAAAATTCCTACATTGAAGTAAAATGTAAACTTTCAGAATAATTCTTGGTGAATAAGGGGAGAAAGAATCATGGCTGTACAAATTAATACTCATAGTATGATTATTATTCTTTATAGCATGCTTGTAAAGAATGGACGTAGATGATTTTCCCTGCACATAGCATTCTGCAAGCATCCAAAGAACTTAGAACCAGATTTAGTAGAGAAAGAAGAGATGCTGATACCTTTAAAACAGAGTTTTTTTAACAAAGAAAAAGGGGGGGGAGGCAGAATGATATTGTGTGTGAGTCCTCAGAGGAAAATTAACATATGCAAAACATTGTGTGCTAATGTGATTCTAGGCATAGTCCTATTACAGAATAGGTGTGCTTCAAGATGGGAACTGGACTGAAGATGCTGTGAATGAGTTAATTTTCCAAAAACTTTCTAGATAAAATTGAAAATCATAAAAGAATAAAATTTTATATTTGAAAGGAACCCTTGGAAATTATGTGCTATAAATTCCTTATTTTGCATTTGAAAAGAAAACCCAAGGATGGAAGGTGGCTGACTTATTCCAAGAACTACAGCTAGAAAATCCAGAAAGAGAGCCTAGCCCTTCTCATTCTTAGGAAACTGTGCTTTAGACCAAAGAAACACATATTCAGGGTAAAGCCTGTTAGGTACTTACCAGTTTGTTTTCATTTAACACTCTTGCTTTCACAGTCTCATAACAAGTATTTTATAGAATTTAATTTGTTTTTACATGCTGCTGGGTGTTGAGTGCCAATTAAATGATTCTTAAAGTTATTTTTGATTTTGCAAGTATCTGTGAAACCTATAAGTGAAAATATGTAGTTAGAATTTTAATGACAACACTTATTTAAAAGGAGTAGGAGAATTGACATGGTAATAGATTTGGAAAATGACAGGTCCACAGCCAACTTTGAAAAAAAAAATCATATAACTTTTGGAAGCAAAGATTGCAAATCTGTTTCTGGTGGAATGATGGCAGGTCCTCTTGACATTCAGATCTTTCCAGGAGTATGTTTTCTTATTGTCCTGATGAATATCAGTCAGAGCACAGTGAGTTAAAATATCAGGTCTTGTGCTTAATGAAGTTATCAAATGTTTATTGGCTTCCTTCATGCACCAAACTCATTTATTAAAGCCTGTGTCCCACATGGTTTGCTGACTGCTAGAAATACAGCAATTACCATGACTCAACCCTACCTTTAAAAGCTTCTGAGCTTTATGAGAATCCCAGAAAGCAAACAAGCAAGGGGTAAAGATTTGTATTGAAATAGGCTCCAAGAAAATCAGATGGGAAATTGGCCAAAGAGTGCCTAGGGGTAGAAAGATTAAGTGGAATTTGAAGTGACATTGGCTATATTGGGCAGAATGAGTCACAAGCAAGCAACCAGTATAGGACAACCCATTCATCCTGCTACTTTCCTACTGCAGAAAATTTGAAAATTTGACCTGTCATTGCCACTCTTTTTTGTTGTTGCTGTTTGGTTTTTTTGTTTGTTTGTTTGTTTTGTTTTGTTTTTTCTAGGTAGGGTCTCACTCTGGCCCAGGCTGACCTGGAATTAACTATGTAGTCTCAGGGTGGCCTTGAACTCATGGTGATCCTCCTACCTCTGCCTCCCGAGTGCTGGGATTAAAGGCGTGCACCACCATGCCCAGCGTTGCCACTCTTTTTTAGCTGCAAATATTGATTTCATGTATGTTTTTTTTTTTTTTTTTTTTTTTTTTTGTGTGTGTGTGTGTGTGCCCATTCTGTGTCCCATGTACTTAACCTCTATCAGAGTGCAATTGTCAACAGTGGCCCATTCGGAACATTCAGAATCTGGCTCCATCACTCTTCCCTAAGTTCTTTTCTGAAATCAGTCTCTTACTGATTCGGAAGCTTGTTTGTTTTCCCGAGCTCCCACCATTCTCAGGTCTCTGTTCCCCTACAGACATGGGTGGCCAGATGTTTATGTGGGTCCTGAGGATCCAACTCCAGCAGTCTCTCAGGTTGCCTCAGGCCCTCATTATTGCACAGGGAGTGCTCTTCACCACTGAGCAATCTCTCCAGCCTACTGTGCATTTGGATTTTCATGAAAGTTTGATATGATTATTGGTATCTGGTTCTATAGAGGATTGAAAGAATGTTACGAGTGAGCATTCTGAATAAATATTTATTCCCCTTTCTGACACCTAACCCAATAAACAGGAGCAAGGACCTGACAGAGCATTTAAAAAAAAAATAAGAATATCATCATTTGATATATTGGAGACAGGGAATTAAGATGGTATGGATTGTAAAGTATATTTGAAAACATCGGTGAATTTCTTTGTCCTTTCTCCTCAGCTCCACACCACTTGCTCTTCCTCATATACCTTTCCCTGTTCATCTGACAGCCCTAGCACTGGACTCATCTCTAATTTCACACTTAAAGCACCAACTAGAAAAGAGCATCCGTGGCCTGTTCCTTTAGTTCTCTGAATATGAAGACATTGAGTGTTTTCTGTTGTTTCAGGAGCTTCACTGGTAAATGCTTAAAAATCTGTTGGAAGACTCCCCACAGAGAAAGAAAACTATCAACTTTTCAAAGATTACATAAGCAGTAAAATATGACTTTAAAACCCCCTGTACAGGTAGATATGTGATCATGATGTTATGGACAGATTAAGATTAGTTTAAATCCATGCGTTCATAAACTATATCCCCCCTCATTATTAAGTAGCATTCTTCATGTGTTTAAATTAATTTTTTAGGATATCTCAATCATTTCTCAGCAATTTTTATTGTTTCAAAAATTCCTATGAATATTCCCAACATAGGAAGATGATACTGTGCACGTTTTCTGTGGATTACCTTCCTGAAAAATGCTGGGAAAAAATTCAAACCTTAATCATACCTTCTTCCAGTATGCAGCCTGTTGCTTTTCATTTTGAGTGTCTATGATGATGCTTAATTTAAATAGCAGAGTAAGGTTGTTCAGAGAAACTAATTGGAGACTAGAATTGGATGAATGAATGAAACAATCAACTAATAGCCTAAGGCAGGGATGAATAAAGTAAAATAATTGTATGTACTGTAGGATGAGTATGTTAGATGAAAGTTCAAGCTTTCATAAATGATAATGGTGTAAAATAGACATGTGTTAGACAATTGCCATAGTTACTATACACATGTCATCTCATTTACTCTTTGCAATAGCCCATTTTCAATGAGACTTAAGCATAGAAAATTGTGTATCAGCTGGACACATGTCTGGAATGTTGTGGCACCTGCACTCACCACTGTTTCCCACATAGAGCACCAATTGTTTGCACACAGCTGATGTGTACATACATGGATACAACCCAACCAAAAAAAAAAAAAAAAAGGACTCACAAAGGAAAAACTGAATGGAGGGTGAGGCTCTAGAACAAAGTTGGAAGAGGTTTCATTACTATGGATTTGTTTCACATGCTGCGTTTTCCATTTTCTCTGGTTGCATTGGTGAGTGCTTCTTCCAAGTGACAGAAACCCCAGCTCAAACCGGTAAGGTCCATTGATCGTAAAACCCTAAGCCTAAGTAAATGAAAGGACCGTGACAATAAGAAAAGATTCAAGTTTTTGTCGTTTCCTTCTACATTTCTCTGATTTGTTGAATTCAGAGGCCCTTCGTGACATTATGATGTCTTCTAGAAGTTCCGTGATTCTTTCCTCATCGATCTATATCTAGGGATGGGAGAAGATATCAGATAGAACCTTTGTCCCAACACAAGTATTTGATGAGACTTACATTGGCTTGAATTGAGAATAACCAGTTTCATGAACCACTTCTCCTGGATGAAGGAATGTGAGATGGACTGGAACCACACTTCTGGTCCCAAAACTGGGAACAAAGATAATGCCACTATAGTCACATGATAGTGAGAATGTGCAATTCTCACAGGGAAAGAGGGCTTAATTCAGGATGAAAGGTGTACTTTTTTTAACAATCAAGAATTAAGAAGAAAGTATAAATATTTTTGTTGCACATGGACCAAAACTGTACATATTTTCCAAAATAGTAACAAATACATCAAGAAGGAATTAAAATTAATTGTTTGATACCAAATACATCTTAGTCTTGCCTTTGAATGTTCAGCTCACATGGTGAGTGAGACAACATACAAGGAATCTTGGTGGATGCACTATCACGTCAAAACAGACAATAGGCTGAAGAGACATGGACTGCCCGCCACACCTCTAATAAATTGGCATCTATGTTTCCATGGTGATAAAAAGGAGACTGACACCAGCACAGGCTGACCTCACTTGGTTGCTATGACAGGGGACTGGCACTACTTACAAAATTCACTCAGGACGCAGAGCCAGGACATCCATCATATGAATCAGGGAGCCCTGCACTGAGCAGGGGTCTTCAAGGTGGGCTTCCTTTGTCAGCGTGATGATATATGTATAACAGCCCATAATTAGACTTGAACCGAAATGATTCATTTCTGTGTAATTCCAAAGCTTTTACATTTCTTCCAACAATGACTATGAAATATAATTTGAAATCATTTCTTTTTCCAGAAATTTCTGTTTAAAATACCTTCGTAAACCATTGAGTAGTACTTAACACCACTCAACAATAAAAAGTAAGCAGAGGCAAATATTAAGTGAAAACTCTGGCACAGTTCAAATGTCACTTGAAATGAAGCAAAGTGCTTAAAGGCTGGTACAAAAGTGGGTCCATTTCATCACAACAATGTACTAATGAATAAATACCAATGGTGGCAAGAGGGCAAAGAGGATGCTCACTCCTGCACAGCTATTATGTCAAGCAATGTGCTTGATGCTGTTCGTGTGTTAATTCCACACGAGGGTGTAATTAAACTACTCCAACAGATAAGTCCCCAATTCTCATTAGTTCAAACCAAACTCATGATAGGACCTAACCCAGTGGTTTTTACTAGTAAATGGCACTCTTCCAGACTGAGTCAAAGAACCAGGCACCTTATGTCTTGAATCCACCACACGGAATGTGTTTCCAAGTTTCCTTCCTTACTGAGACCAAAGAAAGAAAGAATGTAGCCTTGCCTATGACAGACCTTTGAAGAATCCAGACCTGGAAAGGCACATTTCACTGTCACTGACCACCATATGGACCTTGTTAAGGGGACAAGGAAGTGGTCTTTCCATGCGAGCAGTTTTGGAGAATGTATTTATCTGACTCATCTAAATCCAAAGAAGCCTTAACCCATTACCTTTGTGCTAAGATAGCTTCTTGGTATTAAGGGACATAACATAGTTAATAATCACAACACTAACCAAGTATTTTAGAGGAAAAAATGTTGCTTAAATATATTTTTCCAGAACATTTAGTCACTTTTTATGAAAACCAGTTTGAGAAATGCTACTTTTATTTTATTTATTCATTTATTTATTTATTTTAAATTACGGTCTTACTCTAGCCCATGCTAGCCTGGAATTCACTGTGTACTCTCAGGGTGGCCTAGAATTCACAGATATCCTTCTACCTCTGCCTCCTGAGTGCTGGGATTAAAGGCACACACCACTGCACCCAGCCTACATTCTTTGGTGAATATTCATATAGAAATATATATGTAAAGACATTTAGCTGGTGAGTAGTTTTCTTTTGTCCTTGAGTTTGAAAAATGGCTCCATACATTTCTGTTACTGTAACAGAACACCCGACCTTGGGAAAAATCCTAAGGATAGAAATTTATTCTGGCCTGTGGTTCTGGAAGTTTACAATTCCAAAAGCATGACATCATCATCTGTTCAGCTTCCAGGGAGGACCTCATGGCAGGAGTGCAGTGAAGAAGCAAAAGAGGAGGGCAGCTTGCTTTATAGCAACATTCTTCTGATAACTAATGCACCTATCGACTAGTCACCTCTTCAATCCTCCCCTATCTCCCAAAACTCCTACATTGCGAGCAAAATCTCAGCTTAAGTTTTTGAGTGACAAGATATATTCAAACCTGAGCCACATTCCTTTTCCACGATACTTGTCAATGGGTCCAGGTTGGAATAGACATCTACATCTATGGACTTAAGCAAAGTTCAACAGTCAATCCAATCCCATTAGTTCATGTCCAGATGAGATCATCAATTACGGTCTCCCTTATGCTGTGAGAAAACTATTTCAGTATCAGACACTTCACAAAGGTATCATGCCAAGCCTGACTTCTTTTTTTTTTTTTTTTTTTTTTTTTTTGGTTTTTCAAGGTAGGGTCTCACTCACCATGCTGACCTGGAATTCATTATGGAGTCTCAGGGTAGCCTCAAACTCATGGAGATCCTCCTACCTCTGTCTCCTGAGTGCTGGGATTAAAGGTGTGAGCCACCATGCCCAGCCCAAGCCTGACAATTTTATCCATGAAAGATAGGTGGGTCCATGAGTTTAAAGTGAACAGATTGCTAAAGCATTGTATTCCAATTTTCAATAAATTCCCTTTAAATTGTAATCTCATTGCAAGACTGAAAGAAAAAAATGAGAAGAAAATATCTGACTGTTTACATCAAAGGTGTGTTATAATCTCTCACTTTATAAGAGAGGATCTTTCATACATAGTTGCCGGCTAAACGCAGATGAAAAGCACAGAGCACCACGCATAGAGAAAGTGAAGTGAAGGAAGCACAGGGGAGAGGATGGTGGGTCAACTCCATCAGCAGTGTGACCTTGAACAAGTGATTTCATTTGCCTGGAAATTGGTTTTCTCATTTGCAAAATGAAGTCAATAGGCCTGGCCACCTGCCTGCCAGGTTTGTGTGAGTGTTAAATGTGTATGAAGAGTGTTGTTAAGTAAATGCTATAGGCTGACAAAAATGTTTACTTGTAGAAAATATGCCATTTGCTGAGGAAGATACTATCATTGCATGAGTACGCTATTCTGTTGTCTGTGCTGTTCCTTTCTTCTGAACCCCTAAAGCCATAGCAAACATGTGATGTGGTTTTGAGCAGGGCTGTGGCAATAAAGACTCACTCTCAAGTGTGACTTCTGAGACCCAGAACCAGCTCTTTACCTTCCCACAGCTGTGACTTCCCATGTGAATGCAGGAAAAATAACATGTCACTCATGACGTCATTATGAAGATTAAACGAGGTAACATAATGGGTGCTGGCGACATAGTGTGCCTATTATTAAGGAAGGTTATTAACCGCTATTTAGTTTTGGGCTTACTGCTCCCAGCTTCCAACCCTACTCCAGTCTCTATGATCACCCAAAAAGCAATCACAGGAATCTTTAGTCCACTGCAGAAGTAAAAGATTTCAAAGAAAACTGGGATTCTGATTTGGGAGAAGTATTCTCTCTTCACACAGTGGCCTTTGAAAGCCCCTGATTTGATCCCGGATGCTTGTAACAATGCAGTGTGCTGTTTACCTAGCCCCCAGTGCCCTTCTCTTAAAAGGTCTACATTGCACTCCATGTGTAAAAACCCTGCTTGTGGACACTAGACCAGGACACCTTCTCAAAGTAACTAACTATCCCTTTGTTATGCATCAGTGGGGCATTTGAAAAGAAGAAGTTGTAGGCCTGACATCTTATTTCCAAACAGGACAGGGAAGACAAATTCAAATGCTACATGGGTTGAATAAGCAGCATAAGTAAGTGAAGTCAGGTTTGAATTCTTTCAACCCCAACACAGGCTTTCTTTGGCAAATTAAAGCCAAAGGACATTTTTTCATTTTAGAAAGAAATGTGATCTTCCTATCTAGTTTGGAAGTCCTTGGCTATCTTGAGCATTTATTATTTTTTTCCTCACTTTAAATAGAAATGCACGGACTGAAAAAATATCCCTAGAGTATTTAAAAAAAAAAAAAAAAACGCTTTTAGAAATCATAGATAAATGTGACTTTTGTTTCAGTCTTGATGTTGGAAAGAGATTATAGTTCACACTGACAAGTGGAGGAAATGCTTGATCGCTGGAAAGGAGCCCCCATCTGTCCCTTTCAAGATACCATGTCTCCAATGGCTGAACAGAAAGCCAGAAACCTGATTTTTAAGTGAAATATTCTAAATTTTAAATGTTGGCTAGGAAAAAAAAAAAAAAAATAAAAACACTAGTTAGGTAAAAAAAAAAAAAAGTAACTGGATGTCAAATGGGGTTTAGTGACTGTTCACAATGACAACAGCTCTCTTTGCAGAAGTAATGGATTACAAAGGAGCTATGTGACTTGCTCAAGGTCATATTGATGTGTTCAAAGCCAGAAACTGAATAACTCCACACCACCCCCTTCCCCACCAGAAAAAACGGTATATTTCCTCACATCCAAAATGGCCACCACATTGTGAACAGAATGCATGAAAATCAGATGTGTCAGTTAAATCTCTGTGTTTTTATTACTTCTATTGTGCTCTTTTGTTGGTCACATGCGATTTCTCCATTTTCTCATGCATTATCTAGGACATGATAAAACCTGCTATCTTCCTTTCTTAGTGTGATGATAACTCTCATGCTCGGAGGAAGCAGTCTTCTGCTTGGTGGCTAATATCCTCGTAGATATAAGAAAATATACCACAGTCAATATAAACAGTGGTTTGGTACAAAAGAATACATTGTATCATTTAAATCAATATCTCCATGATATATAGTCTTAAAAAATCATGCCCATTCAAACTGCTAGCTTGCCTATCTTTTAATATTAAGAAATGTATAAACCACATGGTAATGTTCTGATCAAAATGCTATTTGCCATATAGTATAATAATTGTAAAAATACTCATTAGGTTACAGATGAGGACATCAATGCCAAATACTAATGAAAAGTCATGTTTTTGGACATAGTGCATGTAATTTTCTTAGCTTCTTATGCTTGGCTGCACCACAGGCTTAAATAAAAGCTCACTTATAGTTACCTGGTGAGCTAATACCACCCAACCCAAAGCTACATGACATCAGCACTGTTGAGCAAATTAGTAGGTAGTGGGGAAATAGTAGTTAAAACCTGAAGCTGGCCTTGCTACATCCATAATTAAATTTATTCATTTCCTTCTTGCATTCAGAAGAAAAACCATATTCCCTTCCTCCATCCCGCTCTCTCTGCCTCTCTCTCCTTCCTCTCATGTCTCATGTCTTTTCTCTTTCACTCTCTTTCTCCTTCTTCTCCCCTCCTTTTCTCTATCTCCCTTCTCCTTTTAAACTTTTGAAGAATGTTCTATTTCATCTACTTATTAGTAGTATGGGAACTTAAGAAGAAAAGCTGAACTTGAAGCATTTATTTTAGCAACTGATTATGTAGGTGGAATCAAGGTGTTCTCTTCATATCCAAAGGCATGATCAACTTCCCTGAGGTGTCTAAGTCCCTTCAGAACTCTGTACTAAGGAAGATTGAATATTATTCTGTGGCAAAATCAACAGTTCTAAAGGAATGTGTAGTACCAGTGTTGGGTTTTTTTGGTTGTTGTTTGTTTGTTTGTTTGCTAAAGCTAATGCTAGATCCTTGGATAGAAGGGTGTATCTAGAATATACGGGCTTTTTAAAAAGGTGGATTGTAGTAAGTCAGAACATGTATTAAGTGTGAGCATACAACTTCTTAATGAGCCTGTGAACTGAGTTCTCACTCCCCTGTAACAAGGTTGGAAACTTCTTCAGCCATGAAGATGAGCCATTCTTCCACCCATCAGTTTCTGGGAAGCCATAACTATGCATCCATATTACAGGCAAGGCCTGCCATGTGTGAGAACTCATCTTTGTTCAACTCTGGTAGAACTACTTTGTCTGGTACAAATCTGCGATGCAAAGTTCACCAACACTTCTTGTTATATAGGAATATTTCCTTTTCTTCTATGAGTACAGCTTGTGGGAAAGGGTGACATCTGCCTATTTTCATCACAATCCTTTGGACCGTGACACAAAAAAAAATCCAGCATGTGCAGAATGCTCAATGTCTTACAAAAGACACTTAAGCACTTTACCACCCAACCCAAAAGCTCACTTAAGCACTTTACAAAACCTTATAAGGAACCTGGGATTATCATTTCTATTTTATACCTGAACACGAAAGTCTTAAGAATACTAAATGTTTGGTCTACACAACTAAATGATATGACAGGGTTTGAACCTAGGCTAGCTAGCTTACCAGCTTTGGTTATTGGTATGTTCAGTGACAATTCTCATCTTTCTTTGGGTGCCACTGATCACTAGAGCTACTGAAATATTAAGGGAACTGTGTAGATGTGGAAGTAGCTATTTCAGAAGGTCACTTTTGTTCATGTAATTAGCTTAATGACCAATACTAGCATAGATTATGAACAAATCTAGCTATCTCTTCTGTCTCATGCCTTCTCTTTAAACTTTTAAGAAAGGTATTAAACTTTACCTTTGTCCATCTGAAAAAAAAAATAGGACAAGTCACAATCATAACTTCAACCCATTAATTACACTCTCTCGTTCAAGATAGACATTGACACCTTCAATCTGATTTAATGTCAAATATTGTCTCCTTTAGTTTCAGCCTGGATTCCAAGCACAGTGAGAATACATAGTGTTCCTTCTCTATTTTGTCCCATGCTCACCTCCTCGAGCTTATCCCAAATTGCTATTGCCAAGAAGATGAGGACACTCTAGGTACCACTATTAGGCAAGAGAGCTCACCTAGCTCTGTGTGACTTCCCTCTCCACAAATGTGCAAAGAGAAACAACGGAGCTCCCTCTGGCTTTGGAACATGTCTCTGAGCAGCAGCTCCCTCCTTGAAATGCAACAGGACTCAGATCTGTTCACTTTCCCTTTAATCCCCAAACTGTCTTAGCTGTCCCAGATCAGTCAGATGTGCCTACTGTATCTCCCAAACATAGTAAGTTTGGTATAAATTCCTCACTTACGACTTTACATTAAGTTTGGTACCAGGGACTAGTACCTGCCAGAGTGGGACATGTGTTTTCAGAAAGAAAACTATTTCTACACAAGCCTTTTCATCAGTGTCCCCTTCTTAATCTGATCCACATTCTGTCCTCTAATAATTATGGTGTTGCAGAGCAGTCCAGGTCATGAGCGTGTTAGCCAGCTTTCTATTTCTGTAACACAGAACCTGAGATAAAAGAGGAAAGATTTCCTTTGGCTCATACTTCTGGACTGGTCAGTCCATGGTTATGTGGGCCTGATGGCAGGGCAACACATCATGGTGGGGGGAGTACTGCAGAGCAAATTCTTCATCTAGTGATGGAAAAGAAGTGAAAAGAGGAAAGGACAGATATCCCATAATCCTCTTTGAGAAAACATGCCCAATGGCCTAAAACCTCACCTTAGGCTATATCTCTGAGAGGATCTCTTTCCAAGAATGATAAACTGAAGACCAAGCTTTCCACACACTGGACCTTTAGCAGCTGTTCCACAGCCAAACTGTAGCAGACAGATTGCTCCTACATGTGAATGAAGTCCTCGCTAGCTAATTTTGTTCACATGATAGCATGTGAACATAACTGATGAAGCAAGCCATGCTCTAATATTGCTTACAGATATCTTCATAGTACACTGAAGATAATATATCATCCATAATTATTTCCTATATTGTCATAGTGCTTATCATGATGAATGTATAGTATTTCACATCTTTCCCACATTTACCTATCTGTGGACTATTGTTGGATTGCTAGTCAGACTTTTCATTACTGATTGTCAAAATCTGGCTAAAATAAAGACTTGTTTTGATTCAGAGTTTCAAAAGCATCACATCTTAGTCCATCATGGCAGGAAGTGTGGTGAGGAGAGCAGGTTACATCACAGTGGCCAGGAAAGGGTGGAGAGAGCCTTCTCATTTCCCATTTTATTTCACCCAGGTCTCAGCCCAGAGGGCAGTGCTACCCATATTCCAAACAGCTCTTCACTCATTAATTCATCTTCTCTGGAAGTGCTTTCAGATACACCCAGAGATGAGGCTGACTAATTTTCTTGGTGCTTCTCAGTCCAATCAAGTTGATAGTCAATATTAGTAATCATGTGGGACTTTTGCATTGCCAAACTTTGAATTTTCATCTCTATTGGCATACACTACAAGAAAATAAAGGTCCACTTTTTCAAGGAACTGCCTGGATCTAATTTTATTTTTATGATTTGGAAATTGAATGACCAGTATTAGCATTAGATCCAATTAAATTGTATTCATTTTCATGTTTTTGCATTTTTGAAAAATGATGACTAGGACCTGATTGTATATGCTAATAAAAGAGACAGATAACTTCAATTAACAAAACTAGAAAAAGCCAAAAGTCATTAGCATTGGTAATATTTTTAAAGTTATGCTCGACTAAATGCAAGGAAGAAGATAATCAAGTTCCCATTCCTAAATGACGTTGAAAGAGAGACAGACAAGGACTTAATGAAATTGGAATATGCAGAGTGACTCTCTAATTACAAAATGAAGAGATATGTTAGCATGCATGTTAATCTGCAAATATTTGAAAAACCCCAAAATGTCATGTTCTATTTACAAATATATGCCTTTTCTATATTCAAGAAATCCATCTGGGGTTGGTACAGTATTTCTTGTGGTTAGGGAACCAGGATCCTTTTATGTTGTCACCCCACTGTTGCCTTTCCCAAGGTCAACCAATGACCCAGAATGGCCATATTTTATTCGGAGTTATTGTGTTTACATTCGATGCCTGAGAAAGAAGAAAGCAACCAAAATAAGCACATTTCCGCCATTAAAGAACATGCATCCACTTTATATCTCATTGGACCAAAACTGGCTCTTTGACCACACCTGGCAGAACTGGAGGCTAAAACAGTGGTCGATTTCATAGGGCATGTGCCAACCTAAAAGCAGCAGAAGATTGACTTCTGGTGAGGAAACAAGTAGTAGTCTCTGGCAGTAGAGGATGAAATCACACACACACACACACACACACACACACACACACACACACATATATACATACACAAATACAAACACATACACATATATATATATTAAACCTAAGACCAAACACACAGTACTGAGCCAGTGATAAGAAGACTAAAGGTGAGACAGAGGAAAAAAAATGTCTCCAAAAGTGTCATCAGCTTAGCAGGGGATGGGTAAGATTTACAACAAAACTTCCCTCTCTTCCCAGGGCTGTTTCCCTTTTCAGTGTAACTCTGGCTTTCCCATTAAGCAGAGAAGGGTTATTTCTCCCACTCCCTGAACCAGGCCTGGCCCATGAATTGCTGTGATGGGAGACTTCTAAGGCTGGATCTGAAGAGTCCTTGCAGCTTCTATTGTCTTCCTCTCACAACCTCCTGCCACTATGAAACTAGACTAGGCTAGATCATTGACTTATGACAGACCACAGAGATTAAAAGCCCCAGGTAACAGCTAGCCCAGGTTGCAAGACTTGTGAATGAGGATAATTTTAGATCTTCCAGCATCATCTGAGCTGACAGCTAATGAAGCCTTGTGAGTTAGCCTCGGACCGATCACACCAGTCAACTCCAGAACCATGAGAAATAATAACGCATTACTCTTTAAAGTTTTGATGTAATTTGCTATGCAGCAATAATACATGGTGTATTTTAAACGAATACATGGTGTATTTGAAAATCACTACAAATAGTAACAGCCTCTCACATACTTTTGCTAGGATTCTAGCTTTTTGATTTTACACAGGCTATATAGTCCTGATGTTAAACAAATGAGATCACAAATACTAACATATTGATGGGGCTTACAGTTTTGCAGTATGATAACACTGCAAATTGTGGTGACAAGTTTACTTGTTTGGGAAAGCATGGCTAATACTTTATGGAATTCTTAAATATAACAGAGCCTTATTACCATGTTTGTGAAAAATACCTCCTCCCAGATTCATGTGCCTAGTAGATCTTAGAATTTTTCTTGATTACTTGACACAGGAAAAATAATGCAATAAATAGGGGGAATTAAAATATGGGTCTAAAGCAAACCAACTCCTTTTATAGCACATATCACAAAATAAGAGGCAACATGGTGATAGAAACATTGGAAAAATAGTTTTTAAATTCTGTGGACATGCCAAATATGACAAAATAACTTTAAAATCACACACATAAGTCGAGCTAAATGCCAAAAGTAGGTTATGTACTGAAGCCCCAGGAACAGTGTTGGTGAGCTTTAGACCTTCAGAGATCCAATGTTCTTTTGATCCTGTGTTCAATAAAGGCTTTTAATCATTTTAACAGACTGAAACAGAAACCCAAAGGAAATGTAAAGTAAATCAATTTCCTCCAAAAACCATACTACTCAAATCTTCCCTCCCAGGAGTCTTTCTAAACATGTGAACTAGCCCTCTCCTCACTGACCCCAGGGATGTTTTGCTTCTTTCTCTCTCTCCCACTGTCTTACTCAAAAGAGAGTAACGAAAGCACACCTCTCTGGTCCTCTCCTCTCCTCTTCCCTGCTCTCCATCCCTCCTATTACAGTATCTCTTGGCTCCAAAAAGGATTAAAAATAAATAACACAAAGCAATAGCTGTGTCTATATGTTGCTACAAATGGTAGAAAAAAATACAATTGAAAATTTGAAATACTCATCTATCATTGATTTAGTCTACTTGGTAGCCAGTTGTTTATTGGTTGGTTGGTTGTTTGGTTGACTTTTTGTTGTTGTTGTTGGTGGTGGTGGTCTTTAGGTTTGACTACCCTCTCTTTCTCTTTAAGACCTGATGTCCTGGATTCTGAACATCTGTCTACTCCTGGCTGGGTGGACATGACAAAAAACTTCACTAAGAGGACTTGTGAATGTCTTCATGCTAGTACAGCACCTGTCCCTTCCTCTCTCTCTCCTTTAATCAGCACCAAGCAAGCCCTGAACTTGAAATTGATCCTCTCTCCCTCTCCCAAAATCCCCATTCCAGGAAGCAGGGGGCTTCACATGTATGATTCTATCCAGCTGCTTGGTTATATGTCATAAGCAAAACCTAAGTGCTGCAGAGTTAAATGGCATTTCCAGTCAGGAAGGCTGAGCTTTAACACACACCCTACTCCAGTCTGCCTGTGGGTTGAATACAAAGTATCATTACCATGACTGAGAAGGCAGATACATAGGGAGTAGGGGCTGAACTTACATTCTGATAACTGTAATACAGCCATCTGAGTTACCACTTACATACTGTTTTTCTATGTTAAGCTTTCAACTTCTATTACCATGGTAAAGCAAAATGGCATATCTGGCTAAAAATTAATAAATTAAAATAATTTTGAAGATTGCAATGTGCCAGTTATTTAATTACTTAAGGATTTGTTGCCCATTACATCAGTATGTCTCTACCTGTAACTTCCAATAGCCTGTGGTCTTTTACCAATTCTATATTTTGAAACTCACATCACCTAGGAAGTAATTTCTGCACATTTATCCTTGTCTGGTATAAAAACAAGCAGTGCTACATTGACATTGAATTTAAATAGATCACTGCTTCCTTTGATGAGATTTAAGGTGACTTGTATCTAATTGTAACAAAAACAAGAGTAAGTGCATTTGTCAGGTGTGAGAGGAGGAGCCTTTCAGTTTATAGACTCAATTGCAGACCTTCATAGCTCAAGATGGAACACCTGAACATGGCAGAGTGGCATACGATGGGTGTTTTGGTAAGAGGGATATACAAGGTAAGCTGTGGTTAAGCATAAGAGACTGTATTGGTTTCCTACAGTTGTCACATGAAAGAAAGTGCCACAAACTAAGTGGTTTAAAACCACAGACATCGGGCTAGAAATATGGCTCAGTGGTTAAAGGCACTTACTTGCAAAGGCTGAAAGCCTGGGTTCAAAGCCCCATTAGACATGTAAAACCAGATGCTCAAAGTAGTGCACAGGTCTGGATCCCTTTACAGTGACAGGAGGTCCTGGCACACCCACAATCACTCCCTTTTTCTGCCTCTTTCTGTGTCTCAAATAAAAATTGAAAAAGGAAAACCATAAAAATTTATTAGCTAGCCATTTTACTTGAGGCAAGATATTGGGAGACTCTAGAAAAGCATCCTTCCCTCCACAACTAGCTTCTGATGGTTTCTGGTAATTGTTGGTGACCCACGTTTGCAGAAATGCCACTGTGGTCTGTTCCACTCTTCACATGTCCCTCACCATACATGTCTATGTCTTTTTTCTCTTCTTATGGCACAAGTCATTGGATTGGGGTCCACCTTAACCATTGTCACTGCTCCTTTACTAACTATATCTACAAAGAGTTTATGTTCTAAAGGCCATATTCTGAGGTTCTAGGCAGGATTCTAAGATATACCCTTTAATTCAGCATATAGAATCCGGTACTCAAAATTCTTTCCCAAGATTTGTCACTAGCTAACTGAATGACAGTGGCCAGCTCACTTTACCATTCCAGATCTCAACAGCTAACCCTAAAACAAAGGTGTTTGTTTGTTTGTTTGTTTGTTTGTTTGCTTGTGGTACTGGAGATTAAACCCAGAACCTTCCATATGCTAAGAAAGTACTCTACTAGTGAGCTGGTGTTTTTACTTTGTGACAGTCTCACTACCTTGTCCAGACTGACTTTTGTGGCCCAGATCTTGTGATCCTCCTGCCTCAGCTTACTGATAAACTAGAGTTATAGTCCTACGTCACAAAGCCTGGCTCAAAACACAAATACTAATGAGGTTTTAAGGAACAACTGTTCTAGATCATCTATATTGTCACAGCATGAAAAATATTAGAGTCCTGAGTGAGATTGAGACATGCAGCACGGACACTGCTTACCTGCAGAAGTCTGCATCTTCCATTGAAGTTGATGGGGGAGAGATAGTATGAGTTGGCAAAGGGACAAGCCTGGGTGATAACTAGCTCTCACTTACTAGCCATAGGACCTTAGGCTCGTTACTTAACACCTCTGGGTTTCTATTTCCTTATTTGAAACATGAAGCTAATGTAAATATCTTCCTTATAGGTTTGCTATATAGATAAATAAATAATAATGCCTGAATCCCATTTGGTACAGTGTCTGGAACATCAGGAAATAAGGACAGTCTTACATTTAAAATGTGACAGGAAGGCAAAGTTTTCACATTTGCATTCTTCCTCTGGGGAACACACTGTCTTTGTCCTCTGGGAGTGCTATTCACATCTCCCTGGCCTTGTGCTGGGAGTATGGGATTGTCACTGCTGTCCTGTGAGTCTTTACCCTGGGAGATCCTGGAGAGGACAGTCAAGTTCTTTATCTGTTCCTGTCCAGTGCCTAGCCCAGTTGGCATGCCAACATGAATGAATTGGTGAATTGAAAATAAATATTTTAGGGAAACTTTAGCTTTGTGGAAAGACATTAATGATATAATAAATTTTAAAAGGGCTTATTTGTAGAATAAAATATTAGAGGCACAATAGATTCGATCTTGCTTCTAACGGTGGTGTTTGTTTGATCATCTCATCTGAAATAATGCTAGTGGCAGATAATTCATATGTTATTAATACATGTAGATTTTGTGTGGGTATTTGTGAACAAAAAACTAGCCCTAGCTGCCTTAGCTATAGAGAGCTGTCATTATACACTCAGAGACCTCGTGGTTGCTTATTGATCACAGGAGGCTGATGAAGACTGCTCAGATGTCATCATTCATTATGGAGAGGTCAAGTGGCTCAATGAGATGCAAGCAGCCAATGAGTGCAGAACAGGGGGGACAGCTTGCAGCTCTCACATCCCCTACTTATCACTTTGCACCACAAAGCTCTATTCATGATATGTTCTTACAAGAAATCTTAACAGACTGAAGGGTGAAAATTGATCTGAAACAGGCAGTCTTCTGCATTTGATTCTCTCTGGGCCCCAAGCAGACCACTTCGCTCATCAGGCAGTGTCATAGCCTCAAACAGCACCTTGCTGCCCTGGCAATTATATGGCTGTGCATCAGTGTGGAGATTTAGCCATTGAGGAGAGAGCCACAGCCAAATAGGAGCCTGATGCCCCCATGCCAGATGCCAAGAAGAGATGACAACATACCTAAGAATATCACCGCTGGGCCCAGCTAACAGGACCTTTGAGATGAATTTCATGTAAACTTTTCCTCAGTGTCAGATGCAACTTCTCTACACTTGACTAGCTCTGATGTAAGAGGCTTTTAATTTGCTTTTGACTTTAATGTAAAGCAGGACCCAGAGCTTCCAAGAAAAGAGCTAAAATGTGAATTTGGGGAGGATAAAATTATTGACATCTTCACTCCTGGTTCCTGAGAATGAACATGCCTGATTGGAAATAGATCTGTAAAGAGATAGATTAAGATGAAGTGATTAGGATGGACCCTAATCTGATACAAGAATCCGACAAGGAGAGGAGATAGGGGCACAGACACGTCCACAGCAGGGAAGATTCTGAAAAGATGCAGGAAGAAGGCAGCCATCGACAAGCCAGAGAGCATTCTCAAAAGAAGCTAATGCTGCTGACACCTTGATCACAAATTGCCAGCTTTCAGATTTGTGAGAAAATAAATTTCTGTTAGTAAAGCCACCAGTCTGTATACTTTGTTTGGGCTGTTATAGAAAATTATACATTAAATAATCTCACTATGAGATTCACTAAACAGCAAGTGTTGGCTTGAAGAACTGAAGGTAATGAAGGAAGCATCACACAGAGACTACCTACTGTGTGCCAGTCTCGGATCAGCTGCTGGAGACAAAGTGGCGAATAACATATAGCTACGGCCTTTAGGGGGATTGTGAGCCTAACATGGGGAGACAATCACAGCTTGTACAACTATCAACAAGACACTAGCATGCCAGTGTCCTTTGGAGACATGGAAGAGCCACATATAATCCCAAACATGCAGGAGCACACAGGTGTCGAGCAAAACTCCCAAGAGATATTTCTGCTGGAGATATGTTGTGAAGAATGAGTAGGGAGCTGGACAGATGGCTTAGTGGGTAAGGCACTTGCCTGCAAAGCCTGATTCATGTTCTACTTTCCAGGTCCCATGTGAGCCAGATGCACAAGGTGATGCAAGCACACAAGGTTGTACATGCACACAAGGTGGTGCACACATCTGGAGTTTGCTTACAGTGGCTGGAGTTCATAGCATGCCAATCCTCTCTCTTTCCCTCTCGTCAAAAAAAAAAAGACAGCAGGGTGTGGTGGCGCACACCTTTAATCACAGCACTCAGAAGGGAAGGGTAGGAGGATTGCTGTGAGTTTGAGGCCACCCTGAGACTACATAGTTAATTCCAGGTCAGCCTGGGCCAGAGTGTGACCCTACCTTGAAAACAAAAAAAGGGACAGTCTGTTGGACTTGCAGAAAGAAGAAATATAAAAAGAAAAAGAAAGAAAGAAAGAAAGAAAGAAAGAAAGAAAGAAAGAAAGAAAGAAGAAAGAAAGAGAAAGAAGAAAGAAAGAAAGAAAGAAAGAAAGAAAGAAAGAAAGAAAGAAAGAAAGAAAGAAAGAAAGGAAGGAAGGAAAGAAAGAAAGAAGGAAGGAAGGGGAGGGAGGAAGGAAGGAAGGAAGGAAGGAAGGAAGGAAGGAAGGGAAGGGGAAGGAAGGAAGGAAGGGGTAGGAATCAGTGATTGATTAAGGGCTCTTCCATGAAACAAGGAACTGCACTTAGAGGCAAAGAGTCCTTGGAGCACAGAACATTCGGAAGTCAGGAGCATCCAGCAAGACTGAACGTGTGACGAAAGAGGTCTTAGGAGAGGAACTGGAGCACAGGCCGAGGGTAGGACCTGTGCCTTGTAGAACATGACATCATTTAGTGTATATGTGATGGGGCTTTATTAGATTAGGTGAAGTAGTGGAGGAACACAGCAACCATCTCATAAATCATTCACCTCTCACAGAAAAGTAGAGTATTGATCAGGGACAGCAGGTTTAGCTTTGGTGATAATCTGGCACCTTCAGGAAAACTCACCTAGTCCCACATGGCTCTCTGTGGCTCTGGCTCCAGGGACTTTGCTCTTTTTGTTCTTGGACTTGACTAGACCTACTTATATGTTTTTCTGCCCCACTAAGTCTTTCCTCTGCTTCACATCTCATGGATTCTGCCCACTACAGTTCTTCCACTCAATAGATTTTATCACAAGTCTATTTTTCTGTGATGTTTTTATGATTATGTCTCTCTTATTCTTCAAACTCTATAGGATAAAGAGCTGATCAAGTCAAGAAATCACAAACTCATATAAAAAATTATTTTGGTCAGAATTGGCTATATTTATCACATGTTTTTTGTTTGTTTGTTTATTATTGTTCAGGTTGCTTTGTTTTTTGGTCTGGCCCTTTATTCCTCATCCAATAAGCTTTGGCCACTGAATAGCCAGCCATTGTCATACCAACTGGAGCTCAAATAGGTCTGATTGATTAGCTCAGAAGGAGGCTGAGATAGTGGCAGGAAAATGGAACTTGATGGGTTTTCAAAGATGTTAAAGAGTCATTTAAAATGTTTCAGTGTTAGAAGATTGGAAAAGCTGTAAGATGAAGAACTTTGTTGTCATGATATCTATGCTTAGTTCAACCAGAGACAAAAGAAGCTCAAAAAATTGTGAGTTGATCACACAACTGGCTTAACATCAGGTTTCTATTGTTGCTGTTGTTTTATTAAAAGGGACTGTTTTTGGCTAGAGAGATGGTTTAGTGGTTAAGGCATTTGCCTGCAAAGCCAAAGGACCTAGGTTCGATTTCCCAGGACCCACATAAGCCAGAATCATAAGGTGGTACATGCATCTGGAGTTCATTAGCAGTGGCTGGAGCCCCAGGCATGCCCATTCTTTCTCTTTCTCTTTCTCTTTCTTTCTCTTTCTCTTTCTCTTTCTCTTTCTCTTTCTCTTTCTTTCTCTTTCTCTCTAGTAAATAAGTAAATAAAAGTAAAACTTTTTTTTTTTTAAGAAAAGGACTATCTTCAAGAGAAATCTCTTGCAACATATTGGAATAGGCAAAGACTTTCTGAATATAACTCCAATTGCTCAGGGAATAAAACCACTAATCAACCACTGGGACCTTATGAAATTACAAAGCTTTTGTACAGCAAAGGATACTGTGAATAGAGCAAAAAGACAACCTACAGAATGGGAGAAAATCTTTGCCAGCTATACATCTGATAGAGGATTAATATCCAGAATATACAAAGAACTCAAAAAACAGAATAAAAAATGGGCTATGGAACAAAATAGAGAATTCACAGAAGATGAAATACAGATGGCATATAAACACCTAAAAAAATGTTCCACATCCTTAGCCATCAGGGAAATGCAAATTAAAACCACTTTGAGATTCCATTTCACTCCTGTCAGAATGGCTACCATCAAGAAAACAAATGACAATAAGTGTTGGCGTGGATGCGGAAAAACAGGAACACTTCTACACTGTTGGTGGGAATGTAAGCTGGTCCAGCCATTGTGGAAATCAGTGTGGAGGTTCTTGAGACAGCTAGAGATAGATTTACCATATGATCCAGCTATAGCACTCCTAGGCATATATCCAGAGGACTCTTCTCACTACCTTAGAGATACTTGCAAAACCATGTTTATTGCTGCTCTATTCACAATAGCTAGGAAATGGAAGCAGCCTAGATGTCCCTCCACAGATGAGTGGATAATAAAGATGTGGTACATTTACACAATGGAGTTCTATTCAGCGGTAAAGAAAAACGAAATTATGCAATTTGCAGGGAAATGGATGGATCTGGAAAGGGTTATACTAAGTGAGGTAACCCAGGCTCAGAAAGCCAAACGTCACATGTTCTCTCTCATATGTGGATCCTAGCTACCAATGTATAGACTTGTGTGTGAACTGGAACCAAAAATAGGTACCAGAAACCAGTAAGCGGGTAAAAGGCTATAAGGGAGGGAGGAAAGGGAAGGACTTAAGTGTATGGTAATGCACATATGTAAGTAGAAGAACTGATTTCAGGGAGGGGAATGTCCTAAGCGAGGCCATGGGAAGAGAATGCATACAAGAAGGGCAGGGGGAGGATCAATCTAAACTCAAGATATTGTGAATAAGACATATGTAAAATTTTTTTTTTGAATAAGGGCACGTCTAGAAGCTGTAGACTGTTACTAGAAAATTTTCAGTACTTGGGATGGAATACCTTCCAGTGAGTTGTTGGCCAAGGAGATACCGATAGCCTCCAAAACATTAAAGGCTCTTGCCAAAGCCCTTGGTTTCCCTAGAGAAACAGATAGTAAGACCCTATTGCTGAAGACATCTCATGCCTGAGAAGCATGGTCACTGAGAAAGCAACCTGGTGTGGAGCAGAAAATCTTCTCCCTGTAGACCAGCCAACTGAAAGCTGGAAAAAGCTGCATTGCACGCAGCGTATGGGAGACAGACAGAAGTCATCTACAGTGAAAACAGTGGACGTTGAATATTCAAGCTTGGCCAGACAGGCCCGATGACTGAACGGGTGCAATAGTGGCATGTCTAGTCTTGGGGTAACCAACTGCTCCATAATTGGACTGAAGGCCCTCTCTACGGGAGGGAATACATACCTGGTACTGAAAAACCTAAGAAAAAGTCTGTGGCAGGTGAGGTCATGAGCCTTAGGGGTATAAGCCTGCTCCCATCTGACTAAATGCATATATTATTCCCACCAAGCTGCCTTGAAAGCACTACACTTAATGTTCATATTCACATATTAACGCTACTCTCACTTCTGGTTAGAGAAGCTTCTCTTTTCAGATGGTGATGACCGCTGGGATGACCCAAAAGGCAACATAGTGCTGAGAAGAAGGGATGGAGGAGTGCCCAGCACTGAAACACCTCTGTCACACCCTACAAGGCTCAGGGACCATTGCGGAAGAGGGGGCG
Source organism: Orientallactaga sibirica (assembly GCA_036365145.1). Classification (NCBI taxonomy): domain Eukaryota; kingdom Metazoa; phylum Chordata; class Mammalia; order Rodentia; family Dipodidae; genus Orientallactaga; species Orientallactaga sibirica. The sequence continues at coordinate 4,557,489 of JAEOAD010000004.1, read as the reverse complement.
GATAGAATGGAAGAGCCAAAGGAAGGGTATAACCTCTTACAATGCCACTGTCCAGACAGAAACTGGCCTCGATATCCATGACCTTGCAGTGCCTAGCAATACCTTTGCAAAACCCTCAAAATAGAAGAAAAAGATGATGACATCAAATTAAAAGAGAGACTAATGGAGAGAGGGAGGGGATATGATAGAGACTTCAGTTCTAAAGGGGAATGGGGGAGGGAAGGGAAATATCACGTGGGTTTTTTCTTTGTATGTGAGTATAAAAGTCAATAAAAAACAATAAAAAAAAAAGAGAAATCTCTTGCACTGAGGTGGCCTCTGACCTCAGGAGAAACTAAGGTGACCTTAAAACAGTGAAGGAATCACCTGTGAAACCTGTTGGATAAAAATGTAATGACTAAAAATTTTGAGAATAAAATACAATGTAACTTTTTGTTGTAAAAAATTATTATGCCAGAATAAAGAAGAACCTAAAGAAAAAGACTGGTTCCAAAGCCATTAAACTAACCCAGCAAAATCCCAAGGAACAGACTACGGGTGTTAATAATAATGTTAGCAAGAAGAGGACAGACTTGAGAGACTGTAAATATGTCAAAAGAATACAGTTGGTAAACAGGTATATGTGAAAATTATAAAGGTCACAAAAGATAGTGCAGTCAATTTGGGTCCTGAGATTCTGGCTTAATTAAAGTTGGGACTATTCACTAGAGAGATGTGAAATAATCTGGGAACTACTGAGTTTAATATGATACCTTAGTTATGGGAAAGAATATTTTAATATATTTTATGTATTTATTTGAGAGAGAGAGAGAGGGAAAGAAAGAGAGAGCAAGGGGGAAAGAGAGAGAGAGAATGGGCACACCAGGGCCTCCAGCCACTGCAAATGAGCTACAGATGAGTGAGCCCCCTTGTACATCTGGCTTATGTGGGTCCTGGAGAATTGAACTGGGATCCTTTGGCTTTGCAGGCAAACTCCTTAACTGCTAAGTCATCCTTCCAGTCCCGAAAGCAGCATTTTTTATAACTTTTAGAGCTTAAATATTCCCATTATCTTACTAAATTGGGGTCAGGTTTGGGATGGGGTGCTGTGCTCAGCTCCATGGAATCATTCAGTGCTTACCGTCTTTAACATGTCTCCTCAAGGTCACATTAGTAGTGTCCAGCACTGGATAGGGAATGAAAATATGAAGAAAGCATGTGTACTCTTTTTTTTTTAATTATTTTTCATTACTTTAAAGAGACAGAGAGGGGGAAGAATGGGCCTATCAGGGCCTCTTGCCACTACAAATGAACTTTAGATGTATGTGACACTTTGTGCATCTGGTTTTAAATGGGTACTGAGAAACTGGACCCTGGCTAGCAGGCTCTGCAAGTCAGTGCCTTTAACTGCTGAGCTATCTCTACAGTGCAAGCATGTGTCCTCTTAAGATCACCTTCGGATATGTCCTTTTGGAAATAACTAACCTGAGCTGATGGTATCTTTGGGAAATTATCAGTTGGGGTACAAAAGCAGGGATACAGCCAAGCAAAGGAGTCAGGAATGATCAGGTGTCTAAATAAGTGACTACTGATGAGAATGATTAAAATGTGGCCTTTGAAACACCATGGAAGGATGTATGTGGACAAGATATATGACAGGTAGTCAGCCCCAGCAGAAACCCTGCAAAACAGCACATTGTTAAATGCCAGGGAAGGAAAGATAAGCCTACAAAGAGAGAGAGAATACGCAAACAATTAGTAATTAGTGTGTCCTGAAACCTGCCTTTATTAACTTAGATTGAATTTAAACTGAAGAATGACATTCTTTTTACTACCATAAATAAAAGAATGAGCTCCAGAGTCAAAGAGCTGGTAGAGAAAATGGAATGTGTTGAAGAAAGGCCTCCTAGAAATGTAAGAAGTAGAACCTGGAGCTAGATGGGAAATGTGAGTCCTCACTCCATCACATTATCAGCCGTGCCACCTTGGTCATGACACTTTGACTCCTCTGAAGTTTGATTTCTGTATGTGTAAAGTTGGGAAAATAGTATCTACATTTCAGTGAGCACTTTCCACCCTCATGACAGGGATATCACAAGCATGCTTCTCCCCCTTTTCATCTTGTAACCTCACTTTCTAGTTCTCTCTCAATTAGGATGTAGCTGAAATTCATGGAAATCTAGCAAATGAAAAGGAAGGTTTTATTGTACTTTTATTTAACACATTTTTTATACCAGAGATATGAAAGGGAAAGTGGCACAACTCAAAATAACTGGAGGGTCCCCAGGAATAATAGAATGATAAAAGCAAGCCCAATGACAGCTGATCTGAGAAAATTAAACATGGTGAACAAATCTAAGGGGAGAAGTAAAAATGTGATTGTCAATGTGTGGTGTGCCTGGAAGGCACAACATGACACAGATGACCTACTGAGCAGTATAAAGCACCTCAGAAACAAAGGGGCATGTGATTGACACTCCCCAGTGGTAGTGGGAGGTTTCAGGGACACACAACACTGAGAGTGGCAAGGGTGACAATAGGGAATAGCTGTTGAGAGAACTCTACAGTCCATCAACCAGTATCACAAAGGGCTATTACAAAGGAGGTCCTGCTGTGACAAGTGCCTTCTCTTGTGACATTTGTTGGCAGAGCTGCTGAGGAACTGTCGGTTCAGAACAACAATGCATCAAAGAGAGCCACCAAATCAACAGTCCAGTCCACAGACTATGGTGCTAGGAGACACATGCTTTCAGAACAACCAGAGCTGAGAAATGACAAGAGTAAAAGGAAGGATGATAGGCACAGGATTGAGGACTTTACAATGCATGTGATTCCTTATCATGTGTAAAGTAATTATATTATAAATAGGATGCTATAAATGTACCAAGGAAACTTTTATGTTGAAAAATATGTAGTTGTATTTATTTATTTGCAAGCAGAAAAAGAGAGAGAAATAAAAGAGAGAGAATGGACACACCAGAGCAAGCTGCATGTGCCATTTTGTGCATCTGGCTTTGCATGAGTACTGGGAAATATAACTCAGGCCCTTGGCTTTGCAAACCAGTGCCATTAACCACTGAGCCACTTCTCCAGCCCTACCAGGGAAGCTTCTTATGCAAAGAAGACAACCATTGCTACTATAAATCATTACCATTGATCACTTTTTTTTCTTAATTTTCAGTTTTGGTATCCCTAATATGCCAGTCAGTGCTTGTGCAGCAGTTAACCTTCTCATTGCTGGGACACAGTACTTGCATGGAAACAGTTTACAGAAGGAAAGGTTTCATTTTGGCTTACATTCTTGAGGAGACGCTTCATCGTGGCAGAGAAAGTATAGTAAGATCAGGAAGCAGACTCACATGGTCACATATCAGCAGGGAGGAAACAGCAAGAGGGAACTGACTAACTCCAGCAAGGGTGATGGGGTTGGTCTATAAAATCCCAGGGTCCACCCCCAGTGACACAACTCCTACAGCAGGGCTCCACCTCCCAAAGGCCCCACAACTTCCCCAAATTTCCATCAGCTGGAGACAAAGTATTCAAAACCCATGAGTTTATGGGGGACATTCATTCCCCCCAGTTGATTAAGTTTGGTTGCTAGAACAAACCCTACATCTCACAAGCTTGCACACACATATCAAAGTTGGACTGTAGCCAAATCCAAGTTTCTTATTCACTTTACATATCAGATAAAAGCTGATCATGGCTCTACTTCTCCTAATAGCTTCATTATAGGATCTGGACTGAAGAAGAAGCCCTTACCCAGAACATACTTTTTTTTTTTTTTTTTTTCTTAGCAGAAGGGGTAAAAGATCAATTGCAGAACAGTGTGATGGTCACACAGGAAGCTGGTCATTTCCATTTTACTAGCCAGAGCAAATCATCTGGGAATGTCAATGGACCAGGGAGAACAATAAATGTTTTTCAGAGAGGGGGGAGACAAAATTTGATAATAATATTAAAGTCTATATTTCTAATGTGGTTGCATCTAAATATATGAACAAGTTAAACTTTTAAAATTGCACCAACATAATTAAGGTAGATTGACTTCTCTAACAACACCAGGCAGAATGTAATAACAGCCTTCTGGCTCCAAAGACAATAAACTTCTTTGAGAAGAAGAGCTTAAATGAGCAGGACTAATTGTCATTTCTTTTATGCCATATGCTCTTTTGTGCAAATGACAAAACCTGAGGTATTCTGGAAGTAGGATGGTAGTCAGTGGCACTTCATAGACTAAACAGGATTGTTGTAGCATTGACCAGAGCCTATTGAGCAAGGAGATGCTATGCAGAAAACAAGCAGCAAGTGAAAAAAGGCACATCCACTATACACCTCTAGATGTATCTGGGGTGAGGTTCTCTATCTTACCCCGCTCACTGCTTGTTAAGACATGTCATTTGCTTCTTGAATTCTCCTTCCCCGCAATCAATCAGTATAGTATCCTAGCTCCTAATAGCCAAATTTTAAGTTTTCTAAAGTACAAAAGTAAATCAGTGGGGGCATCCTCTCCACTTTGCTATAGTTTTTGTATTTTACACTAAATACATCCACCATACCCTTCTGAGAATATTATAAATCTATAGTGATTTTATTTAGCACAAATCTAGTCCCACATGATTGGGAACCATTATAAATTACTTATCTAAGGTTTTCTTTTATCCTACCTTGCCTTCAATTATTTATCCTGCCCTAGGTCTAATAAAATATTCTAATTTATTGTCACAGACATGAAATAAAGTTCTTCTCAATTATCCTTATTTGGAAGTTTTTGAGCAAAGAAAGGTGCTTTTCTGAGCAGAGTGAGAACAAGGCTCTCAGAATTATACAAGACAGGTGCATGCTCCAAGCAGACTGGAAAGTGGAGTGTTCAGAACACAAAACAATGAGAGCCCTGGCTGCATGTGCTGAAACATTTCTCAGTGGAGGGTAGGTAATGACTTTGGCCTTCACTCTCCTCAAAGTCAGTCTCATGTTTGTGACTCATCTTCCATTTTGAAGGGAAATCTCTCAGCTCATCTTTATGTCTTGAAGTCTCTTCCGATCAGTGTTGTTTACCCCTTCCTCCCAGAGGTTCTGCAAGTCAAATCAGAAATTAAAGTGTATCAGAACTAGGCAGGTGTTGCCTGCCTCAAGACTTGAACATATTTAAAATTCATCCCTGAAATGTTATACAACGATTTTTTTTATAGCACTAAGTGCTTTTTTTTAAAGTTTCTAATTTGGTGTCTTGGGTGTTTTCTTCTTGGGTTTCTTTTCAAGGGCATGTTTCAAGTAGAAAACTTTCTGGGAAAGTGGCAAATATACTTCCTGTCTCATTTTTTTTTCTTTGTTTTCTTTGTTGTTGTTGTTGTTTTTTTGAGGTAGGGTCTCACCACTCTGGCCCAGGCTGACGTGGAATTAACTTTGTAGTCTCAGGGTGGTCTCGAACTCACAGAGATCCTCCTACCTCTGCCTCCCAAGTTCTGGGATCAAAGGCGTGCTTCACAAAGCCCGGCTCACTTCCTCTCTCATTTGTCCTTGAAATAAAGTTTCTATTCAGGACAACTCAGAGCTCTGTGTTACTTTGATGGTCCTGAACTATCTTTTAGTATAGTATAGTCTTTAGTTGGGGCCTTCAAACTATTCTAATTTATCAAGAAATTTCCTAAACCACTATTTTATACTTCCACATTCATAAGTGGCTCCATGATTTTGGTTATTTCTTCATTGTTTCACATATCTCTGACTATAAGTTTCTCTGTGTTGGAAAATACTCTGCTACTATGTCTTACTCTTTCTTATCAAGCCATGAGAAGTTGCAGAAATTAAATTCTGTAGGCAGCTAAGGGGCTTTGGAGACAGCTTAGTAGTTGAAGAGCTTACTTCACAAGCATACAGATCCTACTTTGATCCCCAGGATCCATGTGAAAAACAAATCCAAGAACAATAGTGCTCTTTTGTAATCCCCATGCTGGGGAGGTAGAGACAGAATGATTCTTTGGGTTCACTGAGCAGCCAGTTTAGTCCAGTTAGGGAGCTCCAGATGAAGGAGAAGCAATGCCTCAAAAAAAAAAAAAAAAAAAAAAAAAAAGTTAGTGCATGGCATTCCTGAGGAACAACATAAGGTTGTGCTTTGGCCTGAAAATACATATGCACACACATAGACATGGATGTATGTACACATGCAAAAATCAAGGAGGTAGCTGAATAAATCCTGGTTCTCCATCCTTTGCTGACTCCTCACTGCTGCCTTCATAGTCCTCATCAGTCCTTCTCCATTGCCGAGCCAGTGTTTCGTCTCTGCTAACCCCACTTCTTGTTCCAAAACCTTTTGCTTCATTTGTTCTTCTTTGAGAACTGTGAACTTCCTGAGTCAGGGTGTAGTAGTTAGCCTCTCTTTCCTGGGACAAAACAACTGACCGGAAGCAGCTGATGGAAGGGAAGAAATTATTTCAGGTTTATAGATTCAAGGGGAAGTTTCATCATGATGGAGTCAAGCAGGCTGCTCACAACATCACATATCCACAGCAGAGAGAGAGAGAAAGGAAAAAACAAAAACAGCAAGAATCACACTTCCACAGTAGAGAGAGAAAAAAGAAAAAAGCAAGAATAATCTGGCTGTGAACACCCAGCAGGCTCAAGTCATCAACGTCAAGGTCTGTCTTTAGTGACACACCGCCTTCAGCAAGGCTCCACCTCCCAAAGGCTCCACCAGCTGGGGGGTGAAGCTTAATCACAAGCACTTGAGGCTAAGAATGACATTTACATTCAAACCACCAGAGGTGGGAGAGGAAAGTGTTTCCTCAACTTTGCTTCAACTGAAATTTCAGAGAAGTTTCTTAACAAATATTTCTTTGCTACACTGATTTCATTTTTCTGCCCCTTGATAAGGTGGTGGATTAGGAGTCTCCTTCAAAGTCGAGGTTGCTCAGTCCACTGACCACTTCTGAAACCATTAGAAGAGAGCATTGCTGCTCCACTCAGTAACTGATGGTGAAATCTTTCAGCAGAGCACTGGATTGCTTTGTTTCCTCACCTATAAAATGAGGGCTAGCATATTTATACCAATACAGTCTCATCATGTACTGCACAGGGCTATTCTAAGTACAAATAAAAAAATATTTAGTCACTTTGAAAACACTACAAGCATTTTTTTCCTAATGAAATGTAAGACCCTCAAACCTGCATGACAAACTATGTCACATTTTACATACAGATATTTGTTTAAATACATAAAAACCACTATAGGAAATTATACTTCAAAAAAGCCAATGGGTTAATTTAAATGTTTTTGTGAGTGGAATATCCTACTTATTTGAAAAGAAAGATTCACTAGAATAGCTGCAAGTGTGTGAAACATTTTTCCTCCATGGACTGGTTTTTAAGTTCACTCAAGACATCAGACAGCCTATACCAGATCGTGACATCCATCTGCTGCACTGTGTTATTTTACAAATATCAGTTATGCTTAGGTCTCCAGACCTGTCAATCTATAGAAGCACCAGCTTTCAAAGCATGGATAGACCCCTTAATTAATTTGCTATTTCTAAGAACATGCTCACAGCTCTGTTCACCCACTTCAAGCTTTGATTTCACTGTACAGAGCAAAGATGATCTCAACTACAACACCTGAGTTTTCAAAGGAAATATAGATTAAAGAGAAATCATATGGAATTTTACACTATTGCTTAAAATTGAAGCTGGACAATTAAATCTTCAATAATTGAGTTGTGTTTCTTTAACTTTAAAAATAGCTATATTTGTTATCAATAATATACTGTAAAAAAAAACGTGTTTCTGTCAAATTTTTGTCTTGCCAAGACACTTGGTTCTCAATAAAAACATGGTAGTTATAATATCTAAGAATACACATTTTATGCTTCTAGTTAGCTAGAAATGGAGATATATTTTTCATGTATCTTAATATGTCTCCTTGTGTATGTGCATGTGTTGATTTTTTTAATACATTGCTACCATCTTTCTTTAAGCCATGCTAATTAAATGGTTCCCAAAGACCATTTTTCTTTGATAGCAAAGGATAATCTTTTTCACCATCAAAGTGAAATTCAGATTTCTTTAAAAGGCAAATTCTGTACTTCAAAAGGTTGAATAAACTGGTACTTAAGAGTTCCTGCTGGTTAAATTTAGAGCATTGGAAAAGATTCAATGCAAGAATAGTCTTTGGCTTGAGTCCTATTGCATTTTTATTTGATATTTTATTGGAAAGGAAAAGAAAAAAATAGGACATTCACTATTAAGTCTTTGCCTTTCCATATCTTGTCATCTTGTGACAGGAGAATTGGGTTGATAGTGGTGGCCTCGGAATCATCATGTCCTTAAATGTTTTACTAAAAGTTGTATTGGGCCAAGTTAAAAGAGCTTCCTGTTTGTGAATGTGAGTGCTGAATTACCCTCTCCCTCTTTTCTAATTCAACTGCTTAGTTTTGGGCTTCATCCAATCTTTTTTTTTTAATTTCCTTATTCTCTATTTGTTTTTTTTTTTTTAATGTTTACTGTTATCATTAACAAGATGTTTCGTATGTATACATCATGTGTTGGTACCCTCTTTTTTTGCCCCCATTCTGTTGGGGACATGCTCCTCAGTGGGGTTGCAGGTATTCCCCATGGGGTGGTAGATTATGCGTTGTGGGAGCAGTAACCAGTTATTTTGGGGGGAAGGACAACCTCATCTTTGAGCCAACATCATTCCTGAAATACAATGGGTTCATAGGTAACCAGATACTAGTATTCATGGATGTTGTATAAAACTTTTCTTAGCCATGTCGCATTTACTCCTGTCTCTTATTCATTCAGTTCATAATTTGGATTACAAAATAGTCTGCTACCCATTTATAATTTCAGTCTTCCAACTTCCATTTCTGTAAATCCACTATCACCATTTTTGGCTTGCATCCAGTCACCTGGACTGGCCATAAGAATATCAGGTCTAGTGAGCTAGAAACGCTTCCTCTCAGAAGATTCTGACATTTAGGAACTGCTGTTTTTCCTGATCCACCACCTTTCCATATTGATACCTTCTTGATTTATGTTAAGACCTGTGGTGGTTTGAATCAGATATCCACTATAAACTCATGTGCTCTGAGTGCATGGTTCCCAGCTGGTAACAATTTTTGAAGTGGACCCTTGCTGGAAGAGATGTTTCTCATGGCAGGTTTAGGAAAGTCACAGGTAGCATCTTGCTAGAGTTCAGCTCACTCTCCTGCTACTGTTTTCCACCTACTATGATAAAGGTGATGTTCAGCCTCTGCTCATGTCACATCTTCCCTGGATCATGAAGTTTCCCCTCAACTCTGAGCCAAAATAAACCCCTCCCCTCCCATTAGCTGCTTTTAGTCAGGTGCTTTGTCTCTGAACTGAGAAGATAACAAGACCACAGTATGTGTGCACTAGTTAACAATATGCTGAGAGCTATAACAGATACAGTAGATGTGTGGATAAAAATGGACAGTCATTATACAGTTCAGCCTAATGGAGACTCTCTTGCTTCATTCAGTGCCATCTCCCAAGCACTACGAGCATAGTGGGTGGAGGGTCATCTAGGAGTTGTTTACAAGCCTTGCGACAGTGGAATCCATCCCTTATGACCACATTCTCATGGCCAGAACATGGGACTCCACGTAGATGCCTCTGGAGTGCAGGGAAATGCACACTCAGGGCAGATCATCTTATCAAGTTGGACGGTATGGTTTCAGAATTTTTGGCCACTGGACAATACTAAACCTCCAAATTCCTCAGATTTCCCTACAGAAAGTGCTAGATTCCTCCTACCAACAAGGCTCACTCCCAATACATGATCAGTTATTTTTTATTTTTACAAATTTAACAACTAAGTGAACCATGACACCCACTCTGTGACAGAATGTTTAGGTGACTGTCACCACCACCTGGAAAGAAACTGAGTGTGAGAAAGAAGTGTTCTCCCCAACTCCAGCAGTATCTGCTAAGTGGTGGCCTCTGAGAATTCATGTCCTTATGAATACCCTCCTTGCTTAATCTACTTGAGCCAGAAGAGCATGCTAAGCCTAGATCTGAGCCTTTTAAAAGGCCACTTATAACTTCCATTGTTCTGTTCGGAGCACTGAGTCACCCAAGAAGCCACATGGAGACACTTCTTTCCAACAGAAGGGTTCTGAGATGACAGAGGAAGAGGAGTCTGGATGCCCAGGGTTCCAGCTAAGCCCAAATCTGTTGTGTCTCACCTGCTGCCTTATAACCACATGAGCAGACAAGACAAGTAGTACTTCCCAATGAATTCATCCCAGATGGAATATGGTTAGCAAATACATAAAGCTTTGGCTGCTTTAGATTGTCATATCTTGAGGTCATTTGTTACAGAACAATCAATAACTAAAACAATTAAATATGCTACTCTTCCACAATATTTTCTGTATTTATCTCCATCTTATCCAGTCACAGCCTCAGTGAATATTAGCACTGAATGGGAAATATTGGCAGTTTCTAAGGAAATATTCGATACTATTATATAAGTTACTCGGCTGGTGATGAGCATAAGACAGAGGGCACAGGCCCGCAATGACAGCCAGTGCTGAGCAACCCTCGCTGTTTGTGGCCTCCTCAGAACTCAGAAATGACGCCTCCTGTTCCTTCACCATGACCTGCCGTGCGGCTCTCTGTCAGCATGGTGCCCCTCAGCTGCGTGCAAGGCCAGGCCACTTGTCTTCGGCACTTACTCTTGGAATTTCTTGTACCATTTCTGCTTCATATCATGAAATTCCTTTCCTTCTTTCTTGTCGCTTTCATTCTTCTACTTCCGATAAGAAACTTCACCAGATTCTCAGGGCTAGGCCCAGATGTTTGGTATTCTCATAGCCTAACAGTTCATGGATGTGCATCTGTATGTAGCTGGGCTGTGCATTTGTTAGTGAGCTGGAGCAAAGCTAAGAGTCTCTTCCCTCCCAACTTTTGCATCTGTTAATGTTGGAAAGTCAGTTGAAAGTGGTTGCCTGCATGTCTAGACATCCAGCTCTAGATAAAAGAGCAACCTGCAAATTACCTTCTCGCAAAGCTACAGCCCTGAAATCCAGCAAGAATTATGACCTGGATATCTTTATACCATGACAGAGTAATGATATGTTTAGAATCTCAACTTTCAGAGTATTATCCAATGCCAGTTTCTTAACTTGACCAGTCCTGGTGTCATTGCATACTGACTTATTAAGAAAGTAAGAGATACAGTACATATACCCAAAAACACATTACAGAGACCAGTGAAAATGCGTTCACTTTTAAAAACAGAAATAAAACATAAACTTAAATTAAGAAAATATTTTAATCTATAATATTAGCACATTCATCTTGACACTGAAGTGGTGGTAAAATATAATTGTTAGTATTTTTTAAAGGTGAAATGGATCCATGAAAGCAAAAATGCTCACAGCCTGTGTCATTTATCTAGACAGGATTAGAATTCTAGTCCATTGCCTTAACAACTCAGCCACAAGGGATTAGAATTCTTAGGATACCTGTTTATTATAATCCAGACAATGCTACATTGCTACAAGAGAAATGTTCTACAAGGAAACTGGAATAAATCCCAGGAACCTGTACCCTTAGTGAGAGATGTAGGTCATTGTACTACATATGGAATCAGAAGAAAGCTAAAGAAATAAAGCCAGAGATGATGGGAGTTTTCACCTTTCTGCCACAGAGATGGGGGAATATGACTAATCAGGTAGGAGTGTGTTTCTTTCGGTGATCACTTCTGTCCTACCTGCTTGGCTTTCACTGTGTGTTGTCCATGGCTAGCATTCAACTATTAGCTCTGTGATCAGCAGCTGCCTGCTGCTCCCTTGCAATCCCCCCTATTTGTGAATATATTATGCTGCAGGGAAGCATCCCAATTTGTTGACTACAAGAAAACCACTTAGAGCTGTACACGGGCTAAACAAGACATCCCAGGCTAGCCTTGAAGTCCACTGGAGTCCATGTATCATAGAAGTCGTTGCTGGGTACGTACAATTGAGACCAGTTGGGTAGATGATCAAAATATCAAACAAATGCACAAAAATGCAGGTTTCAAAATGAGAATACAGAAAGGTTTATTATTATTATTATTAGTCATCTTAAATAGGTTTTAATGTTTTTATCCTTCCACTCCAGAGAAAGGTGAAATCAAGATGTAGAAAGGTTGGGTTGGGTTGGAATGACTAATTCTGGAGCCAGCTATCTGAGAAGCATGCATTCGCTAAGATGAGTCAAAGGCCCAGAAGGATTTCAAGATAAATTGCTCCATATATGTATATATAATTTAAGGTCTCCATTGATTGCTCACTTGTGAGAGGGTGAATATCAGTTCCTTTATGTTGTGTATGTATGTGATGTTTGGGAGAGCTGAAATTCATTAACAAATGGCTTCCAGACAAGCTGGTGACATACAGGCCACCAAATTACTCTTTAATTAGTATGAACTGAATAACCACCAAGGGACTGTCAGGAGACCAGGGCTGAACAAAGCGAGAAATCTTACTCCATCGTAAGCAGCAGCACGTCCTTGGAGGAGATCATGACATGTTCTGAGTTCTGAAGCATGATTTGGAATTGTTGGTTATTCCCTCCAAGTCCCAGGATACATAACTCTGACCTTCATAATTACAGAGCCCTTTATAACATTCATAATTTTTTCCTCACAGCAAGCCTGTTGGGCAGCCTGGGGATGTGAATCCCATTTTACACAAGACATAATCTGAAAGAAATTAGGTAACTCACCAATGTTACCTAATGAAAGAGGGTGAATATGTCCAATTCTGAACTGTGAAATGCTAGCCCATCACTGAGCCTGTGGCCTTGCTCACCTAAAATCCCCAAATAAAATTGCCTGTCTGAACATTTTAAAAGATGCAGTAATTAGTTAAAAAGATATTCTGATAGGCAGGAAAGCGATTTCTTGTGAACTTCCTTTCTGATGGACCTGTTCGGTGGAAATTCTTTTCTCAAGGACAGTGTTGATGTAATTGGGAAGAACTGCATTCTCCTTTGCTATTTGAGCCATTGCAGTACTCAGGCCATATGCACAGTGGCCATCTGGAAAAGTTCACTCATAGCTTTCTGGGAGTACAGTATTGGGTCAGTTTGACCTGAAACTACCAATTGGCACTGCATTTTGGTTATTGTTGCTGTTGTTGTTTTGTTTTGTTTTGTTTTCTGAGTCAGTGTTATTTCTACTAGAATTTACTTGATATTCTGACTAGTAACAAAAACAGTGCTCATAAGCCACTGTGGAGAATCTGCACACAGATTTAGAAAGTACTTCCCAACAGTACTCTATAATTTGTTCCGCTCTTTCTGCAATTTTGGGTTTTTTTTTTTTTTTTTTAAAGAGATGTTGGATTCAGCTTTTGTTCATTGTATTCCTGACAATAATCCTTGTTTGTTTTATTTTTTTCTTTTTTCTCAGACTAAAAAATACTCAAAGGTATAATCAGGTCTGCCATAGTATATAATTAGCCATAATTAAAAACATCTACACAAAGCACAGTGTTTTCAAAGTCTTTTCTTCTGTTACATTGCTAATGAATTAACAAACTAATTGCCATTGTGAATTACAATAGAAAATGTCAGTGAGAAAAATTTAACTGTCTTACAAAATTATCCTCTTTTTGTAGATCATGTTCTGTTGCTGTGTAAAATTCAATGTCACTCCCAATCATTAAGAGGAAAAAAAAAATACAAAGCAAAAGCATAAAATTGACTGAAAGGGAAGGGGATATGAATTTTCTCATAGACCCATCTTCTAGTACATTTTAATTGATTAAACATACAAGTTATTATATTAGATTTTAGAGATTATTTGCAACATTCTGATGTCTTAGGGATGATAGTGTTTGAGGCATAATTCTGTCAGGGAGTAGTAGGAAAAGGATACACTTATTTTCTATGTGACAATCTTTACTTATTACTTAAAAACATGATTATCCTAATGACAAGGTTTCACGCAGGGTAGTTAAATAAAGAATTTAGCACTCGTGTTTTCATTGTTAATCTTTCACAAAACTTTCCTACAAGAAATTTTAGCCTCACCTTTTCACAAATGACAGATATTGACTTTTATTTGAGTAAAATAATAAAGAATAAACACTCCCCCTGTATCAAATATGATGGATTAAGGATTTATCTAATTAGCATATAAAAAGCTCTTCCAAATCTAGAAGCTGATACAAAAAGATGAATCACATATAAACAGTATTAATGGCTAATAGCCATAAAGAGGTTAATCAGAGAAATACAAACCCAAATCAGACAATCATCTGGAAATGGCTATTAGATCCATTGTTGTTGAGACTACCACCTGATACAGCTTTCTGGAGACTGGTTTAGTTTGAGATATCATCACATTTTAACTCAGCCATTTTATTTCTAGGAATGTTTATCTTAGAAAACACATGTATTTGTAATATCAAAAAAACCTTTAGAAATAACTTAATGTCAATACTGAAGTTCAATATATATTTGTTTGAATATTATGCATCCAATAACAATATTTTTAAAGAATATAGTGACATAAAAAGACATGATGCGTGGGGCTGGAGAGATGGCTCAGTGGCTGGGAGTACTTGACTGCAAAGCCTAACTGCCCTGGTTCCATCCTCAGTACCCATGTAAAGCCAGATGCAGAGAGTAGAACATGCAGCTGGAATTCATTTGCAGTGGCTGGAGGCCCTGATGCACCCATTCTCTCAGTCGTCTCTCTCTCTCTCTCTCTCTCTCTGTATATCTGTCTTTCTCTCCTTACAAATAAATAATAAATATTTTTTTCTTTTTAAACAATTTTTATTTATTTATTTACTTGAGACCGAAAGAGGGGAGGGAGGGAGAGAGAGAGAGAGAGAAAGAGAAAAGGAGAGAAAGAGAAAGAGAAAGAGAAAGAGAAAGAGAAAGAGAAAGAGAAAGAGAAAGACAGAGAGAGAATGATGAAAGCACCAGGACTTCCAGCCAATGCAAATGAACTCCAGATGCATGCGCCACCTTGTGTATCTGGCTTACATGGGTCCTGGAGAATCAAACCTGGGTCCTTAGGCTTTGCAGGTAAACACCTTAACCACTAAACCATCCTTCTAGCCCCAAATAAACCTTTTTTTTTTTTTTCAAGGTAGGGTCTTGCAAGCTGACAGGCTGACCTGGAATTCACTATGTAGTCTCAAGGTGGCTTTGAAGTCACAAAGATCCTCCTACCTCTGCCTCCCACATGCTGGAATTAAAAGCATGTGCCACCATGCCCAGTTTATTTTATTTTTTATTTTTATTTTTTGCTTGGGGGGGAGCAGTTTTGGGCTAGAGTTTCACTCTAGCCCAGGCTGATCTGGAATTCACTATGTAGTCTCAAGGTGGCAACAGGGTATCAACACCATGCCCAGCTCAAATAAAATATTTTTTTAAAGAACATTATGCAAAATTTTATATGCAATATGTTATTGAGAAGCCAGTCATAGTAGACCATCAATCCCAGCCCTTGGGAAGTTGAAGTAGGATAATCTCCATTTCAAGGACAGCCTAAGGTTCACAGTGAGATACTGTCTCAAAATGAATAAACAAGAGCCACCAAAAACCACATTATCTGACTTTTTAAAGTATATGTCTAAAGAGATCGAATTAAATATGCATGAAAAAATTAGTGAAGGTTGTATGTAGGTAGTTCTAATTGCTAGACGTTTTATCTTCTGATATTTATAAAATGTTCTCCATGGAAATATGCTATTTTATGATTATAAAATATGAAATTGATTTCGGGCTGGAAAGATGGCTTAGAGGTTAAGGTGCCTGCCTGCTAAGCCTAAGAATGTCAGTTCCAATTTCCAGGTCCCACGTTTAGCCAGATGCAAAGTGACACAAGGACGCAATGATGCACTTGCCCACAAGGGGGCGCACGCATCTGGATTTCATTCACAGCAGCTGAGAGGCTGCTGGCACGCCCATTCTCTATCTGTCTTCCTCTCCCTCTCTGTCTCTCTCGCCAAAAAAAAAAAAAAATTTTAAATATGAAATTGATTTTATAAAGCAAGGTCACAATTAACATTTTTTTGAAATCCTTGAACAGTTTTAAAATTAGATAATATACATTTTATATATTATTTATTTTAAATGTGGTGTTCTTTTGCTAAAAGTAGATTTACCTGAAAGTGTACACAAATTTAATCTAGTAAAACTTAAACACAACTGAAAATATCTGTAATTTTAAATTGTGTATCTGGAGACCTTAATGAATCAATATTCAAACGAGATATTTTAACATTATTAAGGAACTCGCTAATAAATCAAAGAAATGAGTAACATTATCTACACAGCATAGTTAGATAGGGTTTAATTTCAAATTGAACTTTATTTGGAGTCCTTATTTCTGTGTTAAGCAATTCAGAAAATCGGTAGTTAATAAATCACTTAGCGCAACTGCATGAACTGAATGATCATAGACATAAAGGTTAATAGTCATTAGTAATCACTGCACACATATTACTCTATTTCACTTTTGCATCTGTAAGTAGAACGATGCTCTCCTGAGCATGCAGACAAAGTTGCTGGATTAGACTTGAGGGCACAGCCCAAGGTCTCTCAGTAAGTCAGGGATCAAATGAAGACTCACTTTGTAGTCCTGCTCTCTAATCCAGGATCAAAACCAAGTTTATGTCAATGTACCAAGTTTACACTGTAAAATAATTACTGCCATGCACCTATTTGCTATTAAGATTCCCTATAAGTATAACGTCACCTGAAACTATTGGGTAAGTTCTTTTGAACAGCCTTGAAGGCAGTCATGAGCCTGAACCTGGTGTGGGCTCACACTTCCGCTAGATGGCACACAACCTGCTCTTCCAGTAAATGGGTTTGGGGGATCTTCAGCAATTCAATGCGTGCCTTTAGTGTAATTTAAGCAAAATTTCATCAGACATTTCTTTCATGTTGTCTAAAATATCAATTAACACAAGTGCTTAAATTATCAGTATAATTTCAACTTAAAAGTAGTAACCTTAGTTTCAGTCATTCTAAAACTGTACAAATGACCTCTGGATTCCAGGTCTAATAAGGTGAAGGTGATATCAGCCCCTTTGTTCCTTTCATCATTAAGGTTGGTAACACAGTCTACCAAACCTTGACATGAGATGATTCTAAATGATGAACTATAAATAGGTGATTGACAACATAATCCAACATAACCCAAATAGTTACTCAAATCCCATTTTCCTTCATATATACCTACTGTGTGTGACTCAAGTCCCATTTTCTTTCATATATACCTACTGTGTGTTGACTCAAGTCCCATTTTCCTTCATATATACCTACTGTGTGTGACTCAAGTCCCATTTTACTTCATATATACCTACTGTGTGTTTGCGTTAGCCTGGAGTTTCCAATTTCATATTTCCCTTGTTTTTTTTTTCTTTTATCATATAAGTCCTCAAATTTTCTTCTAGCATTTTAATGGTTTTTGAATGCTGCATTTTTATAACAACATAATCTTTCTATATCCTGTTTTTCTTTTACCATTGAATGTTTTGTTCTACTTTGGTTTCATGGTAATCCAAAAAACCTATTTGAGAAGTTAATCTGAATGGTATTTGGAAAATTCTAATCCACTCCCTAAATAGCTACATTTCCTTGGTGCGTTTTTCTTTCTTGTTTTTTTTTTTTTTTTTCTTTTCTTTTTTCCCTCTTGTCAGGTCTTTCAAGCCCTCTTGAGTATTAGAAAACACAGGATCCTTTCCCTCTCTGCACTCACTGAGAAGCAAATTTTCCCAGTGTGTTGGTGTTCCCTGGCATGGCTCAGCTCCAGTTGCACTCAAGCTTGAGCAAACACCTGTCATGGGACCCCTCTTTTCCACTTTCTTGCTGATTTGTGGGAGACAATCTCCCTTATAAATGACATCTAAACTAAGACTGAGCTGTCTAAAGTATGTATTAATTTTAACTGCACATCAATCTTTGTGAAACAATTGGGTAAATAGGAGTAGGATATTTGGTTGTAAGATTATTACTTTACAATATTTAGACATTTTTTTCACTTGAACACTAACATTAGCTATCCCAGTCTCTAGCTCCTGACACACTTGCCAGACACTTCTGTGCCCATCTCTGTGAAATTTTTGCTACTAATTAAGCAAAATTTATTTATTGTTGATGGTGAATTTTTCTGGGAGATTACTTCCTAGACTACTGGATAGTCTGGCTTTAGTGGAGAGCTATAGGGGATAAAGTTATGGATAGGGTGAATACAACTGACTGGAAAACAACTACATTTCACAGTTCTCCTCCTCGCTGGCTCCTGTGATCAACCTGTATTTCCCAGCAGCAAGTTGCTAGCATTTCTGCAGGGCACAATGACCCTGCTTAAGTATAACCCCTTATTGCATAATTTCAGCAATACCTTTGCCTCTCTATCTTGGGTCATTTACTCTTGCTCCAGAGATATGTTGAAATTTCTACTGATTTAATAATAATTCCTTTATCAGTGTTCACATATGTATTTTTAAATGATAATTTTACTAATTTAAGGATGTTTTCTTGAAAGCAAGAGAGCAAACAAATGTGATCAGAGTGTCATATGAAAATGAAAGATACTTAAAATTAGACCCCACTTGGAAATACATAATTAGAAGATATGTAAGGTTTTGGTGCAGAAAACATCTGATTCAATTTTGAGGGCTTTTGCTTTTTAATTAAATTTCTATTATCACCCCTTTCATTATAAATTTATTTTCTTTTTCTTCAGAATCATAATCCACTTTGCACTCATACTGAAAACTCTGAAATTCTAATAAGCCATTAATAGGATGCAGATGTAAGCTAAATTAGCTATTGGAGATTGTGCTGATCAATTACATTTGTACTTTTGGGCTTTCTTTGGCACTGCTGAAGTGCATAGAAATTACAATTTATTCCCATTATTCATGAAGTAGTATAGGCTAAATATTTAATTGATGCATGTGTGATCTGGTGTTTCATTTCAAATCTGTTCATTCTAGAAAGTCTCCTAAGGAAGCTACATTATTTCAATTTATCTTTCACACTCTGTCCTTCAAAGTATCCTTGGAGGGAAAGTGTACAAAATATTTTGTGGTTCTGAGATATTGTTGCTCCCTTCATAAAAGGAGACTGGATAAGTTAACTTACTGAGTTTTCCTTCGTACAATTATGAGGAGGACTCTTAACCTATCATGAAATACTGAAGGAGAGGTATGTCATAAACTTGATGCTTTCACTGACAACAGCAGACAGAGCTGAGCAGCCTCCATTCTTCAGGGAACACTCCTAGGCCATTTAACAATGTGCCCATCTTGTATTGCTGGGTATACTCATTCCCAGAACATAATCACTCAATAAAAGAAAGAGTCCTAGGATAGCTATTGTCTTGACCCATATAGAGATCAGAATCATGGCACTCTTGAATGCCTAATCCCCAAACCTATGGCTGTTTTCTGTCATGACAACAGGTTCTCTCATTCTGTGAAGTTTTGTTATGGCACCCTAAGAAGAGTGATACACACACCGGGAAAAGATGCACCTATACATTTCTCCACAAGAACTATACTTCATTTGCTAAACAGTAAGGGAGTTGAAGTAGATGCAAATATTTTGTGTGTGGCTGTGTGCAGGGGTAGGTAGATGGGTATGTATCTGTGTGATTATTTTGGTCGTGTCCTCAGTGGATCATGAACTTCTTGCTTATTTTTGTCATTTGTGTCATTTCCCTTTAGGGACATGTTATTTACAGCCATCTCTCACTCTCACAAGTAGACTGCATATTCCATTTGATCTTATTTCCCTGTGATTTCAGATAATGCATATATGAGGGATTCAAACAACACTTTCATTCTATAATGAATTTCCAGGAAACAACTCTGACAACTATCTTGCTCTCTGCTCAAGTAAAAATAGGCCAGCAGGTCTTCTGTGTATCTCATTCATTGTGCCATCGGGGAACCTATTCCAATGCGATGTGTTAAAAATCATTTGCATTTTAAAATCATCACTATCATTTCCAAGAAAAATTAAACCATTGTGGCAGGTGCTTGCTGATGAATAATCACGTTTTTGCTACAAACCAAAGACTAGCACTATGAGGTCAAAATGTAAAATTCAACAGTAGATGCATTAGATTCAACATCCGAGAATTTTAAGCCCAAGAGCTGTCAGGAGTAGCAGTTAGTTTCTCCTCACAAAAGTGATAGACCACAAGAAGAATGTATAAGTGGATGTGACTAGAAACAGAATCATTTATGACTGTACACATGAAGGTTGGCATGATGAATTATAGTTAGAAATAAAAATGATCACATGAACTACAGTATCCAAGTAAAATATGTGCTAAGAAGTTCCTCCCGAAACAGCAATGTGTTTTAAGGCTGACTCCTAAAATCCACTAGAATTCTGATCATTTTCAAGGTTGAATGCTTATAGAATCCATTGCAGTAGTGATTCAACTATGAGGAGTTGGTAAGGGTAGAACTTCCCTATGTGAAAAGGAATCAAGTTCCTGGCCATCAAGCTTAGGTTAGGGGTGCCTTCCCAGCTATAAACAAGAATCCTAAGAATCTGTCTAGTCTTAATGGCAATATTTTAGAAATAAATATCATTTCAATCAGGCATGTGATTCCTTTCGGTGACTCCCAATAATTGCATACTATACCTTACCCATGGCCTACCAACTCAATGTCCTTCATTCTGAAATTCTGTCAACCTTCCCAAAGAAACATCCAACAACATTGCATAAGTCAGAATAATTTGTTGGGGATTTGATTATTGAATGATGCCTTAAGATGTCAAGGTAACGGTGCTGAGTAATGTTTCTGGAGATGCTCATCCCTCTGCTCACCGATACCAGATGAACTGAGGCCCTCATGACCTGACATTCAATCTTCAGTGAGTGAGTCACACATGAACATTTACAACTTGACAGAGAAGACTCTTGTCTATGGAATTGTGGAACAGAATCCATACCATTATTCAATCATTCAACATATACAATTTTTGAAAACATGCTCAATTCCAAACAAAGCATGGATAGTCCCATTGAGACTTGTATTCTTTCCTTGGGGAATAAAAGATCTTCAAGTTTGGCAGAAATTTATACATCATAGAGACGAACCCTCCATGCAAAGTAGCAGCACCCCCTTCAGTAGCCCTTGCAAGCAGTTATATAGTCTCTATTTAGAATCCTCCAGAAACTTCAAAAGACAAATTCTCAGATATATGAAAAATTTCTCTCCAATATGATAACTAGCAGCCATGTGATAGTCTCAGCTCAGCCAACAACTGGAGAGGATGCCAGATCCCCAAAATTGGTCATTAGGGATGATAGCAGGGTGTTGGTAGAGCAAACATCATTGGCTCTGGGTTTTATTTTTCAGCAAGAACTGTCGGATGGTTCAGCCCATGTGTGTGAGTGTGTGGGTGTGTGTGTATCCACACACATATATATTCATGCTTATGACTTCATCATTATAGCTATAAACGTAGTATCATGTTCATTTGGATTAGCAGTTGTTAAGGTTCATATTGAAGCTTTATTCATTTCTGTAATCATTTACTTAGCATTTTAATTTTTGCCTTTCCAGTTTTATAGCTAAAGTTGTTTAAAGATTAGCTCTGTGTTAATACCAAATTCAGAAAGCATTTCTATTGTGTCAAGTGTAAACAAGAGAAACATAAAAGCATCAATTACTGATCTCTAAGTAATATTTGTCTTCCTCTTGACATCATTACCTGTAACACATTGAACTAGGATCTTTTCTTAAAGCAAATTTTTGCAAGCATGATTCAAACTTCCCCTTACATTCCCTTTAGTCTTTGCCTAGATATAGTTATGCAAGGAAGTAGTAATAAACACAGTCATTTCTACAAATAAATACCACTCCCTACTCTAGGATATTCAAGGGCAAAGGCACTACATTTTTCCAAAACAGTGTAGGAAGAGGAATTTATACTGCATTTTTGCAGTCCTGTGTCAGGCAGCAATAGAGTATTAAGCACCTATAGTAGCACCTTACCTAGAAATCTTTTATTGGGTCAATAGCACAGGATCTAGTGATGAGACAGGAGCTCTGGACCCTAATAAACATATACCCAAATCTGAGCTCTGGCCATTGCTTTTTGGTGGAAATGTGTTATTCCAAAATTGGCATAATCACAGTTTCCACCTCGTTTATGACCAGCATAAAAAATTGCATAAAATATCATGCACAGCTGTCGTCAGAGGGAAGATTCAATTTGGGCTTTGTGCAGACTTGACTTGCTGCCAATACAGCCACATACATCATCTAGGGCTTCATTTAAAAGGATAAAATACAGTTTTAATTCTTGTGGAAAATTTATTTTTAAAAAGAGAAATAAAAATGTTAAAATAGATCATAAAAAGCATTAAGTCCCTCCCTTCCCCCGCCCAGTCCATCTTTTGTTAATATAATGTTAAAGGGTTAGCAAAAGATGGGAAAGCCATAAAATTAAAGGTTAGGATTGCAGCTCTGTCTATCCTCCGAATGAGAAGGCATCTGGCAGGGTTGCATACACCTTTTCATTATTTAGACAGCCTCATTGGGAATATTGTACATGAAGCACGTCAAACATCCCTGCTGGCTTCTTTGAAAAATCTCAAAGGCTCTGGTGAGAGAAAACAGCACGAGGAAGCTACTAAGGAAAGACATTTTTATCTGAAACCCAAAAGCACAATACAGCGCACAGTTTTACAAGGAGATTTCTTCATCCCTGCAGAGGAGAGGACTGACTTCTAGCTGCCCGTGTGCCCCTGCATCATAACATCTTCCAACACACAAGAGCCTTAAAGAGCCAGCTGCTTCATTTCCTATTAAAGTTCCAAAGAAAATAAGTGAGGGGAAAAAAAAAAAGTGGCTAATTATTGACTGTGGCAGACCAGACCTCCGCTCTTTAGAACTGTAACACAATATCCCAATATTCTTTCTCCTTTTCTATGCTGCCTCAGGAAATGTATGAAGACTCTAAAAACAATTGAGGATGCCCATTAAGAAATATACATTAGGCTAGGGCAAAGGTTCAGTGGGCAAAGTACTTGTCATACAAACCTGGGGACTTGTGTTTGGATCCACAGTACCCAACAGAAAAGCAAATTAGCACCTGTAATTCCAATATTAAGAAGGCACAGGGCATCCCTAGGGCTTCCTGATTGGCTAGAGCCAAATCCGTGAGCTGTAGGTACAACGAGAGATCCTGTCTCCAACAATAAGATGGAGATTGACTGAGGAACACCTTGATGTCAACCTGTACCTATGTATACAGCACCGACACACACATGTACCTACACACCTATAAACATGCATCATGCATCCACACATACCACAGACATATGCAATAAATAAGAAATGTTGATGAAAACATTTTATTTCTTTTCTGATGGCATGTTGGGTCCAGTTTGCAGATTCTGGAAAGTTCGTTGCTTTCATTTCTTTGGGAGGCCCATTTGGCAAATTCATTCTGGTGGACTGGAAGTAGCTGAAACAGGAATATTTATACCACTGAATTTGGCAGATGCCATGAATCAGGGATCCTTTCTACTCCTGCCCAGATATTTATCAGATCATCACTCTCCTTATCATACCACATCAGGAATTAGCTCACCAGTGACTAGATGAAATGTTGAGCTCCCACCTAACCCTGCTACCTAACAATTGCCATTACCAACCCCCAGCCCTTCACAGCACAGCTTCTCAACAGCTGCAGTGAGGTTCCTTCAAGAGAAATGGGAGTCTTGAGAACTACCTGCTACTGGAGGATGTGGTTATGCCAGGACACTTGAGGTCAACAGATTCCAGAGCAGGCAATTGTAGCAGTAATTTATAGATACCTAAAATGTATTTTTATTTATTTATTTATTTATTTATTTGAGAGATAGAAAGAGGCAGACAGAGAGAAAGAGAGAATGGGCACACCAGGGCCTCTAGCCATTGAAAATGAACTTCAGATGCATGCGCCCCCTTGTGCACAAGGAATTGAACCATGGTCCTTAGGCTTCACAGGCAAACACCTTAACCACTAAGCCATTTCCCCAGCCCTAAATGTATGTTTTATTCAAAGCTTGAGCTCCTAAAGATTTCTCTCAATTGAAAGCATGCATAACTTTATATAAATTATATACAACTTATCACTAAGCAAAATTTTGCTGCAGGATAAACAAGGTTTTCTTTTAAAGCTCAAAACAAGAAGCTGAATAGAAGTATACAGAATGGATTCAGCATAACAAAAGAGGACTTTCTTATCAACAGGGGGGCAAGGAAATGTCCTTCAGAGCCTTTTAGGAAGGAGGACCTCAGCTTTGCAACTCCTGGGCTCTATGACAACTTACTAGCTTCGCTAAGCCATATATTCCTCATTGGAAAAAAAAATCTAGATATAAAAATAGTAACTGTTCTTGAGGCTATTGCAAGAATTCACTAAGGTTAAATACAATAGACCATATCCTCTTTTGTTCATCTAACTATTCTGCTCTTGGAAATCTCTCTCTCTCTCTCTCTCTCTCTCTCTCTCTTCCTTGCATCCTCAAGGTTTTGTTCTCGGGGTTTTATTCCCTAGCATCATTCACATCACTCAAATGACCTCTCATGATCTTGTCTAGGTAATCAGTGTTCTCTGTCTTATTGACTGCGATGGTCAATTCTTTGCAGGCATCTTGCCCCTCCTCCTTAAACAACCTTTTCTTTTTTTTTGTCTTTCAATGCTCCAAACTCTCAGGGTTTCCTTCCTACATATGGACACTGACAATTCTGGGATGGAGAGGCCTCTGAACTACAAAGGGTTGCTATTAGGTGGTTCTGGCGTCATTGAAGACTGCAGAGGAAGGATGAATATGGGTAGGAAATGTGCAGGTCAGTAGTTTTCAACTTTGGCTGCACATTGAATTGCTTGGGGGGTTTTTGGAAAACATCAAGCCCCAGCCAAGGCAAGTACATCATGTAAAGAGTGAGACCCAGGCATATATTTTAAAATTCCTCAGGCAAGTCCATTGTGCAGCCAGTGTTGAGAAATAAATGGATTTAGAAAGAAAGAGAATGAAATGTAGATCTGAGAAGGAAAGAGCAGTTTAGAGAAAGGCTCCAGGAAAGATGTAGCAGTTATATGAACACAGACGACTAATGCTGAGCAAGGAGAACATAGAGACCAGAACACTTGTGCCCTAGTGACTATAATGCAGGGCAGAGCACTCTTTAAAAGATGCCAGAGATGGGCTGGAGAGATGGCTTAGTGGTTAAGGCGATTGCTTGTGAAGCCTAAGGACCCATGTTCTACTCTCCAGATCCCATATAAACCAGATGCACAAAGGTGAGGCAAGCGCAAGGTCACACATGCACACTAGATGGCATAAGTGTCTGGAGTGCAATTACAGTGGCTGAGGCCCTGGCCCACCCACTTTCTCTCCCTCTGTCTCTTTCTCTCTTTCATTCTCTCTAAAAATAAAATTAAAAATTAAAATTAAAAGATGCCAGAGAAGCAATCATTGTAGAGCACTACTTAAGAGATTCAGAATAGTGAGGACTTGAATTCAGGAGAAAGTATATACAGGTGATAATTAACAAAATTACCTCTGTGTATTAACAGACAGAAATAGTAAAATCAAATTAATTTCCAAGTCATAAATTTCTTAATCCCAGGACAATGGTGTCTGAACTTCAACTATAATGTGTATGTAATGATAAACTTATCTCAAAAGTTTCTTGGGTTAATGTATATAATCACAAAAGGCATTTAAACATTTGGCATGCAATCGACACACTGGTGATGGTAATGCCAGTGATGATGATGTAGGTCTTTGGCAAAAGTTAAGGGAATTAAATTGAGAAGATGACTGTTGCAGTTGACTTCTCTTTGCTGGGACAAAATACTCAACCAGAAACTGTTGAGGAAGGGAAGGGTTTATTTACACTTGCAGTTTCAGGAGGAAGTTGTATCATGGCAGGGAGAGTAAGGCATGAGCAGGAAGCTTGCTCATATCCTCATATATCAACAGGGAGGCAGGATAGAGAGTGAACTGGCACTGGTAAAGCAGGTTGGATTATAAAATCCCAAGACCAATTTCCAGTGACACACCTCCTCCAACTAGGCTCCACCTCCCCAAAGCTCCACCAGCTGGGGATCAAGTATGAGGCTTAATCACAAATAGATGAGGCTATTTAGAGACATTTTACTTTCAAACAATCAACAGTGACCCAAGGAATCACTTTTAATTTAGAAACACCATGATAAATGCTAATTTTCCTTTTCCAACCAGAAGTGGCACAATAAACACTGAATAGTGGAATCCTGTCTCTGGTTGTGGTTCCCTTTCTCTTTCCTGGACCTCTTTTGTTTCTCTGTCCTTCAAGACCAGAATGTATCCACTTCCAAATACCTACCAGTAGAAAAGCATCTGACAGCAATATCATTGTAGAGATTATTTTTCTCAGTAGTTCTCTATCTTAAAGGCTATATCTGAAACTGGAATAGCAGGCCTTATCCCCCAAAGAATGTTAGCAGTCAGCAAATTAAATGAGATAATTTAGATGAAATCACTTTTAATTTATAAGTTGCAATGCAAACACTAACCTTCACATCAGATAATTTCCTTCTTCAAAGCCCTCAAATTACTAGAGGAGCATCCCATTTATTTACCACATGCCCATCAAATAGCAAATGAGCTCTTACTGGAAAGCCAGTATTCCTCACTACCAACCCATTAACCCAACACCTATGGGGAAAGGCTATGTCTACAATTAACACGGAGGCAAAAAAAAAAAGAACCAGAAATTGCTTCAGAAAGTGTCTGTTCCTTTGAATTTTTTTAATGATTTGCTCCTAATCAGGGTGATTAGGAAAGAAAGGACAGAGGACACAGAGGGATCCATGTGTCTCTAAAAGCACAAAGTCTCGCTGTCAGATATCATCCATTCACCTGAAATTTCTACTTCCTATCACCGTGTATATTGCTGTCCTTCCCCAAAAAAATATTTTTAAGGAGCACTCAATGAGCACCAAACACCTTTCATAACACTAGAGATATCCAGATGATAAAAAAAAAACCACCACCTCTAGTTTTGAGAAATGAACAAGAGAGAAATTTTTTAAAATATATTTTATTTATTTACACATTTGAGAGACAGACAGACAGGTAGAGAGAGAGAGAGAATGGGCCCACCAGGGTCTCCAGCCACTGCAAACAAACTCCAGACACATGTGCCACCTTGTGCTTCTGGCTTATGTGGGTATTGGGAATCAAACCTAGGTCCTTAGGCTTTGCAGGCTTTAAGTGCTAAGCCATCTCTCCAGCCCAAGAGAGGAATTTATGCAAAACACTAAAGGAAACAGATAACTTTGTTTTTTTTTAAAAAAAAAATATTTTACTTATTTATTTGAGACAGAAAGAGAGAGAGAGAAAATGGGCCTGCCAGAAAGAAAGAAGAGAAAGAAAAGAAAGCAAGCAAGCAGGGGCAGGGAGGGAGGGAGGGTGGAAAGAAGGAAGGAAGGAAGGAAGGAAGGAAGGAAGGAAGGAAGGAAGGAAGGAAGGAAGGAAGGAAGGAAGGAGGGAGGGAGGGAGGCAGGCAGGGAGGCAGGCAGGGAGGCAGGCAGGGAGGCAGGCAGGGAGGCAGGCAGGGAGGCAGGCAGGGAGGCAGGCAGGGAGGCAGGAGGGAGGGAGGCAGGGAGGGAGGCAGGGAGGGAGGGAAGGGAGGGAGGGAGGGAGGGAGAGAGGAAGGGAAAGGTAACATTAGTTTTGGAGCTCTTTGTCAACACATCAATATGCCAATGCACCGATAAATTTAGGGTATCCCCAGATCCTTGTTTTATGAATTTAAAACGATAGGCCAGAGGGTAAAACTTATGGAGACTTTATTATATTAAGAGGAAGGAAAGTGCAGAATGCTGCCACCATGTGGAAGGCGGGAGGGGATAGAGAGCCCATGTGAGAGTAGGGGTCATCCCCCACCTCAGCCCAGATGGGGTGAGATGAGGGGTGCTTACCTGAGCAGGGAACTCGAGATTCAGGAGAGATTAATACACTAAAGAAACCTTGCCCACATGGTAAGGGTCTATTTATAATCTTATTCTGGTGTGTTTTCCCCTCAGACCTAGGTGAGTCTGAGAGACAGCTGATTGGTCCTGGCTCAGAGGGTTGGCTCAGGAAGAGGCCAGCCATGATGCCAAGTTTTAGGGTCTAGTTTAACCAACCACAATGACAGGATTTGATTTAAACCTTAATTCTTGGAAAGGGAAACTTCTTCCCGGGAAGGAGCTCGGGTTGTTTATGGAAAAATAGATCTAGGGAACTCCTTTGGGCAGGAGACAAGGTGCAGCCAGCTTCCTCTCTGATCTCTAGCAGAATGGAAACTTCATGAGCAGGCCCAGGACGTTGCTGCTGCTGCTGCTCTTTTGTGGGCCCCGTCACCCTAATCTGCCTCGGAGGGAACGAGATGAGAGGGAGTCAGGTAGCTTTGTTAGGTAGTTTAGATTGTGCCCCCGTAGTACAAAGCAGAAATGTCCCTAAATATGCCTTTACAGTCTCCACTTCACTAGAGATCCGAGAAAGACAGCTCCTCCTCTTATCTCTTGACTAAAGGAGTCCCCTAGGTCTGTTTTTCCATTACCAACCTGAGCCCCTCCCTGGGAGGGAGTTCCTCTTCCCTAGAACTTAAATTTGATCCTGGCAGTGTGGTTGGTTAAGCTCAGCCCCCAAATTTGGCTTCATGGCTGGCTTCTTATGGAGGCCAGCCCCTAGCCCAGACCAATCAACACTCACTCTGGCTCACCTGAGCCTGAAGGTAAGGTCCACCAAAATAAGTTATAAGTAGATGCTCACCAGGTGGGCCGCCCTCTTTTTTGATGGCTGTTCATCTGTCCTGAAGTTGCAGGTACTGGTAAGCTTTTCTACTCCCCCACGGCTCTCTACCTGCTCCTGCCGCCCACATGGCAGGAGCTCTCGACACTTCCTGCTCTTTCCTTTCTAAATCCCTGTCCATGGTCAAGCCATGCTCACTTCCCACATGGGTGCTCCGGCCATGTAGGTGTGCCCGGTTTCCTTTCCTTGGTTCATGGACCTTCCCTCTCCCTCTTATATTCCAGAATAAAATTATAATGATTTATAAGTCATCCTTCTCAGTCTGGTTTATCCATTTTTTTTTATTAAAATCAGATATGAACTCAGGGTTTGGAGTTCAAGGACTTTTACTGAACTCCCAAAATTCTGTTATGGAAAGAAAGAAGGAAGGAAGGAAGGAGGGATGGAGGGAGGGAGGGAAGGAGGGAGGGAGGGAGGGAGAATGTTTCCTTTCCAAAACCCAATAATGTTTCTGTATCACAAAATAAATGGTCAAGAAATGCAAACAGAGCCAGTAGTGGTGGCGCATGCCTTTAATCCCAGCATTCGGGAGGCAAAGGTAGAAGGATCACCATGAGTTCGAGGCCACCCTGAGATTACACAGTGAATTCCAGGTCAGCCTGGGCTAGAGTGAGGCCCTACCTTGAAAAACCGATAAATGAAAAACCAAAAAAAAAAAAAAAAAAAAAAAAAAGCAAACAAATATTTAGGTGCAAAAAGGTACATGAAAGTTATCTACATGTTTTATTTTTATTTATTTTATTTTTTGTATTCTTTATGAGATAGAGAATTGATACACTAGGGCCTCCAGACACTTCAGTCTAACTCCAGACACACTTTGTATCACCTTGTATGTCTAGCTTATGTGGGATCTGGAGATTTGAACATGGGTGCTTAGGCTTCACAGGCAATTGCCTCAACTACTAAGCCATCTCTCCAGCCCTATCTACATGTCTTAAATAATACAAAACAAAATACTGAAGCTATCAAATTGCATAGGTCTGAAAATTTTAATATGACATGGGAAAATTCTCATATAACACATGCACACATTTCAAACCAATATACATTTTTATTTACATAATACCACAACCAAATAAAATAAAGCAATTTAATATTTAAATGAATATCCTATGCTCCTTAAAGCCAAAAATAATCATTCCAAATATGTAGACATATATTTTCAGCCCATTCTCCATACATACTTATTTTTTTTTATTTTAAATTGGAATGAATCTTGTAGTTCTGTGTTTAATGTTCATTTCATGTATCATCCTATGAAAGAACACTTCTCCATATTATTAATCGTTTTTTGAGCATTATTTAAAGTCTACAAATATTCCATTTTTGAAGGAAGCAGAATTTACTTAACAGTGTCCCTGTGGTGAACAGAAATGATGTCTCCCTTCATGAACTTCCTTGACCATGAATCTCTTTTTCATGTATTCACTATTTCCTGGGACTGGCTGTATAGAAGTAAAATTACTGGGTCAAAAGGTAAAAGAATTTTAGTGCTCTTGAAATATTTTTACTAAATTGCTTTCCTAAAAGGTTATACCAGCTGATACTCTCACCAGTGATGTACAGCAGTGCTCACAACTTTCACTCTTGCCAGCATGTGCTGTTGTCTTTTACCATCATTGCCACGTGGATCATAAATGAAAAATCAGCATCTCTTTTTGATTATATTTTACAGTAAATCAAGCAAAGCATGCAACATTGTTCATTGAAGATGATCTCATTGATGTATTTGTCTAGAAAATGAATTAAAAGATATACATAAAATTGGGCTGGAGAGATGGTTTGGTGGTTAAGGTTCTTGCCTACAAAGTTCGATTCCTCAGTACCCATGTCAAACTGGATACACAAAGTGGCACGTGAGTCTGGAGTTCATGTGTAGCAGCTAGAGGCCCTAGCATGCCCATTTTCTCTCTCTCTCTCCCTCTTTCTGTCTCATTCTTCTTGCAGATATATATGTACATATAAATGATTTTAAAATTATATATATATAAATTCTTTAAAAATTTTTAAAATATATACACAAAAAAATTTTTAAAAATTAATCCTTGTCAATGGAGTAATATAGCACTGCTATTTTCACATAACAATAATAATTAATATTAATATCAATTATTTGAAAACAAGCATATCTTATAAAAATAGTGAGTTATTTATATGCAGCATCTTATTCCATCATCAAAACTACAAAGTTATCTCACCCAATTTACAAAATTTATGAAAGAAAATGTATAAGCCAGGTAAACAAGGCATAGAGTAGGTCAAAATTTCAACCACAGCTTACCTCATTTCACAGTTCCTAATTTTTCCTCTTCTTTCTCCTTGTTTCCATATTTTTGCTTATTTTATAAAAGTTGACAGACTTTACTTTTAAAATTTTATTTATTTATTAGAGACAGAGAGAGGGAGAGAGAGAAAGTGGGCACGCTAGGGCCTCTAGCCACTGTAAATGAACTCCAGATGCATGAACCACCTTGTGCATCTGGCTTACGTGGGTTCTGGGGAAGTGAACCTAGGCCCTTCGTCTTTGCAGACAAGTGCCTTAACCACTAAAGCAATCTCTCTAGCCCCCAGACTTTACTTTAAAAAAAATATTTTATTTATGTACTTGTTTACTTGAGAGGGAGAGAAACAGAGAGAGAATGGCCATGTTAGGGCTTTGAGCCATTGCAAATGAACTCCAGATGCATGCTCCACCTTGTGCATATGGCTTATGTGGGTCTGGGGCATCAGACCTGGATTATTAGGCTTCTCAGGCAAGTGCCTTAACTGCTAAGCCATTGCTCCAGGCCCCCAGACTTTACCTTTAACTGAGAACTTTATATATGAACACACAATAATATGATTATATTCTCATCTGGTTATCCTTTGTTCTCTCTCCTCTGCCTCCATTCCACTAAAGACCCTCCTCTTTCTAGGAAGTCCTTCTTCTGTTTTGTTGTCTCATTCCTTTTGTCCTCTCTATCTTCCATGTCAAAATGTAGATGAACTCAGGACAGTGTGCGTTACATGACAATCACAGCAACCACTGCCGTGTTACGAATGCACCTGTCAATTCCTGTTGGGAAGACAGTGATACAAAGTACTCTTTCTCACCCTGTGCTTTTACTTTTTTTCCTCTCACCTCTTCTGTAATATTCCCTGAAACTTTGTTAATAAGTATTTCTTCCTTTTTAATTTTTTTTTGTTTGTTTGTTTGTTTTGAGGTAGGGTCTCGCTCTAGCCCAGGCTGACCTGAAATTCACTATGTAGTCTCAGGGTGGCCTTGAACTCACAGCGATTCACCTATCTCTGCCTCCCAAGTGCTGGGATTAAAGGGCGTGCCACGACGCCCAGTTTGTTGTTGTTTTATTTTGTTTTGTTTTTAAATCTAAAAGCAATCAATTGTTACAGCCTGCCCCAAATAAAGGGGTCCCGTATAAAAACTGCTGTCAATAAAATTTGACTAGTTCCCTATCAGAAATAGAGGTCGTGAGCGTGAGATACCCTTGTCATCACTGAAGACCACACATTACCCATAGCTTGGTGCGACAAGCACGCTGGAGCACACCCTGGGGCAGCTGCACATTCCAACAGAGAGTAACTTGGCCTGGTCTTGTGGCAAGCCACGCTAGCCATGGAAAATGCTACCATGTGTGAGCAAAGTTTCTGCATTAGAAAAAGTCAGAATCCAAATTTCTGCACCTCTGGCATGGCAGAGATGACTGTACTGTCTGCATGTTAGTATTGATTTTAATTAATTTTAGAAAAAAGCATACAGAAAACCAGGGTGTGAGTACAATATGTTCTGAGTTTATCAGTGAAAATTTGGCTTCTTTCATTAATAATGTCCAGTAAGAGATAATCTTTATAATAATCATTAAGCACATATACAGTATTTTAAATATATCATCCACCAAAAAATTAACATACCTGTACAGGACACATTATTAGTCATTTGTAAGGTAATATTTGGTTACATTTTTAAATATCAGTCTAATCACCACTGTGAGCTATGTGATTATAAATTTCCAGATAGATGAATAAGGTAGCTGTATCAAGGAATATGAAGATACTTTTAAAATTATTTTTGTTTGAATTTTTATTAAATTTTGATATGTTAAATATTAATCTAACAACACAATACACTAAGCAATAAAGAGGAAATAAAGAATATTTGTATGAGAGGAAAAAGTCCCAAAGCGAACTTTTTTTTTTTTTTTTGAGGTAGGGTTTCACGCTAGTTCAGGCTCACCTGGAATTCACTCTGTAGTCTCAGGGTGGCCTTGAACTCATGGTGATCCTCCCACCTCTGCCTCCCAAGTGCTGGGATTAAAGGCATGAGCCACCATGCCTGGCTACAAAACTAACTTTTTTAATGTTCAAAATGCTGTTGACTGCTTGTGTATATAACATACTCAGACATATCAGACATTTATGCCAATATAGAAATAAGCATTAATAAACCAGACATTGTTAGTAGATTTTCACGTGGAAAGACACAAATGAACATCTTCTGTAGACTTTTTTCAGAAGCAAAATAACATTTTTTAATGAATTTATCATTTGGTAAAGACTCCTGTCAATTTCTAAGCCTATACTGGCAGTGCTGGTCCCTTTCCTTCACCTCATTTCATTTTCACTCTATTTTGCTAATTATTGGTCTGGTGAGAATGCATGAATGCTCACAACCCTTGGGACACACATTCTTGAGAAAGTGTCACCCACTTACTCTTGCTCTCTTGGAGCCAGAGCGCTATGGGATCTGAGGAAGGTGTGTTTCCCCATCTCCTCTGAGATGTCTGGCTCCACAAGGTTCCTGTCGGTTGATTTTTCTTCTTCACTCTGGATGTATGCCATTAAAAAAAGGAAGAACTTTAGAAAACAAATTGACTTTTTTTCTAATATAAATAAAGAAAAATGATTTGAGATGTCAAAGAGAAAATAATAAGAAATTATATAAACTTTAAAAAGACAAATTCATGCCACATAGTTTCCTTATTGTTGCTTACTAGGTTACCTTTAATGATGAAGGTGTGATGAATAGAATGATAGAAGCTTAATTTGAGCAGAAAGATTGATAAGTTCATGTCTTATATAATCATAATCATGTGGATTTTAAGTTATGTTTATTCATTAAAAGAGAAGAAAATTTAAGGAATTTTAAATATCATATATAAAACTATACCATATCCAATCATATAAAGTATTTTTAAAAGGCAAATTACCATAACGCATACTTTTTCATCGAATAGCCATAAAACTTGTGTTAGAAACATTTCTCCTTTCTTTTCTCCCTTCTTTCCTTCCTTCCTTCCTTCCTTCCTTCCTTCTCCTCCTCTGCCTACTTTCTTTCTCTCTCTCTCTCTCTCTCTCTCTCTCTCTCTCTCTCTCGTATAGTCTCTCTCTAGCCTGGGGGCTGACTTGGAATTCACTCTGTAGTCTCTGGGTGGCCTTGAGTTTATGACAAACTCATGACAATCCTCCTATCTCTGCCTTCTGAGTGTTGGGATTAAAGGTTTGCACCACCACGCCTGTGGTAGTTTGAATATATGTCCCCCAATATATTCAGTGTTTTATTAGTTATAGTTTGCATCTGCAATCACCTTGCTAGAGGCAATGTCACTGGGGGCTGGTCTTAAGGTGTGGGTTTGAGATTCCATTGTAAAGATATGCAAATGTGC
This sequence comes from Orientallactaga sibirica, assembly GCA_036365145.1. NCBI lineage: Eukaryota > Metazoa > Chordata > Mammalia > Rodentia > Dipodidae > Orientallactaga > Orientallactaga sibirica. The sequence continues at coordinate 4,523,007 of JAEOAD010000004.1, read as the reverse complement.
CTAGCTGGAGTTCCTGAAGTGTGCTGTGTGACCTTTTGGCTGTAGTTTTGCTCTGTGTGCTGTGGTGGCTGGTTGGATTCTCTCTCTCTCTGCTTGGCCCTGTGGAGAGCAGGTCGCTTCTTCTGCCATTATGGAACTTCCCCTGGATCTGTAAGCTTCAATAAATAATATCCCTTCCTCCATAACTTTGCCTGGTCTGGAAGTTCATCTCAGCGAACCTGAAGCTGTCTGCAACAGTAAAGTGGTACCAGGAGTGGGGTGAGATGAACCTGACCATGTGGATATTCATCTTTTGGAACCTTTGTTTTGGAGGAATGGGCATGGACTTGGTGTTTGCAACTGAAGGTGCCTTCTGGAGTGGTAAGCCAAGTTTTATGGACTATTCTGATGAGAGTTTGAGAATGCTAAGTGCAGATAGTACTGAACTTCGAGTCTTGGCTTATGAGGTTTCTAAGGGGAAGAAAAGACTGCAGAGGACTTTGTTGGAACTGGGCTACTGGCATAAGGGATGGCTATGTTCCGCTATCCAGGGACAGAAAGTTTGATCAAGGTTAAATTTGTAATGGACTGATGTGCTTGGCTGAAGTTATCGGACTGAGATTTTAAGATTTTAAGTTGGAAAACCTCAAGCAAATTAAAAGCAGAGGCACTGAGACTGGTTTTAGGTTACTGGAGCTGCTATTGTCAATGCATTAGCAATCTTAAGGAAGGTGGAAGGAAGGTGGCCCGACTTGATTTACATTAAAACAATGGAGAGGATGCCTGAGGAAAGACTGTTAGAAATGCAAACTCTTTGGAAAGAGTTGACTGGAGAAGGAACCTGCTTTTCAAGGCTATGGTTTATTTTGTCCCTGGATTTAGAATATGGCTGTGTCCTGCACACCTGGTATTAGTTTTGGAAATATGAAAAATGCATGGAGTGGTCATGAGTTGCACACGGTTCCAGGAGCCGCTGCTGAGATGCGGCATGAGGCAGGGCATGAAGACCCTCAGGAATAGGCTGGAAGAGCCTTTGGAAGATGGACCGTGGTTTTCATGGAGACCTGAAGATGTTTTGGATATACCAGGACTGTGCAAAAGGGCTACCATGGAGTGCAGTGTTGGCATAGGATGAAAGTTTTCCCTGGCGACTCTGCCCAGCTGGAGGGGTGGAATTGGAATACCTGGAGACTGTTAGTCTCTGGTTATATTGAACTTGAACTGCAGAAGTTTGATGACTGTTGATGGTGGTTGAGTTTGCATTGTTTTAGTTTCTCTTTGCTATGCCTTTTACCAGTTAAAAATGTTTACTCTGTGCCTTTACATGTTGAAAGTATTTAACTTGTTTGCTTTTACAGGACTCACTATCTTAAGTTGATCAAGACTGTGAGAACCTTTGAAATTGGACTGAGTACAATTTACAATGTGTGATAGTTATAAATGTATTGGGGGCCAGGAGCTAAATATATTGGGGGCCAGGGGCGGAATGTGGTAGTTTGAATATATGTCCCCCAATATATTCAGTGTTTTATTAGTTATAGTTTGCATCTGCAATCACCTTGCTAGAAGCAATGTCACTGGGGGCTGGTCTTACGGTGTGGCTTTGAGATTCCATTGTAAAGATATGCAAATGTGCCTAGCTGGAGTTCCTGAAGTGTGCTGTGTGACCTTTTGGCTGTAGTTTTGCTCTGTGTGCTGTGGTGGCTGGTTTGGCTTTTCTCTCTCTCTGTTTGGCCCTGTGGAGAGCAGGTCGCTTCTTCTGCCATTATGGAACTTCCCCTGGATCTGTAAGCTTCAATAAATAATATCCCTTCCTCCATAACTTTGCCTGGTCTGGAAGTTCATCTCAGCGAACCTGAAGCTGTCTGCAACAACGCCCAACTCATGTTTCTTCTTTTTTTTTGTTGTTTGTTTGTTTTTTATTTGGTCTTTTAAGGTAGGGTCTCACTCTAGTCCAGACTGACCTGGAATTTACTGTGTAGTGTCAGGGTGGCCTTAAAGTCACAGTGATCCTCCTACCTCAGCCTTCTGAGTGCTGGGATTAAAGACATGAGCCACCATGCCTGGCCTCTCCTTTTTTATCTAACTTTTATCTTATCCACCTCCTAGTTTTCTGGTTCTATCCATCTAGGCTGTGCTCAGCTGGGAAATAACAAGCGTAAACACAAAGCATTACAATCACACTAGGAAGAACAATACGTTGCCTCATTTAAAGATGCCTGAACCCGAGGTTCTAGTTATTAATTTTCTAAGACTTTGAATCTTCTGTGAGATCCTTAGTTTTCAGCTAAGGTCTGAAAATTTTTCTCCCTTAGTCTAAGCTAGAGCCTAGCTTTCCTCACATGTTGAAATGAGGAGATTAACATACAATGACTCCCTGACTTGCTTGCAATAAAAATAGTAATTAACCTACCTTGTGCACATTTCAAAAGTACTTACTGAGTACTGTGAGTAGCCAGGCTCCATGCCAGGTTTGAGGAATAGAACAGTGAGTGAGAAGCAGGCCTTTCTGCCCTAAGCAAACTTCCACCCTAGGTCAGATGTTGAAAATGCCATATTAGCTGTTCCAGTTCATTTTTTTTTGTTGTTGTTCTTGCTGATGGTCTGATACTCTCAAGTGAAATGCTTTACTGTTCATTCTTGTGTAAAAGACCATTTGACCATCACACTAACTACACTGTGGACAGCTACTACATGATCTTGGCACAACAGAGGAACACACACAAGATACTTCAACTGACCTTATACCTTTTTGGAAGTGTCAAGTACAAGTCCAGTCCACACAGTAATTGCATATGTTTTGTTTAAACAATTTTGTAGGTTGCAGGAAGACATACATAGACAGATGATGATGATATATAGATAGATGATAGATAGATTATAGACAGATGGTTGATAGATGAGAGATAGACAATAGATAAATGGTAGATAACTGTGAGCTCATTAGTTCTTCATGAATTATTTTTGAACTAAAAAGGGATGTCATTCTACTCATTGTATTTTTCAGCAAGGAAACCCTCTGCTAGGATTCTTAATCACCTTGAGGGACAGAGATTTCTTTGAGAATCAAATTAAGCAATGGGATGCTTGTCTCAGGGGTGAGAAAACTAGAGGCTGGAACAAAGGTCAGTACTCTGCAGAGATAGCGACGTTTTCACACAGTCATGAAGTTCAAATCCCAAGTTCAGTCACTCTGTATCAGCATACTACTAACGATTGCATCTCCACAAGCTATGTCCTACAAAAGCGGACATTCTTGTTACTTGGGAGAAGCAAGGATTTTGTTGTCATGAAAATGCATGGGAAATTCAGTATATCAAAGTTTACCACACATCTCGAAAAAGATTATAGGTGCAGTAGTAGTTCCCTAAAAGTCTGGGTATGGACACCCTTTCAAACCTCTGCTAATGGTGTTCCCAAGAGCCACTTTGAGATTCATTCCTCACATGCCTACCTTGCATCTGGATCCCGTCAACTGATGAAAATCACCTGCAGTGAGAGAAAAGCTTGTCAATGAGGTTATGATTAATATTGCTTTCATCTTCTGTAGTTACATTAGTATATGTTGTTGACTATTATTTGATTAGCTCAGAATTCCATAAAGAGTTATGGATATAGAACTGACAAATATTATTTTCAAGTCAGTCACAGCTACTTTGTCTCAGCATATTAGAAAATAAATATTTGAGGGAGAGGCAGACATTTTGGAAAAAAAGCCATTTTTTAATCTCAAAATTTGCTATAATTCCACTTTAGTTTTATGCAGATATGAACAGCTACATCACCATTTAAAAACTTGGCTAAAGAGCCGAGTGAAAATGGGGCAATCCTGCCTACCACTAGCTCTCCCACTTCTTTGGCATTATCTAGTTCCTTTTAGGTGGAATAAAATACATGGTATAATTAGTGCTGAGGCATTTAGTGACAAAACTACAGCCTGCAAAAAAGAAATCATCATAACCTTTATGAGGGCAAAAAGCGCAAAACTAACAGATGATACAAACCCGGCTGAATTCAACCTTCACCACCTCATTATCATTAGAAGTCAGAAAACTCTGTCTATTTCTACTGGTTTCCCTATTCCATTGCTTTCTCTCCTGTGAACACCTGTTTACCACAGGACAGCCAACTTCCTTTCCTGCATGGAATTCTCCACTCATTTCCCATTTCTATTTGTTGAAGTAAGCTACTTTCAGGCTCAGGGCATTTTCACTGACCATCATCTATCCCTGAAATATCATCCCTTAGACCATCCCTGGGCTGACTCCATCTGAATTGGTAAGAGGTGACATAGGGCCAGGTGTGGTGGTGCACGCCTTTAATCCCAGCACTTGGGAGGCAGAGGTAGGAGGATGGCCATGAGTTCAAGGCCACCTGAGACTACATGGTTAATTCCAGGTCAGCCTAGACCAGAGAGAAACCCTACTTCGAAAAAAAAAAAAAAAAAAAAAAAAAAAAAAAAAAAAGTGACATAGGGAATATCTTCCAATGGGTCTTTGGGTCTTTGGGGACAGAGTGTCCAAGGCAGTCTTCTTTCATCTTGCTTATTGTTCATTTTACTATCAGTTTGAAAAATAATTTTTATTTGACGTTAAATAATAACTTCATATTAGCATCAAAACTGCTCCAGTCAGTTTGCTCTGTGGCATAAATGACGACTCACATAACTGCCACACTATAGAGAGTATCACTGAACTCTTTTATATATATATATATATATATTTGAGAGAGTGAGCGAGTGAGTGAGAGGAAAAGAGAGAGAATAGGCATGCCAGAGCTTCTAGCAACTGCAAACAAACTCCAGATGCATGCTCCACCTTGTGCACCTGGCTTATATGGGTACTGGGGAATTGAACCTGGGTCCTAAGGCTTTGCAGACAAGCACCTTAACTGCTAAGCCATCTCTGCAGCCTGAGAGTAATAATTATTGTTTAGTTGCTGTGATTCAGCTATACTGGCACCAGCCACTTGAGTGAGATAAATATTAGCTTCATTCCTATCACTCTTGATGAATCACAAGGTATATAGCTTTAAGACCACTCCTTGGTGGAGGGATCATAGTAACAATAAAGGAACCTGAAGCTCACATGTTCCATCTGCAAAGTCTTTGTGCTGTTCAAAGAGTGGACCTCTTGCCCTCTTAGTTGAGCCTATACAAACTGTAGATCAAGAATTATGAACCTCAGAACCAGTCAGTCATCAAACATCTGAATCCTACCTATGGTATTCCTGCCAATGACAAATCTCCCTTAGAAAGTTGCCATGACTAGAGGTGGCCCTTTCTTCTTTGAAGATTTCTGCTTTTACAAGTTTTCTGAAAGATGAGATAGACTTTGTAATAACTTCAATATATTGGTCTTATTTCAATATTTAAATGCAAATGCTATAAGTCTAATCTCTCCTATACAGTGGCCTTCAGGTTTTTGAAGATAGTAATATCTTCCTAACTTTTCTTTTCTCTGAGGTGACATTCCCTTCAACTATTCTTAATATGCCATTGTTTCAATTTCTCACCAGGGAGTAATCTTAGCAGATAAAGCCCAGAAATGAACCATCTGATACAAGTAACTGGGTCATTACAGAACACAGGGTACTTTCAGAGCCCACAACGGACCTGTGAAACAAGCTGGCCCTTTACCACAGAGATGAAGGGAGAAAAAAGAACCGCGGAGAAGATGGCTTCCACTTACCATCCACCCACATTCCACTAATCAGTTCTACCTCTGTTAATTTTTTTAAAGCAAGATCAAAGACTCTTCTAAAATTTTTACACATAAAAATATCTATTTAGTATCCACTAGACTTCATTACCAATACATGATTTTTTAACCTAAAAAAAATGGTCATTTCTTAGAATCCAAGATAATATATCAGGTATGTGTGCATGTGTGTGTTCATTGCAATATGCTATGAACATTTTTCAGGTAAGAAATCAGTTGATGTAGAATGAGAAACTAGATAAAGTCACAAGTTATATAAAAATAAAACCAGGGCCAGAAGGCAGACCCCTCCCAATGTACTTGCCACCATACCCATGGGATTTCCCCAGGTGAGCCTTTCAGATTGCAAGAGAGCAAGTAAATATAGGACACTGCAGGCAGATTCATCAACTTTTCCCTGATCAACATGCAGAAATGGAATCTCAAGAAGTTCATGTAACCCAAATCACCTTCTGGAGAGCTGAGAACTTGCTGCTCTGAATCCAGGGCGAGGGACTTGTACCACAATGATATATTTAAAATCCAGGGTGAGGGACTTGTACCACAATAATATATTTAAAATCCAGGGCGAGGGACTTGTACCACAGTGATAGATTGAAAATCCAGGGTGAGGGACTTGCACCACAGTGATAGATTTAAAATCCAGGGCGAGGGACTTGCACCACAGTGATAGATTTAAAATCCAGGGTGAGAGACTTGCACCACAGTGTTAGGTTTAAAATCCAGGGTGAGGGACTTGCACCACAGTGATAGATTTAAAATCCAGGGTGAGGGACTTGCACCACAGTGATAGACTTAAAATCCAGGGCGAGGGACTTGCACCACAGTGATAGACTTAAAATCCAGGGCGAGGGACTTGCACCACAGTGATAGACTTAAAATCCAGGGTGAGGGACTTGCACCACAGTGATAGACTTAAAATCCAGGGTGAGGGACTTGCACCACAGTGATAGACTTAAAATCCAGGGTGAGGGACTTGTACCACAGTGATAGATTGAAAATCCAGGGTGAGGGACTTGCACCACAGTGATAGACTTAAAATCCAGGGTGAGGGACTTGCACCACAGTGATAGACTTAAAATCCAGGGTGAGGGACTTGTACCACAGTGATAGATTGAAAATCCAGGGTGAGGGACTTGCACCACAGTAATAGGTCTGGGATCCAAGTCATCGAATTCGGATCCACAGTAAGGGACTTGCGCCACAGTCATAGCTTTGGAATACAGTGCTCTCATTTGCTTTAATAGCTCTGGGTTTTGTGGGAGCTCCTAATTTTTATTTAAAAAGAATCTAGTAGAAAACAAATGACTAAACAACTAAAACTGGTTTTCTTACTTAATGGATTTTTAGAAGCTATTTCTTCTTATAAGTACACAATGCAAATTTAGTTTAGTTTGCATCCTTAGGCATGGTAAATCATGGAGATGGTTTGAAAGGGCTTAAGAGGCAAAATGCACCTATACTGAATAGGTATTGGAATAGGTTTTTGTCTCATTGTAGTTTTACATATAAATTATGAAACTTTATTGCTATAAATGTGTTCACAAGAAGTCTTGAGTTATCTTCATTATTTCTTTGATTTTGTACAGGAAATCACCATAATGTTTGGGGAAGTAAACAGCTATATTTGTTTTTCATTTACATCTCAAATGGTTGGGTTCATCCAGTCATCTGTGCTTGTCTATTAACATGATGCATGCTTTCACTTAGCTACTTGGTTGCTTTACTCATCATCTTCTATCAGATGAAGGACTTCCAGTGTGAGACGCCTCCACTATAAAACCATACACCTGAACTTTAAAATCATGAGCTTCCTCCAGACTGCTGTCTCCTCAGGTTTCATGGTAGTGGCGGCAGCAGCAGGAATGACGATTACCATGTGGCAGCCATGAGAATTACAGCAGTTCAGAGAGTAACTTACCATGTGGGAAACATGAAGTTATTCTGTATTGAGGTTTATAAAATGAATATGTGCCAGGTGGAGAACAAGCCAAACCTCTCCTTCCAGCGTTTTCTTACTTAGAATGTAGAAGCTGTGACAGTACCACCAGTTCCATAGCATGGTGGTATGTGGTTATCAAAGATACTCAGCTTTCATTTAGTGAAGAAAGTCAATGCCAGAAGCAGAGGACATCAAGGTGACCTGTTGAGTTCAGCTGTCAGTAACAGCAAAGCCTCCTTTCCTAACAATATGAACTGTTGATCACCATTAAGTCATTTGATAAAACACACATTAGGTTACATTTATCCCTGCTCCTATGTCATGGTAGCTGGCACTTCATTAATAATATTCTTTTTACACCAATGAAACTGAAAAGACAGGAAGATATGCCACCCAGTCCTGACTCATGGGCTTGTGGCTTCCTGGGAACTGAACACGGAAGAAGGAAAGAGTTGTAACAGGGTGTTAGGGGTTGTAACAGACAGCTTCAGGTTCACTGAGATGAACTTCCAGACCAGGCACAGTTATGGAGGAAGGGATATTATTTATTGAAGCTCACAGATCCAGGGGAAGTTCCATAAAGGCAGGAGAAGCGGCCTGCCTTCACAGGGCCAAGCAGAGAGAGAGAAGCCAACCAGGTGCACAGCACACAGAGCAAAACTACAGCCAAAAGCCCAGCATACTTCAGGAACTCCTATTAGGCACACTTTGCATATCTTTACAATGGAATCTCAAACCCACCACCACACCTTAAGACCGGCCCCCAGTGACATTGCCTCTAGCAAGGTGATTGCAGATGCAAACTATAACTAATAAAACACTGAATATATTGGGGGACATATATTCAAACTACCACAGGGGTCTAGGAAAGTCCTTGAACCCCAAACATGAGGTTTGTTCCTAATTTTAATCAAAGAATTGAATTAAAAAGATTGAGAAGGATAATTATTAAATTATTATATTTATTGAGGGAAGTACAGGGCCAAGGAAAGGCATCCACGTGGCTGGAGATTCCAGACAGAGGGCCTGGAAAAAGCACGGAAAGAAAGAGGAAAGAAAGATCAAGGAGCTCCTGCCACGTGGGCAGCTGGAGGGGATAAAGTACCCATGTGGAGAGTAAGGGCTAGGGGGCCTTCCAAGCTGGGCCTGGGCCAAGACAGTCCAGGGAAAAACTCACCCACAGCTGGAAGTTCCCCTGTGGTCCCAGAGCCTGGCCTCCCCTTGAAAAAGTGTTTATAACTTTTTGTGGTGGGCTGTCTTCTGGCTCAGGTGAACCTGAGGGACAGCTGGGTTGTTAGGGATAGGGGCTGTCTCAAGAAGAGGTTAGCCCTGGTTCCAAGTTTCTGAGGACTGAACTTGACCAACCACAATGTTTAAATCCTATGAAAGATCTCCCTCCCAAGAGGAGCCCTGGTTGTTTGTGGAAAAACCTAGACCTAGGGAACTACACAAGAGATAAGAAGTCAGAGCATCTTTGATTTCTAGCAAGTGCAGACTTTCCTGCCTTTTTATATTCAGGGGTCCAGGCTTCCTAACTGTACCTCCTCATAGGGTGGAGGAGTTGGAACAGGAAGCCTTCCTGGTATTGAGAGGATTACTGAAAGAAACAAACTTTCATCAATTATGCATAACCCACGTAGGCTCTGGATATAAACTAGTGTCATAGTTATATGGTTATATTTGTTTTCATCTAATATCAATTTAGTGATATATGTGTGTGTGTGCATATCCATCTATCTATCTATCTATCTATCTATCTATCTATCTATCTATCTATTTATCTATCTATTAGTATACATGCATAAATAAAGTTCATTACTAAAGCAGCATTAACCTGGTGAGAGCACAAAAGGAGTTGAGCCCTGACCTCTCAGATACGGTCTACACAGCCATACTAAACCATGTGGGTGTGTTAGTTGATCTGGTAATCACATGAGGATGAATAGGAGAAAAGGAAACAGGGCAATAATATCAACAATAAGGGTGGCTTGAATAAGGGTGGCTTGACATTTTCACCCACACAGTCGTTCTGATGTTTCAAAACTCTAGGATATTCCCATGCCATCTTTAAATGAACTTTACTTGTTTTGAAATCCTTGTGGCTACTTTTCTGTAGGTATAGTAAGATTAAAAGTAGCAGTGCCTATTCCCCAAGGTCCTTCCAACCATGACCCCTGAACTGTGTGGAAATCACAGGAAATATGAATAATGTAAGTCTGCTGTGATGACTCATGACTATAACCCCAAAACTTGAGAAAAGGAGGGTGGAGGACCACAAATTCAAGGCCAGCCTTGGGAACATAGGGAATTCCAAGCCAGCCTGGGATATATACCCAGATCCTGTTCTGAAAAACAAAAGTGCAAGTAATAGAAAAGGGCCAGGAGAACACCTGGCAAATCCTGCCTAGCAGAATACTATATGCAGCACTTCTGGCATTAACACATCCTGAATGTATGTGGAGGGTGTAGTCAGGACCAGTTTTTCTGCTGAGGATGTGAGGAAACACTGCCAAATAATTATTACTTGGAAGTAACAAATGCTTTTTAGATCAAGTTATTTTTTCCTTAGTATGACATTTTTTCTTCTAAATGTATGGAGAAACAGGTAATTCATTCTGGCATAGCAGAAAAAAATGTGAAAAGAAAAGAAGCAATTTTGCATTTGCTCTGTATTGGAGTATTAGGTCTATTCTGCAGGTAATAAACTTTCCTGTGAGTTAAGTGTTCTATTTTTCAGGGAGGGTGAACTCTTCTGTCGTCAGATGTCAAGCAAATCCATTTCTTAAGTGGGCTGTTTGCAAAAATGGTTTGCTTCACATTAAGGCAGAGTCAGAACTAGAGTGGTCCACAGGACACCACAACCAAAGCAATTTCTTATGCCACCGACAGGGTGAGATATATATAAAAACATGTCTATCATAGAAGTTACCAAGCTCCTACTGTCTTTTTGGAACAGAGCAGGTTTGAATGTTGGTTATCTTACTTGCCAAATTTTAAACTATCTATGGAAATGCAAACTGTAACAACACACCCAATTACAGGGTTACAGTATTTCTACTTATGCACTAATTTTATGGTCCTGCAATGTACCACCTTTAAATTTTCCTCCTCAAGGAGTGATACTATAATAGTTGCTAGTTCCATATAGGATCTGTCAGACTAAGGAAAGTAAAAGAAGTCTACTTCTTTGGAAGTTTCCAGAAATCATGGCTATAAACTTCTATATCACAAAATGCAAAGGTAGCCATAGAGATTGGAAACTAAACATGGACTGACAAAAGCCTGCTCCTTGACTTCACAATCCCTTTCTGACTACATATGAAATATTTGCACAGCACCTGGTGCAGAACAGAAAATCAGTAAGTAGACAGGATTCATAATGATGGGAATATGATTAAGAATATTATCATAATTATTTCCTTATCTTATAGAAATAAACTGGTGAAAAATTTCTTGCCTTGTTCACATGGATATTTCCAAGGTAAATGTGTTTATTAATAAAGGTACTCTTTTTTTTAAAAAAAAACCTTCTTTTATTGAAACTACAATAAGAAACATGTGCATCAGATATTCCACGAGTATCCTTCCCATTGACATGAATGGTCAAGTTTCCACCTACCCTCCCAACAACTTAATATAATTTTTATGACTGCTTTGAAAGTTTTTAGAGCTGTTTTCCATTCTATTTTGTTATCAAAATTTGGAGATAAGAGGAGAAACTAATATCTTCATTTTTGTGCCTCAGACTTTGGGAAATTATCAAGGTCTTCTGTGTGTATGTTGTGTGTTATATATTTATGGATATTATAAAACTGACAATGCAAAATGAGCATATTTTAGGGTTTTAACCAACTGAGAATGGGGGAACCGGTGAGCAGGATATGGAAAAACTCACTTCAAGCATAGGTTCAGCATTTCCTCCAGCTTCTTCCAACTGAGTCTGTATAGAAAAAAACCCAAGGTATTAACCCATGACAGTGGGCTGAGGACACAGATGCCAGAGCTACAGCCTTGTTCTGGATCTGGAGAGCCTGCCACTAGGCGACACTGTACATTTTTGAGTGATTTCTTCCTCTCCGTTTAATTAATTCAATTTTATTTAATTCCTCTTAATTTAATTCCCCTCAAATTATATCCTTTTTGATCCCTCTACCAACTTCCAGTTATGGCTCCTTTTAAAGATCAAAACCCAAGAGAGTCTACAGCCTCTCCAAGTGAGCCAAGCAAAGTTCTGCCTGTGCCCCTGTGCCTGATTAGCAGCTCTGTTCATGATTACCTGACAGAACACTTAACCTTGGTATGCTCTGGTTTCCTTTGTTACCCAGAAACACAATCTTGTGCAAAGCTACCTCATGGGATTGTTCTAAGCAGTAATTATACAGTGAATGTAAATATGTGTGTGTGTATATGTATGTATTAAAACACTTTGGCTTCATAAGGTGCTCTAGCAATATTTAAAGATAAAATTGGAATAATTGAATAAGCCTGCAGCAGTAATGGGTCTGCACTTTACACAAGGCTGCTAGTATTAAACAGCATGACGCAGGCTGCTCTTCCCAGGTCTTTACCCCTGGGCTCTACCACTGACTTGCAATGTAACTTCCACTTCAGATCTGTCTGCACACTTATCCTAAAGCAATCTGAAGTGATGGACTCCATTGCAAGGCATTAAGGGAAGAAGAAAAGAAAAACAAAACAAATAAATACATGCCAAGGGATTTAATAATGGGAAAATAACAAATAACAGACAAGACCCAACTCTCAAATCCACACTTGTTATTTCTCTTCATATAAATGCAAATTCAGCTCCAACAGAAGCACACTCAGAATTCTGTGATTTAAGACATTTGTCTAGTTTAAAAAAAAACGGAATATAGACATTTTTTTCTGATTTTAGTCATCCAAGTGAAAAACAGGAGGTCTTAGGAAATGCCCATAACTTTGTCTTGAATTATTTGTATGTGGTTTCTGGAATTTAAATGGCTGGGGTTATCTATGGATAACGACAGGCAGTTTAGCCACAGCCCTTCCAAGTCACTATGACTTCCTGAGCCCCTGTCCTAACAAATATTTCTAAGCCGTTTTCCTTGAGTCATTGCCAGTAAAACGGATGGAAACGCTCTCAGCTCTCTCTTTTTCTTTCTTGGTCATAGCTTCAGATCGCTAGTGCTGCTTCATTCCCTTCAGTTGCAGATATTGGTGGCTGCAATCAAGGGCCAGGCCCCAGAAAAGTTTCCCAGGAGGGACATACATAGGGCCAAAAGGGACCCTCCGATTCACACCGTGTGTCTCTGAGATGAGTGGTAAGTGTCCCAGTGCTAATGTTGCCACAGCCAAGCTGGTAAAACAGCAGCAACGTCCCAGGCATTGTATGAGAAGCCGGGTCTTAACGCCAACTGGGCTGCGATGGTACTACTCAGGCACCATGCCCCAGAGTGCTATGCACTTTAACTGCACAGATTGCAATTAAAACTTAGGTTTTCCTCCTTTTATGGTCTTCTGTAGGTAGTGTCAGGCACTGTGAGGAATTTCAAAGGGGAAAGTGGGGGGAGGGAGGGAATTACCATGGGTTATTGTCTACAATTATGGAAGTTGTCAATAAAAATAAAAAACTTAGGTTTAACAAACTTACTGTATTCCTGTGTTCCCGGGTCTTAGCCTATGCATTATTTGATGAAAGCATTTACAATTTGAAGTTTCAATGTGAATAGGGACTTAGAGTCTTGGCAACTTCCATTTGAGCATGAAGAAACATATGAGCACCAGGAGGAAGGGTCCCTTGTGGGAGGGACAAAAGCACAACTCAAGCTTGCTGCCCAACTCTGGGCTCCTCCCCTCTTCACACTGTGAACAGTGCCCCCTGCGGTTCTGCAGTTCACCCAGCCTGCAAGATCACAAAGGCCCTGCAGAAAGCGTCCTAAAGGAAAACGGAGTCAGTGCTAAGAAAAAGGCTCAGTGTGTAAGAGCTGCACAAACAAATCCGGAGACCTGAGCTCAATTCCCAACATCCACATAAAAATTTAGGCATGGCTGTACTGCCTATAACTCCCGTGCTGAGGGGGGACAGAGACAGGAGAATCTCTGGGGCTCCCTGCTAGCCAGTCTAGCAAAAAATGGGGGCACGGGTTCAGTGAGAAACTGTTTCCCAAGGAAGTCAGGTGGAAAAGCAGTAAGAGGAGAACACCTGATAACATCCATTGGTCTCTGGATGTGTGCACACAGGCTCTGTATCTCCACACATGTGCATATATTATATGTGCACAAACACACAACACACTACATACTACATATGCACAACAGAAAAAGTAAAAACTATTGAGTCGAATAAATCCGGAATTTTGTCCATCAAGAAGACAAAATTTTGACCTAATCTCATTGTAAAGGATTACATTAAGTATTAACTTCACCTCTGAAACTTTGTACTCTGAGTTCAGGAACTAAAACCTCTTTCCAAGCAGTGTGGTCACTCTTAGTACAATATTAACAAAAAGAGAAATGAATTCCAAATAATCTTAGTTGAGTTCAGGTGGTGATTAAAAAGAAATTAACTAACCTTCTGGGTTCTGGGGAGAAAGTAAATTTGGTAAAGTGCATGGCTTGCAAGCTTGAGGATGTGAGTTTCATCCCTAGTACCCATGGAAAATGCCAGGGGTGGTAACATGTGCCTGTAATTCCAGTGTTGAGGATGTGGAAACAGGCAGATCCCTGGAGTTTGGTGGCTAGCCAGTACAGCCTAAGTGGTGAGTTCCAGGCCAATGAAAAACTCTGTCTCAAAATAAGGTGGATGATGAACCTGAAGAATGATACCTGAGGTTCTCCTCTGACCTCCACGTGCATGTGCTCTCACTTGCACTCGCGCGTGCGTGTGCGTGCACGCACACACACACATGTCCACACATATAAAAAGTGACATTCTAGACTATCTGACTAGTTGCATAGATTGCACAACTAATAAAAATTTTCTAGCAAGAAATAAACAGAATGTCCCATTGAAGCATTTGGACAATGTTTGAAATTGATTTTAGGTATTTTTCCCAATTTAAAAATATTCTCTAAGCCAAACAATAAAGTCTGCTTAAGATAAAAGACACAAAGCATTATCTTTGACTTTGGGAAGTTTTATTGTTCTTTTTTAAAATTACGTTTCCTGTGATAATGTTCTCTTACCCTAACTTTTACATATCACCAAACTTCTCATTAATCTTTACTTTCATTTACAAAACAAGTTCTGGCATGCCTTTAATCTCAGCACTCAGGAGGCTGAGGCAGGAGAATCACTGTGAGTTTGAGGCCAGCCTGAGACTACAAGGTGAATTCCAGGTCAGCCTGGGCTAGAGTGAGACCATACATCAAAAAAATAAATAAATAAATAAATAAATAAATAAATAAATGTCGCTTGCAAAACAGTAGTATAACTTTTCTGTAAATTTTCCAGTAATCCTCTCCACTCTCCTGGTTCATGATTCTGTACCTGCATGACGTGCTTCATCTTTCTTTCCAGAATCCCTAACTGGGACCAGCCTCCTGACATGTGACTTCAGCTTAGTTCCCTGAAAGGAAGTACAAGATTAATGGTATTTGAAAAGAATCAGCTGCCACTGCAAAGACTATAATCCAAGTGGCATTTTAATTGCTTATAAACCATGAGCTTTTTCTTTAGATGGAAAAATAGAAGTGATTCTTAAAATTGTGAAAGTCACCCAAATTTCCAATAGTGAGCATTTGACTGGCAGCATGACTCAAGCTGGATACAGACACACAATATTTAGCTCAATTAGATAAATACAGTTTATAACAAAAGTCAATAAAATCATCATGGGAACTCAAATATCTGAAATGAGAGTACACATACACAGGGAAAGGCATAAACATGTCCCCTTTCTCAGATGTACAGAAATATCTAAGAAAAAACCCCAGATACTGGGCTTTGAGCTTACCAAGTGAGTAACATGCACTCCTTTGAAGAGAGACTATCATCTCTGTCTCAGGATTTCTATCAAAGCCAAATCCTCACCAACTTGGCAGACCTGCTAAACATTCCAACTGAAATATTCTCCAATATCTTAATTACATAGAGGATAAAGCTTTGCTTCTCCCAACTCTAGTCATCCATCTGTTACACAACACTGTGAGGCCACGAGGTCCTCTTTTTGTTCAGAGCACTAATGAATAGTATACAGTAAATACTCAGGAAGTACTTATTTGGATTTTGGGATGAAATATTTCATTTTTTTCTTTCATCAAATATGTATTTATTGCTTGCCCATTACAAATGTCTGCTGGTATATAGTGGTACTCAATAAGCTTATATGCAAATTATACTGGTGTTTCAATTTAGTAGGAGAATCAACTTTAGGTGTGCTAACAGTGAGGACTTAGGCCAGCAGAGCCCTTTGCATTCCCCATGATCACAGTGAATTGGGTTTTTTCAAAGCCTTGGAAACTTCTTCTGGTTATAGCCAGCAAAGAGATTAACTCCTGGCCAGCACTTTCTTAGTCCACTACCGGCACTGCCCTTTCCTTCTAATTCTGGAGTTTTCCACAAATGCGTGTCTAATTTCTTCACTCCATGCCTAAAATATTCCCAAATGCCTTCAACCTAAAGTCCACAGCAACACTTAGCAGACATTGATGATCTGTCCTTTTCTATTCTACAAGCTCATGTCCCAGCACACACACACACACACACACACAACCTTTTAACTAAATCAGGGATAATTCTCCCAAAACACAAGCCCTCTGCCATCGCTCCTTCTCACAACCTGAGTTAGGTTTCCCTTTTAGAAATACTTTGCGTGGTAAAACCTCATGTGCTTACTCACCCTTCCTCTATAATCTGTAAACTCTCAGGATTAAAGCCTGAGACTTTTTTTTTTATTTTCAAGCCTTCGTATCAATGTCTTTACATTCCTGAAATCCAGTTCAACACAAGATACTTCCTAACAACTCAGTAGAAGCAGTGGAAGATGCTACATTTTCCTCATCTACTCATGCACAATTCAACCCTGACGTTGATTCCATATCATAGCTATTATAAATAATTCTGCCATTTGCAACAGCATGGATGGACTAAGAGGATATATTGCTAGGTATAGTAAGTCAGGTGCAAAAAGGAAAATAAAACAAATCTCCATGCTCTCCCTTGCGTATGGACTCTAAGACAATGGAGCTCATGGAACCAGAAAGTAGAATAGTGGTTCTTTAGACTTAGGGAGCTTGAGGAATGGGGAGATGTTGCTCAGAAAGTACAAAGCTGAAGTTGAACAGGAGACATTTGTAAAAACCATTTAATATGGTGGATCTATTAATCAGCCTCGTCCAACCATTTCATGCTATATACATACATCATAACACTACTATGTGCACCATAATTACTTATGATGGGAATTTGTTAATTTGGGGGACATGAATGGAATAGGTGAAAAATATCCAGACTTTTTTGATTATGCTTCCTCTCCAAATAATCTATATGGCTTTGTTATTAAACCCAATTCATAAAGCTAAACTGACCAAGAAAAAGCAAATTGCATTGATAGGGACTAACAGTGGCCTTTCTCAGTGGGTTTTCTATGAACAACATTTTGAATAGGATAGTAAGTAAATAGATCATAATGCCTGGTTCTCACCCCTCACCTACCCTGCAAACAGTTGTCTCTTTCTCTAGTTTTGGCACATGTTTAACCATATTACCATTTTCCATGAGAACAGTAGGACATGGGATAATGATGCTTAAAAATGGTTGTGAGGGCTGGAGAGATGGCTTAGCGGTTAAGGCACCTGCCTGCTAAGCCTAAGAACACTGGTTCCAATCTCCAGGGTTCCAATCTCCAGGTCCCTCGTTTAGCCAGATGCAAGTGACCCAAGGGTGCAATGTCGCACTTGGCCACAAGGGGGCGCACACATCTGGATTTCGTTCTCAGCAGCTGAGACTGCTGGTGCATCCATCTCTGTCTCCCTTTCCCTCTCCCTCTCTGTCTGTCTTTCTAGGTGTCTCTCTCCAAAAATAAATAAAATAATAAAAAAATTTTAAAAACCGGTTGTGAGAAGACATGGTAGAAAGTGGCAACCATATGTCCTCACGTCTACATGGTCATGACAGACAAAACAAGGCTGTGAGAAGCATCATGGTGCCTTTACTTGACCACCCTTGGATAGCTCTTCATGATCTCTCAAGCCTGAAGCTGTTAGCACTCTACAAAATTATCACCTTGAGTAGACATATCCATAGACACCCTCCTACATGTGTAGATGAGTACAACGGGCTTCTTGCACAGGAAAGAATCAGTAGAGATTTGGCCTATTATTTGCAGGACAAATGAACATTGTCATGTTAGGATCATCTTTAACATCTTAACACCAGTGTCCCAAGCAGGGGCTGGAGAGATTGCTCATTGGTTGAAGTGCTTGCTTGCAAAGCCTGACAGCCTGGGTTCAATTCCACAGAACTCACATAGAGCCAGAATTGCCAAGTAGCACATGCATCTGGAATTCACCTGCAATTACAAGAGGCCCTGGCATGCCATTCTCTCTCTCTTTCCCTCTCTTTCTCTTTCTCTCTCTGTGCTTGAAAATAAATAAACGATGTATATTTTTTAAAATGTGCCAAGCAATTAACTTGCTTAGCTTGAAGAGGAATGGGGAGATAAAATTCTGACAAAAGCAAATATTTTTCATTGGATGACTATGGCAATGTAGACTCATTTTAGAGTGTATTTCAGTAGTTATAGAATGATTTAGTATGTATTATAATTAGTACACATTTTTTTAATCTCAATAATGTGAAATACAATGTAGTTTTGCTTAAATAAGGATGTTCCATTGGACTGTTTTCCATGCCTTAATCAAGAGATATTTATAATACATGTACTGCTGCTGTTTGATACTCAGCTTCATCAACTCTAATTTTCTTAGGAGCTAGAAGTGGCTAAATTGGTGTATCTGGGATTACTTCTGTCCATTTCCACATGTCTCAGTGTTGTTCAAGAAAGGAATTAGCTCTGTATCCTTTTCACACAACACTCATTAACATTTCCATGGGGGAAAGCTCTCGTCATTTCTAAGCTGAGCATTTTTAAATTGCGTCCATGGATCTTCCTTGCATGATGGGAGCCTGGCTCCATATCTTGCAATCCTTGTTGCAATGCCTCCTTGCAAGATTCAGCAACTCTATAATCAATTAAATTTTTACCAAGGCAATGTGAAGTGCTCTCCTTGGCTGTCACACTGTCTATGATGTGCCTGGGGACAACAAAGCCTGATGAAGAATGATAATGGACACTTGATACCATTGCCAGGAGATGTAAATCAATTCTGAGGGGCAACAAGGCATAACCCAACTGGCATCCAGGGAAACTATTCATTCACTAAACTTGTTCGACTCAACCTCAGAGAAGTTTATAAAATTATTTTGATAATTGTTTAAAAATGTATTCCTTTTTCCAAACTTTGGCACAATACAAATGCAAATACAAAACTGTGATCAATTTATTGTTAGTAAATTTGCCACTGCTAGCTAAAACTCTTGAGTGTATATTGGACTAATTAGGGGGAAAGGATCAATGGTAATGAAAGAGCTTTGAGTCATGTTTCTATGTGACTACTTATTATTCTAAACAATTACACCGAGAACCTACAATTTGCATACATAGTCACACACTTTGTTAGTGAGCAATGAAGCAACCTAACCCTCTACAGTAAGTATCTCCACTCTGAAGATTTTTACTTTGTGATCTGATTTTTGTTGGTGTATTTTTCTTGGTAAGGAACTTATTAGATTGCATAAACTTTTCATTGCTGATATTTTAATAAGCATGCTAACTTCTAACACGGACTGTCTTATCTTCCTTTATGATGAATTACAATTCATAAACATCACTAATAGTGGATAGCACAATGCATTATGCAATTTAATTAACACAATGTAAATCTCACTCCACAGTATAAAACTTAAGATTAATTTTGATCTGAAATGTCGTTTTTAGTGATGCATGGGTCTTGTTAGTTTTGTATTGTTTTAATTTTAAATACCTATAAAACTTCAGATAAAGTTATTCATGCCCAGTTTAAGATTTACATGTTATGATTCCTCCTTCTCAAGAAAAGCTAAATGGACTTGAGGATCACTCTGGAGGTGACTCATGCTTGCTGACAGCCATGTAAAATAGTGAATAATCTCTAATGATTCTTGAATTGAACTGATTTGTTTGTGTTGGAAAGCTTGGTTTTCTTAAGTGTTAGAAAGAAGATACTAGATTATGCCATCAAAAGCCATATTTAACTTTTATTGGGCATCTACTAGAATCTTTATGTACATTATTTATCAGCCATCATAATAACCTAAGTGGTCAGCACTTTGTTTTGCAACCAAGGACACTGAAGCTCAGAGCAGTTAGGTGATGTCAGCAAGATTCTGCATTTAGCCACTTCTGGAGATTATTCAGACCCTAGTGGGGTAACTCCTGTGTCCCTGCTGTGAACCACTGAGCATTGTTGCCTGAAAATAATCTTCCACCCTTTCCTCTAAGGATGGTTTCTCCTGGCATATGGAAGATATGTGTCAGAGAATTGGTATCATTACATCTTGTATATAACCAATGCCTGTCCCTATATTGGAAGGTGTTTTAAATTTTCAGACTTCCACATCTTCGGCAGCTTATAAGCAGTGCATTCTTGCTAGGGCTTCTCTGAGAACTCAGACCTTATCTGAGTTAAAGGAATCAGGAGAAATTTAATTTGCTTTCTGAAAAATGTATGGGTAAATAGGAGACAACTTTCCTTCTAAAACACTTAGGATGTGTCAATAATAATTGAAAGGCGAGATAAGATACACCTGTTTGGATTTCATACTGTAATATGTGATCTTAACACCACCAAACTGTCTTCTTTCACGAAACAATGACAGTCAACCAAAGTTTTCTTCAGAAGACACAAAAAAGGAAGTCACTGGCACCTCTCCTTATTTACTTCACTGCCTTTCTTCCTTTCTAAAGTTAGCTCCCTTCCCCCAACCCCAAGTGACATTTTTCCTATGCTAGATAGGTGATAATATTTGGAAGAGATACAAGCACAGAAGATGAATTCTTCAGCTAGAAAATTGGGTGTTTTGCTTATTACCGCTCCAGAAATACTTTGGCACACAACAGTGGGATGCTGCAGAATGGTCACATGGCTGGGACAGCGAGTATTTCTATTTTGCCATATTCTGTCAAGGTTATTTAATTATTAATACAGAGTCTTCATCGTACTTAATTCCACATTTTGTTTTTAGCCTTGAGGCTCTTCAAATAGGAAAATAAAACTGAAAAGAAAATAAAAGAAAGGAAGGGAGGGAAAGAGGAAGAGAAGCAGAGGAGAAGAAGAAAAAGAAATGAAGGAAGGAAGCAATGTGACTTCTCATGTGTTTCCCTAAGTAACATTTAGCTATTTCCAATCAGGATGAACAACCCAGACACGTGCTCATCTGCTAATCTAAGGGTTTCTAAGCCCACCTCCACTGTAGCTCCATTCCTAATTGTTCAATGGGGTCTTTGTTTCTTCTTTTTTATTGAGAAGTTTAACATATGAATATACTGTACTTTGATCATAATTCCTTCCTATTACCTTCATGATTCCCCCCTCCTCCATCCCAGTCTAGTGAATGTACTTCTCTTCCCATGTAACCCATCTTCTATTTTAATGCCTCATTTTTTCCCACTTCCATCATTGATGCCAAGGTGTTGATGGGCTCAACTCTGTGGCCATGAACTCTGTGTATGTCTTATGGTGGTCATGACCTCTACTATGTGGTCATGAATGTCTGGAGGGTTAGCATGCCTCTTGGTAGAGAACAGGACAACCTTTCAAAGAAACGGCTAAGTGAACTTGAACTTTATAACAAAAAATGAGTTTGGAAAGGACATTTGTGGTGGTAAATGTATCAGAACATAAGCATAGAAGCCAGGTGTGGTGGTGCACACCTTTAATCCCAACACTCAAGAGACAGAGGTAGGAGGCTTACTGTGAGTTCAAGGCCACCCTGAGACTACATAGTGAATTCCAGGTCAGCCTGGGCTACAATGAAACCCTACCTCGAAAAACCAAAATAATAATAATAATAATGATTATGATAAATAAATTTTAAAAAATAAAAACTTAAATTAAATTAAAAAGCATAGAACTGAAGAAGAACTCAAACTTTTGGATAGGGTAGTTTTTCATATATACTCCTGCCCTACTATATATTAATTAGGGCAAACTTTGGCTTCCTCACTTCTAAACCCAGGACTGAGACAATTAACATGCACCAGCTCCATGTCTGACACCTAGCAAACACACAATAATGCTTCTGGGTTACTTAGTTGGTAGTAAGCAGGTAATACATGGATACCAGGGAGATTTTAACACGAGTCATGGAAACTGATAGGTTCTAGGCAGGAGCACTGTTTATTCTGTATCTGCTTCCCTGAAGTAAAAGTGTGGAATCTAATTCGGAATGATAATAAAACATCCACCAGACGGGGAATTCAGCTGCTGGAGAGCTACATGGTCATTTGGTTTTCAGTCAGGTGGAAGAGGTCATTCATTATGGGACAGTGTTGGCCTAATGTCTATGACAGTCTGCCTGGTTTTAATGGTGCCCCTCATTTTCGGTGGTTCTCACCATTATGATCAACACACTGCCTCCAGCTTGTCCTTGTATGCAGTGCAGTAAAATTTGGGAAAAACAACCTGTTATCACTGGGGACTATTTCTATCTGATCACTTATGCACAGCCCACCAAGCTTCCAGGAAACATAGAAAAGTATATAAAAACCTCTAAAACCTTCTAGGATGGCAGTCCCTCCCAGGTGCCTGATAGCAGCTGCTATGCCTGTCTGGGGAGCAGGAGTGCCACTTGCCTTTACGTTGCCCACACTTGCTGCATCGGTGAGCAGTCATTGCTGCTGACAAGACTTTGCTGCTCCTAACACAGAGATAGGAGCAAAGTTGATGTGACTGGAAACTTCTGCTGTCTCCTAGCTCAGATGGACCCTGACATCATTCAGAAATGTGCACTTAATGCAAGATGCAGATGCTGGGTTGAGAGCTGCCAGGACCAGCCGAGTTCCTATTTTAGCTCGTGTCCAGCACACATTGACAGGGGTGCCCTGGGCAAACGAAAATTGCTGCAGGCACTGGTCAAAACAAGCTCCTTGCTTCTTATTATCCCACTAGCATGCCTCTCCTATGCCCGCCCCAATCTTTCAACCTTTGTATTCCCTCTGCCTTTCTTCCTCCAGGAATGGATTTATCCCAGGGGTGATTACAGCTAATGGCTGTACAATTTTCATACACTCTCATCCAAGACATATTTACATAAACCTTCCCATTACAGAAACATGTGCATAATTTTGAAACCTTGTGCCAACTTGAAGTTCATTCATTCAGCAGTCATCTATTGCACCCCACCCTCTGCTAGACTGTCATTGTATCACACTAATGCCTGTTGTTTCCAAGTTTCTGATAGTGCTCATTCAAATTTAAATCCTGATAGGGTTCTCTGGAAGATATTCAGCAATACAAGCTTAATGGGAATATCTATTTGAGATCAATAGGAAAAGTTAGTCAGAAAATGAAAATATTCTTCTCATTAATACATTCCCCTTTCCCTTCACATTTCTCTATTTCTTTTTAAAATGTATTTATATATTTGTGAGGAGAGAGAAAGACATAAAGAGAAAGAGAGAAAGGAAGAGAGAGGAAGGAAGAGAGAAAATGGGCACAACAGGACCTCTTACTACTGCAAAGGAACTCCAGGTGCACATGCCACTTTGTACATGGGTCCTGGGGAATGGAACTCAGACCAGCACGCTTTGTAAACAAGCACCTTTAACTGTAGGGCCATCTTCCAGCCCTCCTCTCAATTTTCTTTAGACAGGATCTCCCTATATTTCCCAGGCTGTCCTCCAACTTCTGATCTCCAACAATTCTCCTGCCTCAGCCTCTTAAGAAGCAAGGACTGTAGGCTGATGCCACCACACTCAACTCTCCAAAAATTCCATAAAAGGTTGAATAGAGAGGACTTCATTAAACTGTATTCTAACATAGCTCTCAACCTAGCCAACATTTAATTCATTTTTGAAATCTCTCAATTCTGCTAGGAGTTTTACCCTTAAATATATTTAGTGTAGCCATGTAAAATGTACATATCAAAATATCAATGTCATATGGATGTGATTATACTAAACAGAAATTATTTCACAACTTGGAAAAGAGTCAATCAAGCTAATATAATTGCCATTCAGTCTTCATTTCAAATTTCATATATAGGGTTGTTTGAAGATAATTCTTCGATATAATAGTTGGTGAAAAATATTTGGGTTAGCTACAGCTCATTTCAGAAAAGCCAACTATGTTGTATTTGCTCCCAGAAAGTGATGGAGTAGTTATCCTCTATATGAATGTGCTGGCCAGTGAAAGCAATGGAGACCCAAACAGAAAAGAATAAACAACTCAAAAAGGAAAATGAAGATGGTAAATAGCACTCCTACATGGAATAAACAAGGGAATTCCGATCAGCACCCTACATGGCGTCACAAAGCCTAACTGGCTTGGTTGATTCTCAAGTGCCGTGGGGTTTCTATGGACTAGAAAGAAGTTATGGTAAAGCCATAACTTCCCAATATCTTCACTGACCCTGTGTTCTTGAACGAAAGGAAGCCTCCTGTCGTCGTGATGCACTCAAAGTATGACTACCTGCCAATATCACGACTGTAATGAGAATCTCACAGTGCTTTGTAGGTTACAGAAATGTTTCCTCACTTATTACTTAACTTGGCCATTCTACAACCCCATATAAATAATAATGTTCCTATTCCTGTCTGTAAATAGAAAAACGAAGGTGGAGAAATCATATACACCTACTAAGACACAGAGCTAAAAGCAGAATTTTCTGATCCTAAGTCCTATGCCTTGAGCTACTTAAAAGAAGAGAGGAAATGACTGCAGACAAGAGCAGCCTTGCCATGTCTCAGCATTCTGAGTCATCTGGGCATGTGTTTGCATGGGTATCCATTTGAAAGCCCCTGTTTTAATAGCACTATCTGCAAATTTGCTGACTCGTGTATTCAAGCTATAACTACACATTGCATAAAGTCTTCAAGAAAGTAGTAGCTGGCTGCCAAGAGATAGCAAGCTGAATCTACTGACCCAGACTGATCAACACAGAAGTCCTTATGTCCTTCTATGACTTGTACATGGCTTTGCTTGGTGGGATTTCACAATGCTTCCCATAATCCTGGATGCCTTTTCCAGAACATTCCAGCCTAATAACTAGAACACTTGATACTCCTTGACACTGGACCCCATTCTCATTAGAGGGTAATGTTGCACTTACCTTCGCTTTACTGGCACAACACACCCAACCAAAAGCAGCTGATGGGAGGAAAGGATTTATTTTGGCTCCTAGTCTTGAGCTCCATGATCACAGGGGAAAGGATGGTGGTGCACAGGCTGGACATCACCTCTGCCACAGCAGGTGCAAATAGCAGCAAGAGAACGAGCTAAATTCTAGCAAAGAGCAGCTGGCTAGAACATCCCTAAACCCCAGCAACACACCTCATCCTCATCCAGCAAAGCTCCATGTCCCAAACGGCCAGCAGTTGGGAACCAGGCATTCAGAACACATGGTTTAGGAGGGACACCTAATTCAAACCACTACCAGTAAAGAGTTCATAGTCAAGACTTGGCTGTCAACATGCGATTGAATTAGTGATCACTATGGTGTAAAGTTTGGGGCTGACATTGGATAAGTCTCATAACTTGAATTTGTGGAGGAAACTACTATATTAATTGAATTTTTTCTGAGAAAATGACAAACCGTTTATATCAGTCACTTCATTGCTAGAACAAAACACCCAACCAAAAGCAACTTAGAGAAGAAATGGATTTAGTTTTGCTTACAGTTTTGAAGGAAAATGCTTCCTCATGGGCTAGAAAGATGGCTCAGCAGTTAAGGCACCTGCCTGCAAAGCCAAAGGACCTAGGTTCAATTCCCCAGGACCCACGTAAGCCAGATGCACAAGGTGTGCCTGTATCTGGGGTTTGTTTGCTGTGGCTGGAGGCCCTGATGCTCCCATTCTCACTTTCTCTCACTCTCTCTCTCTCTCTCTCTCTGTCTCTCTCTCTCTCTGCCTCTTTCTTTCTCTCTCTCAAATAAATAAATAAAAATAAAGTATTTTAAAAATGTGTCATCATAACAATGAAAACATTGCAGGAGCAAGGAGCCAGAAGCTGGCATTGCATCCTCACATCAGCAAAGAAGAGAACTCAGCAGCATGACTAAGCTGTCACAGATCAAGGCCATCCCCAGTGACACACTTCCCCCAGTGTGAGTCCACCTCATAAAATGACTCCATAGCCTCCCAGACAATGCTACCTTTCTGAGGATCAAGTGTTTAAGCACGTGAGGCTCTGGGAGTCATTTTTCATTCAAACCACCCCACTGCTAATGGATTAATCCTTCAGTTTTGCCATGGCTCAGGTATCCTGTAACAGCTGTGTAACAGCCTGATGAGATGAGAACTATTATTATTCTACGTAGCAGGTGAAAAAGCTATAGCATTGAGGCATTAAACCCAAAAGTATGCAACGAGTGAGAAAACAACCAAGATTTTTAACTCAGGGTCTCAAATTTTCTGTGCTATGCATCTTGCCAATTATCCCGATTCTTCAAATATTGCATACCATGTGGACAGCCAAATCTTTATGCCAGTTTCTTTGGATGAGTGGATTTAAAATATAGCTGATATCTCTCTAGGAACTCATTGTGAAGCTCCTCACCTAGCAATTATAGGGCATCTCTACTATGAAGAGAACAGGATTTCTTTAGGACTTTGAAGAATTATAAAAGTTAAGAGCAAAGTAATGCAAATCAGCCTAAAAGTTGTTATTAGCCACAATGATTAAATAGGAAAAAAAAAAAAGTATATCTCTGAGGTACTCTGGAAGCAGGGCGGTGTGCTACATTTATATCTGTGTGCATTCTCCCTCTGAGAATCATTGCTATTAATTGCTCAATCATTAAGTAATATATTTACCAATGCACTGCATATCAGCCCTAAATAAACTGCCACAATAAAAGAAGAATGATACATGGCTGCTGCTTTTGGTACTAATGATAAAATATTTTAAACTGACTGTCACAGTAGTATATAATTATTGTAAAGATTGTATTTTAAGTAAGATAATGATTTTGCTCCAGATACAAAAGAGATATGTGATGACAGACACGCTAAGTCTAAACAATGGAGGGAGTGTCTTAAGTAGAACAAATTATTTCAAAAGATGATATGCTTCTGAAATTCCAGAGCTGGTAGAAATGTGAGGAAAACCATTGTTTGCTTTTCTGGAAAACTTTTTTTAAAAATCTATTTTATTTCAGGTTGGTGGTTTAGCTTAGTGATAGAATATTTACCTATAATGTAAGAGCCAGGATTCAATACTCTAAAACAAAATATTCTGTGGCAATTTCATAGTTTTTATAGGTTGAACAAATTGAAAATATGGCTCATACAGGTTTTTCAAAGGGACTGATATATTAGAAAAAATTTAAAGATCTACAAATAGTACTGAGTGTCCTAAAAGCAATATGTCACAGGTCCACAGGACATGATTTGAGAGGACATTTCCTTATTTTTTTAAATAATAACCATATAATAAAAGGAAACAAAAATACATGAACTTAATCATTCAGCATCAACTGGCTCTAATTTTACACACGGGTTCTAAAAAGAAAGAAATATCAAAATCAAGGTTTCAATTAAAAGTAATTCATTTTCATTTTTTAAAAAATATTCCAACACCCAGCACTGAGGAGACTGAGGTAGGAGGGTCACGAGGTCAAGGTTGGTGTTGGGTCCACAGTGAGTTATGGTGAGCTCAGGTTGCATCGCCAGAATCTATCTCACTACCACTACTACTAACAATCTTTTCTATCCCCTCTCCTGCCACTCCATCTCCAACACTGACCACTGACTGCTATGATTAGGGATCACATGCAAGAGCACGAATGTCATCATGCTTACAGCTGAGTTGAGGAGACAATGGCTACAAAAGGTTGAGGCAACCTACCTTAGCTCTAAGAAACTGATTGCTCTTAGAACAATCTAATGAGGTAGGCCCATATGATTTCTGCTTCCTCACAGTGCCTGCTGGTTCCTTTTTTCTGATGGTCAGACCCAGTCACTAAGCAGAGTGAAGGAATTGCTGAGGACTTGGGGCGTAGCTGCCAAGATGCACAAAACTTCAGTTTGATGACCATATGTTCAGTGCATTCATTTTCTTTCAGCCAAATGCTTCCTAGATCTTGCTTGCTGTCTCTTTTAGCTCCTCCTAGATCCTCTGAAATTCAAATGTTCTCCTCCCTTTCTCAGTACTGCTCTAGTGGGAACCATGCAAGCTCAGTTTTATTCTAGAAATGGCCACAATAGGAATAACAGGGAACTTTCATGTGGCAGCTGTCCTCATTGCCAGTGACTGTAAGTTTCATAAAAATGAAGTGTAATGTTCACAGGCAGGCCAAGAAAGTACTGCAAATATCAAATTTTTAACAACAGAAAACCAATGCGTTGTTCAAATACCTAGACTCCTTATCCTATGGCTTCAATCACCATGTTTACGTTTGTGAGGTGGATGCCATTCTTGTACTCTGAAGCCCCTGTTTCTATAAAGATCTCTTTTAGCAAAGACTGCACATGCTAACTATAATAAGCCATGTAAGTGGCTGAGGGAGAAGAGTCCTCATGGCATGTTCAAATGATTCTGTGCCAAAGCCAAATATCACAGAGGAGACTAATGAGGAGGAACCTCTAATTTTAATTCAGGAGGCAAAATCTGCTTCCTAGAGTGTCATTGGAAGAAATGCTACGATTATTTACTCTTAGCACTATTTCCAACTATTTACTATGCAGTGTTTCAAGTGGCCTTATTGGTGCTCAGTCTAGTGTGGAAATGGACATGTATATAGATGCTTTCTGTATCTGATTCCATCATAAACATAGGGTGCAATACAGGAAAGCCTGAAGGGGAAGAGAGTTACCTCAAGCTGATAGGATTTTTTTAAAAAAATCAGGATTTGAATGCCACAAAGTCCTGGCCATGAGCTGAGAAGGGTGGAGGTTGGGTAGGGGATTTAGAGAGATTCAAGAAAAATAACTAAACCACTTATGTTCCCATCCCCAAGCATTTACACTTATACCCTCCACCCTGTACAGAAACTACTACAGAACTCAAGCAGAGCTGGGCAGGGTCAGACACTCAGAATAGAATAAAATTGATAGGTCTGACACATGGAATGAGCTGGAAACCATTCCATATACAATATAGAGCAAGATCAAATTGACCAGCGCCCAAAGAGTAGCAGAAGATTACTTTTGACCACATAGATACTTATTAACATCTAGGGTACTCCTTAAAAAATACATGCTACATTTTATGTTTTTAATGATGAAGACTGGTATAAACATGAAAGTTTCTGGGATGTCAATCAATGGAACAGCAATCAGTCCATATCATTATAGAACAAACCTCAACACAATTCTACCTGGTCTTCCTCTCTAATGACAGGATGCAGTCAGTGCAGTGTCCGGCTTGCATGAATGGCATGGATCCCTGAAATTACACAGTCCATGGGAAAAGAAAGAACACATTCCTGAAGTGTGTAGGTTTAACTGGAAAACAGCCACGTAGAGGCTTCATTGATTCTTATTTAGTATGATTTTCTCCTATACTGTTACTTGGAAAACAATCAGTTTGTCCTAAGGACATGCTGTGCACAGTATACAGTAGGTACTGGTTCACAAATGTTTGACTTTACCTCTAAATATATTCTTGTGAGGTTTTATTTCTTCTTCCAGCTTTTTTCATTGATTTAGTTTTCACACCAAGTTACACACATCCATATGAATTCTGCTGTCCTTGAATGTTTGCTCAACTTGAAGGTAATGCCAATGTAATTCCAGAGTCCTCATTAAGTCTACAGAATCATCTGACTCAGGGACACTTTATCTCAGAGGCACGTCAACAGGTGTGAGCTAGCAGGGCAATTAGTCACTCGTACAACTCGGTCTCTATTGGTGCCACTGGGCCACACGCCTCAGCTCCTCTCCTGTGCTATGGGTGTTCCACACTGCTTGAAAACACAAGGCATGTAATTTACAGGCCTAAAATATTTACACTTTTTGTTTCTGTTTTTGGGCCAATATTCTCTACAATTTGCGTGGGAATTTTTTTTTTTTTCAAAACTGCATCTTGGCAGAAATGATGTACTTTTGATTTCTGAAAATAAACAGTGCAAGCCAGGACTTTCAATTCATAAATAAATTTCCATGTTTTCCCTGCAGGATATAAATACTCTAAAACTCTGCTACAAACTCAAATCTAAGCAGAAAACTCAACCAATTCAAGTAGATTGAGATACCATTCTGAGAGCTTGGGAGCATCTTTAATTTTTTAGCAGCTAAGGCAGACCACAAATCCCTCAGTCAAGTCCATCAACGTGGTAGCATGGCACATTTGTCAGGTGGCGGCAATGATGACCACCTGCTTAGTTCGCAGCTGTCTTGACTTCTCTTTAGCTGGAGCAAACGTTGCCCCTCCAGAGGTGCTCTTGAAGAGCACTGATAACAGCCTTGAAGATTGACACTGGTGGTCTGAATGTGAACTGTCCCCTGTAGGCTCATGTATGTGTTAATCCTTGGTCTCTGGCTGGTGCTGTTATGTTGGAGGTCTGTGAAACCTTTAGGAGATAAGGCCTTACAGGAGGAAATGGGCCATTAGTGTTTTTACAGCCTAGTTTCTGCCTGCTTTCAGCTTCCTGTGGATACAGTACTGTGACCTGCTGCCATACATTACCTGCTATGATAGATTATATCTATATGTATGTGTATATATATATATATATATATATATATATATATATATATATATATAAAAAAAGCCACTCTTCCTTTAAAAAAATTTTATTTATTTAAGAGAGGTGTGGGTATGCCAGGGCCTTCTGCCACTGTAAATGAACTCCAGATGTATGTGCCACTTTGTGCTCTGGCTTTTATGTGGGTACTGGAGAATTGAACCTAGGCAGTCTGGCTTTAAAAGCAAGAGCTTTAACCATTTCATCACCTTTCTAGCCCCATTCCACCCTTCTTTAAGTTGCTTCTTGTCAGGTATTTATTTACCATAATGATGCAAGTGATGATGCAGATAATATATACATTGAAATCTGTGCAATCTACTCGGCAACACTACTTGACATCTAGGTCCATCCTGTTGACTCAAGAGGTCATGTTTTAATTTCCTATTGTTTCCTAAGAAATGACTATAAACCAAGTCGCTTAACAAAAGCACAATTTACTCGCATATGGCACTGGATATAGCATGTCAGAATTCTGAAAGGAAGGAGTTGGCAGGGTCACCTGAGTGGGGTGAGAATAGGCATTTTTGGACTGTCTAGCTTCTAGAGGCCCTCT
This sequence comes from Orientallactaga sibirica, assembly GCA_036365145.1. Classification (NCBI taxonomy): domain Eukaryota; kingdom Metazoa; phylum Chordata; class Mammalia; order Rodentia; family Dipodidae; genus Orientallactaga; species Orientallactaga sibirica. The sequence goes on along the minus strand of JAEOAD010000004.1, from coordinate 4,491,883 downwards.
GCTTTACTTGACTCATTATCCCCTGTCCTTAGACTACAGCCCATGGCTTCTTTCTTCACATCTCCTTTTATGAGTTGGATCTTCCTGTCTCTCTCACGTATAGACTCTGGTGAGTACAGTGAGTTCATCTGAGCAATCCCTGATATGGGCTGCATCTCAAAACCACAAGCTTAATTCCATCTGGAAACTGGTTATAGACAGTCACATCTTCACAGGTTTCAAGGAGTAGGATATGGGCCTCTTAAGGAGGGTGATACTGAGCCTACTACTGAGAAGCAGACCACAGCAGCCCTACCTGACGATAGTATTTCTCTATCTGAGACATCAGAGAACAGTAGATGAAAAGAAGCAATTAGGGCAACATAAAGTGACTCTTCTGCGAACACTCTGTGTTAAGAATTTGGCTTACCCATATATTTATGACACAAAAGATTGAGATCTGGGAAGAATTACAGGATACTTTTCTTTGGTCTCCCTTTTTGATTCACAGTACATAACAACTTTGATGTTTCTTCTATAGTCCCATTTAGGTGTCTCTACCAAGGCTCCAGCAAAAATGGGTCATAACCCTAGCACCCTCAAGACCACTCTGCTAACCTTCTGATGTAAAAGACAAACTCAGATATGCAAATTTTTAAAGTGCCTCACTCGGTGTTTGCAAACCTGCATGTGAAATGCAAGTGTTGCACAAATTCTCTTTATTGCTCAAATGCTCCAGAAAGTACATTCCCTGGGGCTGTGTGGTGTCATTTGGAATGAAAATTAGCAGCATATGAAAGCGTGGGTGTATCTCAAGGTCATTGGACGTTCTGCCAGGTGTTTCACTTTCCCACCCAGCCTTGGCCATACATTTCACTCGCGGGAAGTAAATGTAAATGTTTTTAATAACATGCTTCTGTGTCAACCTTAGCTCTTTCTTAAGGTTCAAAAGCACAGTCTCATATCGCCATGATTCTTTTGTTTTCAAATATACTCAATCAATGTTTACTACCAGAAGTAGAATATTTTAAATTGTCTAAAATGGAGCTCATCACTGCCAAGCCCCAAATGTCGTTACTACCTCCTTTCCTCTTCCCCAAAACTGGTTGCTTGTCCTTCCCAGTGAATAGCATTGACTGTCACACAGAAACCAGGGGTGAACCACAGGCCTATTCCCTATGCCCAATGTCATCAAATTCTACAGTGTAATGAGAGAACACTTTCTAGTCCATACCCAAGTCTGAGCTTATTTCTCGCCTCTTACCTGTACATCCCAATAGTGTCTTAGCTCACATTCTTGTCCCCAGTCTTGCATACTAGGCTCAGAACTCCACATTCACAACAGGGAAAACATCAGAAGTCTTAGCCTCATGTCACTCCTCTGACTCAAACTCAAATATATCAATGACTCCCCCTCGTTGCCTAGACGTCAAACCTCAAACATCCACTTTTAGCACAAAAGTGCCTTTGTAATCCTCCATTGGTATGCTCGCTAGTATTATGTCTTTCAGGGCTTCTTACCCTATTTCTGAATCCTCTAACTCAGCTACCAACCACATGCAACATAAATTAGCAAGACAAGTCGTGTCATTCAGATCCTACAGTCGCTTAGAAGGGATTAAACTATGTTTTAAAAATAGATAGTTAAATAGTGTCACAAGGGAGGAGGAACAAAGTGCTTTGGAGGTTCGAAGGTTAAAGAAAGAACATTCCAGTCTAGAGAACAGCCACTACAGCACTGAAAACATACTTCCAGCATACGCTTTGCAGATGGTTATAAAGAAACGATAGAGGACATTCACGATGGGAAAGAGCAGTGTTCAGATTTTTTTACAGGTCTCAATGAGATTTTACTAGTCTTGCCATCTAAGGACCTCAGAGCTGCAGCAGATTTCTCTGGACAGAGGGATTGGTGGGCGGCTTCAATGCCTGGCGCACTGTTAAACTGGGATAGGTGACCAGGCAAGGGGAGAAAATAATGAATGCTTTTATTGAGCAATCTGTAAGACATATAAAGGAACAGTCTGCTGGGAGAAGTGGTACTTCTCTCCTGGGCATCCACAGTTGTAGGCAATGTGGGATTTCTTATTCCATTGATGACAATGATTAACCTCATTTTCCTTCCAAACTCCCAGCCCTCACTGACAGACTTTCATTGACCTTCCTCTCCAGCTTAAATCCTGCAGCTCCTTAATGCATGCATTTTTCCTGCTGACTCCCCACTTGCCTAGCAAAACTCCAAACATATACCAAGCTAAGCCTATGGCTTGAGGTTGGATTCAGTCAAACACACATTCCGTGGGACACCACTGTGCGTGTCAAGCTTTCATCTAAGCCAAGCTTGAAGAGCTGCCTACTCACACCTTAAAAGCCGGCTCAGCTGCCCCATGCTCTCACTTCCCCTCCCTCACAACAGAGCAATTCATTCCTTCCCTGCAACATGCATATCATCTCAACTCCCCTTCTGGCCAACAAGAAGCTGATCTGTCTTCATTTTCATCTCCACATCTTAGAAGGAGTTTTCCTCTTGCTGAAAGAAGTTCTGGTTTGGTAGACCCTGGGTGGAGCTTGATAAGACTCTCTGATAACGGCACTGTGGCTTATCATTATATCATTAATCCACACTGAGTGCAGAAGTCATTGCCTCCATGAAGACCCAGAAAGTCTTCCAAACCTGCCATTTTTCTTTCATTAAAGGCCATTTCCTCTCTGCACAAAGGCATATAAATAAATGCTCCTTATTTTTAAAAAACTTGATGAAAAGTTAATGAATTCCCCCCAAATAAGCCATTGGCCTTGTTATCTCACCATACACCTCAACTTCTTTCAAAAATAAATCAACGCTTTTCCCCCCCATACATCACTTTTGAAACCACTGAGAACCAGGTTTATTCCTACAATGTCCTGAAAATTACCTTTTCCAAGCAGGGCATGGTGGCACATGCCTTTAACTGTAGCACTCGAGGAGGCAGAGATAGGAGGATTTCCATGAGTTAGAGGCCAGCCTGCGACTATATAGTGAATTCCAACTCAGCCAGGCCTAGAGTGAGATCCTACCTCACAGAACAAAAACAACAACAACAACAACAAAAAGGAATACAATTACCTTTTTCCAACATCACATAAGCCATCCTTGGTGATAAAATAATTGGTTATTTTGAAACTTTATCACTCAATATTCTAATAACATTTGACTCCTTATTAAAACCCTCTCCTCAACTGCCTTCTGTGGCAGTATCTGATCCTCTTCTATAACCAAGCATTCACAGCTCATACTCAGGGTTCCATTCCTCTAATCCTGACTTAAATGTTGGACCCTTGGAATTCCATCTATGGCCATCTTCCTATTATTTATTTATTTTTCCGAAGAATCTACTTTGATGGGATCAATGACCATTGACATCCTGAAGTCTTGGTTCTTTTTGTGAGGGTATTTTGGGGTGGGGGCTCAGTCTTAGCCTTTTACCTCACTTGAGGCCCCTAGTTCCCACTCTGTTTGCCAGGATAGCTGGCCTGTGAGGTTCCGGGAAATTCTCCCATCACTACTTGCCATCTCTCCAAAAGCATGGTGGGATTACAAAAGCCTGCCAGCCCTTCCAGGTTTTAAGTAGAGCATGTGGATCCCAAGTCTGGTGCTCACGCTTGCAAAGCAAGCGCTTTCTCTACTGGGTCACCACCCCCAGCCCCATCCTGAAAATTTCTAAGCTGATGCTTCAAAATCAAGTATCCTGCCAGAGAGTGCTGCTCCCGCACACAGCTACTTATGCTAAGCGTTCAATCTGTGCTAAACTGAAGACTTTTAAAACTCAGCGTGTCTAGCACTGACCTTCACTTTCCTTCCCTTCTTTTTTCCTCTTCTTCATTTCTCCTCTCTGTAAAAGATGTCACCTGCTCCCTAGCACTTAAGCAACATTTTTTTTTTAAATTCCTTTTCCATACCACATATATATCCACATTCTATCAATGTACTACTCCCAGTAATGTCTCCCTGGCTTATTCTTGTTCCTCCACTCTTCTACCTGACTTTGAATGTGGACATTCCCCATTTCTTCGCTGAACAAATTACTACCCTTGTTCTCTCCAACCTGGGTCTTTACAACCTTACCCCACACAGTGACATAAATATAATTCTAAATGTCCTCATTGTCTACAAAAAGCTTTTACAATGAAAGCTATTCATGTTGCTTTGGTTCACAAGATCTTTAAAGCCTGGCACTGCATCTAGATCTCTTCAAGCTCAGTTCCCAGTGCTCCGCCGATGGCCCTGCAAAATCCAGCTTTGTAAGCTTGCTCACCTACCCCCCTTCAGTAGACTGCAGCTCCACCTTTGCTCATGGAACAAACTCGGGGGAGTCTGTCTTTCCTGACCCACCACTGCTACCTTGGTTCTTAACAAACTGGTTTCTGTTCACCTCCCAAGACTCTACCCAGTGTTTCCTGACTTCTCCAGGAAGCCCGCCTCTCCTATTTTTTTCAGTTTTGACTGAGATCCTTTTCCACCATACACATCCTACTTCTAATGGTACTTGTTTCTCTCTGCTGGAATTTAAGCCGATGCAGACCCGGAACCATGTCTTACTATATTGATGTTTGCTGTTTTGCCCTCTGACACATAAAAAGCTGAATAAATGGCATTCACAAGTTACTGTGATGATTAATCTTGTCTAGTTGATTAGATTGAGGATCATCACAGAAACAAGTGTCTGAGTCTATGAGGAAATCCCAAGGTTAGGTTGAGTTGGCAAGACCCACCCAGATGTGGTTGTTCCCATTCCATGGCCTGGAGACACAGGTGAATAACGAGGAGCAAGAGAGCAGCAGCAAATATCCATCTCTACTTCCTGGCTGAGGACCAGTGTGAGCCGCTGCCCTGAGCTCCTGATCGCCCCCCACACCTTCCCTCCATCTCTCTCTACTTCCTGACTGAGGATCAGTGTGAGCCGCTGCCCTGAGCTCCTGATCGCCCCCCACACCTTCCCTCCATCTCTCTCTCTACTTCCTGACTGAGGACCAGTGTGAGCCGCTGCCCTGAGCTCCTGATCGCCCCAGGAGGATCAGTGTGAGCCGCTGCCCTGAGCTCCTGATCCCCCAAACCTTCCCTCCATCTCTCTCTACTTCCTGACTGAGGACCAGTGTGAGCCGCTGCCCTGAGCTCCTGATCGCCCCCCACACCTTCCCTCCATCTCTCTCTACTTCCTGACTGAGGACCAGTGTGAGCTGCTGCCCTGAGCTCCTGACCCCCAAACCTTCCCTCCATCTCTCTTTACTTCCTGACTGAGGACCAGTGTGAGCCGCTGCCCTGAGCTCCTGACCACCCCGATGCCTGCCCTCTATCTCTCTCTACTTCCTGACTGAGGATCAGTGTGAGCAGCTGCTTTGAGCTCCTGACCACCCCCATACCTTCCCTCCATCTCTCTCTACTTCCTGACTGAGGACCAGTGTGAGCCGCTGCCCTGAGCTCCTAGTCGCCCCCTATGCCTTCCCACCATGATGGATTATATACTCACACTATACGACAGAATAACCTCATTCTTTATTTAGTTGATTTTAAAAAATATTTTCTTTATTTATTTAAAAAGGGAAAGAGTAAAGAGAGAGAGAGGAAGGGAGAATGGGCATGCCATAGGCTCCAGCCACCACAAACTCCAGATACATGCTCCACTTTGTGCATCTGGCTCTACATGGGTATTGGGGAATTAACCCTGAATCCTTTGGCTTTGGCAGCAAGCTCCTTAACAGATAAGCCATTTCTCCAGCCCCCATTTAGTTGTTTTTGTCAAGCATTTTGTGACAACAATGAGAAAAGTAACTATACAGTTGCCATCTGCCCATTGGTAATTCCTGGAAAGGCAGCAGGTTTGGTGCTATCTTTGAAATAATAGTGGCAGGGTTTTTTTTTTTTTTTACACCATATTAACTACCCTGATTCTCCACAACAAGTCTACATTCAAGGAAAAGTTATTTGCACATGCAAGAATTAGCAACAAAGATTTGTGGACTCCCAGGGGGCCAGCCAGCCCCAAGTCTATAGTTGTATTTTGTTTGTTTATTTGCTCGTTAGTGCATAAAACTGTTTTCCAATTTTCAGAAAACTCAATGAGCTGCTCCTTATATTCTACCACATAAACCTCAGTCATTGTCCTACTTGGGAGCAAATGTTGTTGAAAGTCCAGTTATGTTTATGATAAAAGGCTAAGGACCCAATCCATGATCTGAATGACCATATGAAATGTGTTCTGTGAAACAAAATCGCACCTCTGAGTGCCTCTGCACATCAGCAATGCAGAGAGCTCCTTTTAAAGTTCAGTTTTAAAGGTAGTTTATTCTGTAGCAATTCAAGCTTGGGCCAAACTGATTGTTTTCCTGGCTTAAATTGTATTGCAGACCTTAAGGAAAAGAACATAAACAGTTGGCAAATTTACAACCTTTAAACAAAATTGTCTTAACTTGGGGGAAATTCCTTAATATAGGTTCTTCTAATTTTTCTCTTTTTAAGAACTTTTCCATTTTGCAGGCAACTGGGAACATGAAGCGTCCCAGGAATGGCTTCAGGCTGAAGTGCTCAAAGAAAAAACCTTTCTCATGTAAATTTATTACACATTGGGTTCCTCTTCCAAAGAGGCACAGGGGTATCAGCTCAGATAGTGTGACTCATTTTGTGTCTCTGCTCGAATTCTGTCAGCAAGACTAGCGTGCTATGATCTGAGGTCAGGAATCCATTTCCAATAAACAGAAAACAATCTAGTGATTTCCAAAATTGATGTCTTTACAGTCCCTTTTCTGCTGCTTAACTCTTTTTTAAGTCTACAATTTCTGTCACTCTCCTTCCCTTCACTCTGACCATCACAAGTGCCTGCTAAGCCCCTAACCCAGATAACAGTTAACACTTGTAGAATTTTTGACACTATATGCTAATAATTCTGAGCACCTGACGCATATTAGCTCTTTTGATAATTTAATAATCTGGGGAGGGGGACTCTTATTCTTAGTCCATAGATGACGAAACAGTGAACAGGGATAGGAAAAACAGACAGAATTGGTCCATTGCTCTAGGTGACACAGCTATTAAATGCTCACTGTCTGCCTGGAGCTCCGTTTTACAATATTGTTGAGCTCTAGAGAGATAGATCACAGAAGCAATCAAATTGCTCCCACAATAAATTATAGCCACTTTCTTTACTTGAGTGGAGAGCTCTGTTCAATGATTTCATTATGCCTTCACAGTCATTCATCTGTCTCAGCCCTTGCCTTTCCCTTTCTTCCCCTCCACTCTCAATGGATTCGTATTCCACCTACTTACCAGAGAAATGGGAAATTTTCAGACAGAAACCCTTTCTGCCTACTATTGCCTATTACTATGGAAAGTGAGCCTCATTTCCCATCTGAGAACATAAGAGTTCAGTGCCCCGTGCCTTTCTCTAAGACCCTATCAACTACATCCCTACCTCTTCCTCTTCTGTGTTCTGTTTTCCCTCCTTGACTCTTTCCAAGCAGTCCAGCCAGGAGGGAAGTGAGTTTCTTCCTCTCCCATCTTAACTACCCTCCCTCAACACACGTTCCTCCAGCATTGAACTGGGCTTTCTTTGTCTCCGTGTCATTATCTCACACCTATTCCTTCACTTTTTCCAACCCCGTATGTGCTTTTGCACCTTACAGAAATGGTTCTTATCAAGGTCACAGTGAACTTGGCTCAGCACTTATTTCCACAGTCATCTCAGCTATATTTGAACCAAAAAGTCTCCTTTCCTTTACTTCTCTGATATTGTGTAAGCCAATCTAATAAACCCCCTTTATAATATATATACTCTATAAGTTCTGTTTCTCTAGAGAACCCTGATTCACCATGTACTTTGATTATTTTTTTTCTTTCTGTGCATCTTCTTTCAAGTCACTCTCCTTGGCTCTCTTTCTTCCTTCTCTTTGGTGTCACTGCAGTCCTAGGTTCTTGTTCTTTTTTTGCCTTACCCCAAACACTCCAGAGAAACCGCATCACCTCTGGCTTCAGTGACTCTTCACTAGCCCAGGACATGCACTTCTCTGTGTCCAACCCAGTCCATCCCATTCCCTGTCACCTCAGTGGAGGTGATTCATGTGCGCCTCAATTCAGAATTTCTAACATTAACCTCAGTTCTCTTTCTCCTAAATCCCACTCTTTCAACAGTGTTCCATGTTTTGCTTGAATCAGAAACTTGAGTTACCTTCTACCTCATTCCACACCCTCAAAAACAGTAACAGGAAAGAATCAGGCCCACTCACTCTTCAAAATTTCTCACATTCAACCACTTCTCTCCACTCCCCATGACCACCACCCTAGACTCACCTGACCATAATTTATTTTATTTTATTTTATTTATTTTGGTTTTTCAAGGTAGGATCTTGCTCTAGCCCAGGCTGACCTGGAATTCACTATGTAGTCGAACTCACGGCAATCCTCCTACCTCTGCCTCCCGAGTGCTGGGATTAAAGGTGTGCGCCACCACACCTGGCTCATAATTTTTGACTTATGTAAGGATTGATTCAATCTGACTACTTTCCTCAACACAGTTCTTGTCTCTACTCCCACTGTTATCTACATTGGAGCCCTTGTAACACTTCCATTTTAAAAGATTCATGTGATGGTTTCAATTGCCTTTCAGATGTAATTCATAACCCCATACCTCTTTTAAAAACCTTAAGAGTCAGCCCTACCTGTCTCTACTTTTTCTTTTGCACCCTCTGCTCTGAAGTATCACACCCTCCCCAGCCTCCCCAAACCTCGAGCCTTCACTGCACTTAGGAGTTGTTCCCAGTGGCTCCTTGGCCTGACACCTCACATCTCTCTGGACTCCTTACATCATCCCATATCACTTCCTGGGAGCATTGTGCTCAGATTCCTAGACTAGATTAAAAGTCCTCAGCATAAGCACTCTTTGTTTTATTATTCATAAATCTTAGCTCATTGTTATTTAGCTTTCAATGTGCAGGTAAACATGGATACAGACAGGAAATGTCGATGTCTCATCAACATGGTATTTCTGGTACCTCAAACAGTGGTGGGTTCTTTAGATTTGCCTATGGAATTTTAAATTAGCAGTTCATTAGGTAGCTTTAAAATATACTTTATGCACACTATTTGCACTCATTTTTCCTTCACTTCTGTTTCGCCATTAGGAGCTGTCTACCGGCATCTCTAGTTATGTTTTAAGGAGAATATCACTTTGCCCCTTGCTGTACACATGGCATGTCTCATAATGCATTAGCACACATTTTGTGGAAATGTCAACAGGACATCTTTGGCCACATGTTCCAAGAATGAAACAGCCCATCTAACATCTTTTTTGTTTTTTAGTTGTAAGGCAGTTTGTGTCCTTGAATACAAATAAAAAGTTTTCTGTTTCATCTCTGTTATGAAATGTGGTATATGTTGTGTGCATGTGTGTGTGTGTGCATGCCACTTGCACATGCATGCACTGTGTTGACAAACATGTCTACTCTCTCTTAGGGAGAACAGAACTTCCATTTTAACATGTTCACTTAAGCACATTATATTAAGAAAATGAAAATACGCTTGTAATTTTTCATCAGTGAAATAGGCAATTTTAAATATGAGACTAAATTAATTGTGAGGAATAGGTTTGTTACTTAAAGAAATATCATTTTAGGTAAAGTTGAGTAACACCATCATTTATAACCTGTCTCCAATTGAAACATAAATATATACTATTTTCTTTCCAGTGATAACTGGCTTGTTTTTTAGAAAGTGAGGTCATTAAAGCTTCTAAAATGGTTCCAAATGCCATGTCTCACACATGACTCCTTGATTCACAAGCTGTCATGTGGGCAAAAATCACACTTATTGAAGAAACACAATAATGACAGCTCTGAGGCTGATGCTGAAACTTGAAAGTAATTGAACCATTTAACCACTATTTACTTGAATTTCTCAGAATTTCTCCTCAGAAATGACCCTTTGCTAAAAGCCTATGTTCTTATTGAATGCTGAATTCATTGCTTTTTGGATAGCTCTGTACAAAAAGGCTTCTTCCAAAACTGACATTAACTCTGTTATCTTCTTAGTTCCCAATTCTGTGGAGTTTACCCCAGTCCTGCCTTGTCTTATAACAGGACTGCTAACATTAGAACCTGCATCACTGTTTCCTGGAATGTCCCAAATGTGGACCCCACACCCGAATTTCTGTTTCAGAAGGTATCTGCTGGAATGGAGGATTTACACTTCAAAGATACCTCCCTCCGGGTGGTGCTGGTATGATTGATCAAGCCTTGGAATGCTTTATAAACTTCCATTGTAAAGATAGGTGCTTTCCCACAGTCCATACATTCCTGACCTCTAAATTATTTAAAGAGTACACTCCTGGCATGCACCTTTAATCCCAGCTCTTGGGAGGCAGAGGTAGGAGGATCGCCCTGATTCCAATGCCACCCTGAGACTACATAGTGAATTCCAGGTCAGCCTGGACCAGAGTGAGACCCTACCTCACAAAAGCAAAAAATAAGTACACTCCTTTAGATCGCCTGGTATCTCACCCTTCCACTATCACTTTAGGGCTGGAGAGGTGGCTCAGCAGTTAAAGGCACTTGCTTGCAAAGCCTGCCAGACCAGGTTCAATTCCTTACATAAACCCAGACACAAAAAGTAGTGTATCTGTCTGGAGTTTGTTGTTTACACTGGCAAGAAGCTCTAGCACACCCATACACATATAGGCAAATAAATAAAAACATTAAATAAAAGAAAAAAGAAATAGTATATGAGCCACAAGTGTGATTGTAAATTTTCCCGTGGCCATATTCAAAAGAGGTAACATCAATTTTAATGAAAAATATTTTATATAAATAAAAATGATGTATAAATAATATATTTAACAAAATATTTTATTTCACTCAGTAGGTACAAAATATGTTTACTCGACATATAATCAGAATATAAAACATGCACAGGCTGTTTTACCTTCTTTTTCTCTTATGTGCAAAAACACATTAAATGTTCAAATTCTGACACATGCTTTTCAGACCTGCAGCAGATTGTGCCTTGGACGATCTGCATGTCCAGTGCTGCCTGGCTCCACATGCCTCATGTCTGCTGCAGCAGACAGTGCAGTGCTAGTTCAGAGCAGAGTCAAAGAAACTAGAGTTTTGCATCTCTGTTTGTTCTACCCCTCACCATGACTGCGTGCACCATACTTCCTCCATTAGGAGATGTGCCCATCGTATTACCAAGTTGATAACAAATTCTAAGAGGAAAAAATAAATAAATAAATTGCTATACCATTAGGCATACACATTGATTTTCAAAATGTATGGCACTATCAAAATTTATATTTATCTGTTACACAGAACAAAATATAAATAAGCCATGATGCCTTCTCTTAGTGTAGATTTTTTTTAATTGGATGTTCTCCTGAATCAAATTCACCTCCTTCCTCATCATCAACTCCTTCCATTCATAAAATAATCCATGTTAACAACACAGTTTGGTGCCTATTTATTTCCCCTCCATCCTCACATAATCCTGTACAAATATGAACACAGAAGTCTGTTTGTCTACATTTATTTTAGTAAATTAGGATCATATTATACCCACTTCTCTGCATAATTGTGTACCTAGTGAATAATAACTCATGGAGCTCCCTGCAAGTTCACTGGAAATTGAAATGCTTTCCTTTTAATGACTGCAGAACAATCCATGGATACGGTCTTATAATTTATCCAATACTTCTGTTATTGGGGAGCACTCACAATGTATTATGTCTTTTTAGCACTAAAAAATGTTGCAAAGCCCATTCTATATTAATATATAAGTAATATTTATATATATATATATAGTCTTTACCTACTCTTTCTTTTACTTGGCTCGCAACCTCTTTTTTAGCCTTGAACTTGTGCATTTCCCTACCATCTAAAAGTATAGAATTTCCTATAAGCAATCTGATTTTAAATCATTTTCTTGATGAACCCATGTGTCAATCTACAAAGGGTGCATTAACCCAGCCCAGAAATTGACTGCCCCAGTATTTACTTCACTTGTCTGATTTTCTGGCAAGCAGTAAGCAAGCCAGGGAGAAATCCACAATGGTTTTATGGCTGCATGCCTATTTAGTTTGCAAACAAATATTAATTGACCTAAGTAAAATAAATGTTCCATTTATGTTTTATAATTTAAAAAGAAACATTATACTAGAAAGGACCTGTACTCCATAACCTATCCAAAGTCACTCAGACTAGAATTCAGGCAATGATAATAATTAGAATGGCAAATGCCAATATTATTTATTCACCTTCACTATGTGACAGGCACTGTTGTGCTTTACATATGAAAAGGAATTTATCTCTTCAGAGCCTTCAAAAATGGGTTATTTTATTATTTTTGATGATGATTGCCCTTTATGGCTTAAGACTGTGAAGTCACACAACCAGCCAGTGGACAGAGTAGAATTAAAATGGGAGTGCTCTTGTACCACACTTCTAATCTCTTCATACTAGTCCCATCTCTTGGAACTTCAGCATCCTCCTAAGTAAAATGTCTTGTGGCCACATCAACTCTGAGAACCAATAAGGTAGCTAAGAGAAAATATGACAATGACTGAGAGCCATTCGAAGTTCTACCGAGGTGGGACAGCCTTGTCCCAACATGGAGAATCTGACTGTGATTATTCTATGGTTCAAAGCAACATCTAAGCGGATGGCAAACTCTGAACACCTCCTGAAGGTGAGACTGGAGAGACAGAGCCAGCTAAGTCTCAACCTGCTCTTCATCCCATTCTCAGACTGTGACTGCCCTGATATTAGCAAAAGAGCAGCCAACCTTTCTCTATTGTGTAGCTTGAGCAGGTTCTTTCTCTCTGGGCTCCAGCCCTTGTGTTTTACTTAATTGGAACACCAAGCTATAAATCTTTACATACTTAAGGGCCAGAAAACTCTCTGGAGCTCCCAGACTGAAATCTATGTGGGAATTCAGCAATATTGAATTTTCAAATAGAATGATTAACAGTCACCTAGAGGGCAGCCTCTGAGGAAACAATCCTTCCTGAATCGTGCCACCCTAATCTGAAGAAGCTTTTTTGGTTTCAAGTTTAATAAACAGGGTTTGAAAGTTATAGAAGGATGAGTGACTGAAAACAAGTGGAAAGAATCATTCATCTTTCCAGTCTGGGGGCTCCTGTTGGCAACTGGAAAGTCTTCCTTGCTTTCTGGCCATGCCTCAGAAAGACATCAGAACATGCCATTGGTTCAATTTTAACTGCAGTCTTCTCTAATTGCCAGTTTTATTGGGAAATTTTTTTTCCAAGATCTTAATAATTGAAATAGGCACACCTGATCAGAAAGCCTATTTGCTTTTCCATAGCATGGTAACATCCATCACACTTCATGAAGCAGAGAATTAGAATCAGTTAAAAGGAAGGACATAATCCAATTCAATTGCAAAATGAGACCTACAAGCCAACTATTTGCTGAAACAATGATTTAGATGCTCTGCCAAATAAATATAAGAATTTCGTGGCCTTACAGAATAGGAATCTGCCTCATTTATGCAGTGTATCATTTACAACAAATTTCTAAAGGACACCAAGTGTCAATACTGAATTTCCAAATCAAAGATGGAGCTTGCAATATTCCAAAGAGGACTATGAAACAATGAAAAGTTGTTGTCAGAAGGAGGATGTGCAGGGAATGCATACTAATTTATAAGCATAAAGTGCTTGTAAAATGTGCATGACTAGCCTGGCCTTCGTGGTCTCTGGGTAGCAGCAAGTCTGGTTTCAAAGAGCATCTGTGTTGACCAGCAGCAAGGATAGGACATCACTGGAAGAGTGTCTGCCAAGCTAGCTGCCTTCTGTGTGACTCCCTGGACCCATGCTGGCCATGTGTGCTTCCTGGGAGCGAATCCTGTTCTTGAGAAGATGTTGTATAAGACTCTGTAAAAGGCCATTTCCCTTCCTCAACTGTGAAAAGTTTAGTTAGAACTTCTCTTTCCCATTTATCTAAATCACCCCTTCACACACACACACACACACACACACACACACACCACATCAATAACTTAAATATCCAAATCCTTTGCCTCTGGTGCAACCATCTCACCCCAGGTACCATTGAAAGTTACTTTCAGAAAGATTGCTTTCTGGGATGAAACATGAAAAGCTGGCTGTGAATCTATAGCAGTTACTTTCTCATTTCTTAGACAAAATATTTGACCCAAGGCAGCTTATGGGAAGAAAGGGTTGGTTTCAAGATGGAGGGAAAAGCATGCACAGCAGGCACTGGGCTCACATCCTCACATCAGCAGGAGGGAGGCAGCAGCAAGAGAGAGCTCACTCTGAACTCCAGTGGGCTGGGCTAGTCAATCTCAGGGTCTAGCTCCAGTGACACTCCTCTACCAACAAGGCTCCACCTCCCAAAGACTGCACAACTTTCCCTAATTGACACCAGCCGGGGACCAAATATTCAAAACACATGAGGCTATGGATAACATATTATATGGAAACCACCAGTGTAGCCAATTTCAATTCCTTATTACTTGTGTGACTTTGGGGAGCTCACTTGGCATTTCTACATTGCCTTGTCTCACCTATAAAATCAAGGAAAAAAATAGGGCTGGGGAGATGGTTCAGTGGATAAAGCACTTGCTGTGCAAGTCTGAAGACTAGAGTTTATACCTCCAGTACCCACATAAATGCTGGGGTTGTGCATCCAGCACTCTGTAGGTAAAAATAAGTTTTCTAAGGAAAGCTGGCTAGCTAGACAAGCCAATCATTGGGCTCTGCATTTAGTTGAGAGACCTTGCTTCGGTAAATAAAGTGGAGAGTGGTAGGGGAAGACATTCTATGTCAGCCCCTGGCCTCCCTACATGCATGCACATATGTACACATGCACCTGCACACATGTGCCTCCACGCACATCCCCACAAACAAAAATAGAAAGAAAAATATCTAACATGAAGAAAAAAATAAAAGTCATTTATGAAGAGTTCTTGAAAATAACTTAGAAGCCACATATAGTGGCAATTCCTGTAATACCAGCCTGTAAAGGACTAAGGCAGGAGGAACTGGAGTTCAAAGCTAGCCTGGGCTAAGTAGTAAGACCCTTTCTAAAAACAGAAAGAAAGAACTGAAAAAGTGTTGCCTGAGTTGAGAGTTGCTCACTGGGAATGGATTTCATCTGAGATTCCTACAGAAGAAAATTGAGGCCCTCAGAAATAGGTGACTTGCAGGCTTATGACTAACATTTAGAATGAATAATAGCACTTAGAAGCTCATTCTCATTGGGTTGCACACCCATCTTCCCCTCAATGTAGCATCCAAAATGAAAAATTATCTTCTTCCTGTGATTAGGGAAGTTCTGTATGTCTGATGGAAGCATTTCTCTCCCCCAGAAAAAAGTCTACAAAAGCCAGGAATTCATGGTCCACCCTTCGTAGACATCTGACCAGGCTCTGTAGCCAGATGTCCCTGCAGTAGACTTTAGATTACAAACTAGTGACTTCTGGATGTGTTTGCCATTCTGGAAGGGCTTGTGGGAGAGGCAGTTGTACAGATGGTTCGAACAGCAGCATCCAGAAGCCCATACTGGTGATACTCATAGGGCACTTTGAGCTATTTGTACCCAAGGTGGGTCTTCCCCAGGTCTGATCTGTGGCAACCTTTTGGTCATTGCTTCTACTGTATTGGCCCTACCTTGGATCACTCAGCTATTGTGTCTATTCTCCAGACACAACTTCCATCAATAGATACCTTTTCTACTTTAAAGATTTGGGGCTGCTTTTGTGGATGCATAATAGTTTCTTAATCTGTTTCCAATACCCGAGCATCTCAATCACATTGCACACATCTCTGGTCCCTTCAAGAACCCTAACAAACTACATTCCTCAAACTCACTTCCACTCTTGAGCACTTTCATTCTTCATCATCCCAGTCAAATCACACCATTTTCTGGAGCCTCTTTCCATTAGGACCTTATATTCCATAAGGATAGTTTAATTCCACATGTTAATTGCTGACACTAATGTAAGGTTAACATAACATTTTAGCCATTACTTTTAATGCATCAAAGCAAAGGAGAAAAGAATACATTTCCCATTATTATCACATGATGCCAAGTCCTGTGAGGTTTCAATGTTTTGTTTGTAGCCTAGGCAATCCCACATCCACCAAGGTAGGGCCTCTCGATTCTATCCACAGGGGCTCTACAAACCAATCATATGGTGATGGTGGTGTAATTTATGGAATCAATGTTATTGCAGTCAGGTTCGCATTGCTGGCAGAAATCACTTGACCAAAAATAGCATGGGGGAAAAAAGAGTTTATTTTCAGCTTACAGACTCTAGGGGATGCTCCTCGATGGCAGGGGAAAACAATGGCATGAGCAGAGGGCAGACATCACCCCTTGGCCAACATAAGAAGGACAATAGCAACAGGAGAGTATGCCAAACACACTGGCAAGGTGACACTGGCTACAACACCCATAAGCCCACCCCCAAAAATACACTGCCTCCAAGAGGTGTTATTCCCAAATCTCCATCAGCTGGGAACCTAGCATTCAGAACCCCTAAGTTTATGGGGGACACCTGAATCAAACCACCACAAATGTCTTACCTCCTGGTAACATACATACGCATGCACATATAAGTACATGCAGAAATCCACATGAAATACTTCAATGGCTTCCCTTTCATTTAGAAAAAAGAACAAAACCTTTAATATGGCCAAAAAGACCCAGGATTTTGAGCCTTAATCTAGTAATGTGGTCATAAATATTTAACAACTGACTAGAAAATAGAGAGTAAGGAGGGTGCAAGACACATAATCCTGAATTGTAGCATTTTCTGAATTTGGATGTGAGTGGTATAAACACACCCACCATGTCGAATTTTAATCATATCAATGGGATTATGTAATTGTTGAATATTCAACATTTTCTTCTTGTACACAAATACATCAGTGCCCCAACTTGCTTTTCAGGTCACTTTATCACTAACCTCTTTTTACTGAATTCTCTATGCCAGCCTCACTATCTCTTTGTCACTTTCAGCACACACACATACATATGCACTTACACACTTCATTCAGAACTCCCTGCATTATAAACTAAATTAAGTTCTTTGTGATGGCCAATAGTTGTGTTCCCTTCCTTCAGAACACTTATTTCACTAATAACATGATGTTTAACATTGACAGCAAATACAGATGTGTATGGGTATGTGATCAGAGTAGCTTTCAACTTCCTTTAACCTCTAATTCTATGTGATCTTTTCTGAAGGAAAGTTCAGGTCATGACATGGTGGCTGAGTAAATCTGCTTAGTTCTCACAGCCAGAAGTGTGATAGAGACCCTTTATATTTTTCTGGTCTTCTTTAAATCTTGGCTTATCCAATCTGAAAAATATCGTTCCACATTCTTGATTTCTGATGGCAAGACACTCCGTGCAGGTGCCTCATGGAACCTCAGAGAAGTGGATACGAGAAGAAGGAAGGAAATGCTACTTTCGAGGTGGAGCTTCTGCCCCACAGCCATGGTCCTAAGCAGCTCTACTCTGTGTTTGATAGATTGCTCTTCCTTGTAATATTTTTTTAACTTTTTTATTGACAACTTCCATATGTACAGACAATAAAATCATGCTAATTGCCTCCCCCACTCCCATTCCCCCTTTCAAATCCACTCTCCATCGAATCCTCTCCCCCTTAATTTTTTAAAATCAGTTTTTAGTTATATAGATGTGCAAAATAAATACAATAGCAAAAGGAAAACAGAACAGGGGCTGTGGTGGAGATAGCTCAGTTAGTAAAGTGCTTGCCTTGAAAGCATGAGGACCTGAATTCAATCCCTAGTACCTACGCAAGATGCCAAGCATCGAGGTGTGTACCTGTAATCTGAAGTGCTGAGGAGGCAGAGATAAAAATACCTGGAGGCTACTGGCCCTGAAGTCTAGCCCAGTTGATGAGCTCAAGGCCAATGGAAGATCCTGACTCAGAAAGAAGTGGACAGTGTTCCTGAGGATGATACCCTAACCTGTTCTCTGGTCTGTAGGTACACACATACCCCCCCATACACACACACAGGAAGCACAAAATAATAGGCGACAATATGTGTTTCATCATGAAACTGTGTCCATGTATAAATATCCCCATCTTCCCCTCTTTCCTCCCCATCCCAATACCCAGTAGAGAATTGTTTTCTCACTTTGTTACTTTCAAACTGATGAACCCTCTCTTAAAGTAAATTCATAAGTTCCTTATTTGTATTTTGGTTAGAAAGTGTTTGTCTACCAACATGTAATCAATCATGGAACCACAAGTGATGTCAGGCCTCCCAAGTTGGGTTGGTCTATACCCAGGACCAGAGAGAGTGTCACCATTGCTTTAAGGAAAACCCCACTGCCCACCCACACATCTTCTCCAGGGCAGACTTCTTTTCACCTTTAAATAAATTATGCTTTCTGGAGACTACATGAATACACACTACAAAACCAGTAAATAAATAAAGATCCATAGGGAAAAAGTTTAATTCCTCTCTGCCCACATCACTTCTCTTACCTCAATTTGCATCCTCAATACTAAAACCAATGAGATTTCTAAACTGAGATCACTGGGAATGTAGCTAAGGCAATCCATGTCTGGGATCCAGATTCTTTTCCTGGGCAGCTAGAAAGTCCAGTGGGCCACAGAGATTTGAGTCCATATCTCAGTGATACCACATCCTGTATATGTAATGTCAGGCTACTTATGTTCTACTGCGAGACTCAACTTCCTGAGGATAAAAGTGTGTACTTTCTATGGATTATTGCAAAAATTAAATGGAAAGGGCCATGGCCGGACATAAGTGCTCAATAAATGATTTCCATCTGTTTCCACTCATTAGTGAATTCTTCTATACTATTCTACTAAGATGGCTATATCATTCAGGACTGACTTTTAGGTTCAGAGAAGAAGTTGGTTTTTAGCAGACACAAAACCGTGTCACTCACTTAAACAAACAAGCCCACACAGAGTTCTTAATACTTGCCACACTCACCGTTATTCAGTTCTTGTATTCAGGGGGCCAGTGATATAAACCATACCTGATGTGGAACCCCTTCATTTGCCAGATCTCTTAAGAGTGATCTCACTATATTGTTGCCAACTTCAACACTCAGTCCCCAGTTCTCTGAGGAGTATGTGTGTGTGTGTGTGTGTGTTCATATCACAGAGAGTCAATGCACCACCTCCATTTTCTCTTATTCTAGGCTCCAGAAGAATAAGGGACCCAGTGGTCACCATTCTTCACATAATAAACCTTCATTCTCTGAGAGTTATTGGGCTATTCCTCTACCTTCTCCTTCTACATTAAATAATTCCAATCCTTTAACCTTTTCTCAGAGGTCCTATTTGCCAGCCTTCAGTTTAATCATTTTCATTGCTCTGCTCTGGAGTCTTTCCAAGTCCTCTACATTAAAACGTGTTGCTTTGCCATCAAGTTCACTCTCCTGGGCAATGTGTGCCTTCATATAGATCAAGAAAAAAGGACAGGAGCCTCCAAATCAAAGGAGGATAGTAGATGGGAGTAAGGACCAGATCCTTGTAAGGAACACGGGACCAGCACTCACATACTCAAAGCAAATTAGCACTTAACTGTCACCACTATTAAGACAGAAGGGTGAAAACCAGAATAGTTTTTAAATACTGATAACCATTCCACTTACAATTATCTAAATTACTTTTAAGTAGATAAGACTATTAACAGAAAATTTGAGACTTGCTGTGGCTACACCTGAGATTCTCAGAAGAGGACTAACAAAATCCCCATAGCACTAAAGTTAATGAAATCAAATGAGGAATTTGGAATCTGTAATACTTCTTCAGATCATCAGGTCAATAGTTGAGAAATTACTAGTCATTCCCAGGCAATGGCTTTGGCCAGCTTGGCACATGCAAACTATCTTCCTTAGTGTGCTATCCATCAACGTAATTAATATTTCTTGGGCTGTAAGTGCAGCAAAATTGAAGTGACTCTTAACAAATGATGAATAGAGGTTAATCAAATACATACTGCTCATAGCACACCATACGCATATAAAGCCAAGGGCAAGTGTGAAGCCTGAACATTCTAGTAAAATATTTTCTCAAATATTCCTCCCTGACTTCTTCTGTCATTGTGCCATTGAGTCTACAGCCTCCTGTGAGCTAGCAGAACATTTACCCGCACATGTACACACACAGAGAGAAAGAGAGAGTTAACTCTCTTCTACCAAATTTCCAAACCCTTTAAAAGTATCTGTGAAAACTCTTATTGTATAACTCTCATTGGTTAACATTCTGTCTGTGGAGTGGGTTTCTTCACTTTGAAATATATTTTTTTAATTTACACATAAGCCTTTTCTTTCCCTATATGGAAAAGCTAAAACTATGCCATTGGAGTTAAAAGTCTTGAATGGGGAGGGAGTGGAGAAAGCAGGTATTGCTTCATTTTAGCCAACTCCAGGTAGACAGGTAGAGGTCAGATCTGGCTCTATTTCTAAGCTACCTTGGTCTTGGTCCTGATGAGAGCTTACCTGGCCTAGAACTAAGCTGGCAGGTATTTGCCATCAACAGAATGGGAGAAGTAGCTCCATTATGGAAAAACCTCCCTGTCAAGTTTCCCAAAGTTCCCGTCAGTTCTGGGTTCAGAACAAATCCATGATTTGTATTGAATTATCTCAGAGATCTGTGTGCACACGGACAACCCATTCTATCAAACAATTTAAACCTTTAGATGTTAGGAGTTAATAGTGCGATCCTTAAATAATCAGGAGTTAAGATAGTCAAGAACTTATCATAAAATCAGAGCAAAAACACCTCCTGGGTGAAGGCAGATAGGCAGTAGCTGTTTAATTACCACCAGAGTTGGCCTGGCACACTGCCCTTGCTCTTCATAGGTCTCCATGCTGAGGGACAGGTCCTAGATTTTGTGTCCAGAGTGAAGGAAAGGCACATGCTCACAAACACCATTGGGAAGTGCATACAAGGTTGAGGTCTGGGAGCTCTAGAGGGCATTTAAAGCCACAACATATTATATGCATGGATACAGATGAATAGATACAAGCATTGTAACTTAGTAGATAAATTCCTACCAAAGAAAACCTCCAAGACTGAACTGGAACTACAAACAGCCTCTTTACTTGGTGGTACAGAAAGTCCGGTAAATTCTAAACCAAGTGGTAAGAAAGTGAAAGTAGGGCACTGACACTGACAGATGTTACCATATTATATTGCAGTGGTTATGGCAAGTGACCAGTAACATTGGATTAACAAATAATTACTAGACACATCTCAGTGCTTCATCATTTTATCCATATCTGAACTTGAAAGGCATACCAAATCATTCTTAAATGCCAGCAATTTGTACCCTCCCTCTGTAATCCACTGCCTTTGGGAAGAAATGTTTATTCAATTCCTACTTGGGTCATAACAACTAATACTGCATGCTAGCATCCTTGTATGGGAAAGGCTACAAGAAAAGAAAATAAGTAATTCAATAAATAATGCAAAGGGGGAGAAAGATAAGAAGGAAAATCTCAGATTGGTCCATTTTAAACAAATAGCATTCATAAAATGAGCAGGTGGCATTTGCAGTAAAGCTTTTCCATATCTGAAAAAGTAAAAAGAAATTCCTGCTGACTTTCAAAAGCCAACCATTTTGGGTCACTCTTAAAAAACAGAAAAAAGAAAGAGAAAGAAAGAAAGAAAGAAAGAAAGAAAGAAAGAAAGAAAGAAAGAAAGAAAGAAAGAAAACAGAAGATAGCCAGCAGATTAAAGAACTCCATTTATAAAAATCAAATGAACCTCTAACAAAGCTTGTTTAGGGACATGAATAAATCATCTGGTCATGAATTATTCATTGTTATCAAGAAACATGCTGGGGATTCCAGGAACTGGGCTGAATCCTGGGAGGGAGGGAGTTCATTGTCTCCCTCAGCCATGGATGCTGTCCTGTGAGTCAGACCATGCCAGTCCTCTTCTTATGTTTCAAGGGACACTTTGGCAGTCTTGTCACCCAGAGGACAAAGCAAATACAATTTAATCCACAGAACCTTTAGAAAATTTCATATGCTCAGTAATATCTCTCTTTCCTCTCTCTGAAGATATAAATGGGAAATATGAGCTGTGTGCAAGAGATCATAGGGTTGAAAGCTTAAATATAAAGGGGATGGCTAGAAAGTCCCTCGATGACAAGCTGTTGGCATAGTCTAAGCTGCCCATCCATGGCTTAGGGGTGGGCTTGTTCTTGGGAAGGGACATGGGAGGGAAGATGGGTGCTCCCAGAGTTAATGAACTAATCATTACATCTGTGTGTTCCAGGGCCAAACTGCTTTGCAGGAACTACAATAATTCCGGCTGGCATTGAAGTGAAAGTGGACGAATGTAACATCTGTCACTGTCACAACGGGGACTGGTGGAAGCCTGCTCAGTGTTCAAAGCGCGAATGCCAAGGCAAGCAGACTGTGTAGGACAAATTCCCCACCAATGACAAGTTCTTAGGAGAGGATTCTGTGGCTTCTACAGTGCACATGTTTAACACTAAACAAAGCAAGCAAACAAACTCCTGCCAGCTACAACAGGGTCACCAGCAAAACCTCTTAGGGTTGACAAAAGTGAATATTTTACTAAGAGTAAATTTCTCTCTTTTTCTCTTGCTATATAAAATATATATAGTATGTAGCTATCTAAACCGCTTTTGTAATTACCAATGCTTGATGGTGACTTGAAACTGGATTTTGGAACAAAAAGAATGAAACAGCCTTGCACAGGCTCCTTCTCTGGTCATGCCTCTGACCTGCCAGCTCACAGAACCTTGATTTACTCTATTTTTACTCTTCTATACATCCTACATTTCTCTTTTGTAATATTATTTTCCAGTGTTAGAGTGTAAAGGGGCCAGACTTCACTGCACAATAAGGCTTCTGAGTTGCATCAAAAGGATTTAAAAAGAATCGTCAGAGAGAAGAACCCTTTCTGAGGGGAAAGATGCAAGAACGTCCAACCAATGGCTCCGTGGAGTGGATATCACACCCTGAGAGCTAAGAAACAAGGGTGAATGCTAGACAAACTGGACCCTGTGCCAGACCGGGTGGGGAACTGATATTTTGTCCAATCTGTGGGGGCTCACTGTTGATTCTTACAAACCACATATTTCATTCACACAACTGTGAAACTGCCAATTAAAACTGAGTAGGTGAAGATGGCCATGAGCTTGATTAAAGAATCCAAAGAGACAGGTATTTAAAATTGTAGCATTAATCGCCAGACTTCATGACACTGACTTTCAGTTTGGTTTGTAACTAAACACTGTAAACCCACTTTGTCACCGGGCAATATAAACACCAGAACCAGGGTGAGTAACCCCACTGTGAACCCATCTTTCTAAACATTTTTGACTTTCAAGTTCAAATTTGGCTGAAAGCCAGTCATACACATAAGCAGTTTTTCTGGCTCGGGACTATGTTTGCCATGTTAAAGTAACAACCGCTCGGCCCTAAATCTAAACTCCAAATTCAGGACACTCTTTCCACCTCAAGTGCTGATTTAAATTACAAGATTAGGGTAGGGTGAGTCTTGCACAATATAATTCCATTTGTTGAACATTTTTTAAAATGTATATATTAGATACTGGACTATTAAAGTGAACTTTTGAAGAGTCTCAAGGCTGCCCTGGTAATGCTGCTAGTATAGTAACAGAAAAAAAATGAAATAGAAATACACAGGGTATCTGATGCCACCTTGATTCAAGTACAAAGTTCACGGTTCGGAGACCACATGGCATAGTTAATCGCTTATTCCACTACCCTGTCCTAAAAATCTTGGTGCCGATCTGCCTCAAAGCTGTCTTCATTACCAATGTTCTTTCTTTTCCTTGTTCTCTGCTCCCATCCCAACCTGAGTTTTGCCCCAATCTAGGTTTCACTATGGCTCCTGTGGAGTGCCAGTTCTATAGCAGGGCAACTCAACCTTAGTCATACTGACATTTGGAGCCAGGTAATCTTTGAGGACGTTCAATAGCATCCCTGGATTTTATCCACTAGCTACCAATAGCATCCCCCTTGTTGTGACAACCAAATGTCTCCAGACATTGCTAAAACACCCACAAGGGATGGGGTTGGGGGATGTAATTTCACCTGGCTGAGATGCTGTGGTCTGGAATAAATGATTTTGTCATGTCTGCCAAAGGAACATGCTGGGCAGCTCTGAATGCACACGTGGCTTTGTGGAGGCCCCAAGCATTTCTGGCAACACACAAGCAGCAACCCCAGAGTCACCCCTCTCATAAGAAGCAATGCTTCTAGTAACCATTCTCTGAACCCCAGTTTCTTCCCTCTCATAAACTGTTTTTTCATTTAAAATTGTCAGCTTCTCCTCCCTGGAAGCCTCTCCTGTCATCAAGAAAGAGTTGTCACTTTCAAAATTAATGTGCTGATGAGTTGGACCTGACACTTTTGCACACACTGTGCTTGTGTTATGATACAAATAACCATCGTGGTGCCATCGAAGGAAGAACATGCAGCCGCCTTCCCTCAGAACACCAATTTGCTGCAAGGCTGGTGCCTTTCGGTTGCCACCATGGATACATCATATAGACAGTCATGAATCATTCATGAAGAATTCTGCATGATTTATGCCTGCACTCTAAAAGGAAGGCATTCCACACCTCAGCCTGTGTCTAGACAGTCACATTACAGAGCTTTCTTTGCCCTGGGGTTACCTGTTTCCAGCTTCAAAAATCCACACTCTTGAAAAGAAGTCGTGATATTAGTAGTACATGACAGGAATAGGGTTTGAAACTCAGAAAATAACCATTAATAGAGCCATGTAGCGTAGCACCTTGTCTATTATTAAGGAGTTACCATGTCCCTGTTAGAAAATGGAAAGACAGAGCAACTGGGAAGCAGAGGTACAGATATTTGGCATCAAAGTCTTGGCACAGTGATAGTCACAGGAAGAATTTTCTAGAATGGAGTCTAGCATCCATCAAGACAGTCTTCAGAGAGTTTGTAGAAGGCAACTCTTCAATAGCCTCTGTTACCAGCTAGAGAGGAGATTTGTACTGTTGTTTCCCTTGATTTCCTTTTTCCGGGCCTTCTTCGGTTTCACTATAAGCTCTCCTTTAAGACTTCCTGGCACTGACATTTTTGCCCTTTAGGGAAGGATGAGCCTACACTGTGACAGAATTTCTCACCAACTGGTAAAACACGTCACAACTACCTTTGACCCAGATCATTGAGAGATTCTTTCTCAATTCTGAACATCAGAATTCTGGTCTCGTCTGTTTGGAGGGGGTTGGGGTTGTTGATTTCTTTCCATGGGAGGCTGTGATTGAAGCCACATGGTCACGTCTGTGTCATGGCTTCTCTGCCTTTGGTTCTTAGCATTCACTACAGCTATGTTTGAGTAAGGGATCAAGACACTGTCAGCTGATGCCTGTGAAAATTGATTCAGTTTCTAAAATCTTCGAAAAATGGTGTGCCTGGAAACTAGTGAGAAAAAAAATACTAAATACGAAACTGTAAAAAGGGGATTCTAGCAACAATATTTGATGTGTAAAAGAATATATTATTAAAAAATTATTTTGTTAAATATAAAGTGTGTTAACCAGCAAGCATTGTTTGTGGTATATTTTCCTTCCCAAGATTCTCCCTTCCCCCACTTCATTTAATGACTAACCTAAGTGACATATGTCATATGAAAGTCTGGATCCAATTAGAAGTAAGTACTGGATTTCCCTTTTGACTGTGTCCGTTTTAAGTTTTCAAAATTCAAGGCAAGACTGACTTGGGGATCAGAAAAGAGGCTTAAACTGGCATTGAGGGAGTAAATGGCAGAAAAAAAAAAAAAACCTTTGCTGACTTCATATCAGCACTCAACACTAGTGATAATCCCCATGCTGGCATGTACCAGGCTCTGTGGTAAACTCTGGTTCCATAGCATCACGTTCAATTATACAACACACCTGTAAGAAAGAAACTTTTTAAGTGGTCTTTGCTTTTGAGAAAACCAGTACAGGAGAGGTTAAATGTTTTGCCTAATGTCAAAGGACTGGAAGTGGCCAATCAGAAATTTATTGTAAAATTTTTTTAAGCACAAAAATCATCAGATAGACAATATAAAGGGGCTCCACTTCCTAAGTGTCCAGATTCAATGGCTACCAAGATTTTCAGAATAATTTATTTACTTCTCTATTGCCCTTAAGTTCCTGTCAAAATAAATATCAATATCCTATCATTTCCCCTGCAGATTTTAGTGATCACCTACCTCCTTTTTGTAAAAAAGTGGCATTCTCTTATAAAACCATACTGTTTAAAATATCAAGCATCAAAAATATTACTGTTGTGCCATGGAATATCCAACCCATATTGAAATGTCTGAGTTTGCCAAAATCAAAGAGGGGTAGTGGGGTGATGTGGTTTATGATTTATGATCAAAACTGTCCCTAACTTCACATTTGGTTGTTATACCTCCTAAATCCAAAATGCCAACCACAATGCAGAACTCTGGCAGAACACTAGGTTCATTGTTATTTAAACATTTGTTCTAGAAACATTATTCTTTTACTGACCCATGTTAAAATCCCTCTTAGATCCCGAGTCTTCCTACCAACCGACTTGCAAAAGGTAACAAAATATGCTGGGGCAAGCAGTCTTGCTGGCAGCCAGCACTCAGACGACATGTTTTTTCTGGGTAAACTTTCCTAGAGGAGTAAAAAAATGAACTTTTATTTCATTCTCCCTAAGACAAAACATTACCTACTATGAATAAAAACTGAATAATATTTTATAATCCTTGCCATTATTTTATACATTATTCTATAAAGAACAAAGCCATCCACTAAGAAGCCATCAAATGGTCTCCCTACACACAACTATACACACTCCCTACTCCACCAACATCTTCTTAAAACAAGATTAGACTTCTTGCACTACGATTTCCCATGCCTCCAATTCCCTACTCCCTGTGACAATTCATGAAGGATTGTTTACACTTCAATTCAGTGCTCAAAGTTTCATACAGTGGACACCTGAAAGCCAGGGAGAGAGATATGTGAAGAAAGGCAGCGTCTTTATTAATTTATTAATGTTATCTGAAGTTTTATGTTGGAACTCTTACTCTTCTAAAGGATGATACTTTCAGGTGGGGATAGCTTAGTCAGTAATGTGCTTGTTGGACTCCCAAGCATGGTCACTTGATCCACATAAAAACAGCAGAGTGTGGTGGTACAGTCTGCAATCCCAGCTTTGGGGAGATGGGTATGGGAGTATCCCTGAGGCTCACCGCCTAGCCAGTCTAGCCTACTTGGCAAGCTCCAGGCCAATGACGCTATCTCACAAAAGATTGACGGGCTGGAGAGATGGCTTAGTGGTTTAGGCATTTGCCTGAGAAGCCTAAGGACACAGATTCAATTCCCCAGGTCTCACGTAAGACAGATGCGTATGTTGGCGTAACCATCTGGAGTTTGCAATGGCTAGAGGCCCTGGCCTTCCCATTCTCCCCTGGCATGCCCATTCTGTGTGTGTGTGTGTGTGTCTTTATCTCCCTCTGCCTATTCTAATAAATAAATAGAAAAGGAAAAAACAAAAGATGGACAATATCCCTAAGGATGACACTTAAGGTTGACCTCTGACCTCCAATGCACCAGACACATATGAAAACATACATGTGCACGCATGTGTGTAAAGATATTTTCATTTCAATACTATCTCCAAGTCACCACACTCTACTGTGCTTCTTTACTTCAGTGGTGACAGTCTTACCAGTGATCTCAAGCTGCCCTGCCTACTATCAACTTCTTAGCCTATCAACCTTACTCCTAAAAGGCATACTGCCCACAAAGTAAGTTAAGTAAATTGAGTTTATTTCACTGAGTTTTAAGGAATAAAAACTTCTTTTCTATTTCAAATATTTTCAGTGGTGGCAATGACATAATGGCTCTTTCTTTTTGACTTTTGAAAATCCTGAACTCATAATTCTTTGAATCCTAAACTCAAAGTCAAATCCATATATTCACAGTATAAGTCAGCTTTGAATACAGATATTTTCAAAAGGCTGTGCTTTTAGAATTAAGTTTGTGTTTTAAATTTTTCCAGCTAAGTAGTAATATGAGGTGGTAGGTCTTGGGAGGAATAGGATTATGATATCCACCCACCAGTTCATACATTGGCTACTTTTCCATGAGATATTGACTCGTATTCATCCTTCATCCTAACTACAATGTCATTGTGTAACAGACTGGTATTCCTATCTGGTGAACTATAACACTTACGTCCAAAAAATCTTTTGGTTTTCCTAGACTTACACAACTAGAAAGAGGCTGAATTGGCTATAATTATATCAGAAAGTTGAAAGTACACAAAACAATAATACCATAAAATAACTTAGAATAGAGCCTAGAATATAAAAAGGTCCTACTGGGGCTAGGAAAATAGCTCACTTGGTAAGGTGTTTGGCCTTAAGCATGAGGACCTGCATTCAATCCCCATAAAGTATGTTCTGTGCATAATTCCAGTGCTGGGGAGGCAAACATAGGTGGATACTTGGGGATCACTGGCCAGCCAGCCTGGCCTACTTGTCAAGATCTAGGCCAATGAGAGATCCTGTCACAATTTTTTTAAAAGGTAGATGGCACCTGTGAAAAAATACCTGAGGCAGTCTTCTGGTCTCCATTAACATATATATGCATGTGCACATGGACCCACACACATACATGCACAAAAAGTCATAGTGTAGATTGACTATCATTGTTAGAGTCAGTGGTATTAGAAAGGAGATCGATTAAATTATGCTGCATTTGTATATTATAGCTTAGGTACAATTGAGGCAGTTTTGGGGAGAATAATATTGCACAACAGAAACAACAGAAAATCAGTGTATTTTGAAGGTGACAAGCAGTCAGGTGTGATTTGAGTATGAGGCTAGTGATAGACACAGATGCTAAGAGATGTGTCTAGGAAGAAAACCCAATTGTGAAGACCTGGAAAATCATGCTAAAAAATTGGACTTTATTTTTATTGATATTGTGGGATAATTAGCATAAAAGCAGAAGGTAGCACGACCATATTTATATCTTGTAAATAAGTCTGATGGCAGAATGAAGACTGAGTTGGAGTCTGCAATGCGAGAGGAGAGAACACTAATGGGAGCAATTACGGAAGCCCAGGAACAGATAATGAGGATTTGATGTAGTGTGAGTGAGTCTCAAGCAGAGCAGTGGGACAACAGGACTTTATGAAGAAATGAGGAGAGCAGTCACATCTTGAGCTCGTAGGATTGGGAGGATGTTGCTACCAATGACAACAACCAACCATGTGGAACCATGTGTACTTTGGGGGGGGTGGCACCTGATGCCACTACAGGGCATGATTGCCACAGTTGCTGGTGATATATCAGATATTTAGAATCAACTACAGATATATTTTTTCTAAGGCAGACTCTCTGTTTGCCACCTTGGTTTTCATCTTG
The DNA here is from genome assembly GCA_036365145.1 of Orientallactaga sibirica. NCBI lineage: Eukaryota > Metazoa > Chordata > Mammalia > Rodentia > Dipodidae > Orientallactaga > Orientallactaga sibirica. The sequence continues at coordinate 4,462,455 of JAEOAD010000004.1, read as the reverse complement.
GTTTAAATAATTGCCACTTGAATAGCCAAATTCACTTCATATGGCTTGGATTTTTGTGGTTGCTGTGGTTTGTTATTTTATTTTTCATATTTCACAGAAATGGAAATTGAAGTATGTAAGGGCAAGAAGAACAGAATTCTCTCACTAGGTTTCTGTGTTAGTCTTAGAATTTATTTGAATAAGGTGAGATAAAAGTGCTTGCCAGTGCCCAACACCTCTCTCCACACGTTCCCTTTATTTTCCATATACATGTTGACTTTATTTTCCATATGCTTGTTCACTGGGATCCTGGAAATTCAGCAATGGATTCTTTAGGTACTCACTGTGGTCATTGCTGTTATTTACTTAGACACAGAACATACAGGGGAAAATTGCATCTTGGTTCTTAGAAAAACCTTTCAATGTGAGGTTTTATAATGCTTAATTTTCTTTATATGTGTATATGTATACATATATGTATGTACATAAACACATCTTATTTAGCCATATTTGATTTTGTTTTGTTTCATTTCCTTTTTAACTAATCACATTGGGTTAGCCAGACCCATTAGCTGCATTTCTCATTTAGACCTTCCAGAGATGCACTTGCAGATGCAATTTAATTTGTTGAATCATGATCAATAGCAATTAATAGGATCTCTTTAATCTTGTTGAAAGTTCTTTCTTTGGCTTCCAGTACCCACCATTTCAAGAGACAGGTATCCACACACACAGGTTATGTAGTTTCCAGGCAACAGTTTCCTTCAACGATCTACTTTTCTGGTGACAATAGCTATGTCTGGAAGTCATGGTTCTATGTGGTAGTTTCAATGCTCATTTGAAAATTTGTCTAGGCTCTCTTATTAAACTTCCTCCCCTGTGAGATCATGATACAAATATGAGCCTGTATTGCTAAAAAAATATTATAAAATACTTTTTAATTCAGAAAAAAAGATGTAACTTTTAAAAGTGCATTGACATCAATAAAATTGGTGCTTAAATTTTCTGGGGTTTCTCCATGTTACATTGTGGCTATCCTAACCCTTGTACTCCATTGTTCTTCTCTTATCCATCACATTAATTCAAGGATCAATTCCTTTATTCAATAAGCAACTTGCCAGCTAGGAAAGTAGACAGTGGTGAAACTGTGTGGTGTATGGTCTTCCTATGCTCAAGGAGGCAGTCTGATAAAGCACCAAGACAGGTTTGCAATATCTAATTAATTATGAGCAGGTACATGGGACATGGGTGCTGGCAACATATCAGCCTGGGTCTGCGGAAAGGCTTTCTGGGATACATAACTTGACTGAGTTTTAAATGAAGAATAAACCAGGTAAATAATGAAGAAATGCAACTTCCAAGGTGGAATTTCTACTGACCTGACTCAGAACATGTCACTGGCCCATTTTGCTAATAATGACATGTATTTGAATCAGTAAATATGTGCCTGGCACAAAGCTAAGGGCTTGGAGTAAACAAACAAACAAACAAAAAAAAAGGACAAAAGACGAGTTATTTTCATATTGTGGAAGAATCACTTGCCTTGAGGACATCCAGTGTCTTCCCAAAGTCAGTCCCCTGAGCAATGGAATCCTCTCTCCTCTACCTTCTTTGGGTAGCCAGTGCACTGCATTTTATCAGAATTTGTCCCTGCATCCCTGCATCATATAATGACATCTCCCTTCAAAATATTTTTATTGCTAGCTTCATTAGCTTAGCTTCTAGGTGGGACGAGGCTCAACCAGGGGCATGGAAAGTGGGTGAGGGGGCATCAATGAACAAGCAAGAGACAGAATTTGCAGTAAGGATCCCTTCCTGAATGTGTGGAAATGATAATATGAGGATGATCACACGCTCTGCAGATTTACAAGACTCGCCTTAAAGCCACTTGTCAAGAAATGTCCTGTGTTAGGATTTCATGAGCAGGTAATAAAAAGATGCTAGGTAGGGTCTTCTAGAAAAACTTTGGATGTTTACGGACATATACAGATGAGATTTAATGATTTGTAAATTGCAAGTATAAAGTGTCTAAGGTGCATTTATGTATATGTTTGTATCTATGTGTAAGTAGTAAAAGCCTATAAAACAAAAAAGTACAAAGCTATAAATATTATGGCAGACTAACAGTTGTATCATTAAGAACAAACTGCTGCTTCCATCTACTCAGTTCTTCTCACTCTTTCATACCTAACAACAGTGATTCCTATCCCACCTTCACCGTGAGGAGCATTTCATTAGTTCTGCTTGTTCATAGATTTAATTTCCCATCCCTAATCATTTGTGGCTCATGTGGTCCATTGATTTCCCAGGAAGGCAGAACATGAACAAAGAGGAGCTACAAAGGAGAATGAAAGCCAAATCACCATGGAATCTAAAAACACTGCCATGACAATGGAATTTATGTATTAAAAAAGAAGACAACATTTATTATTAAAGATGCAAACTGCTAAGCATATGATTGAGGTTCTTTGTTTGCTTTTATTTGGGGCCTTATTTTCTTTTTTAACAAGACAATCATTTCCACTTAAAATGGGGCTGTTTTTTTTTTTTTCCTAGTTCCCTGCCCTCCTCACTACCTGACACATCCTTGTAGGCCACTGCTCCTGTGAGCTGAGTAGAAAACTACATCTCTGGGCAGCAGGTGGGCAGGAGGGTACTTGCATGCCACTGGTGGAGAATGTTCACCAAACCACCCCACTTGTTTGTGGGAGGAACTCGTGTCCTGTTCCCTGGGCTGAGGGCACCTTTCAGAATTCCCAGAGAACCCGGCAAAGTTCCAGGTCACTCTTAATACTCAATCATCGGTTTTTCTAACCTGGCAAGTGTTTTTCCATCAAGAATATTAACTTTAATTGCCTGAATTTACTATAGATAGCCACGTGCACCCTTCGGTTCATGAGTTACTGAGCATAAAGCAGCAAGGATCTGCAGATATACAAACCAGGATGAGAGGCCTCTGCACTACTCGTAAAAAAGAAAAGAGCCACCCAGGGTCCTGTTTCCCTCTCCTTTCCCTCCAGCAACAGTAACAGTTTTAATCAGCAGTCAGACCGCTGGCTACCAAGACTCTAGTATCAGAGCAATAGAACATCATGACCAATTCATTTTTTATGAAGCATCTTAAAATCAAGTTCTTTGCCACTGAGACGGAATGCCAGGTTCGCAGCAGCAATGTCATGAAACAATGCACCTGGAAAAGCATGAACTCACTTTAAAAATGGAGGAGGTGCAAAGCATTGTGTTTCATACCTCCAATGTAGCATCTAGTGATACATTTCTCTCTTGGCACTTGTACAACTAAAACTAGCACGCACATATGTAACCTCATATCCCACTGCACTGGCTTGCACTTGCAGAAAATGTAAGCTTAGTCATCAAAGTCCTATGCCTATGAAAATGATGTCAACCTAGTAAAATATTGTTTGCTTACGTGGAATATACATTTCAGTGTAAGTAAGCCCACAGCATGTAGGCCGGGTGTACAGCACCATATCATGTCTTTTACTGTCTTCTGGAGACATGCATCGTGCTTGCATTGAAATACAATACAGTTCATGGGCTCTAGTCCTCCTCTCAGGCACACAATGAAATAAACATTCTGTAAGCTAGTTAATTTGAACAATCCCATGTTTAGAATCCTACGAACTGAGATTTAATCTGAAACATCTGGCCAGGGTAGTTTGCTTTTCTGAGACTAGAGTTATGTCTATTGAGCTAGCTCAAATAAGCCCAGATCATTTTAAAGTTCCACCTCTCGGTGGCTTTGGAGATAGATATTGTTAGAATCACTTTTTTGTAAGGCCAAATACTTTTTTCACTGTATATAAAGAATTCTTTCTATGTGAATATCTTTTTTTATTTTGTTTTGTTGAGGTAAGAACACTTAACATGAGATCTCCCCTCTTAACAAAATTGTAAGGGTGCAATACAGTACTGTTGATTATAGGTACAGAGCAGTATGGAGTATGCTTGGAATCTAATCAACAGATGCTTCATGCCCATTGATTAGTAACTCTCTATTTCCATCTCCACTCCAGGCAACCACATTCCATACTTTGACTCCACAAACAAGAAACTGCACAACTCATATAAATGGAATCACAAAGTATTTACCTTGTATGGCTGGCTCTTTTCAGTTAGCAGAATTTCTTCAAGGTTCATCTATTTAATAAGATAGCATAACATCTCCTTCTTTGTTAAAGATTTTAAGTCACATTCCATCATATGTACATGCCACATATTTGTCATCCATTAGTCTACCAAAGGACATTTATTTAGGCTTTTTCGTGACTAATGCTAAAATGAACATGAAAATCAATAAATATAACTTTTAATTGAATTACACTAACTGTACTGAAAAGTTCACATACTATAACATGGAGTGTATACTAGAATGAGTCACTAGTGCCCTAGCAGTCCTCATGTACTCCTGCCCAGTCAATAATCTCATCACCACCAAAGTTAACATCATCAGAAATGACTGCCTCTCAGCAGCAAAGCTTACTTTTGCCTGTTTTGAAACTGTATGTAAATTGGACTATATTCTTGGTAACTGAACCACTTATTTTCTTTCACTGAGTATTTTGTTTGTGATATTCATCCTTATTATTTTTTTTCTCATGAGAAAAAGTGTTCAGTTTCACTGATAGAGCTACATCCCTTTATTTCCAAGGAATAATTATTTTTTCAAAATTTTATTTTATTTTTTTTTTATTTATTTATGAAAGAGAGAGAGAAGGGGCACACCAAGGTCTCCAGCCACTGCAAAACAAACTCCAGATGCATGTGCCACCATATGCATCTGGCTTATGTGGGTACTGAGGAATAAAATCTGGGCCCTTAAGCTTCACAAGCCAATACCTTACCCACTAATCCATTCCTTCAGCCCCTGAAGTATAATTATTAATATTAAAAAACTGAAATGTCACCCAGAGATTATGAAAACATGGAAGAAGCCTTTTCTAGGTATTTAACAATGTATACCTATTCAGGAATTTACTGGACTCCTGCCTTGTGAGCTGCTTCTAAGCAGGTCAGTAAGGATCAGGCTGGGTTTCTAGGAATGAAGAGAGTTTGTCCTTCACTATAGGATGTCATCACTTCTCACAAGATTTGTTATGTATCACTTCCTCCTTTCATTCTGCAGTAAAGTCTTTTATTGGCCTGGAGAGAGAAACAAAACTTCCTGACAAGCCAATTCTGAAAGGTTAGATCTGAAATAGTGAGAAAGCATTATAACATCCAGCATAGGATCACTGGAGCCCAGGAGGGTCTGACAACAGCTCAGCACAGCAGCCAACGGGTGCCCTGCAGTCTGTACAGCACCTCTCCCTCTGACCACTCATTCCCATGGCTTCCTGTTCTGCCCCTCAGTTCTCACTGGGGCTCACTTGTTTCACACCCAGATCCAGTCAGGGCTTACGTGACATTCTTTCTGGATTCTCCTCTTGGATTGCTCCTCTGGAAAAACCCATTGCTCCATGAGTAAGTGTGTGTGTGTGTGTGTGTGTGTGTGTGTGTGTGTGTGCACATAAATCAATGTTTAGTGTCTTCTTCAGTCTTTTCCCACCATATTTTTGAGACAGGTCTCTGAACCCAGAGTTCGCTGATTTAGTAAGACCCCATGGCCGGCAATCTCAGGGATTCCGCTGCCCCCACTTCCCCAGCACTGCGATTATAGGCACATGCTGATATACCTGGCTGTTTACTTCTGTGGATGCTGGGTATGCAAACTCAGATCCTCTTGCTTGGATGTAAGCAGTTTATCCACTGTACCATATCCCCAGCCCCAAGTAATTACTTGTATGAAATAAAAACAGGTCTTTTCCACTGGTTGGTTTGGTGGGACACTTAGCAGCATCCCTGGAACTCAGAAGATAGATATTCAACTAATATTTCTTGAAATTTTTCATTAATAAAAGATAAAATAACATAAATATTGCAAGATCCTAAAAATATTCAATTATTTTTACCTCTGACTCTTTTGACTTTTTCCCTTGTTCTTGATATTCTTATTTCAGGAGACATATGTAATTATTTGTAAACAAGCCAAAAACAGAAATCTTCAATGTCAAATAAATCTACTGTTTTATCAACACAATATTTTCATCACTTCCAGGAATATGTGAACTATACTTTCCTTAAAATACACATCCAGCTGATCAGAACTTTGGTGCTAAAACCTACCAATGAAGAAGGTCAGCAGAGCAAACGCATTTGAAGAGAATGAAGTATATGGCTCCATCTCAGGGAAATGGATCAATGCAGTCCATCAAAATGACTGCACTTTATCAAGACTCACAGTGCACATATTTCCACCCACATCTAGGAGATCCACTTAGATCTGCCAAATCACTTACCCTTGCTCTTCAGAGCAATTAGACGAGGTGGCCTAGGTTTTTAAGATTCTTAGAATCTGGAAGAATTTATTAAAGTGATCAAGGGAATGTTAATTCAAAGTATTTGGGCTTTTAAAACCTAAGTTATGCTGACAGGTTCCAGATGAGTCAGTATTTGCAAATACAGATGACTAACAACCAAATGATGCTCTGGTCTAGCATCTTTGAATGATATTTCACCTACTCTGAGCTTTCTTGTCAGTGAAAGAGATTCCAAAACTGGCATGGAGCTCCAAGATTATGAATGACATGATCTGATTGTCATTAGTTATTACCAATAGCTTACAAAAAATGTACATGTCTAATACACCAAACATATTTATAGTGTTATTGCTATAAATGTTCCTAACAATGATACAATCCTGGAATTGTAACAGGTTACTAGACTCTCATAGCCAGTATCTCAAAACACTTTGTTAATGCTTTAATGTATATATAAATATATATATATATATCATTAGAAATTTTTAACATAATGCTTGCTCTTAAAGCTTGTTTTCAACCTACAGTTGACATAGAAAGCAATTTAATTAAGGATTCTTCTAAAGTTTTTCATTAATTTACTCAATTATCCAAAACTTGCAGCCAAAGGAAATGGAATTTTATGTAAAACAATCCAGTATATTAATTTAGTAGGTATTTTTAAATTATTTACCACATGCAAGTCATTGGGTTTGATGCTATGAATGCAAAGATGAATATAAAGCAGTCCCTTTCTAAAATTCTGAAGTCTAGTAAGAGAGAGACGAAGATGGCAATGAAATTCCAGGACATAGAGGTTTATGTCAGGTGTGAGGAAGCATGAAAGAACATTCACTATTTCAAATTTGGCTTTCAGAGTCCAGAGGGCTTTTTCTGGAGAAAAAGATGTTAAGTCTTGAAATACAAGCAAAGGCTAACAGATGCAGAGAGATCCAATTGAGGGTGCACAATGAATAAAGACAAGAAATGTGAAGCAATACCAAGTATGTGGAGATTTACAGACACACTCATGTTACACTCAGACTGAGAGAGGAAACTAGGGAGGCAGGTGCAAACAAAGTCTTGGTGGGCTCTATTAAGAAGTTACATGAGGGCTGGAGGAATGGCTTAGTGGTTAAGGTGTCTGCCTGCAAAGGCAAAGGACCACGGTTCGATTCCCCAGGACCCACGTTAGCCAGATGCACAAGGGGGCACATGCGTCTGGAGTTCGTTTGCAGTGGCTGGAGGCCCTGGCGTCCCCATTCTCTCTCTCTCTCTTTCTCTGTCAAATAAATTAATAAAAAAATAAAATGTTTAAAAAAATATTTTTAAAAAAAGAAGTTACATGAGCCGGGCGTGGTGGCGCACGCCTTTAATCCCAGCACTCGGGAGGCAGGGGTAGGAGGATCACCATGAGTTCAAGGCCACCCTGAGAAGACAGAGTGAATTCCAGGTCAGCCTGGACTAGAGTGAAACCCTACCTCGAAAAACCAAAAAAAAAAAAGAAGAAGAAGAAGAAGTTACATGAGGATGGGTGTGGTGGCGCACGCCTTTAATCCCAGCATTTGGGAGGCAGAAGTAGGAGGATAGCTGTGATTTCGAGGCCACCCTGAGACTACATAGTGAATTCCAGGTCAGCCTGAGCTAGAGTGATACCCTACGTTGAAAAAAAGAAGAAGAAGAAGAAGTTACATGACAGGCTGGAGATATTGCTCAGTGCTTAAGGCACTTGACTGCAATACTTAATGACCAAGTTTGATTTCCCAGTACCCACTTAAAGCCAGATGCACAGGGTGGTACATGCATCTGAAGTGTTTTTGCAGTGGCTAGAGGCTTGGTGAACCCATTCTCTCTCTGTCTCTCTCCCCCTGTCTCTCTCTCTCTCTGCTTGCAAATAAATAAATAAATAAATAAATAAATAAATAAATAAATAAATAAATATATTTTTTAAAAAATTAAAAACGGGCTGGAGAGATGGCTTAGCGGTTCTGGAACTTGCCTGCAAAGCCTTAGGACTCAGGTTCAGTTCTCCAGTGCCCATGTAAGCCATAAGCACAAGGTGCTCATGCATCTGGATGACATGTCTCTCTCTTTCTCTCTCTCAAATAAATAAATAAAATTTAAAAAATAAAATTAAAAATTTGCAGATTTTAGGAAATCATCAAATGTTTCTAAAGAGAAGAGCTTCCTAGCCAAATGTTTACCTTGGAGAGGATTCTCATTCTAGCTACACCGTGACAATGAGTATGGAAAGATAGAGAAAGATCCTAAACTAGAAGCAAGACAAATGGCAGCTGTATGAGAAAGAGAGAGAAAGATTCAATTTATATTAGAACATGTTCATACAGATAAAACAAAGTGGGACCATTTAAACTAAAAGTAGGCAATGACATCATAAGGACTGGGCAGCCACTGAGAGAGTTCAGAGGAAGTCGTCTACCTGGTGGGAAACTTGCAGTACAGGACAGCAAGAGGTTGGATTTGCAGGAACATAATAATGTAAACGTTAGACATGTTGAGTTACATGTCACAGTACTATAAGTTTCTCTCTCAGTAGTTCATGAGATATATGAGTTTGACCTTCAAGGCCAAGCTAGAAATAAGAATACTTGTTGAAATATTTCAAGTGTATAGATAACAGTTTAAAGCATGAAGCAGGTAAGATCACACAAGAACAGACTAGAAAATGGGTTGACACTACTGACCTAGAAATAAACCAAATGAAGATAGGCTGCAACTGTGACCAGATGATCATAAATGCTGCATGACTATACATTGTTCTATATCTCTTCATGCTAAGACCTTTACTCAGTGTTTCCACTTATAAAAATATCCACTGAATCTTGTCCACCTGTAATCGTAAAGAAACAAAGCCAAGAACTAATGATGGATTAATGAACAGAATTTAAGTGGTCTGAACGAAAATTGATTCTCAGTTATCTGAGAATTATCTAGCATAATGCTTAAGTGATATATACCAATGTAGACATATACATATATTGCTATATAAAGGGCATATGTGAGCAATATATTCCTCCGCAAATAATTCTTACCTATACCGCTGAAACACTCATTTCTCAGTCCATTAGCTACAATTTAATGCATATAGAACATGTCTAGAATCAATAGGACTTTGAAGGTTTCATTTTTAATTTTACTCAGATGAAAAATTCTGCGTAGAGCTTGGTATTTCCAGCTAGTAAGCAGCTTCAGCAACAGGCCCCTCAGGAAGCCCGAGGTCAAAGTCAAAGCCCTTCAAAGCCAAGCTGCTATGATACCCAAAGAACCAGTTTTCATTGTACTGCAGGCCTCTAGTTTTTACTATCACACCCAAAATCTGAGAGCAAAAGGGGTACCCTGGGGCTAATTTCAGTTACAGATATAAAACTGTTGCCGTTAAATTGTTCTCAACTTTCACAAAATCAAGGCTGCTGTTTTAGCTTCTTAGCCAATTAGCTAATTTTTGCACTGTACACAAGAAATAAAGGTTGAAATGCAATTTTATTCAAGACACAAAAGGCAACAATGATTGTGGGGGTGGGCCCTACTTCTTGCTGATTAACAAACACTTCTTGCTGCCCCTGTATATGTTGGTTCCACATCAATAGATCCTTCCAGCCAGAGATGAAAACTAGTCAGAAAATAAGCGTGCCTTCACTGAACGTGGACAGGCTTTTTAAATGCCATAGTCCCTGAACAGGTCAGTCTATGTATTATTAGTAATCTAGAGATGATTTAACGTCTGTGCACATGGGTTCTGTGTAATCACATCATTTCATTAGCCTTGAGCATCTATAGATACTGGTGTGAGAAGTTCCAGAACAAACCTTCATGAATACTAAGGATTGACTACTCTTCACGAGGAAGAAATGGATAAATTAAATCACTTTTCTTCATGACTGAAGCAATGATTGTCCATATACCATATACCCATATACAAATGTAGTGGTCCCTAACCATTCTGGGCAGGTGACAGACACCCCTCTAAATTGATTATTATTGTTAGAGATAGGTTTGAGTATCCTGAGCTACAGTCAAATATTTTTTATTCCCATCTGCAAAGTGACAGAATTGCCACTATAGTGTAGTAAAACTATGCAGATAGCAAATGAAAGTTCATCCTAGCTACAAGCCAAATATAACACAGAGGATGTCAGTAGGACACAGGTCTCCTGCACTAACTATCCAACTATCTCAACATTAATGTGACTCAATAATTCAGTGACCAATACTTAGTGCCTGCTTTTATATTTGTATAATATTCTACAATTTAAGCATGTTTCCAAGCAGTCTATTTAAAGTGATGTTTTAACTTCACTGTAGTGATGTTCCAAAAGAATAAATGAGTTGCATGGAATGATTGCTTGATGAGTAATTGGTGGAATGTATCTAGGTATTTACAACCTTCCCTAAGCAGTGCCTTCATTCTACCCCAGGCACTTGCAAAAATCAAGCAAATGCAAGGCTAAAGGTATTTTGCAGAAGAGAGGGTGGAAAGATTGCAAGAGCCACAGGTTGGGAAGTCATGCCCAGAGGCAATGCCTCCCCACTCCAATAACTGACTGCTGCTCCCACAATGCATAACCCACAATTCCATGGGGAATATCAGAAACCCCACTGAGGAGGGCGCCCAGTGGAATGGGGGCAGGGAGGAGGGAAAAGATGGTACCAGCACATGATGTATCCATACAGAGTATGTTCTTAATAGAAAGAAAGAAAGAAAGAAAGAAAGAAAGAAAGAAAGAAAGAAAGAAAGAAAGAAGGAAGGAAGGAAGGAAGGAAGGAAGGAAGGAAGGAAGGAAGGAAGGGAAATTGAGCAAATAAAAGGAAAAAAAATCACTGAGTCCTTACTCAGGCAAGGATCTAGTGTTGTGGAATTAAGGATTTCTCAAAAAAAAAAAAAAAAAAAAAAAAACAAGCTTTTTCATTGACACTTCTAACTTTTCCCAGAGTCCCGTTTCTCTCCAAATCGTCCCATCTCCCAGAGCTGAACTGAAGCATCCATGGAAAGTCTTAGAGTCTGAGAAATGTAATTCTCATCTTTTCTTACTGGACAAATTCCTACCAGTCCTTTGCAAGACTCAAATGTGACCTCCTCACTGAAGATCTTGCTTAGTTTCTCATGGAATTAGTGCTATCTCCTGAAGTTAGCATAGTTACTTAGTTTTGTTCTTACAATTTCACAAAACCTATTACATTATGTTTTAGTATTTTATGATATCCATTTTTAAATTTTTTTATTATTATTTATTTTTGGAGAGAGACATAGAGAGAGACAGAGAGGGAGAGGGAGACAGATAGAGAATGGGCACGCCAGCAGTCTCTCAGCTGCTGTGAACGAAATCCAGATGTGTGCGCCCCCTTGTGGCCAAGTGCAGCATTGCGCCCTTGTGTCACTTTGCATCTGGCTAAACGTGGGACCTGGAGATTGGAACCGGTGTTCTTAGGCTTAGGAGCCATCTCTCCAGCCCAATATCCATTTTTTCTCACAACAGTGAGGTTCCAAAAGATAAGTACTTATATTTCATCCTTCTTCACCCACATGATGAAGTGCCTTGTACACAAGAGGAAACTTATACATGTTGGATGAGTGGATCCAAAAGCCTTTACCGTAAAGTGCTGATGATAATTTGTTCACTCTCAGCACGATAACAGGTGACTATCAATAGTCACTAAAGAGGTCAGTACAACTTGAATATCCTTTATCCAAAAAGCTTAGCACCAGAAGTATGGATTTGGGTGTTTTTTTCAGATTTTGGGAATATTTGCATATATAATGCAATATCTTGTGGATAGGCGCCAAGTCTACACCCAAAACTCATTTGTTTCATATATTCCTTAGACACACAGCCTAAAGGTAATTTTATAATACTTTTGGTAAGCATGTGTTTTTACAGTAATCTGTCATAAGTGTGGAATTTCCCACTTGGGGTAGCATTTCAGCAATAAAAAAGTTTTAGACTTTGGAGGATTTTGTATTTGTGGTTTTGGATGTGGTATGTAGTAAGAATGAGCTAATGAATCTCTCGTGGTGAAACATTAAGACTGAGATAGTTATTAAGGAGGAATTCAAGGACAATGGAGACTTTCTATTTTTCTATAATCATATAAATAATTTCTAAGACCAATCAAAATTTTACAAATTAATAAATATTTATAGTGAACATTTTTTTTCCTAAAAGAGTCTTGATGTATATGTCTTGCTGGTCTGAAACTTGCTATGTAGACCAGCTTGGCCTTAAACTTGCAGTAATTCTCCAGGTTCTGTGTCCCAAAGGCCGCAATTAGAGAGGTGAGAATGGAAGGGTGGCAGAGAATATAATGGAGATGGAGTGAATATAATCAAAATGTTGATGTTATTAAACTTCCTTAGAAAATATATACAATAAAAACAAGAATTAAATATCACATTTTCAGACCAATAGGAGGAATCATGGTAAGAAAAATTTATCATTCCAATTCATGACAAGAAATAGAGTGGAAGAAAATAACATGGTAAGTCAGGCCTGCTGGCACACGCCTTTAATCCCAGCACTCTGGAGGCCAAGGTAGGAGAATGGCTGTAAGTTCGAATCCAGCCTGGGACTACAGAGTGAGTTCCAGTCAGCCTGGACTAGAGTGAGACCCTACCTTGATAAAACAAAGAAAAAAATCATGCTAATGGGTACTGAAGAGTAAAATATTTTAATGTATTTCCAATAAATCAATAAAAACACTAAATATTAGGGGAATGAAACAATGCAAAAGAATAGTGAGTTCAACTGTAGTCAAGCTGGCTATGACTGCTGACTACAAGTCATCTACATGAGGTATCCATCCTGCCATCCACACTGGGAGACAGAGATGTTATCCTGTGTTGCAAAGGAATCGCTCCCAGGCCTTGAGAGAGACTCTTGAGAACAGCAAGAGCTACGTGTTTACAGTTGTGACCCTGTTTTTGGAAATGTGGTAAGAAAGCATATTCCAGGGCTAGAAAGATGACTTAGCTGTTAAGGCACATGCCTGAGAAGTATAAGGATCCAGGTTTGATTCCCCAGTACCCACATAAGCCATATGCACAAGTTGGCACATGAATCTGAAGTTCTTTTGCAGTAGCTGGAGGCCCTGGTGCACCCACTCTCTCCCTCTCTCTCTCTCTCTTTCTCTCTCTCTCTCTCTCTCTCTCTCACACACACACACACACGCTAATAAATAAATAAATAAATAAAATATCTTATATCAAAGATAAAAGTATGTTCCAGGCAGGCACTGTAGGGAGACATGGAGTCATCCCAGGAATGTGACCTTTTACTGATATAAGTCCTATTAGCTTGGCCACTAAACTGATGCATGGAGTTGTCATATGCAGAGAGCTCTACAGTTTCCATGCACACGCGCAGAAAACCACGTATATACCCATCCCACCTGTTTATCTATGTCCCTTATGACATGACAGTATTAATCTTATTACATTTTTGGGTATGTCTTTTTAACAGTATGACAAGATGGGAAGCTTGAGTAAAGCACTTTTGGCTCCATATTTCAAGTATTCAAGTTGTCCTGAGGAAAAGCTATTGTTCAGGTGTTTAAGTTGTTAAAAGAACTGCCATGTTCTCCATGGCACACCATTTATACTTGAAAGAATGACTGCTAGACAAACTAGTTATCAGTGTTGGGTGTTGGCATGCATTCTTGTCAAAAAATAAATGTAGTGAGTCTGACACTTCAAGGAAAACAACTGACAACTAACAGTATATTTGCCAATGATGAAATTCAAGCTTTCAAGTGAAGATTAAAAAAATTAGAGTCTTACAAAATTTGTATTCATCACCGTGAACTTGAAAGCTTTGTGGTATTTAAAAACTCTTCTAACAAGATCAGGAGTTATATTAATAAATGTGATTTTCTAATACTATATAATGAAAATTTTCACTTGTAAGATCTGCATAATTCAGTGAGATAGCATTTTTTTTTCCAAATGGCAATGCCTGGTGTTATGAAATCAAGCAGAGGTAAAAGGGAAATGAAAGAAAAAACAGTGTCCATGAGCATAATAGAGTGAGAGAGTTTTATTGATTTGATTTGAAAGTCACCTTGCCACTTGCTGACTATCCAAAGAAAGATATCCACAATTATATTCTATCATTCCTATGGTTCAACATATCCCTGAAATTCCTAGTCAATAGACAATGATTTTTAAAAGACATGACATATGATTTAGGAATAAAACAAGGCACAATTTCCACATGGTATATTTACTTCCATGAAAATTTCAGGAAAATCAAGAACTATAAAATATCCTAAATAAACAAGAAAATATAAAATATATAAATATAACATAATGAGAATATTATAAATAGAAAACTTCTTTCCAAAATTAATCTAAAAAATTAACAAAATCTTGAATATAATCTCCTCCAAATATCAACTTTAAACTGGTCTTACTTTTTTCAAGGAAAATATTTAAAATTTTAATGCATAATTTATATAATTTCAATGAATAAAAGATCCTTTATATGAGAAATAACAAATAATCTACATAATTATTTACAATAATGTTTTTAATTATTGATAAAATAGATTTAAATATATCAGGAATATATGGTACTTGAATGTAAAGGAAAACTCAGTATCATAAGATGTGAACTGTTCCTCAAATTAGCATATAAATTCAATGAAATCCTAATGGAAATATTTGATAGAATAATCTAGGAACCTGGATAAGTTGATTCTAAATTAATTTACAGAATCATAAGGGATATTAATTGCATTTTTTTAACTTATCAGGCACTTTTCTAAGAACTTTAAGAAATCAGTAATAGCCATAATATCTATATCTGTAGATTGCTTTTTACCACCATTTCCATTTTATATATGAGATCATCCTGAAAGTCAGGCAAACAGTAATAAAAAACCAAAATTCCTCCTCTGCTTATTGCCAGTGTCTGTGCCCTTAAGCTCTACAGTGTATTATTGTTAAAAGTACCAAATGAGGCTGCATGCCTTCACCGTCTACTCTGCTTGTCCGCTTTTTCGAAGCCCAGCTGTGGCTACAGGAAACCACCTGAAAAGAAGCTTTAAAGTAAGGTTTGCACATTGGTGCACTGGTTCTCCAAGAATGCTTTGTGGTTGTCCGTTATTGCTGTAAGAACCTTCCACGTTTTGAATTCCTGTCTTCAGAAAACTGGCACTGCCAAAAAGTGCTCTATTCTTAAAGAACGTATTCTTGACACAGATAACCTCACTGACCTTTAAGAGACTTAGAGTGTCTTAAGTATTGACAATACATCCAGTGCTCAGGCTGAGGAGTATTCAAGGAGACAAAATGGCAGGATTCTTCAGGCGCTGAACTTGGAACCAATCAATGCTGACAGTGTGTTGTCCAGAGTTAATAAACTGATTAAAGGAGTTGATGAGAAGAGTGCAGGAGCCATGGTGGATGGACCAGTCATCAAGAAATTGTTGGCTCCTAGAGTAGATGCTTTTGCTTATGCCACTTATGAAATCACCATGTGGTGCCAAGATCCACAGACAAGTTAGCCAGCAAGCCATTGGAATCATCCTTCAATTACCTGCGTGGCAATCAGTGTGGACAGCCTCAAGGCTGTGGACAGCCTGGTGCTGATAGACTTTTGTCAGTGTCCACTAATTTCTGGTGACAGATGGACTGGGAAAATATCGACTATTACTGACACATCAACCTGAAATGTTTCAGTGATGGATCTGATGAAAAGAAGAGGTGATCTATGTTGCTGTTGGTCAGAGAGATCCACTGAGATTCTGCTGCAGAGGAGAATTAGAAAGCTGCCCTACCTTGGTGTGTGGCTTCTCTGGATTTTCTTTGGAGGCTCTTGCAGAAATAATACTAAGCATGAGTTGATCATCTTTGATGGTTTAATCAAAGAAGCTTCTGCTGGCTAGTAGAAATCTCTGTTGCCAATTCCCCTTGAGGAGAAGCCTGTCTCACTGACTGTGCTGTTAGAGAGAACAGCTGAAATGATTCTTTGGATGGTAGCTCCATGGTTGCTTCTTCAGTCATAGAAACACACAGACTGCTGAAGTGTTTGCTTACACTGCAGCAAATGGCATTTCCATCACTGATGGACAGATCATAGAAATAGAGTTGTTCTGGGATGAAGAGATGGCTCAGCTGTTAAGACACTTGCTTGCAAAGTCTACAACCTGGGTTTGATTCCCCAGTACCCAGGTAAAGCCAGATGCACAGAATAGTGTATACATCTGGAGTTTATTTGCAATATCTGGAAGTACTGGCTTACCCATTCTCTCTATCTGTTTCCCTTCGCTCCTCTCTCTCTGTCTGTCTCTCTTTCTCTCTCTGTCTCTCTCTGGTTCTGCTTGTAAATAAATTAATTTAATTAAAAATATATTTGAAAAGAAATAGAATTGTTCTATAAAGGTATCTACCCTGCTGTTACCGTTGGATTGATTGTGTCCTCTGTCAGATCAGCATAAACCCAGAGCTATACAACAGGTGACAGACATCACAAAGCTGGAGTTTGGTTCTGATTTTGGTTCTGCCACCCAACAACTACAGTTGTATTATGCACCTGATTCAGTTGATAGAGCAAGGACTGTCATATCCCATGGCTACTGAGAAACAAGTGAAGATACAAGTATAAGAAGTATCTTGATACACTGGATCCCAGTTTTCTTTTTTCCAGTATCAGCCAATACCAAAGCCTGTAGATCAATGCAAGGGCTGATGGGAAGACCTCAGAAGAGGTGTGTACAATGTGGAAGGAGACTGTAGCAAACACCATCATCAAACACCATCCTGGTTTTATATTGTTTCTTTGAGTAAATTTAAATGCATTTGTGAGAGATTTCTCACACTCCTGACATGTAGAAACCACATTAAAGATAAAACTACAGGGCTGGAGAGGTGGCTTAGTGGTTAAGGCACTTGCCTGTGAAGCCTACAGACTCATGCTCAAGTCTACAAATCCCACATAAGCCAGATGCACAAAGTGATGTAAGTGCCCAGGTCACATATACACACAAGGGGGCTTGTCCACCTAAAGGCCTTGGGAAAGAAGAAGAATCCAACACCAAAAGCTCCCGATGGAAAGAAATAATCAAGATTAGAGCAGAAATTAATGAATTGAAAACTAAGAAAATAATTTCAAAAATTAATGAAACAAAGAGCTGGTTCTTTGAAAAAATAAACAAGATTGACAAACTCCTGACCAAATTGATCAAGCAAAAAATAGAGAAGTCTCAAATTAATGAAATCATAAATGAAAAAGAAGAGATCACAACAGACATCATTGAAATTGGGAGAATCATCAGGGCATACTTCCAAAACCTCTACTCCATATAATGGAATAATCTGGAAGAAATGGATGAATTCCTAGACACATACCCCCTACCGAAACTAAACTCAGAGCAGAATAATCTCCTAAACAAACCTATCACATCCAAGGAAATTGAAAAGGTAATCAAAAACCTCCCCAAAATGAAAAGTCTAGGACCAGATGGTTTCTTAGAACTGAAACCAATTTTTCTCAAACTGTTGTGCATATCATACACCAGGGAATCCTCCTCAACTCCTTTTATGTAGCAAGCATCACCCTAATACCAAAACCAGACAGAGATGCAACAAGGAAAGAGAACTATAGTTGTATATCCCTAATGAACTTACATACAAAGATCCTGAACAAAATCCTTGCAAACTGAATTCAACAACACATCAAATGCATTATCCACCTTGATTAAGTAGGCTTCATCCCAGCAATGCAGGGATGGTTTAGCATACAGAAATCTGTCAATGTAATACACCACATAAATAAATTTAAGAACTACATGATCATCTCAATTGATGCAGAGAAGGCCTTTGACAAAATACAACACCACTTCATCATCAAAACACTGGAATGAATAGGCATGGAGGGTTTATATCTCAACACAAAGGCTATATATAAAGCTCCTAAAGCTCAAATAATACTTAATGGGGAAAAACTCAAGGACTTCCCACTAAGATCAGGAATAAGACGGGGTGCCCACTCTCACCACTGCTCTTCAACATAGTACGAGAAGTACTCACCCAAGAAATAAGACAGGAAAAAGAAATAAAGGGGATTCAAATTGGAAAGGAAGAAGTCAAGTTAGCCCTATTTGCAGATGACATGATCCTATATATAAGTGACCCAAAAGTTTCCATCTGAAAATTTCTAAAGGTGATAAATTCCTTCAGCAGAGTGGCAGGATACAAAATCAATGCACAAAAGTCAGTAGCTTTTCTATATGAAAAGGACAAACATGCAGAGAAAGAAATGGCTGCCCCATTTTCAATAGCAACAAAAAATTAAATACCTTGGAATAATATACTAACCCAGGATGTGAAAGACCTATGTAATGAAAACATTAAAAAAAAAAAAAAAAAAGTCAGGAAAGAAATAGAAGAGGACTTGAGAAAATGGAAAGGCCTCCCATGCTCTAGGATATGTAGAATTATTATTGTGAAAATGGCAATTCTACCAAAAGCAACATACAGATTTAATGCAATACCAATAAAAATACTAGCATCACTCTTCACAGAGATTTAAAAAATGATCTCAAAATTCATATGGAATGACAGAAGGCCTTGGATATTCAAACATATCCTCAGGAAAAAAAATACCACACCTCTTTCAGTATCACCATACACTATCTAAAGCTATATTTCAAAGCCATAGTGACAAAAACAGCCTGGTGCTGGAATAAAAACAGAAACATAGACTAATGGAACAGAATTGAAAACCCAGACCTTATGTCAAGTAACTACAGCTGCTTGTTCTTTGACAAAGGTGCCAATAATGTAGACTGGAAAAAAAGACACCATTTTCAACAAATGGTGTTGGGAAAATTGATTGCCCATATGTAGAAAAATGAAATTATACTCATTCATTTTGCCAAACACAAAAGATCAAGCCCAAATGGATTAAAGACCTCAATATAAGACCTGAAACTCTTCAACTACTAGAAGAAAAGGAAGCACTCTCCATTATACAGGACTGGGAAAAGAGTTCCTGAACAAAACCCCAGTAGGCCAGGAAATTAAACAAGCACTCAACCAATAGGACCTCATGAAGTTAAAAAGCTTTGCACAGACAAACATACCATAAGCAGAGCCAATAGATTACCCCACTGAATGGGAGAAAATCTTTGCCAGCTATATCACTGACAGAACCCTTATATCTAGAATCTACAAAGAACTCACAAAAACTAAACAATAAAAAAATCAAACAACTCACTCCAAAAGGGGGGTAAAGAAATGAATATGTAGTTCTAGAGGAATAATTACAACTTAAGAAAATGTTCAATATCCCCTAACCATTATGCAAATTAAAACAACTATGAGATTCCACCTTATCCCAGTAAAAATAGCAGACTTTAAAAAATCAAATGAAGGGCTGGGGAGATGGTTTAGCAGGTAAGACTCATGGATAAAAAGCCAAAGGACCCATGTTTGACTCCCCAGGACCCATGTAAGCCAGATGCAGAAGGTGGAGCATGTGTCTGGAGTTCGTATGCAGTGGCAGGAGGCTCTGGAATGCCCATTTTCTCTTTCTTTTGCCCCCCTCTTAAATAAATAAATAAATAAATAAATATTTTTTTAAAAAAATCAAATGAAAACAAATGTTTGCAAGGATGTAGAGAAATAGGAACCCTCAATCACTGCTGATGGGAATGTAAGCTGGTATAACCACTATGGAAAGCAATGTGGAGACTCCTAAAAGGGATGAATATAGAGCTAACAACAGACCCTGTTATTTCCTTACTGGGCATTTACCCTAAAAGCTCTACATCTCAGTTCAGAGATATTTGCTCAAACATGTTTATAGCTGCTCAATTCATAATAGCTAAGAACTGGAATCAACCCATGTGCCCATCGTTGGATGAATGTATAACCAAGATGTGGTATATCTTCTACATGATGGAATTCTACTCAGCAGTAAGAAAAAATGATAAAATGAAATTTGTAGAGAGATGGATGAACTTGGAACAGATCATGCTAAGTGAACTCACACAATCACAGAAAGATAATCAATGCAGGGTCTCACTCATCTGCAGTTCCTAATGTGGATCAGACTGAGTCGCTGACATACCTAAATGGTATTTCAAGGCTTGGACAATAGGGAGGGTAGGGCTTGGGGGAAGGGGAAAGGTGGAGGGGACATAAAACTGAACCCAAATTAAACTGGTACCATAGAGACCTATATCCTAGAAGTTTGGCTAAAAGCTGGAACCCTCGAAAGGACCTTAGGGTAGCACCTGAATTGAAGGGCTGTGGAGAGAGGGAGATGAAGCCTAACCTTAAATTTGTCCTGTTTATCTTTCATCGCTCTTTTTCTTTTTTCTTTTCCTTTGGTGCAGTCCTGTAACTCCCTGAACCAGGATGTGGTCTACATCCACAATGAGCTGTTAATCAGAGAGATCTACTAGATCTCCCAAAACAAATAAGAAAGACTTCTACAAGAGCACTTAATTACCCACCAGAAGTAAATGGTAAGATCTTACTGCTGAAGACACCATATGCCGTTGGCACAGAACATGGAGAAACCTGGTTAGAATCCAGAAGAGAGCCAGTCCCCAATTAGCCCATCTAGTGCTGGAAGGTGCTGCATGACCTACTGGGGAAAGTGGCCAACATCTGTCTGAGAAACTCAAAGTCTAAGTGAATCACAAGCAAACAACCTGATGTGATGCTCACACTAGTGAACAACCATGGTTGGTAACCAACTACTCTTGTATTAGCTAACAGATCCACTCAGTGGAAAGGAAACCGAATCTGGAACTGGGAAACAAGTCAGAATCATATCCAGATAATGATTCTCCTTTCCATTTTCAAGCTCCCACTAATCTTGGGCTATAAGAGGGTCTACACCCTTTAAATTCTCCCTAAATTAATAATTATGATCTCATTTAACTGGTGCTGACTTCACTCCCATTAGAGAATCTGCTTCTCTTTTTTAGATGGGAGCTGGACCTGAGGAGATAAATGACTCAGTCCACTTCACCCCAGCCCCAGTTGAAACCACAGAGGAATTGGGGAAATTAGCAAGAGTGCTGCTTTCCTAGTGAATCTGATGTCAGCACAACAGTGAAGGAGATAGACACTGAGGACACTCAACACCTACCAAACCAGAGATCTAGAGGCTCCTAAGTGCTCATCACTGAAGTTGAGTTAAATGCACCCAACATGACTCAGGGAATTTTGTGGAAGAAGAAGCAAAAAGATTGTTAGAGCCACAAGCTGGGACATTTTGCACAGAAATGTTGCCTCTCCTTCATAACTGACTACTGCCCCCATAATGCATGATCCACAACCCCCTATGGGGTTGACCTTCATCCCCAACGAGGAAGGCCTCTTCAGAAAAGGGGTAAGGAGGAGGGAAGGATGGTACCAACATGTGTTGTTTGCATACTAAATATGTCCATATCTAATAAGAATAAAGTTAAAAAGATAAAACTTCTATATTTAGTTCTTAAAAAAAATATGGGGCTAGGGAGATTGCTCAGGGTTAAAGATGCTTGCTGGCAAAGCCTATTGGCCTGGGTTCAATTCCTCACCCAACCATGTATAAAGCTGGATGGACATTCATTTGCAGTGACAAGAGACCCTGACACACCCATAAACACACACACACACACACACACGTGTGTATGCTTATGCAAATAAACATTTTTAATATTTATTTATTTATTTGCAAGCAGGGAAGTAGAGAAAAGAGAGACAAACAGAAAGAATAGGCATACATACCAAGGCCTTCAACTGCTGCAAACAAACTCCAGATGTATGCCCTACTTTGTGTATCTGGCTTTATGTGGGTACTAGGGAATCGAACCTGGGTCATTAGGCTTTTCAGACAAATGCTTAAACAATTAGTTATCTCTCCAGCCCAATTTTTTTTTTAAACAGAGAGAGAGTACCAAATGATTTTAAGGAAGAATAAGAGTTATTTTTATTACTATATCTTCAATTAGTGTGAGTTTAACACATAAATCAGTAACTATGGCAATGAAACAAACTGAAGAACTTATGAAGAATTTATATATTTGACTTATGAGACTAATAACATTTTAGACCAATGCTAAATTAATGGCATATTAAACATCACCAGCATAGTTGAAATAGGAACTATAGTTTAACCCATATACAAACGATACAATTTCTAGGAAGATGTAATCAAATTACATATGTATATATAACCTTGGGGCGGGAAATAATTTTAAATGCATACAAAGCATATAGAAACTATGATAAATTTGCCTACATTGAAATTAAATATATCTATGCAATAAAATACACTATTTTTTCCTAACCATTACTACTGATGCTTATACTACAACTTAAAAACAAATCAAACTAGTTTATGCTAGGATTGACATATGAGAGAACATTTGATTGTTGTTTTACTGAGTCTGGGTAACCTCAGTTTAATTTTTTCTAGGTGCATCAAATTTCTGGAAAACTTCATAATTTCATTTTCATTAGCACTGAGTAGAAGAACATTGTGCATATGTAAATCTTCATTATCCATTCATCAGTTGATAGGATCTGGACTGATTCCATTTCTTAGTTATTTTGAATAGAGGAGCAACATACATGGCTGAGAAAGAATCTCTATAGAGAAGGTATATGCCCAGGAGTGATATAGCTAGGTCAAATGAGAGATCTATGTTTAATTTTATTTAGAAAACTCCATACTGATTTCCATGGTGATTGTATAAGTTTTCACTCCAACCAACAATGGATGAAGGTTCCCTTTCACACACAGCCTTGCCAACATTTGTTGTCATTTGATTTTTTGATAATAGCCATTCTGATCAGACTAACATGAAACCTCAAAGTAGTTCTAATTTGCATTTCTCTGATAGCTAAAGATGTTAAACATCTTTTCAAATGTTTATTGGCCATTTGTATTTCTTCCTTTGAGAACTCTCTGTGAAGTTCTCTACTCCACTTTTTGAGTGAGTTGGGTTTCTTATTACTTAGGTTTTTTTTTTTTTTTTTTTTTTTTTTTTTTAGTTCTTTGTATATTCCACATAGTAAACCTCTGCCAGATGTATAGCTGGAGAAGATTATCTTCATTTTCTCTGTTATTCTGTAGGTTGACTATTGATGATTTGTTAGGCTGTGCAATAGCTTTTCAGTTTCATGAGATGCCACTAGTTGAGCATTTGTGTTATTCCCTAGGCTACTGGGGTCTTTTCAGAATGTCTTTCTCTATACCTATAGGTTTTTTATGTTGTATCTTTATTCTTATTTAATTCTAGGAAATTTTTATTTCCTTCTCAATATCTCCAATGACCCATTCATTATTCGGTAGTGTGTTGTTCAATTTCCAGGAGTTTGTGTATTTTGTTTGTTTGTTTCTCTTGTTGAACTGTAACTTTATTGCATTGTAGTCAGATATAATTCAAGGAGTTATGTCAATTTTCCTATATTTGTGGTATTCTGTGTCCTAATCTATAATCTATTTTAGAGAAAGTTCAACGAACTGCTGAGAAGAATGTTGTGTACTTTTTGAGTTTGAATGGAATGTTCTGTAGATGTTTGTTAACTACATTTGATCTTTTGTGTTGTTTAGCTCCATTGTTTCCCTATGTTTTGTTTAGATGATCTACTGATGATAGTTGGGTATTAAAGTCACCCACTATTATTGTGTTGGTATTTATTTCTTGTTTAATGTCTAGTAGATTTGGCTTTACAAAATTGTGTGCACCTGTGTTTGGTGCATATATATTTATGATTATAGTATCCTCATGTAGAATTGTTGCCATTACGAGTATTAAAGTGGCCATCTTTTGGGTTTTGTTTACTTTTGGTTTAAAGTCTATTTCATCTGATATTGGTATAGCCATATCTTCTTGTTTCCTATTTCCATTTGCTTAGGATATGTCTTTTTCCATCCTCCAGTGGTAAGCTGTGTTTGGTGAAGACAGCAAATGGATGGAGCCAGTTTGTTTTCTGATCCGGCCTGTTAACCTGTGTCTTTTCATTGGAGACTTGAGTCCATTGTTACTCGGAGTAATAATTGTGAGATGTGAGTTAATCCCTGACAAGTTGAAAATTTTGTGGTTTTGAGATTTTTCTTGATCTTCCTTTGCTTTTACAATGGTTAAACCTTTGATTATTGTTTGTTCCCTCCTTGTAGCCTCTTGAGTATGTTTATTCTTCTCTTCAGTGTAAAGCATTCCAGCTTGAATTTTCTAAAGACCTGAATTAGTGTTCATATATTCATAACATCAGTGTTGTAGTTAACATCTTGTTGCTGAGACAAAACGCCCAACCAAAAGTAGCTGATGGGAGGAAAGGGTTCATTTTGGCTTACAGACTCAAGAAAAAGTTTCATGATGATGGAAAAAGATGGTAGAGCAGGGGCTGATATCACCTCTGCTAGGAGGTGGAAAACAGTGGCAAGAAAGTGAGCTGAGCTCTGGCAATGGGAAGCTGGCCATAACTGGCTATAACACCCAGTGACACAGCTCCAAACAAGGATCCTCCTCCCAAATTGCTACCAGCTGAAGAGTAAGCATTCAAACCCTCTAAGTTTATAAAGGACATCAGATTCAAATCACCACAATCATCTTTTATGGTGCAAAGTTTTTCTGTCACATACTATTGTGAGGATAATTTTTCTGGGTATATTAGTTTCCATTGGAAGCTGTGGTCTTTCAAAATATGAAATATTTTGACTTTTAAAGTATTCATTAAAAATCAGTTGCAATTACTATGGGCTTATGTTTGTAAGTGATGAGCTGTTTTTCTCTTGCAGCTCTTAATACTCGTTTGTTTTCTCTGTTTTGTGTTTTAAGTACACTGTCACATAGGGGACTTTTTTCCTCTGGTCTTATCTATTTGATATTTTATGTGCCTCTTGTACCTGAATAGGCATCTTATTCTTTAGATTTTGAAATTTTTGTTCTATAATTTTATTGAAGACATTCTCTATGCCCTTAGCCTGCAGTTCTTTCCTTTCTTGTATGCCTGTGATCTGAATGTTTGGTCTTTTGAAGGTATGTGACATTTCCCTCTCACTCTGTAGTTTTTCTTCACTTGTTTTTGATTTTAGCCTCCTGATTTATTTCCTCTATCTTGTTCTCAGGCCCTGATAATCTGTCCTCCACATGATCTGTTCCGTTGGTTACTTGGGAACCTCTTAATTGAGTTACTTCACTTTTTATTTCCATTTTGTTTTTCTTCAGTGTCTCTATCTGTTTAGTGAGTTCCATTTTCCTTTCTTGGTTTGTCTTTCTCATTGCTTTTAGTTTACTGTGCTCTCTTGGGATTCATTCAGGTGTTTGATCAGGTCCTCCTTGAATTCATTGAATTCATTACACTGTCTGTTAAGTTCTTTTTTGTATTTCTCTTTGCATTTCATTTAGCTGTTTCTTCCTGGCATCATCAAGTTTGTTGAATATGTTTATTATAATTGCATTTTGGAATTCTTTGTGTGGGGTTTTAATTACGTAGTTTTCACTGGACCCTTCCACTATGAACTAGGTATTTTTGGTGGGGATTTCTTGCCTTGGTTTCTTATGCTCTTGGTTTTGCATAGTGGTTTGCCCCCCTTGAGATAATCCCCTTGTCTTGCTGAGAATGCAACAGAGGACGTGATCAAGGTGGGCATGGGCTATCCATGGGTCTTGGATGGCACACTGGAAACTGAACAGCCTACTTCAAGTGTTGACAGTCTGCACAGTGATCTAAGCTGAGCAGCCTGGGTAGTGTAACCAGTGCAACCAGTATGGGAAGAGCTTAGTCTAGCTGTCCCTACTCTGGTGGCTGGGTTATGGAGTAGGGACAGTGCCAAATGCACCTGATCCCCAGTCCAGGCATGTGTAGTCCTGGAGTTTATATTCATGATTGAATGGGCTCCATGAGGGGGACATTCACCTAGGGTCTAGGCTGAGCACACTGGGGAGTGAGACCCTGGGCACACTAGTGAGTGACACCCACTAAGGGAGGGACTAGTCTAGTTGTCCCTACTCACAGGATGTGGGGACATTGCCAAATCAGCCTATTTTCATTCCTCGAGTGTGTGTGCTGGGCTGGAGTTGGGGGTGGCAAGTGCTTACCTGGAAGCTAAGATGTCTATTCAGTGTTCGGGCACTCTTCACCCATAAAGGGCTATTAAAAGAAGAAAATTCATGGGCTAGAGAGATGGCTTAGTGGTTAAGGTACATGTCTGTGAAGCCTAAGGACCCAAGTTCGATTCTCCAGGTCCCACATAAGCCAGATGCACATGGTGGCACATGCATCTGGAGTTCATTTGCAGTGGCTAGAGGACCTGGTGTGCCCATTCTCAGTCTCTTTCCTTCTCTCTCTCTCTCTCACACACACTCTCTCTAATAAATAAATACATAAACATAAAATCTTTTAAAAAGAATAAAATTAAGACATATCCAAAATATATAATCAACTCTTACAAATCCACAATAAGTAGCCATCATTTCAAGAGAAAAAGTGGCCAAAAATATGAGCAGAAATTTCATAAAATATAAAACTTAAGTGGAAATATACATGCAACAATCCTCAATCTTTATAGTAATCAGGAAAATGTAAATTTAACCAGTGATGTGCCAAAGGAGAAGCCAGTTTTAATTTCAAGCTAGAGCTGATTGTGCCTATCTCATCCCAACTAAGCATTACCATGTTATGTGATGCCATGTTAATGACTTAAATATAGCCGTCATGAGAGAGTTTACACCACACAAATGGTCTACTGCTACAGATCAAAGCCTTTTGTTTGCCCATTGACCAGTTTACTGGCAAACACTGTCTTTTAACTCAGAATTAGGCATTTCATATCCATCATATTGACAGAAGATTTAAAACATAGTGATAGTAAATGCTGACCAAGACGTTATATAATAAGAATTCTTATTCTCTTCTGGCAGTATTCCAAAATAATGGAACTACTTAAGAGAATGATTGGCAATAGATCTAAAACTGAAGGCATCTTTATCCTGGGGAGCAATTCCTTTCCACATATATGTATAAGGAATTATATATACACATGTTCACATTACAGTAATAAACAGACATTTAGAAACATCAGAAATATCAATCAAGAGGAAAAGGGATAGAAAGGTGGGACAAGAAATGGTAGGAGAACAAAGGAGAGAAAATGGATAAGTAAAATGAGATATATGTACAAAATAAAATACTGTATATCAGTGAAACTTACTAAAGTATAGCAACACGTATCAACTTATATAAATCTATGGAATACATTGAGAAAAGCAAGTTGTGGTAGTCTATACAAAGTGTAATACCATTGGAACATAATATTAACACATGTAAATGTAATTTTGTATGAACGCATATGTATATGCAAGCATGCATATACTTACCCATCAAATACATATTTATCTATGTACACATCTGTTATTGTTGCCTTCTTGTTACTGAAATAAAGCACCTGACCAAAATCAGCTGATAGGAGGAAAGCTTTTATTTTGACTTATAGTCTCAAAAGGAAGTTTATGATGGCAGGAGAAAATATGGCATGAGCAGAGGCTGCCCATCACTTCTGTCATAGCAGTAAAAACCTGCAGCAAGATAGTGATTTAATCTTTGAAATGTGGAGCTGGCTAAACACCCCTAAGCCCACCCCCAACAACATAACTCCCAAATTTCCACCAGTATTCAGAACCACATGAGTATCTAATCACATTAAATTGTATAGACTTTTTTTTATGAGAGCGAGTAACAGATACAGTATGCCAGGGACTCCAGGCACTGCAATCGAACTCCAGATGCATGTGCCACCTTGTGCACATGTTTGACCTTGCATGCTTGTGTCACCTTGTGCATCTGGCTTACATGGGATCAGGAGAGTTGAACATGGGTCCTTATGCTTCGCAGGCAAGTGCCTTAACTGCTAAGTCATCTTTCCAGCCCTAGACTTATTTTCACCAGAAAATATCCCAGGATACTATTGAATGGTTAGAGTAGGCCAGTTAGATCCATTGATGAATTTCCTGGGTTCTAAATGAGAATGAAGGAATTAACTCAGAAAGGAAGATTAAGTGAGGTGTGTTGTTACATGGGATATACGATACTGGGTTTCTGTATTAGCTTACTGAGGCCATCATTAAATGTTCCACATACATAGGTATTTAAACACCTGGAATTTATCTCCTGATTCTGGAGGCTAGAAGTCCAAGTCCAAGCTATCCGCAAGGCTGGTTCCTTTTGAGCACTGAGGGAGAGCTGTGGGCCAGACTTCTCCCCTTGGCTTTGAATTGGCTGTCTTCTACCTACAACATCATCTTCCCTCTGTACATGGCTATGCCCAAGCTTTCCCTTCTACTCATTATACCTGTTACACTGGATTAAGGTGTACTGCTTTGTTTTAAAGAAAAGACATCATCTCCAAATAAGATCACTCTGAGGTACTAGATACTAAGACATTGACAGAGATTGTTTGGGGTGTGGATTGAACCCATAATGTCTACAGTATTTATATGTCTACAGTATATATATATATATATATATATATATATATATATATATATATACATATATATAGTCAATATTTAAAATATAAAGAAACTAAACCTTGTCTTTAGAAAGTTATGCTTGCTCTCAAATAAAATTGACCTTAATTTATTGTTATTGATAAATTGTTCCAAAGCAAGAGGATAGGTCTGAATGTGGCAGAATGAGGTTACCGGCTTCAGTGCCTTCCATTTCAGAATAATATAATACTGGCCTAGGGGAGGCCCTTGGCCAAAATAAAGGGTGGCCTGCCAGCTTCTCGTTTGTCACTCTGCATTCACTTTGCTCAGGTGGATAGCTAGCTATGCCAAAATCCTGCACTGGGTTCCCATCTGGGCTAATTAGCCTTACTCAGCCCTCCATGCAACCAGCCCTCAGCTGTCACCTGCTGTCCCAGAGAACCACAGGGGCCAATCAAAAGCAGGGGACTGGCTGTGTTCAAGGCTTTGACTTCTATTCTGAGTCCCAGAATTTATAACCAAAGAGCAAGAAAGTAGTTGGGGGAGGCTACCTTGATCCCAGCTCAAACAAGCTCTTAGATGATTCCAGACATTCACAATCAGGTCCTTAACAGTGCACAGAAAAGTTGACACAAAGTAGGAAAGCAGATAGTAATTTCAGAGCATAGACCTGACTGGGTTAGCAGCTCTATTCTTTTTTTTTTTTCTTCTTCTTCTTTATTTATTGACAACAAAATATACTTACATACAAAAGGTGCATAGTATTTCCCTCTCCTCCCCCCATTCCCCTTAAGAACTCCACTCTCCATCATATCCCCTCCCTCTTTCCATTAGTCTCTTTTTTAATTTGATGTCATCATCTTTTACTTCTATCATGAGGGTCTTGCGGAGGTATTGCTAGGCACAGCAAGGTCATGGATATCAAGGCCATTTCTGTCTGGGCAGTTGCATTGTAAGGAGTTGTACCCTTCCTTTGGCTCTTCCATTCTATCCGCCCCCTCTTCCACAATGATCCCTGAGCCTTGGAGGGTGTGACAGAGGTGTTTCAGTGCTGGGCACTCCTCCATCCCTTCTTCTCAGCACTATGTTGCCTTTTGGATCATCCCAGTGGTCATCGCCATCTGAAAAGAGAAGCTTCTCTAACCAGAAGTGAGAGTAGCATTAATATGTGAATATGAGCATTAAGTGTAGTATTTTCCGGGCAGCTTGGTGGGAATAGTATATACATTTAGACAAGAGCATGCTTTATACCCCTAAGGCTCATGACCTTATCTACCATAGACTTTGCTTAGGTTTTTCAGTACCAGGTATGTATTCCCTCCCGTAGAGAGGGCCTTCAGTCCAATTATGGAGCAGTTGGTTACCCCACGAGTAGACATGCCACTATTGCACCCGTTCAGTCTTTGGGCCTCTCTGGCCAAATTTGAATATTCAGCGTCCACTGTTTTCACTGCTGATGACTTCTGTCTCCCATACTCTGCATGCAGTGCAGCTTTTTCCAGCTTTCAGTTGGCTGGTCTACAGGAAGAAGGTTTTCTAGCAGCTCTATTCTTGTAGGCCCAACTTCTACCTAATTAAATAAATCTCCAATTAAAATAGTTACAAACAGTTAAAAATAGAACAGCCATCGCTTACCCTCATCAACCTTCCTAGCTTCCTCCTCTTAAAATATGGAACATTGTATAGAATAAGTAAATAATTCATGAACCGTGAAAAAAATATTTTCATGTTTCTATTGCTTTTTGTTTGTTTTGCTCAGATCTTGACTGTAAATGACTAGGAGGTGGTTAAAATGAAGGAAGATTAACAGTCCCTATTTCTCTGGAAAGCATACTGACTGTCCAAGTTTTCCTCTCTCAACTGAGAAACTCTCAGCTTCCTCTTGCCTCGGGAGCTCTTGAGCCTTCGGGTTTGTGTGGACAGTACTTGGAAGAAGCCCTCCAGAAACGCTGCGCTGGGCTCTGCCTCAGGGAGAATTTTGAGGAAAGAGTAGCAGCTTCATTGCCTTTGGTTTCATGGGATGGTGACCAGGAAATCCATGTGAGAGAACCATTTCTGGGGACATTGCAGAACACAATTCAATGCAAGAATAAGGAGAATTTTAACTACCATAGTTCTAACCCAGCCATCTCCTACAGGAACACCTGCATCGCATCCTGATGATCAGGTTCAGGCCCCTGCCCCCTCCCTCCCTCCTCTTTCTGCAGTAGTCTCTCTCCAGACAGTAGCACATAGCTCTAACAAGGACTCTGAAAGTGTAACCACCAATTTAGCAAAACCAGGAGAAAAGTACAAAGTACATCTTAGCTAGCAAGAAAACCAGGATTCATGATCACAAAACCATCCTTGAACCCATCCGTGTGTTTCAAAAGATGCCCAGTCCTCTTCTACTATGCTCGGTCCATGTGGCCACTGCAAAGCACTGGAGATGAATCAAACCCCAGGCCAATCACACAGGACTGAAATGGACAAAGTTTGGTTCCCCAAAGGAAAACGGAAGCACTGTTATCCCAAGAGAAACAGAAGACAGAAGACAGAAGCAGCAAGTTAGCCAGGCATGATGGCACACACCTGCAATCCTAGCATGCTGGAGGCTGAGGGAGGTAATCACAAGTTCAAGGCCATACTAGATTACACAGTGTGATCCTGTCTTAACAACAACAACAAAAGCAATAGATGTTCCTTATTAATGAGGCTTAATCTGTCAGCTCGGATACAAATACTATTACTCATAGATGGAGTGGCGTTTGAAGGCATGGCAAGCCTCGCACAAATTTAAATTCAGCATCATAGCTGGAAGAAATAAATTAAAAATCCATTTTCCCACTGCTAGCGGGTCAACAGTACATTTTCATATGGCACGTAATGATGACAAGCCACAGTTATCATCTGAAAGCTGCTCTGAGGGTTTCAGAAAACAGCAAATGAAGACTGACTGGGAAAGGCTGTTGAGCTCCTCCCTAGCCACTGATAAAATTACACTTCACTTTCCAGAGACCTACAGGAACAAGGTGCTATAATAATCAGCCCATCATAATTAAATTATTAAGAAAAATTATATACTCTGCCTTTTCTAGCTCTCTCCATGCAAGGGAATAATTCCTTCTGCACATGTAATTCATTAATTTATTGTTAACAATTAGTATCAATGCTCTTGTGAGGCAGGCTAATCTCTCACCAGGATAAAATGACACACTTGGATAAAAACTGTACTTCTGAAGAAAGGCATGAATTTCCAAACCTGATAATGACTTTTGGATGAAAATATACTCCCTCATCTCAAGGACTGTTCACACGGAGTTCTAAATACTGTGTGGAAGAGAACCTCAGCGGGCATATCTGTCAGCTGTCAAGAGCACTTGCCTGTTTGTGACTTGGCCTCCCTGGATTACCTATCCAGATGTTGATTCAGCCACGGATGGGAATCCTGGGTTGTATTTTTCTTTTTTCCTCTCTCACACAAGACTGCTCCACCCCATCACAATTAATGACAGTGTCACACTGTACTTCACGTAAATTAATTCTTGTTTGTCAAAAAAAAGAAAAACCCAGTGCCATTTGTTTATGTTTCACATGGAGGCAGATTTTTAATGCATTGTCTGGAAGATGGAAACATCATTTCTCTGCAGAAGGTTTCAGGGTTTTTCTTTCTAATCCTGAATTAAATAAATAAGGAGCTTGCCATATGTACAGGTTGGGACATTGCTTGCAGCATTTAGCTGGGTCAGATGATCAAGTTTCACTCTTTGATACATTTTCAGGCCTGCAATAGAGTCATAAGGAATTGATGGGAGCAGCAAATTCATTTTAAAACAGGTTTATCGCCTCATCAGGTATTCATTTAAGCAGAATGGACAGCAAACTAGATCTCTTTGGCCCTCCTTGACATGTTTTTCCAAATGGAATGATTATATGTATAGAGATGTAATAAGTAGTTAAAGTCTTCCCATCTCTGTAAGGCACCCAGATATTTGAAGGAAGAAATTACTTTCATTCTCAAGACATTGCTCACTAGAGGCTCAATGCCTAGCTGTTTTAAGGCCCTGATAAGGAGAAATCGAAAGGTTCCATAATCCTTTTGGCTTTCAATAAAAGATATTCACAGCTCTATTAGAAAAATGCCATCATGAGAGATTCTGTAACAATGAGCAAAACTAATAAATCGAGCAATTTAAAAGTACTATATTTTCTTAGAGCTGCTAAGCCAAATAAAACAGGGAAACAGCATGATAATTAGAAGATAAAATTAAAATTCAGAAACAATATTATTAAGAAATGCCGACCCTTTTTACAAATCCAGAGTTTGGTAAATTATGCACGTGACACACTCAGCAATCCATAAACTACTAATTCTAACTTCTAGTCAGAGATGAAGAATTTGAGCAAAATCATTTAGGGCTTGTATAATGTTCATTAGTGTTTCATGACCCAAAAAGGAGTCACCTCAAAATCTAAATTTTTGGCTTTCCAAATGTGTATTCTTTGTCTAATTCTATCAGAAGCTACAAAAGGCTCAGTTCGTAAAGCATTTGCTATGAAAGCATGACCTAAATTCACATCCTCAACACCCATATAGAAGCTGGGTGAGGCAGCATACACCTGGAATCTCAGCTTTGGGGACGCAGAGATAGGAGGATCCCTGGGGCTTGCTGAATAAAACACTCAGTCTACCTGAGTGGGTGCCATCCAGATTCTGTCAGAAACCCTGTCTCAAGGAATAAGGTAGAGGGAAACACAGGACATTGACTTCTGGCCTACACACACACACACACACACACACACACACACGCATACATACATACATTTACAGAGAAAGAGAGAGAGAGGATTCTGCCTCAAACATTACTATCGTTTTGAAAGCTCTTCCTGTGATTTACAGATGAACCGAAACTAAGAGCCCCTTGCCTAGAACATTACCCACCCAAGTGCGGTCCTGGGGGTAGCCATCATAGCATCACCAGAGAGTTTGTTAGACATGTAAATCAGGCCCAATCTCCTGAATCAGTAAGTCTGAGAGGCAAGCAGGGGAACAGACCCTCCAAGTGATCGCATGCAAGCTAAGAGTGGAGAACAAAGACCCTAAGGCTCAGAAGAGATAACGAAAGGCAGGTTGGAGCCTGCAAAGGTGACACCCCTAGGGTCGTATGCTAGTCTCCACCACTCATTATTCTAGAGTAGAAAGGATAGAAAATTATATAATGTATTATAAAACTATATAATATAAGCTTAAAGGGGCTTGAAGATTATGTAATTGCATGACAATTTTTTAAGAAAAAAGAATGCCAACTAGGTACAAATGAAAGCAATCATGAATAATGTGAGAAAAAACAAATATCAAATTTTTCCAAAACAACACAATACATTCATTACACACTTGACTAGAATATGATCTACTACTCTTTTCTTATACTCATTTTTCCCAGCCAGAATACATTTTGTTTGCCTTTCCATATGATAAAATGTATTCTAGAATTTTGTGTACAGAAATAAGTGATAATTCAACCACATTTATATGCTAATAAAAAAGTTATTAATGACAATTTAGAAAAGGTGGCTGCAAAATTTTTGCATTTATGAAAATCTCTATCAGGTTTCATTCAAAGGTGAGGTGTAGGATTTTAGGACATTTTAAGTATTTCTTTACAACACTAATCATTAACACTCTGAAGTGAAGACTCTCTAACCAGGGCCTTGGAGACATTCTGTACCACTGAGGGGCCTTATGTTTTATTCACATCATGCTAAATCCGTTTTGCACCAACTTTTAATTAATCAACTTTCACAATCGACCTATTGGGCCACCACCTACAGAACTCGTTCTGTGGTGAGGAGAAGGAAGAGATAAGTGTACAGAACCCAGAATGTTAAAGAAAAATCCTTTCTGATGGAAACTATGTGAATAGAATCATTGCTTTGCTGAAAGAGAGGGGCAGCCTTTGAGGATGTATTTGCACATTTATATGTATGGAGAAATGTGTGCAGTAACCTGAGGTCAGACAACAAGATTCCATTCCCTTGCTTGATCTAAAGAGTATGATGTTACTGCTTCCGAATGAAGAAAGGCCCAGCTGGGCCTAATGCTGCTTTGAAGATAATACAGTAAAGCAAAGATGTTTACTGTGGGATTGAACCAGAGCCCTCTCACTACCCTTGTGAGGCTTGATTGTTCAAAACTAAAGTACTAAAATTCTTCCCCAGGAATATCCTGGGTAAGGATGATACTTGAACACAGTTCAAAATGGATTTTTATTTTGGTTTATCCCTAAGGCAGTAAATAAGTACAAAAGAGTTAAGATAAGTAACAAAGATAAAAACACTAAGGGGCTGGAGATATGGCTTAGTGGTGAAGGTGCTGGCCTGCAAAGCAAAAGGACCCAAGTTCGATTCCCTGGGACCCACATAAGCCAGATGCACAAGGTGGCACATGCATCTGGAGTTCATTTGCAGTGGCTGGATGCACTGGTGTGCCCATTCTCTCTCTTACACTCTCTCTCTCTGACTCTTTCTCTCTCTCAAATAAATAAATAAAAAGATATAAACACTGATACAAATAACATTTCCCCTCCACCATATCTGCTCCCACCCACTAGCTGGTACTCTGAGCTTGCCACCTTCTTTACCTCCAGCTATATCAGCATCCAGACAGAGCTATTTAATACATGCAAACAACAACGTGTGAAACTGTTAAACAAGAACATTTCTGCTACTCAGCAAACACATGTCTAGGCCACAATTGTTAAAAAGAATAGACAATCAAAACTGAAGAAGGATTCTTGAAAAGAGGAGGGGGCTTAATGGAATAGGATGTGAATATGGACAAACTACAGTATGTTCATGTATTAAAATTCTCAGTGAAAAATATTTCTAAAGAACTAACTCAGGGGACTGGGAAAATGGCTCAGTAGTTAAAGACACTTGCTTGCAAATCCTAAAGACCTGATTTAGTTCTCCAGAAGCCTATGTAAAGCCAGTCCAGTATTCATCAGCAGAAGCAAGAAATACTGGCACCCTCATACACTCACACATGAGAAAATTTTTTAAAACTCTAATTCAACTATATAAAAATAAAAAATCCCTATATTTATGCAAAAGAAATGAAATCAGTACATTGATGATTTTATATACATACATTTATATGTATATTGTATATGTATATTATATATGTATATGAAATCAACTATATATATATAGAGAGAGAGACTGACTTATTGTATCATTATTCACAGCACCCAAATATATGCTCCAATAAGCAGAATTATCTGTGTCCACAGATAGACACATATTATATAGTTAGATGATAGATACATAGATAGATATATAGATAGATAGATAGATAGATAGATAGATAGATAGATAGATAGATAATAGATAGATAGTACTATTTCAGTCATTAAAAAGAACAGTCATGTAATTTGAAGCAAAATAACAAACCTGAAGCTCATTATGTTAACTGGAACAAGCCACACCTAGAAAGACAAATGTTCCATTATCTCATCATATGTAGAATCTAACAGACTTGATCTCCCAGAAGTGGAGAGGTTGATCACTGGGCACACAAGGACAGTTAGACAGGACAAAGAAGGGTTGAGGAGATGACACAGTGAGTAAAGCACTTGCTATACAGGTATGAGGACTGGAGTTCAGATACCCAGAACCCACATAGACAAGCATGGTAGCTCCTATGGCAAGATAATGAGAAGCGGAGACAAGAGAACCCTGTGGTCCAGCTGGCTCAGTGCACACAGCAGAGTATAAGAATCCCTGCCTCAAACAAGATGAAAAGTGAGGGCTGACACGTGATTCTGTCCTCCAACCTCCACACACATGCTATAGCACATATGAACCCACACAAAGATTTTTTAGGTAAAAAAAATGAGGGAGAAAGAAGTTCTGATATTCCTTTACACAGATGTGCAAATAACATTAATATTACATCTCAAAGTAAGTAGGAAAGGGGATGGAGAGATGACTCAGTGGTTAAAGGTGCTTTCTTACAAAGCCTGATGACCCGGGTTTGATTCCCCAGTACCCATGTAAAGCCAGAAAAAGAAGCATGCATCTGGAATTTGCTTGCACTGGTGAGATGCCTTGAAGTGGTGAGATGCCCTGGTGAGTTCTCTGTCTCTCTCTCTCTCTCTCTCTTTCTCTCTTTGCAAATAAATAAATAAAAGTATTTTTTAAAAGAAGATGGATCTGCTATCCAGGACGCAGAAAGAACTGGAGCAGTTTGACCACAGATCCTCGGGGTAGCTAGGATATTAAAACAATAATTCATGTTCACAGGAACAAATTGTAAAGAGAATGGTAGGACTAGAAATAGAAATGAAAAGATGAATGAGAGCAACAAGATAAGGGGAGATTCTGCCAAACGTCTCAAGTGGGACAATTTGGGAGCCGTGGTAAATAAGACAGAGAACACACAGTGAAGAGAGTACCATCCAAGGAAGCTCTGACGTTCAAAATCTGCAATTATTATGGAAAAACTTCTGGAACATGCTGCAGAATATTTAAGCAGTAACCTTTGAGACATACCTACCAATCCAATGGAACAGGTCTGGACCTTTGGAAGTCACCTCTGGACCTAACCCTTGAGCCCCATGGAGATAGTGATTTTGTGTGCTTTCTTCACTATGGAATATTTGATGGATATTCTGAGATTCCTTAAGAAATATTTGTTGTACCCTAACACAATAATAGTTGGAGACTTTAATACCTGGCTCTCATTAATGGTAAAGTTATGCCAAAAAAACTATAAGCAGAGAAAATCAGGATTAAATGATGTCACAGATCAAGTGGACTTCATAGACATCTCCAGAATATTCTTCCATGCAAATACTGCAGAAAACACATTCTTCTCAGTTGCTCATGGAACCTTCTCTACAACAGGACATACTAGGGCACAAAGAAAGTCTCAACAAATACAGAAAAAGTGGAATGATATCTTGGTTCTATTTGGCCACAATGGAATAAAGCTAGAAATCAACAAACTAGAAAATTCACAAACTCAGAGCATTTAAGTGACACATTGTTGAACGATAGATGCTCATTAAAGACACATTTACCATATTCAGTTTCCTAAGACATGCTTTGCTACATGGGTCCTATTTGTCCATTAGGAACATCACCCTGAAACCACTACTTACTTCCCCAACCTTCTTACTTTATCTCATTAACAAGCTCAGTCTTCACTCAGTTCAAATACACCGTGTGTGTGTGTGTGTGTGTGTGTGTGTGTGTGTGTGTGGTGTGTGTATGAAATTTTGCCTCTCACCTTAGCTTATTTTAGGTCAGTTTCCCCTACTGCATACTACTAAAGTTTCATGTTGCTTCTCTTTATAGTCTTTACCACAGTTTACAATTAGGCAGTAATTTGCTTTCTTTTCAGACTTCACTCTGACAGTCTAACATCATCTTCATAAGGACACTGTCCCCTTTGGTTGACTTACTCTCTACACAGCTAGCAGAATGATTGGCACATACTGCTTCTTAAAACTATTAGTAAGAGGGGAATCAGTAATGGCAACCTTCCTCATCTACAGCAAGCCCACTCCGTTTTCTAAGCACTTATAAGAGTTGAACTCTGTAGACTGCAGTGTAAACATGAAGTTGGAGCTTGGCTTCAGAAATCAGCTTTACCACTTATTAAATGTACAAACCTGGAAAGTGGTTAAGTCAACTTTACCTGAGCAGATAATCCACTAGGTAAAAATGGAGATAATTTAGAGTTGTGTGATGATTGGGTAACAAAAACCAGTATTTAACTAACATGATTACAGTCTTAAAGCTACAAACAACAGAGTTGGAAAACGAACCCAAGAAACCTGAGATTGCTGTAAACCACTACATGAAATGATGGTGTATGCATTATTACACAGAGGTTTGCATTCTCCAAAATGACTGATTATATTATTTAAAACATCCATAAGCACCTGAAAATATCCTTTATACCCTCTGTCCCTTCTTTTCCTTTAAAATAGTAAGTAGTCACAAGGCCTAGTTTCATAGGCAAATACCTGAGAAGCATACTCAGGCCAAGATAATCTGTCCAATCTTTCCAATCAATGTCATAGAGTCAAAACCAGAAAATAATGACCAACAATCAGAATGTCCTGGCTTGGCCTGGTGGTAAAACAGTTGAACTTGTATCTTGCTTTTCAATGGAATGTCTCCTCAGTGATAGATTTCAAATGCCATTGTTCTATTCATACACAGCAGCATACTTCCTTTGGTATTTATCACTTAATAAACACATGGAAGATTACACAGAATCTCTGTCCAATGACCCTTCATGACAAAGCATTAGTGACTCGATCCCTCTCCAGACTTAATGCTATCTGCTCCAGTAGCCCAAGGCTGTAGCTCCTAGGAAACACAGGAAGCACCTATGCATAAAATTGATAGAGGAAGCTCTCTGAGCAGGGATAAATTTAGAAAGAAAACAGACTGATATAATTCCATATAATTCCATTCCTCTTGAAGGCAAATTTCCCATGAAACCTTGAGTCCCCTGTGTCCTGACTCTAAGAGTCTTTGAGAAAGATCATGCCATTATCTCCCAGGAAACCAAACAGGGCATGTCATTCAAAGAGGAAATAGAGGGTGTCATAAGCTGTTGAGAAGATGCTTAGAAATATGGCCACTTCATTTTACAGGAAAGGCAATTGACCTCAAGCCTGCAGAGACCTCTGTGTTGCTGTTAAGTCATCTTCACCACAGCTCCTTAGAGTGGACTGTGTGTGAAAGGGGTCCTGAAGCCTCCTGTGTTGGACAGGGGCAAATGAGGCTGATTGATGCCTTGTACACCTGAACTAAGCACACTATGAAGGTCCAGATCAGAACCAGCTAGAAGAAATGCTTCTCCGCTTCCTCAGTAGAAGCACTCTGCGGAACAGCTCTGTCTCTGAAGACATGAAGTTCATGAGGACATTTACAGAATAACTATGTGTGTGCTGGGAACCCCACATGAACAGTACTGCTGAAGTTTGAGACAGGCCTCCTTAAGAGTGCATTTTAAATTGTGAAAGCTGAATGATACTCCCCCCTGCTGGGTTTTAAAGAGCAAAAGGTGTGGCTATTGCTACATATACTATGGATCATACCAACACCCCAGAATAGGAGAATGAAGGATTGGATTTATCATTGAATACTTGTTCAGTTGCTGGGTGGATCATGAGAAAATAAAGGATTTTAGTTGCAATGATGCACGTGCAAGTTTCGCCAGGTTAGAAACCTCAATTTCATGAACTTCAGTCGTGCTGTGCTGTTTTTTATTCTCAGTGCTACTCCAGGTATAAGTAAGTTTTCAGAACACATGGGCTTCGTGTTACTACTTGTACACTCGGTAAATTGTGTATGTGTCCCAAATTGTGTGTGTGTGTGTGTTTGATGGCTTCCTTTGACCTTGTTAGTATTTAAGTTTTTCAGTGCCATTTTAAAGAAGAAAATGGAATATCAATATAGTCTTCAAAGGCTATTTCCAAAAGAGGAGTTAGTAAACCCCCTCCCAGTGGGGTCCTGAACACCAGCAGAGTGGTTCACATATTAAATTATAATATGTGTTTCTATGGTAAATGAAAGTGGCCAGCTAAAATGCATGCTGGAGGGATTCTAAGGCGCAGGCATATGATCCTGTTTCTGTCTAAGCAAACATTAATATAACAGTGAGTTGCATGCACTTTCTTACCAAGCCACTCTTCTCCCAAGGGTATTCTCAACATACTCACAATCCTCCCAGTTCTGATTCTGGGTCCTGACTTTAACATTCAGACACCAGAAAGGTAGTGTTTTCTTGCAGATTGCTCCTTTTCTAATAGAGCCCAGATTCATCCTTCAAATGGAATGTGCACAGTCATGCAACGCTTAATGCAGGCAACGCTGGGAGAAATGCCTTGTTAAGCAATTTCATCACTGTAAAAACAACACAGGATGTACTTAAACTTAGAAGGTATAGTCTGCTACATACCTCAGCTATATTGTATACACATATACACACATGTATGGTAAAGCTCATTGCTCCTAATGGCATAATGAGTAACATGAGTTTAAATCAAGCAAAAGAGAAAAATGATGCAACTAAATGACCTAGTAAAAATGAGGTAAATGCAGCTGTTGATAGTTTAATACGACATACTATTTTATATTAAACTTATTCTTCAATAAATAGGAGTATGTTCTAAAGGATAAAATCATAATATGGTAAATACATAAACCAATAATGGTCATTTATTATCATTATTTATTATGTATTGCCATAATTTTCACATGTTCATCTCTGTCCACAGGGCATAACATGACTACTGACATCTTTAAATCAGTGTAGCTGTGATTGTCTTCATGAGACCCTCACAAGGTTGTGCCCACCAGCAGCCCTTTATAAAACAGGAGGGGACTCACAAGGCCCATCCTATCCCTGAGAGAATATAAGTGGTTAACAACTATAGGATAGTCTCGTCTTCAGTGGTAGAGCTGTCCCAAATTGCCCATACTTCTGTAACTCTGATTAAACACATTGGTTCACCAAGCTAGACTTGGGTGGAATCATTTCTTTACTATGTCATTGCCCTATCTGGTGTGAGTAATCAGTTCTCCACATCTCCCCAGGAAAAGTCATGCAACATTTGGCACCTAAACAGACCTTCTGTGTTTTTGCAGCTGCTCCCTCTAAAGGGGAATAGCCATGAGGAAGAATACCAGCATGGCTAACTTTGTCTGTGTGGAGTAGCAATCCTCCTTGATGGCTGGTGTCTGCTCTGTGAATACAGGGACACCCTCCAGACAGATGATAGTCTAGAGAACACATTGCAGTCCCCCAAAATAGCACATAGGGAACAGAATCACAAGTAAGCTGTGGCAAAGGTGGCATGACCTTTGCTGTGGGTGATAAGATTCGCAACTGTGTTTTGGCTGTCTGCTCAGAAATAACTTT
This sequence comes from Orientallactaga sibirica, assembly GCA_036365145.1. Classification (NCBI taxonomy): domain Eukaryota; kingdom Metazoa; phylum Chordata; class Mammalia; order Rodentia; family Dipodidae; genus Orientallactaga; species Orientallactaga sibirica. The sequence continues at coordinate 4,420,740 of JAEOAD010000004.1, read as the reverse complement.
CCCACATAAGAGAGGAATTACAATAAGGAAAAAAAAAAGACATGTGGACACCATCATCTGTGTTAGCCTCTATTTGGTCATGGGTGGGGAAAAAAACATGAGATGAAGATGTTGGCTTGCTGTTTCTTACAGCTGATGGGCTGTAAGAGAAAAAATACAAATTAAACATATGCTAAATATCTCCTCCTAGGGTCCAAAAACTTAGAACCAATGAGAAGAATTAGATAGTGAGGAGAGAGTGTGTAGTCCAGGCTGACCTTGAACTCTAAGTATCTGAGGATAACTTTGAACTCCTCATTCTCTTGCCTCTCCACCTAGCATGTACAGGGAATATATACATCTAGCTAATAACAGACTTGATTGATCAATATTTGTTCCTGGACAAAGGCTCAGATTAGCAAGTGACAGCATTGTGGTATTGGTTGCAACAGTCTCAGCATACTGTATAGACAGAGGTGAGGTTTTCTGTTTGGGAGATTTGAGGACCAAACTTACAGAAATTCTCTAATGGGGACTCATTCCCTTTTCTGATCCCTTAATAATAGCCTGCCTTCCACAATTACCAAAATGGCATGTAAGATGTGTCTGCTGGTAAAATAGTGGCATAGCAATTATAGGTGTAGCCTACTGCTTTCCAATTATATTTATAGTGTATTCCACAGGATGAACTCACATTCTGTACTATCAGCCACTAAAACCTATGGCTAGAGAAATCGTAGGCTTTGGTGAAGAAGCAACTGTTGTTGTTTTGCTAAATAGATATGATGTGTCTTTCAAATTGCCTTCTAAGTATTTATGTTTACTACCATTGATCATTTATGCTGCCAGCCTTGGCCAAGGAAGCTTCTTCTTGCAGTGGGCAGTAGTGATGAAGAACTTATAGCCCAAGTGCAAAGAGTAAGTGACTGTTATTCTGACAGAGCAATCTAATGCTCCTTAAATGGGAGGAAATAAGCAGGCATCTACATCACTCTCTTCAAGGCTCAGAAACATCAAGGAAGAGAGCACAGAAAGAATGTAAGAACCAAAGGAAGGCATGGGGTGTTGTTGAATTCTGTCCTCTGGGCATAACATAACTGCTTCTTTCTTGAAAGCAGAGCAGTTGTGATTATTTACACGAGAGCCTCAGAACACTGGGCCCACTAACACTCCTTCATGGACTTGGAGGCACGTCCAGGGGCAGAGATAAGGACCCTCATGAGGCAGGGCATAAAATGACTCCTGAAGCGCCTGAGATCCCTCCCCACCCTGAGGATACATATGTGGTTAATGTTCGCTGGAGGAAGACTCTTCTTCAGTGGCATAGCTGCTTATAAGTTGGCCATGCCTCCATATGTAAACTCCATTAGAGTCACTGGTTCACTAGGCTAGTCTTTGGAATCATTTCCTTGTGTCTTGTCAGTGCCCTATCAAGGATCCATAGACATTTGTTATATCTCCCCAGGACAAGTCACCCACTAGATGATTAGCAATAGAGTAGCTTTATTCGCAACAACATCACCACAAACATGACAGACTGCCTAATACCAAGGCATTAAGCTAATGGTGACATCGCTCAATGTAGAGATTTTCCAGGTCCACTGGCTCTTATGGGGCCTCTGTCATACATGTGGCCTGTCCTTGACTGCACTCTCATGTCATCACATGACTATACTTCACTCCACTATTCCATAGACTCCCCTCCATCATGAGTTCTTTCTCTTCTCTTTTCTCTTATGCTCATGATAGTGCTTTCCATAGTAATAACCCCAGAGCCCACAGTAGGAGGGCTAGCTTTCCTCAACTATATGAATTAAGTAGAGAATAACTAATACATGCAAGGATACATATGAAGTCTCCAGAATACATTCCACCAGAAGAAAACCTACATTTCCTTCTGCCATAGTCAGGACTTCCACTCCCATAAGCAAATCCTTGCCCCTTCCTTTCCTAGGGAAGCACTCTATGGTTTTTGGAATTTAGAGAAAATATAGAGATATGTGTTATAATTACTAATAAATCATACAGAGTACAGTGTTAAAATTATAGATTTTAATATGTTACTAATTATATTTATTAATAAAATATCTCAGTGAATAAAACTTAAGATTTCCCATAATTTGCACACCACAAAATCCATTCTTGGGCTGGAGAGATGGCTTAGCAGTTAAGGCGCTTGCCTGCAAAGCCAAAGGACCCAGGTTCAACTCTCCAGGACCCATGTAAGCCAGACGCACAAGGTGGTACATCTGGAATTTGTTTGTAGTTTTTGGGGGTCCTGGAGTACCCATTCTCTCTCTCTTTCTCTCTCTCTCTCTAATAAATAAATAAAAATAATTTGTTAAAAGTATAAATCTGTAATTGTAAAGACAGTAGGAAAAGAGAAAGCCAATAGATGAGAAATTCCAGAGATTTCTAAAATATAAGGTAAATGAAGAAGGAATAATAAATGAAATAAGAAAGAAGCAGCCAGTGTTCTCTGTGTTAATATGTGGGGCAGATGGCAAGAATCAATGATGTCCCAAAGTGTCTAAACTCCAGCAGACCTGGATAAGGAAGCTTATCCAGGATCCAGGGGCAGAGATAAGGACCCTTATCTTAGGAGGAAGGAATCATTTTATTCATAGTCATTTTAAATCTACCATGCTTTCCATTCAAGAAGTCTTTTGAGTAACATGTTTATCCCGTGGTAAAGGAAATGTGCACTAGTTACCTATACAAATTAATCTACATTAGATTAAAATACATTCAAGGAACAGAATGACCAGAGTGAATGAGCATGATAATGGTAGAGGAAACAGAACTGATACACACACACACACACACACACACACACACACACACACACAAATCATTGAAAATAAATTTCCCATTCTAATAAAACTCTAATGAAACCATAATTGTCCCCAAAGATAATAGAATATTACAGACACAAAATAAACACAGGCTGCTATTTTTCAAAAAGGGATCCGAGAACAAGAATGGATTCTTGGAACATATCTCTAATTACCAAAATATAAAACTCACTAGAGAGATTGGATCTTAGAATGGATATGGCTGAAAACCAAGTTAGACATCTGAAAGATAACACAAAAATAAATCACTTGGAATTTAAAGCTTAAAAGACAAAATGATAAAACAGATAAAAATTAAAGCACATAGAAACTAGATCCAGAAGGCACAACATCTGTCTACTGAGCATTCCATAAGGAGAGTAGAGAGAACGAAAGGAAAGATACACTCAGGAGGAAAACCTTCTACAAAAATGCATTTCAGGTTGAAAAGTTGCCAATGGCAAGAAGACAGAATGAATGGCAAAGGCTTCCACTGATTTACCTTCTTGCAAAATTTTTGAACTTTAAAAAGCTCTCAATGCCTCTCAAAAGGAAATAAATATCTGATAGTGAAAGATAAAGTCACATGTGTGTTGATGTTCGCATTAGTGATGCAAAAGTCTCAAAGCACTAGACTTCAACCTTCAAGTGTCAGCAGGAAATGATGAGACCTAATAATTTTAGGACCAGCCAAACTCTCAATTGAATATACTGATAAAATAATTACATTTTTAGATATCTGAGGGATACCTCAAGAAACTTATGCTACAAAACCCTTTATAAGACCAGCACTTAAAGTTATTGTTGAAGGGTTGGTGAGATGACTCAATCATTAAAGGTGGTAATTTACAAAGCTTGCTGGTCAGGGTTCAATTCCCCAATATCTACACAAAGCCAATATAAGTATCTATGTGTCTACAGTTTGTAGCACCAAGAGGCTCTAGCATGCCCATTCTCACTGTCTCCTCTCTCTCAATAATAAATTAATAAAGTTTTTGTCAAACAAACTGGAAAGAAAAGAAGTTCAAGAAAAATAAATGGGACCAAAGAAACAGCAGTAAAGCAAGAAGTCAGAAATTTTGAAAAGAGTGATTCAATTACCTTCTTCAAAGAATGTAAAGAATGTTATAGTGAGCTTTACAGAAATTAAAAAAAAAACTGTATTAAAACTTCTCAGGGTGTAGATCGATGTCTGTACAAGAAAGTTATCAAAATATGGTGCCAATTTCATGTTAATGCTAAAAGTTCTTCAAATGACATGGGAAAACTGAATTTAATCATGAATATTTTGGTTCAGTTCTCAGTCAATAAAACTTACATAATCATAATATATTGTGTACTTTTATTGTTTTTATATTTTATAATCAACCCATGATTCTAGATCTTAAAAGTCTAGAATCATGGCAATCTACATAGAGTATATATACTTATCTGTCAACCTAAAAAGGACAGTGTACATTTTTTAAATATGCATGTGTGAAAGACACACACATAAACAAGTACCTATGCATGCATTTTCACTTACTTACATCTCTCAACAATCAATGAAATAGCCAAACAGGTGTGAAGGAACAATGGGGAAAACAGATAAACAAATTTCAAGTCTTTTGTAGACAGACACTACTTAAGATGAGTAGTTCAACATCCAGAGGCATAAGTATTATTTACATTTCTAAAGTAACTATTGGAAGAATTAGAAAGAATAATATGAAAACTATCTAGAAGTGAGTAAAGGGTAGCATGTAAATATGAATTCCACATGTTTTCTAGTGGATGACATAGAAATGGTGGAGGAAGGGGCGTGGAGTGGACAAGAGTAGGTTTTGCATTGTGGATGTGATCAAATACATTATATGCATGTAAAAAGTTGTCAAAAATAAATTATTTTTTAAAAAAGAAATAGTACCTTAAAATCATAGACTGTTGCTAATAAATTATAGTGACATAATTGGGTTATCACCCACAGTTAGCTATTGATGAGGAAGGCCCGTGCGGCCCCCCAAAACAATGCAGGCCGTTTTCAAAGCACTTGATTATACACCAAGTCTTTGGTAAATAATCATTACAAACCAGTTCTAGGGCTGGAGAGATTGCTTAGCGGTTAAGGCGCTTGCCTGCAAAGCCAAAGGACCCAGGTTCGACTCCCCAGGACCACCTAAGTCAGATGCAAACAGGGCACGTGCATCTGGAGTTCATTTTCAGTGGCTAGAGGCCCTGGCCTGCCCATTCTCTCTCTCTCTCTCTCTCTCTCTCCTCTCTCTACCTGCCCATTTCTGTATCTCTCTCTCAAATAAATAAATAAAACTAAAATGTTTTAAAAAACCAGTTCTATGTACACTATTGAGTATTACTTAGGTGAACAACTCTTTTGAGGGAGTAGAAGTAGAAAAGAAATCCCACAGACATCTGATTGACCTAATGAAGGGGGTGTTACCTTTATGTGGCCATAATCCCTTCTTGCTGAGCACCTCGGGTCTTGCACCCTGGCATCCAAATGGGGATCTGTGTGACATAACATGGAACCCATAACAGTGAGCAGTAGCATCCTTGCATGTGCCTCCAAGTTTTATAAGGAAGAGTCAGTATTTAAAGTTTTGTGTACATAGTTTTTCTGTGTTCATTATGAGTTGATTATTTCTCATTGGCATGAAAAGTAGCTATCAGAGAAATATTCTTTAATCATTCTTTACATTATGAATACTTTTTGTACTCTACTCTTTGAAACCATATGTAATTAAAACACCATTCCTTCCTACTGTCCATGACATGAGACATATTCCTCTTATATATGAGGAGGCTTTTCAGACATTTAAAAGGCTCATCTCTTCCAATTATGAATTCTCCATTAAATTTATTCCACTTCTGTATATCACAAAAAGATAATAGCTACATCCAATTCCATCACTTCTTTGCCTGTAAGTTATAAATACAATATGATTTTGCTAATTCTATTTCCACTAAATTAGATTTATAATTAACAGAAGATGAACTAGCATGCATTCTATCCTATAATTTTTGAAATAATACTTTAATAAGTTTTATAAAACTAACAAATATTCATGAACTATCTAATAATTGTGGGAAAGTGTAAAGAATAAGACAACTAATCACTTCAAAAGCACACTTCTCTGAAATGACCAGTGACTCAGACACCCTGGATATCTCTCTGTGCAGGTTGATAGGGAGGGAGGGATAGACGGTTGGATAGAAAGAAAGAGAGAGGAAGAATCCTACTTGGTATTCCATGTACCTACAGCGTTACAGAAACTTCCCTATCCTGATAGCAGAGCAATTGCTGTGTGTTAAATCTTAAAGTATTTATGACAGTAATCTAGTCTCTTTAAGTTTCTCATTAAAACCATTGTTCTTTGTGAACTCTAGCATTTTTCTAGTCTAATTTTAAACTAGACAAAATTAGTTTTAAATTTATAATTTCTGTTTTCATAATCATAAAAACAGGTAATGCAGACCAAACATTTACAATGTATCGGGCACTGTGTGAACTATCTTTACAAGGATCATCTCATTCAGTGCCTTCAATATGCTCACAATGAACTGAGTATTAATGCAGCAATTAAGCCATGTGTTCCAGGTGGCATAGCTAAGTGTCAGATTTAATCTAGCCAAGACATTTGAGTTCCAGAGTCTGCACTCTTACACACTAGTCTGCACAAAATCCATAAACCTGTCATTAAAATAACTCACTAAAGAACAACACACTCATCACATGCCTTTCCTCATTTGAATTTAGGATGTCTTAAATTCATGACAATCCATTGTCATGTTCATTAAATAATTATTAAGAATATATGAGCTATCAGACAGTAATATTGAAAAAAAGACAAAGAAATGCTTGTATACATTATCTTATCATAGAAAGCAAAGTAATGACCAGAGGAAAAAGTGCTTGTATATTTTTACAATATTTTCATTTACTGGTTTAAGAATGAATTGTGGCAAGACATGGTGCTGTACACCTATTATCCTAGCACTAAGAAGGAGGCAAAAAGATCTCAAGTTAGAAGCCAGACTAAACTACATACCTAGATCCTGTCACAAAACGGAAGAAAGGAAGAAGGGAGGAAGGGAAACAGTAAGGGAGGGAGGGAGGGAGGGAGGGAGGGAGGGAGGGAGGAAGGAAGGAAGGAAGGAAGGAAGGAAGGAAGGAAGGAAGGAAGGAAGGAAGGAAGGAAGGAAGGAAGGTGAGAGAGAGGAAAGGAGAGAAAGAAGGGAGGCAGAATGAATTGTGGTCTATTTCTTACCTGACCTTTTCATAAGCATAATTCTGCTCCTTGTAAAACTGGGAACATATCCTCATCTACATTTTTTCATATCACATTAGAGAAGCATATTTCCTATATCATTAAATATCATTTTAAAAAATAACTCTTAGTAGCTCTCTGGATGTAATTTTAATGAGCACATTCTAGCATATGGCTGAGCTATAAAATTTTTTTATTAATCCCCAATTGTTTAATGTTTATACTGCAAACTTTTTCTACTATAAAACCATATCTTTAATAAACTATAGAGAAATCCTAGGGTAGAGATAAAAATGATTCAACTTTTTCAATTATTCAAGACAAGAAAAGATAATTTACTCAAGTAAACTATTTTACTGATGCTTCAAAGCACAAACTCAACTTCAAAATGTGGTTTTCAAGTTCAGATGGAGTCCTCTTCTTTATCATTGAATGCCATGACACTTTCATGTTCTTCTTCTTACATCCCTTCGCTGTTTTATAAATGATCTACACTTCTGTTTCTATGTTCATGCTTACTTGCTTATCTTCTGAGAGGTTGACCTTTGACACTGGAAGTACACAAAGAGTATCTACACTTCTAGGGAGAGCAATTCTTGTTCTTTCTGTCATTTCACCATCTTTTATTCTCCAATTAACACATGAAGACTCACACAGCATCATTCTGCTTCTCCTTTGCAGTCTGAAGGTCTACCATCATCACCAAATAAATTTTTAGCTTTGCTTGAAAAATTTCATGTGCTTCCACTGAGGTTCAGTTATTATCATGTAAAATATATTCATGTCTTTGGTATTTTTTTCCCTTAGCAGAGGAAAGTAATTGAGTAGCTTAATTTTTTCATGCTTTCACAAATTTAAAAATAAATATATAAACAAAATTATCCAAAGGCAATAAATTATTCATTGTGTTGTTTTCTCTCAAATCCCTGATTAAATTTCCCACTCATTTCCACATGTACTTTTTTCTGACCCATAATACTTCAGATACCAGTTAATAAATATGTGTGCTTGTGTGTTGATCTCAAGGTTTAATCACATGAATATGTTTATCAAATCCAAGGGACTAATTAATATAAGCTTTTTACTGCATCAAGTATTTTTCTGGGAATTGAATATTAAAAATGCAAAAGATCTCTCTATGCAAAATGTAAAATGATTTATTCTCACAAGAAAAGATAGTATAAGCAGAAAGAAAATTGGCATAAGAAAGGAAAATATATCCTAATTGACTTCCTTGAATTCATTTTGGTTTTCTTTCTTAATAAAGAATTGAAGAAGGAAGCATTTAAAGTAGTAAGTACCAAAAGACCAGAAACCAAAAGTCATATATGATCCTAACAATGCTCCTGGAAATTCATGTGATATCGTTAGAAGTTAAGTCTTTATAGCTATCAACATTGAGTAAGCAGTAATCAATATTTAAACACACAGTGTGACTTCTCACATATGAAAAATGATTCCTCATGGATTCTTAATCCAGAGCATTTGCCCCGAGATTTTTGCCAGTATAAACATGAAACTTTCAGGGGGTAAAAATACCAGCACTATCAGCTTGATAAATGTTGTCTGTGGTTTGAAGGAAACAATTTGACTCATGGACCGTGGAGGTCACGTATCAAAGCAACCTGTGTTGAGGGAACATTTGTGTTTAACAACATTGGGCCAGTTTTGAGGAGCTTCTAGTTCATCTGTGCTGCCTATGGACATTTTCTACAGTGGTTTTTAAATTGTATTTCCTGGCTCTCTGAGGAACTTTCATTATATTGGTGCAAGTGCTATGAGAAGAAGGGAAGACCAAACAAGCTTTCCACCTTTCATCAGACAGGTTTTAGTTGTCTTATGTAGTATTGGGGAAAAAAAACAAAAACATGGAATTTATTTCAAAACAGAAATAAAATTCTCAGGTCCGATTTATTTCTTTTACAGGTGAAAAGTCAAGTAGTAGATGATTAATTATCTGCTTCAGCAGTTTTCTGTTGGTAAAATCAGATCTGCCATTCAGCCCTTCTGCCTAGGCCAAGCCCTCTTTGTCCCTTATGATAGCACTGACACACCCTCAAGTCCACTAGAGATTGGGAAGTCTCCAGAATTTTTTAAATTACTTGTGGCCATGTTTCTTTTCATAAATTGTCAAATACAACTGGAGAGTTAACCATGTAGCGAATTAGCAAAAGCAAAAAAAGAAAAAACTTACTATCATCAAACTTTGCTCTCCCGTGTTCCATGGGTCTCTATCAGGTCCTCTACTTCAAGCAAATTATTAAATTTGATCAGCTTTTATCTTTTCATTTTTAAAAATGAAGATGTTGTGATTTCTGCAAATGAGTACATGATAAAGTATAATTTTAGCAAATTACCGAAGATTTTAAAAACTGACAATAGTAAGTGTTGAGAAGAGAAGATGAGGCAAGAGTTTTGAAGTGCCACTTGTTAGGATACGATTTGGGTTGACCTTTGAAGCTTAGTCAAACCCAGTATCCAAACATTGCAGATATCTGTGTTGTATAAGGCAGAAGTACTGGTACTTATTATAGAAAGCTATGTATCTTATAGGAGATCTAATGAGGATACACACTGTAGCATTGTTTCTTATATGTTCATTTGTAGGTGACTAGAAAACTAATGGTGTGTTTATAGGGTCAGATATTATATAGCAATTAAAACATATCAATATATATAGTAAAGTGAACACTAGAAGCCTACTTAATCTTTATGTCCCTTGCTTTCTTCGCCAAAATAAATGAAAAGCATGTCAAGCTCTCTCTAGGCCTGCAGAGATGACAGGTTAATGCATATGAAGTAAGTACTCAGATTACCCTGGCATGAAGTGTGCTCTTGAAAAGTATTCGCTTTGGATACCATAGAACTGGAAACAACACTGATTATAACAGGCAAGTAACAGAAGCATACCAAGTATAATTTTGTCTTTCTGTATTTTGAGCATATATTAATGTTCAGAGTTTGGGACCAAAAAAAAAAAAATCCCTGAAATTCTTAGAGTTTTTAGGATTTTTTATTATGTCTTTCCCAAAAAACTTTTTCCATATATCCCACATACAAATATATATTACAAAGGTTATAGTCTTGAATCCCCTCACCCCTGGTCCCAATTTTTCTAAGGACCCTCCTCAGCAGGGTCCTTGGTGTTCAGTTGGGGCCTCTATCTGTTTCTGTGGAGGGCTGAACCTCAGGATGTTTCTACCTATTCTGTGGCTCTTACAATCTTCCTACCCCCTCTTCTGCAGCAATCCCTGAGCCTTGGGTGTGTTAGCAGTTTGTTTTTAGTGTTGAGTTCATTGTAGCCTCTGTATTTCTGTCTAAAAGTGTTTCAGTTAACCTCCATGTTTGTGGTTATTTCCCTACAGGTCAGGTGAGCATTGGGAGAAATACTCTCATATTGCTGGTTCCTCTGTGCATTCTCCTGGACACCAGTAAATGTAGTAGAGGTGACACATCTCATGGTTAGCAGTTGGCTATCTTTTGTTGAATTGGTGGATCTTGGATCTCTCCAGTATTTTCTGCCATTTGTAAAATAAATCAGATTCTCCAACCAAGAGTGAGAGCAGCTTTGATTAAGGGGCTATGCATACAACTTTGAGAGACATTTTGGTGAGAATGCCCAGTCAAGTTGTTCAGAGAGCAATGGGGGCTTCTCTCTGGTGTTGAGAGCTTCTGTGGGGTTCTGACTTGGTACCCAATACCAGTTATGAGCTCTCTCCCACTCAGCAGGCCTCATGTTCAATCAGAGGGTAGGTGGTTAACTCCACAGGCTATGTGCCACTATTGCATAAGTGTGGGCTTCTTGTCTATCTGGTGGGTTGCATAGTTTGCAGGGTCTCCTGCTTATTTGTGGTGTTTCTCACCATTGTATTACAGTAGCTCCCATAGCACTTTCCAGTACCAGGAAGGTTTCCTAGAAGAAGACTGGTTTTCTTCTCGGTTCCCACATGGTCTCTCCATGTCCTGAGATAGCAGCCTGAGCTGTCTTCAACAATAAAGCCTTACCTTTCAGCTCTTTTGGGTAACCAAGTGCTTGGCAATGGCCTATATTGTTTGGGAGATCATGGTTCTTCCTGGCCAACTGCTCACTGTGGGGGGTAACCCAGTTCTGGTGCTGGGATTCCCAAGACAGAGCCTATGGTTCGAGGATTAAACTTTCCCCACAGGGTATGCTAGTCTGTTCATCACCTCCCTTAATTGGGGGTTGCATCTTGTATGGTTTCCTAATGCATTAACTGCTTTCGACTTTGTTTTTGTGTTGTTCCTCTCCACACCCTGCCTCAGTCCCCCCACCTTCCTACCCCCAATAGTCTTTCTCTCCATTAGTTTGTCTGTAATTCCCTCCTCTCATTTCTCCCTATCTGCGTTTTTTTTCCTGGTCTCTTTCTAGTTATACCCCCATATTTCTACTGCTTACTGCCTTTTATATTCCTCTTCATCTGGTCCTTTACAGGAGCCACATATGAAAGAAAACATGACTTTGCACTTTCTTAGACTGTGTGACTTCGCTTAGCATGTTATTTTCCAAGGCCATTCATTTTCCTGCAAATTTCTTTGTTTCGTCTTTCCTTACTGCTGAGTAGAATTCCATTGTGTATAGAACCACATCTTCATTAGCCATTCATCTGTCAACAGATGCCTTAACCATTAAGCCATCTCTCCTTCCCAAATAATGCTTTGATGAAGTTTAAAATTCATTGTTAAAATTTGGCTGAAAATCCATCAGGTCCTGGACATTTTTGTTGTGGTGGTGGTGATGGTTGGGAGAGTTTTAATTACATTTTTTGTTGGATGTAACAGGTTTGTTTAGGAATTTTATCTGCTCTGAGTTTAATTTTGGTAGATGGCATATGTTTAGGAATTCATCCATTTCTTCTAGATTTTTGTGGAATTTTTGTGGAATAGAGGTTTTGGAAATATTTCTTGATGACTTTTCAATTTCCTTGGTGTTAGTTGTGACTTCTCCAAAAAAAGATTCTATACATTTAAAAATTATAATATAATTAGATGACGTTGTGTCTTAGTTGGTAGTGTACTTGCCTCACATCATAAAGCCCTAGACCCAATTCCTAGAACCACATAGACTAATAGAGTAGTGCATGCTTGTAATCACAACACTTGTGAGGTAGAGGCAGGAAATCAGAAGATCAAGATCATCCATGGCTACATATCAAGTTTTATGCCAATGTGGGCTACATGAGACCTTGTCTCTAAAAAAATGAAAAGAAAAGAAAAGAAAAGAAAGAAAAGAAAAGAAAAGAACAATCTCAAAAATTACAGTGCTAAGTATATTAAATAGCTACAAAAATAGGGGAATCATTTTTACATGATGAAGGTAGATAAAAGTATTAAATTTTTAAAATTTCTCTTATAGCAATAATAATCCAGGGCTTATTCCATTTATTTTGACAAAAATGTTTCAATGATACAACAATGATCTTAACCTGAAATAGATTCTTTTAAAAAATTTTTTTTTTTATTTATTTTTGGAGAGAGACACAGAGAGAGACAGAGAGGGAGGCAGATAGATGGGCGCGCCAGCAGTCCCTCAGCTGCTGTGAATGAAATCCAGATGTGTGCGCCCCCTTGTGGTCAAGTGTGGCATTGTGCCCTTGCATCACTGCATCTGGCTAAACATGGGACCTGGAGATTGGAACTGGGTTATTAGGCTTAGCAGGCAGGCGCCTTAAGCGCTAAGCCATCTCTCCAGCCCCTGAAATAGATTCTTGATGATAGAAAATATTTATGAAAGAACATTACCACAAAAATACCTCTAAAAAGGCCTTTTTAAAATAAAAAATAAATATCCAACATGTAGAAATTGCTTCCATTTTTATTGGCAGTGGATAGAGTTGTAAGAGTATTTTTCAGCTTGAATTAGGGTAAATGTTGCTAAATGTGAAGCAGTTTCTTTTGTTAGCAAGGAGAAATGCTAATAGAGCTTGTCAATGAATGATGACTTGTGACAAATATTCAAAACTTTGAAAATCTCAGTAAAGAGTATTGAACAGTATTCAAATTACTATGTAATATTTAAAACACCGAGCAAGGTTAATATTGCTATACAGTCACACACACCATAATTACCAATTTGAGGACTTTTCTTTGCTACTAGTTGCTCTTTCTTACACTGTCAATGGTAGGAATAGTCTGAAGATTGCCATGTGTATAAACTGATATAGGGTTAGTCTGAAGAATATCATGTGCATAAGTTTGAAAGTTTGTGTTTGTAAATCTGCTCTGTTAGTGTTAGCTGTGCTCATGAGCACATGCTCAGAACGTGACCACAGTGACAAGCAAGACACATGAGCTTGTGACAACGTCTCTGTCTTAAGCATGTGCTTGTCTTGGTGTTTCAAGATGTCAACCTTCAGCTTTGCTTTCTGTTTTCCACTTGTTTTTATTCTGATCAAACAGTATTTCTGCATTGCTCATCACATTTTAATTCCCACAAGAAAATTGTACTCATTGTGATCTGACATTATCCTTTCTTCTAAAGCCCTATTTGAGTTCTTGTTAGTTTCCAACTGCTTCACAATCATGAAGCAGTGAATGATTAAATTACCACTTCCAAATCCTCATTAAAAAGGGATCATGTCAGTTTCCTTGTTCCTTAGGATTGTTTGGTTTTAAATTTTAGAATAGGGCATATGTAAATATTTGAAAAATATTTCCTGATGATAAATTGGTGTATGTTTTATGATACTACTTATCATCAAGGAGAAAGCCTTAGGGCTTATGATGAAGAGAAAAATATAAACTCAGAATTATAAAAACAAAATATATTCTTTCTTCTTTCCCTCTGTGCAGAAAAAGAGTTCCAAAAAATAAATTGCTACTACGTAGAATCCTGTGTTTGTATTCTCAGAAAAGTCCTGGTTTCTGAGCTGAAGCCTCGTCTCTGACAACAGTCGATAGAAGGTTCCTGGCCTAAGTGTCTGACATCTGGTCCTTACACATTTTTTCCTTCCCCCCACCTTCTTCAGGTTTTTGACATCTGACAACAAATGGAAGAGGCTTTCCCTTCCCAAATGCAACTGGTAAAGTTCACTGTCACCCCATAAAGATATGCCATGTGTAAATTGTTTGGGTGCTGATCCAAATGCCACAGAGTAAGTAGAATGTGACATACACACAGGGCTCCTCAGACTGTGGCTCTGCTCTTAGCTTTAAACAATCAACAAGCTGTTACTGTGGCTTACTGAGCTACATCAACTATATACACAAACTTTCAAGTATAAAAAAAAATACTTTAGATTTGTACATTTTTAATCATCCCCATGGACTCCATTAGAAAGACATCTGCCAGGCTGAAGAGATTGCTTAGTGGTTAAGGCAATGCCTGCAAAGCCTAAGGACCCAGGTTCCATCCCCAGAACCCACATAAATCAGATGCACATGATGGCACATTCATCTGAAGTTTGTTTGTAGTGGCTAGAGGCCTTGGCACACCAATTATCTCTCTTTCTCTAATTGTCTCTCTCTCTCTTTCACTCTCTCTCATAAGTTAAATAAATAAATACTATTTTATAAGACATCTGCCTACCAGCACTTGAAACACAATTTTCCCACTTCTCCTTTAACAAAATGTTTACAATTAAAATTAACAGTTGTGACTTATTGCTAACTCAGCCTTGCCCTAACCCTGAGACAGATGGACTGACATGCACCCAAGATGCAGGACTGAGGCTTGGTGTGGGTGGTTTGAGTGTAAAATGTCCCCTGTAGCATCACATGATTCTGGTTAAGACTCATACTTAATCCCCAGCATGTTGAGACTCTTTGAGATGGAGCCTTGCTGGGGAAGGTGTGTCACTGAGGTGAGCCATGAGGTCTATTAGTCTAGCCTCAGTCAGTGTCCACAAGCAAACTCACTCTTGATGCTTCCTACCTGCTTATGTGACAAGATGTTACGCCCAGCTCTCTGTTCTATGACTTTCCTGCCATGGTGAATCCTCATCTTGAAACATTAAGACAAAACATACCCATCTGTTCCATCAAGTGCTACTGGTCAGGTGTCTTTGTCTGAACAACAAAAAGGTAATTGCTGGGCTGGAGAGATAGCTTAGCAGTTAAGGCGCATGCCTGTGAAGCCTAAGGACCCCTATTCAATTCTCCAGGTCCCACGTTAGCCAGATGCACATGGTGGCACATGTGTCTGGAATTTGTTTGCAGTGGCTAAAGGCCCTGGCTCACCCATTCTCTCTCTCTCTCTGTGCTGTCTGCACTCTGCCTCAGGCATTCTAAAGTTGGTACCAACCAAAACTTATTGAAAGACAGCCATTCTTCAACTGCATAAAACTGTTGAGAGAGACTCTGTCTCCAAAAAATAATGTAGTAGAACAACTAAAAAAGGCACCCAGAACTGATAACTGGCTTCCACACACATGTGCACATGCATACAAACATTCACATGTACCCACACATATGAACATGCATACACGTACACACATTAAAAAAAAACTGTTTTATTAGGCAGATTAAGCACCAAATTCCAGCACCTGTCTTTCATCTTTATCTTTTCACTGTTTTGCACAAAGCATATTCTAAAATGCAGCCAGCTAGCAAGCATGTGTGATGGTGAAGAAACAATGAAGAGATCCATGACAAATTGCCACCTAAAACTACATCTATTTACAAGAAAAGTACAATATGTAAAAGAGGAGAAAAGAAAAACTCTACCAGCAATCCATGCTGAAAAATACTTTTCTGAAATCAACTAACAAAGAATATTTCATAAAAAAGCGGTGTATGTAGGAAAAGATGGTATCTCAAGGCAGAATTAAATTATATATGTATATTATTGCACTATCCATCATAACCATTTGAAATAAGTACTGTGGCTTGGAAAGTTACTTTCTATTCTAAAGTGTAGTCAGGTCTAGCCACTCAGCACTTGGAAGTCCATACACTAATTTAGCTAAGCATATTACATGCCTATTGAGGAAGGGTTCTACAGCCAATATCAAGTCCGATCA
This sequence comes from Orientallactaga sibirica, assembly GCA_036365145.1. Taxonomy (NCBI): domain Eukaryota; kingdom Metazoa; phylum Chordata; class Mammalia; order Rodentia; family Dipodidae; genus Orientallactaga; species Orientallactaga sibirica. The sequence goes on along the minus strand of JAEOAD010000004.1, from coordinate 4,404,687 downwards.
GATACTGATGATGTCCCTGCTAAACTCCCCCAAAATAACCAATAACGATAATAAAATTGAAGGGCTGGAGAGATGGCTCAACAGTTAAGACACTTGCTCGAAATACAACTGAAGCCTGTCAGTGATGAGAGAAATAAAAAGAAAGTGCCATCAGCATTCAAAGAAATCAAGGACACATTTCAAAGGAAAGGAATTAAGACTAACTTCCTGGAATAATTTGAGCTCTTCATCCTAAAGAAAGGGATGAGTGGAGATATGGAAGAAAATTCCAAGCCAAGGCACCAAGACGAATCTTGTGGATACAGAGTTGTGAATACAGAATTAAACTGTGGATACAGAAGTGAGGAAGTAACCAGAGTTTATTCAACACCATTCACAGCAACAAAGCCACGCAAACAAACTAAATGTTACCCTAAGAATAAATTATTAAAATACGGTATATTCACAAAATGGAATGTTATTCAACCTTAAATTTAAAATGTAGGATGATGAGGTAGAGATGTCTCAGTGGGTAAAGTGCCAGTGGCACAATCATGAAGGGCTGAGTTCAGATCTCCAGCAATCACATAAAATGTTGGGCAGGTGGCATATACTTATAATCCCAGTGCTGGGAGGATGGAGACAGGAGGATCACCAAGACTAAGTGGTTAACTAATATAGCCAAGTCAATGACTCCCAGAGTTCAGTGAGGAACTTTGTTTCATAAAAATAAATAAATAGCTAAATAAATAAATAAGGTGAAACAACAACTGACAGAGTCATCTGATATTGACCTCTGGCCTCAACATGCATGTGCACAGAAATGTGCACGCATGTCCTCACACCCATGTGCCCATACACGTACAAACTGGCATATACACATGCACATGCTCCACACATTCGCATACAAAAAGAATTTTAAGTAGAAAGTTTTACAATGTATGATAATATGGATGAATCTTCAGCAATACTGGGAGAAATAAGCAAGCCACAAAGGAGTAAATAGTACTGACTTCCGCTTTTATGAGGTGTGTAAAATAGTCAAAGTCACAAGAACAAAGAGAACAATAGATGCCATGGATTAGAGGGTTTACATGGTGGGAAATTATTAATCAATGCCCACAAAATTTCAGTTATACACGATGAATAATTCCATAGAGCGTCTATAACACTGTGCCTAGAATTAACACTGAAAATATTGCTAAGAGGGTAGCTCTTATGTTAAGTGTCCTTATCACAATAATATAAAACAGAAGCTGAGTAAACACATTCAGAGTCACCTAGCTAGTTAGTGACAGATCTATGACTCCAGTATAAGAAAACTAACTCCACAGCCAATGCTCTTGACATTCTGTCACATGACTTTTCAGCCAGCTCTTCAATAACACACTGTCTTTGCCAGGCATCCAAAGGCTAAGAGCATGATGACCAGATGACCTTTAAGAAACAAATAGTATGACATATGTTGGGTTAGCAGCATGTACCTATAATCCCAGTGCTGGGAAGTAAAAATTACAATGCACATAATGTAAAAGTTCGGCAAGCATACAAGAATCAGTTTTGAAATACCAATACCATGGGCAGGAAAGATGATATTTGACCAGCACTTGGAAGGCAGAGGTAGGATTGTCATGAGTTTGAGGCCACCCTGAGACTACATAGTGAATTTCAAGTCAGCTTGGGCCAGAGTGAGACCCTACCTTGAAAAGCCAAAAAATAAATTAAAAATAAAAATTGAGGGCTGGAGAAATGGCTCCATGGTTAAGGCACTTACTTGCAAAACCTAAGGACCCAGGTTTGATTCCCCAGGAACTATTTAAGCCAGCTGTACAAGGTAGTGCATGCTTCTGGAATTTATTTGCAGTGGCTGGAGTTCCTAGCATGCCCATTCTCTATCTTTCTCTCTCTCTCATAAATAAATGAATAAATAATGATATTTGACAGAATATTTTATGTCATAGAAATGGTTTCATAATATGGTGAGTGAAAATATCAGATTATCAACCATATATATTATATATATTTGATTTTGTCAAAACAGGGTTTTACTCTAGCCCACACTGACCTGCAACTTACTCTGTAACCTCCATGCTTGCCTTAAACTTATTGCTATTCTCCTACTCAGCCTCTTGAGTGCTGGGATTAGAGGTGTGAACCACCAAATATTTATACACCTCCCCCCCCACATACATATATGTATATACATATATAAATATATATGTAAACCCAAGAATCATTTATATAAAAATATTTGTGGTTGTTCTTTATCTTGAAGAAAGGGATTAGGGACATTTTTACTATTTTCATTTGTTTGCATTTTATAATTTTCTACTTGACTTCTGTAATAAAATTGCATTTTCTAATGCTGATTAACTAAGTTGCTCATATTTTTACCTCTAATACAGTCTGATGTAGGCAGTCATGGCTTCATAGTTTTTTTATTATACTTGAACATCAAGCAGGATTCATGCAAAGCATTGGAGTTGCCAATGTGAATGAAACTATCATGGATTTCTAGCCTTGTGCAGAACAAATAAATTAAAACCTCATCATTGTTACAACAAATAAATTATAGATACTATGGGAGTATCCTGATGTAGAAGAAGGAGTGGACAGGGAAGGTTGTGTGAGATAAGAAGCAGACATGAAGTCAAGTGCCAGGCTAAGAGTATTGTGAGAACAAAGTCACACATAACATCTATGGGATAGGGAGGATGAAGGGAGGGGAAAAACCGCAAGGATTCCAGAAAGTCAATGGAGATGGAGGCAGGGGTGGAAGGTACAGAGCTTTGGCTAGAGATCAGTTACTGTGGGCTTCATGGTGAGGGTAGTGGACAGCCACTGTTGTACTGGAGACTGCTCTATACAGAGCTTTGCAAAAAGGTGACATTCCAAAAAGATGGTTTAGGAAGTTTTGCTAGAAAGGATGGAGGCTTAGACCAAGAGGAGAGAAATGGCTAAGGAGAAAAGCAGATGGATCCTGAGCATTTACAAAGTAGAATCAACAGGACCTGACTGGAGATAGGGAGTGTGAAAACTAGCAAAGAGATGGGCTCCCTGATGTCTGACTTGAAGCAAGTGACAGAATGGGTATTATTTACTAACCTAGGAGGTAGTGGGGGTAAAGGAGACTAGCAAAGAATGCAACAAGCCTTCAATTCTAAAGTAGCATAAGAAAATTCTGAAATCATGTCTACATTTTCCAATAGAAACAGGCTAATGGAGTAGGCAGCTGGTCTAGAAAATAATTGTCATGGAAGTAGGAGTGATTAGCTCTCAGAAGTCCTTATAAAGATAAATGATCCTCCTGACAGCTGGTATTTGAAAAGAAATGCATAATCCTAAGTACTTAAATAAGCAGTGACCTTACATAGAGCTTACTATTGCTTTATCAACCACAGTGCCATCCCCACAAGCACCAGGTGCCTCTCTGCATCCGTTTTAACTGGAATCTGGACTTAGACATCTTGGCTCAATGACAGTAGCATGGTAAGCCCCTCTCCAGAACGTGGCAACCATGTTGTTGCCTCAAGCTGGTGTCTGTTTTCATTAGTAAGGAGCATTAAGAATGCTATCAGGGCTGGAGAGATGGCTTAGCAGTTAAGGCGCCTACCAGAAAAGCCAAAGGACCCATAAAGTGTCACAAGTGCACAAGGTCATACATGTGCACAAATTTGCACACACATCTGGAGCTCAATTATAGTGGCTGGGAGGCCCTGCTGCACCAATTCTCTCCTCCCAGCCCTATCTCTCACACACATACACATAAACAAGGCCAGTCTGTTAGGCTTTTCTCAAAAATAAAATAAAATAAAATAAAATAAAATAAAATAAAATAAAATAAAAAATAAAATATGAAATAAAAAAAACAAAACAAAATAAAATAAAAGATGATTTCAAATCTTTCTCTAATACTAATGATTTGGTAGGATCAGGGGTCCCCTGGAGAGAGAACCTGGTACTGACTGTATTCACAGCTTTGATTTAAGGTACATTAATAGAAAACTAAGGTGAGCGATAGCTGAATTGAAAGAATGTTTGTAATTACATATGACAAATCCCTAGCTGATTAACTCATGTATGTCCTCATAGACCATGAATTGCTTGCCTCGTGCTTATCAGTTCAGATCACATGTACAAGTTGTTTGGTTCATGGTCATTTCCTCAGGAAGTCTTTATAGAAGCAGTGAGCCCCTGCCTTCAAGATCCTCCACAAGGTGCACAGCCTTCCATGTGCTCAGGCTTAGCTTGTGCAAGGATAAGCCTGTTGGAAATGAGCCTGATGTCCACATCTCCCTGGTTTAGCTTGATATCTACAATTAGACCATGTGAGTGAAAGTGGATCATGAAAAATTAAACTACAGACAGAGAAAAGGCAAACTGTATACATGACTGGAGCAGGATACATATGGGGTGGGTATGAAATACAAGCACAGTGGTAAATGGTAAATAATACTTAGCCTCATAGTTGGCAATGCATCAGAGATTGGTAGAGGGTACAGTATTATGAAGTTTATTACAGATATTTTGTCAAAAGTAAAATAGCTTCTCAGATGATTATTGTTATAAAGGAATATGGGACGTGAGTTGCCTGATCTTTTTTATTTCTATTTTATTTTATCATAAAATGTATGAGTCTCCTCATGTAAACATATTGTTAACTGATTCAGCTTCTTAAAAATGTGTAAGCCAAGTAAATTGTAGGTTGTCAATTTGCAACTGCAATTGAAAACACAATAACTTTCTCAATATTTCTTAGTCATACCTCAGTTGAAAAGGGTTGGTCCTCTTCTGGGGTTTTCTTTAATGTGGGGAATTCTCATTTACAATGAAGTCACCTTTCTTTGGCCATATGATCTTGCCAGGAGAAGCTAGAAAAACTGAAATGAAGGCTAAGGATCAGTGGGTAGAGACACTTGATATACAGCATGAGAACCCAAGTTCAACCCCAGTACCCAGTAAAGAGCTGGGCATGGCCACATATGCCTGTAAGCCCAGCACTAAGGGGGTTGAAGACAAGAGGATCCCTGGGGATCCCGGGTAAGCCAACAGACAGCTCCAGGCTCAGTGAGTGATGGTCTCAGGGAAATAAGACAGAAGAGTGATAGAGGAAGATGAAGACAGTCAATTTCTATGTTTGGCCTCCTCATGTGCACAAGGGTCATGCACACATACACGCACACAGGGGCATACTCATACCACACACTACACATGAAAAATAAAGAAAAAGATTCAAATTTTAACACTTACTTCATATATATATATGAGAGAGAGAAAGAGAGAGAGAGAATGGGCATGCCAGGGCCTCCAGCCAACAAACTTCAGATGCATGTGCCCCTTTGTGCATCTGGCTTACCTGGGTCCTGAAGAGTCAAGCCAGGATCCTTTGGCTTTGTAGGCAAATGCCTTAACCACTAAGCCATCTCTCCAGCCCTGACATTTACTTTGTCTACTAAGACACAAGGCTTAAGGATATCTTTGGCATTTTTTTTTTGGTTTTTATTTTATTATAGGGTCTCACTCTGGTCCAGGCTGACCTGGAATTAACTGTGTAGTCTCAGGGTGGCCTCGAACTCTCAGCGATCCTCCTACCTTTGCCTCCCAAGTGCTAGGATTAAAGGCGTGCGCCACCACACCCGGCCTACCTTTGGCATTTTTAACCATTGTAAATGAATCCTAAATTAATTAAATCAATTTCTCAAATTATATTTCAGTGTTTGTTGTGCACTAGCACAAGATAACACACAAAGAAAACTGTGGTCCTTGCCCAACAGGCATGACATCTACAAAAAGAAAACTAAACGTTCCAGAAATATAAACACCAGCTGGGAGGGAGGCATAATTAATGAAGTAGTTCAAGGTTATTGTCTCACTGCAATTACCAGGTGTTTCTGATAGGTCTGCACAGAACAGGAGCTTGTGGTGCAGGGGGCAAACCCAAAATCACAGCTTCAGAGTTCTGTGCAGGGCTAAGTGGAGGGGAAGAAGCAATACCTCACTTCTGTCAACAACACGCAGCATGTAAAACTGATTTTCAGAACACTGTAAGTGTCCTGCTTGACAGTCACTCAACAGCTACACAATTGCTTTTCCTTTATAGAAAATTAATAGCATTCAATTGCCTTATATTTTCCAAGTTCTCCTCAATTTAGTTTTCAAAGGTTTTAATATTGTTGGATTTTACGTCAAGACATTTTTCAAAGGGCCCCCCAAAAGTAGATGGGAAACATACACAGTAACTAGTGCAATATGATTCCAGTTTTGTTTTTACAAGATGTATATAGGAAAAGCAATAGTGCTGAAAAGAAATAAACCAATGTGCACTATCACTGGCCACTCATAATGCCAAGGTGATTTGTGATGGCAGAAAGAGAAAACTGATCATACTGGCACTGTGTACTGCTCAGCAGAGAGAGAATGAGGGAGGGCATGTACCATGTAGGGAAGAGAAACACTCTTCAGAGGAGTATAGGGATGCTCAAAAAGACATAGGCGTTCCAGGAAGACAATGAAGACAGGGGCAGGTGTGGAAGACAGAGAGCCTCTGAAAGAGGTCACTTACTATGTACTTCATCCTGAGGGTAATAATGGACAGCTAGTTATACTGGGGAGACTGGTCTGCATAGGGCAAGAGACACCACAGGGAAATTTGCTGGGAGGTTTTTCTCAAAAGAATGGTAATTTCAAATTTCAAAGTTCATATCATTTTATTATCATGACTCCTTAATAAGAGAATATTATTTTTCTTTGGACAATGAAAATTTCACTCTGATCTAAAGAGCACACAAATGCAACCAGATGTAATATTAAATCTCCAATTGCATTCTCTTTTCCTGCAATGAGCAGTGATTCTGGGTCCACTTGAGACCTAAGTAGCACGGTGGAGATGGATGACAGCTGTTTCTTCTCTTTCTTTCTTTGCATCCTTCATAACTTGCCAGCTGCAAGGTGAGGCCTCTGCAGGCTTGGAAAATAGTGAAATTGAGGAGGGGTAGAAGTGTCAAGAAGGTGTTCCTTTAATGACTCACCCATTGTTGGATGTTGGTGACTTCTGGAAATGATAATTCTGAGCTGATTGTTTCTTTCATAGAAACCTTTAGTGAATTCCTCTAAGTCTTTTCTCAGTGCCTCTGATGGTAGCTCTCTCTCACACATTCTGTCCCTCTACAACAGACTTCTGACTTCCACGTAGCCCACAGCCTTCAGCAGTCTATGTCCACTTTTGGATTACATTAGTCCTTCACACACTATTCTAGACAAATTCTACTTCAATATAACCCCAGGATGTTCCTTTCAGAGGAACATGCGCCTTGTCCATAGAAATACACACTGGCCCACCTTCACAGAAATCATAGCTCCAAGCCAGAAGCTCTGGTCAGTCCCTTGCTTCAGGATTTCTCACGAAAAGAATCAACTCACCAAATTCCAGCTAACAGCTATCAAGTCTTCTTAGGAGATCTTCTGAAACCCTCACTGGCATAAGGGAGGAAGAAGCACTTCTTCAATAGTCTCACAATGGGTGAATATCCTGGGTGGAAGCTGTTTACTAGTTCCTTCATCCCCAGGTGATGCTGTACTCATGGTCACTACCTCATCTCATCACGTGGGGTTCATCAAACCAATGGTGTCATGTTAGTCTTTGCTGCTTCTGTTGAACTCAATTAAAAAGTGCCATTTCTCAGAAAGAATGTTAGAGCCACAAGTTGGGGCATTATGCACAGAGACTTGAGCCTACCCCCTGGAACTCTTGACTACCCCCACAATGCATGACCCACATTCCCCATTGATGAGGGTCCCTTTGGGAAGAGGGAGGACAAGGAGGAGGATAATGAAGCCAACACTATGAATGTAAAATCAGAATAATATAAATGAAAAATAAAATTTTAAAAAATGTTCCATTTCTATAGTCTACTATTTCCTTGTGATGTTAATCTCTGCTTGTCTGCTTGACGGTGCAAACATATCTCTTGGTCATGTCTGTGAGGGATTTGCTAGATTAAGTTAGTGGAGGAGGGAGGACCCACCCTAACTATGAGGGCACCATCCTATGGGCTGGGCTCCCAGACAATATGCAAAGGAGAAAGCTAGCTGAATATTCAGCATTCATCTCTTTCTACTTCCTCCCTGCTAATGTGATGACATGACACCAGTTTCCTTCTCCTGCTATGCTTCTCTCATCATGATGGGCCCTATCCTCTGGACGTTTATGCCAAAATAAACTCTTTCCCTTCCCAACTTGCTTCTGGTCAGGTATTCTATCCCAACAATGAGAAATATACAAAATATACATATTAGGATACATATACAAAATATGCAGACTCAAATGTCTGACTTTTGTATGTTTTGTTCCTAATTTCCTTATATTGCTGTTTATCTGATTATCAGTGAGGAGAAATGAGGATGCATGCATATTTGTGATGCTGGAAATTGATTTCAGAGCCTCACACATGCTAGGCAAGCATCCCACCACTGAGCTACACCTTGGTACCCTTACAGTATCCATTGCTCCTTTAATGGAAACAAGTCAACAGTAGCTGTATGTGTTTGTTGAGCAATATGTTTTAAACTTTATTTACTAAATCAATCACAGGATAAGTCCCTTCAGAGATGTAGTCATAAAAAATGTATAAGCTTCTCACATTTTGCCCCATATAATCATAACAATACTTTTCTTACATGTCCCCATGCCCAGCTCAATATGGTATCTTTCCTCTCCATATTAGTCTCTCTTGAAATAAAACAGTTTTTGTAATAAGGCCAAGGCTAAACGCCTAACTGCAAAAGATTGTCAAGAACAGCACATCCTCATGAAGTCCCCATTAACTGAGGACATTAATCTAGACATACAACATGACTAGTGTAGCCAGAATTTGGCAAACTGTTACCTATCAGTGACATACATGATATATATATGTAGTGAGTATAAATTGTAAATCACAAACTTAGCTGCTCAAGAAACACCACTTTCTTATGTTCTGTATTTGAATTAATTTCTATCTTTTAACTTCATACTGCTGAGTGAGGAAGTTTAATATTGGCCATTTTATGGAAATCTGTGACTTCAGCTTTTCTTGAACTCAGGATAGCCACATGAGGGCAGACGATGGGTTGCTTACATAATGGGGAGAGCAATCTGGCCCTCTGCCTTCCTTGATGAGATGTCCATGCCTAGTGGAGAGGGATCCTTTCTTACCTATCCTCACTCACATTTCACTAACTTCCCAAAATATTTAATAATGGAAGTTGGCGGTTTCACCAACAGAAACATTCTAAAATATAGCCTACAGCCAACCTACACAGGAAAAAGAAATAAAACAGATGAATCAGAAGGATACAAGAAGTCATAGAAGCAAAAGTAGAGTATGATAACAACTTGAAAATATTGTTCATTGACTACAACTTCAAATGCCGTTGATAAACTGTCTTGCCATTTTCTAGCCTCAGAGACAGCCATGTAGCTTTGGGGGTTAGACCAAGAAAGAGTTGCCCCCACACACACACTGACCCCTGCTAAAAGACAGTATACTTTTTAACAATAGGACAACTCATCTTAAAGAAAATAACTGAAGTCTGGTAAAAGATCACTTAATAAACTGTAGCCTCTGTGGTACTAAATGGTTCTTCTGTGGGCTGAGGATGTTAATTTTTTTTTCAAAGGCTTAATAGGCATCCACTGTCCAGCTACCCTGGTGGGATTTAGCCCAGAAACAATGCTGGTTGCAATTCTTTAATGACACATATTTATTACAAGCCTACAATAGAAAATATCAAGTCACCACAAAAAGTGTGTTTATGGCCAGGTTCCCAGAGAAAACAAATCACGAGAATACACAGTGGGAGGCAATAAGTGCCCAAGAGAAGGAAGATCGAATGTTGGAGGAGCTGGGAAGAAAGTATAGAGGACTTAAGAGAAAGGAATTGGGGATGCCTTCCTAGGGATTTGAGCTAAGAGCTAAACATCCAGGATAGGGTGTGTAGAAGCAGGAGATGAGGCCATTCCCATGAACCTACATAGGAAAGGGCAAAATGCAGAAATGGAAGGTATTGTAGAAACAAGAAAGAATAAAATTGGAATGATAGGTTGGGGTACTAACAAGGAAGGTTGAAACTCCATCTAAGGAGTATGGAGGGTCTTGTTTTGTTTTTCCTTGTTTCTCCTGCTAAGGATCTCCCGTTATTAATGAATTCAAATGTCAGAATGACACTCCAGTAAACAATGGGAAGGAGACCATAACAGGGAATAGAAGTAAGAGTCCAGGGAAACAGTCTCAGTGACATCTACAGAGAGCCAGTCCTGAGCCTGTCATCCTTACCTTCTTGCTTTAGCAGCCTAGCACCCCCCACTGCAGGGAGGAAGAGCATAAGCTTAAATGTCAAGAAACGACAACACCCATTCCCACTGATAAATCTAATGGTAGAAACCAAGGATAAGGTCTGCTGTCAGCAGAGAAGTAGAGCCATGGATAACTGAACGGGTCTTGGAACTCTTGACTAACCAGTCTCCTTCTGTCTATCTTGCGTTCTCTCTCTTTCTTCTTCCCTTCATATTCCAACTACCTATCTAAGTCTTAGAATACATGCAAGGCACAACTTTCATTTAAAAATAACTTTCTAGAACAGGTGATTGGTTATTTGAGAGCAAAAAAGAGAAAGAGGCAGAGAGAGAGAGAGAGACAGCGGGGGGGATGGGCTCACCAAGGACTCCAGCCACTGCAAATGAACTCCAGATGCATGCATCACTTTGTGGGTACTGGGGATAGAGCCTCGAACCATGGTCCTTGGGCTTCACAGGAAAGCACTTAACCGCTAAGCCATTTCTCCAGCCCCTAAAAATAATTTTCAGAGAAAATCACTGGGCTGTGTTTTACTACAAAGAGAAATTATTTTCTCATTAAAAGAAAATAGTTTAATTAATAATTTGAAAGATACAGGATTACGTTTCTAATTAACACCAAAGAAAAGCACATTTAATTTGTATCAGCCTTTGTAGAGATTTGTAAGTATATGTAGAATAAATTTCTGGTCTGGTAGATTTATAGACCAACTAATATATTATGATTTAAAGATTCTATGTAAAGACATGGTCATATGTTTGTGATCTGCAATAGCTTCCCAGTCTTTTTGTTGTTGATGTTGTTATTGTTTTGTTTTGTTTTTTCCAAGGCAGGATCTCACTCTAATCTAGGCTGACCTGAAACTCACCCTGTAGCCCCAGGCTGACCTCCAACTCAAGGCAATCCTTTTATCTCTGCCTCCTAAGTGCTGAGACTAAAAGCGTATGCCACCATACCTGGTTCTGTGTTGTTTTTATCTTAAAGTGTAGTCATTGTGACTTTCACATCGCTCAAAGTCATCTCAAGATTAATATCTACACTGAAATTAAAGAACCCTGCTTAGCTCTCTCCTGGTCTCATTATTGGTCTTACTTTAATTGGTTATAATATGGATATAGGACATTCACTGTGAGAGCTGGCAACCCTCATCAAACTCCAGGAAGGAAATAGGAGCTACTTTAATCTCAGTGCTCAGATTCATAAAGGAAGGCATCCAGCAGTTCATAATGAGCCTAAGGTCACTGGCACATGAAAAGCAGGTCTGGAAATCAAAGCCAGGACTTTGTTGTCTCAACCTTTTCCCTGAGGACAGAAGCTCTTCTAGAATGTTTAGCCTCATGGACCTGACCTGAGAGAAGATATCCTTCAACCTCTTTGCTTTATGCAAAGGCAAACAGGGGTACTAAGAGGGTTTTTTGATTATGTGGGGCTATATTGATGGCTAACAACTGATAATCTATGATTTGAAAGCTAGACAGTGTATAGATTCTTATAAATAATTGGGGGGGTTAAGGGAGATGTTTCTCTGAATTTAAAAAAAGTTAATTAAAAACAAATCTTGGGCTAGAGAGATGGCTTAGCAGTTAAAATGTTTGCCTGCAAAGCCTAAGGACCCATGTTCAACTCTTCAGATCCTACATAAGCCAGACGCACAAGGTGACACAAGTGAGCAAGGTTACACATGTGCACAAAGTGGGATGCACATCTAAAATTTGATCACAGTGGTTGAGGTCATGTTGTGCCAATTCTCTCTCTCTATCTCTCACTCTCACTCTCTTACATTAAAAAAAATAAATGCCAGGCAATAAGTGCCCAAGAGAAAGGAATATAGAAATTTATGAGAGCTGAGAAAGTTGGGCTTACCTCAAAAAACAAAAAAAAAAAACCTTAGGCCTGTCCTGGTGATGATGCAAGCCTTTATAATCCCAGTACTCTTGGAAGAAGAGGGAGGAAGATCACTGTGAGTTCATGAGTTCATGGACAGCCTGAGACTCCTACAAGAGTGAGCCAAGAACTGCAATTAACTCAGGTGCCCATCACTGGGTGAGTGGATAACAAAATTGTGGTACAGTTACACAATGAAATTCTACTCAGCAGTAAGAAACAACAATACAAAAAAAACTGTAGAAAAACGGACAGACTTGGAACAGATCATACTCATCAAAATCACTGTTGCAGACAGCTTCAGGTTCGCTGAGATGAACTTCCAGACCAGGCACAGTTATGGAGGAAGGGATATTTATTGAAGCTTACAAATGCTCTCCCACAGGGCCAAAGAGAGAGAAACCAACCAGCCACCACAGCACACAGAGCAAAAACTGCCAAAAATGGTCACACAGCACACTTCAGGAACTCCTGCTAGGCACATTTGCATATCTTTACAATGGAATCTCAAACCATCAACCAGGGCCCCAGTGACCTTGCAGCAAGGTGATTGCAGATAAACTATAAAAAAAAAAAAAACTGAATATATTGGGGACATATATTCAAACTACCACATTCAAAGGAATATATTTAGCTCCTGGCCCCAATAGATTTATAACTATCACACATAAATTGTACTCAGTCAATTTCAAAGGTTCTTACAGTCTTGATCAACTTAAGATAGTGAGTCCTGTAAAATCAAACAAGTTAAATACTTTCAACATGTAAAGGCACAGAGTAAACATTTTTAACTGTATAAGGCATAGCAAAGAGAGACTAGAATAATGCAAACTCAACCACCATCAGCAATCAAACTTCTGCAAAGTTCAAAATAACCAGAGACTGACAGTCTCCAGTTTTCCAATTCCGCCCCTCCAGCTGGGCAGAGTCGCCAGGGAAAACTTTCATCCCATGCCAACACTGCACTCCATGGTAGCCCTTTTGCACAGTCTGGTATATCAAACATCTTCAGGCAAACCACAGTCCATCTTCAAAAGGCTCTTCCAGCCTACCTCAGGGACTTCATGCCCATGCATCTCAGCAGCAGCTCCTGGAAAAAAATTTTTCATGCTTCCAAAACTAATACCAGGTGTGCAGGACAGCCATATTCTTAATCCAGGAAAAATAAACAAAACTAAATTCAAAAATGAACTGGTACAATAGAAACCTTTATCCTGGAGATAGACCAAAAAATTCAGGAACTCCTGCTAGGCAATTTGCATATCTTTATAAGACCAGGGCCCCAGTGACCTTGCCTCTAGCAGGTGATTGCAGATGCAAACTATAACTAAAAAAAAAAAAAAAACACTGAATATATTGGGGACATATATTCAAACTACCACATTCCGCCCCTGGCCCCAATATATTTAGCTCCTGGCCCCCAATAGATTTATAACTATCACACATTGTAAATTGTACTCAGTCCAATTTCAAAGGTTCTTACAGTCTTGATCAACTTAAGATAGTGAGTCCTGTAAAATCAAACAAGTTAAATACTTTCAACATGTAAAGGCACAGAGTAAACATTTTTAACTCTATAAGGCATAGCAAAGAGAGACTAGAATAATGCAAACTCAACCACCATCAGCCGTCATCAAACTTCTGCAGTTAAGTTCAAAATAACCAGAGACTGACAGTCTCCAGATTTCCAATTCCGCCCCTCCAGCTGGGCAGAGTCGCCAGGGAAAACTTTCATCCCATGCCAACACTGCACTCCATGGTAGCCCTTTTGCACAGTCCTGGTATATCCAAAACATCTTCAGGTCTCCATGCAAACCACAGTCCATCTTCCAAAAGGCTCTTCCAGCCTATTCCTCAGGGACTTCATGCCCTGCCTTCATGCTGCATCTCAGCAGCAGCTCCTGGAACCGTGTGCAATTCATGACCACTCCACACATTTTTCATGCTTCCAAAACTAATACCAGGTGTGCAGGACACAGCCATATTCTTAATCCAGGGACAAAATAAACCATAGCCTTGAAAAGCAGGTTCCTTCTCCAGTCAGCTCTTTCCAAGAATTTGCATTTTTAACAGTCTTTCCTCAGGCATCCTCTCCATTGTTTTAATGTAAATCAAGTCAGGCCACCTTCCTTCCACCTTCCTTAAGATTGCTAATGTGTTGACAATAGCAGCTCCAGTAACCTAAAACCAGTCTCAGTGCCTCTGCTTTTAACTTGCTTGAGTTTTTCCAACTTAAAATCTTAAAATCTCAGTCCGATATCTTCAGCCAAGCACATCAGTCCATTACAAATTTAACCTTGATCAAACTTTCTGGGCCTGGATAGCAGAACGTAGCCATCCCTTATGCCAGTAGCCCAGTTCCAACAAAGTCCTCTGCAGTCTTTCTTTCCCCTTAGAAAGCTCATAAGCCAAGCCTCGAAGTTCAATACAGTCTGCACTTAGCATTCTCAAACTCTCATCAGAATAGTCCATAAAACTTGGCTTACCACTCCAGAAGGCATCTTCAGTTGCAAGCACCAAGTCCATGCCCATTCCTCCAAAACAAAGGTTCCAAAAGACGAATATCCACACGGTCAGGTTCATCTCACCCCACACTCCTCGGTACCACTTTACTGTTGCAGACAGCTTCAGGTTCGCTGAGATGAACTTCCAGACCAGGCACAGTTATGGAGGAAGGGATATTTATTGAAGCTTACAGATCCAGGGGAAGTTCCATAATGGCAAGAGAAGCGGCCTGCTCTCCACAGGGCCAAGCAGAGAGAGAGAGAAACCAACCAGCCACCACAGCACACAGAGCAAAAACTGCCAAAAGGTCACACAGCACACTTCAGGAACTCCTGCTAGGCACATTTGCATATCTTTACAATGGACTCTCAAACCATCACCACACCTTAAGACCAGGGCCCCCAGTGACCTTGCCTCTAGCAAGGTGATTGCAGATGCAAACTATAACTAAAAAAAAAAAACACTGAATATATTGGGGGACATATATTCAAACTACCACAATCACACAATCACAGACAGACAAACACCACATAGTCTCACTTACCTGCAGTTCCTAACCCAGACCAGCTCAAGTTGCTATCATACCTAATAGGCAACTCAAGGCCCAGACAATAGGGATGGAAGAGTTTGGGGGGAGGGGAGGGGGACAGTGGGGAAAACAAACACAAAACTAAGTTCAAAATGAACTGGTACCATAGAAACCTTTATCCTTGGAGATAGACCAAAAGATATAACCCTCAACAGGAATCAGGGGGACGCACCTGAAAAGAAGGGGCCTGGAGAGGGAGGAATGAAGCCTAAGCTTAAAAAAATTACTTTTGTCTCTGGCCTGTAACTCCCATTACAAGAAATTAGCTTCTACCCACAATGAGCTGTTGCTCAGAGAGACCTATGAGATCCCCAAAACAGGACAGGTTTCTGTCAAAGCACTTGATTACCCACCAGAGACAAAAGGTAAGACCCTATTGCTGAAGACACCATATGCTGCTGACACAGAGCACAGAAAGACCTGCCTGGAATTTAGAAGAAAGCCAGTCCCCAGACAGTTAGCCTGTCCAGTGCTGGAAAGTGCTACATGAGCTACTGGGGGAAAGTGACCAACAATGATCTGAGCAACCAGAGGTCTAAGCTACTCAGAAGCAGACACCCTGACAGGATTTACAGGCCAGTACAATAATGGCACACAGCCTTGGTGGGTAACCAATAGCTTTCTGATTGGCTAAGAGATCTGCTCAGTGTAAATAAACCCATATCTGGGATTGGGAACCAGATCAGAATCCTATGGAGACAAAATTATGTTCTCCAGTGTCAAGCTCTCACTAGTTCTTTTGCTAAAAAGGGGGATACATACAAAACTTCTCCCTAAATTAATAACGGTAATTCCATTTAAACTATGCTGACTTCACTCTTTGTTGGAGAATCTCTTCTTTTCCAGAAGGTAGCAAGACCTGAGGAGATAAAACTACCCCTGGCACTTCAGCCAAGCCACAGCTGAAACCACATAAGAACTGGGGAGATGAGCAAGAGTGCTGCTTCCATGGTGAACCTGATAATCAGTGCCAGAGTGAAGAAGACAGACCCTAAGGATTCTCAACACCTACCAAAGCCGAGATCCAGAGGCTCCTAAGAGCTCCTCACTGAAGTAGACTTAAAACTCACCCACCAAGGCTCAGGGAATTTTGCAGAAGTGGGGCGGAAAGATTGTAAGAGCCACAGGTTGAGACATCATGCCCAGAGGCATTTCCTCCCCCACCCGGAAAAAGAGCTGTCTGCTGCTCCCACAATGCATAAACCACAACCCCATAGGGAATACCTGCAACCCCACTGAGGAATAGGGGCATGAATGAGGGAAAAGAGGGTGCAACACATGATGTATCCTACAAAATATGTTGATAATAATAATTTTTAAGAGAGAAATAAAAGTGAAGAAAAGATAGGTTAATTATTTTTGAACTGATGAAAGTGATTTAAAAGTGGATTTCATTCGTTTAAAACTTAGTATCTATTATTTCAATGAGTTTTTAAATTAAACCATTAAGTCAACACATGTTTTATGATTTTTAATTAACAACTTTTAAGTCATGCATCCAGCTTTACCATATATTTAAAACAGCTTCTGCCCATGTCTCTTTTCAAGTGTATAGGGCAGGAATTGTACGATGGTGTTTAAAAGATCAAAATACTAACAATATTAATAATCAAATTATTAATGCCAGATGATGGAATTTCATATAATTTCATTAGTTTTTTCTTATCTATTCTTGCTTATTTCATCATTTTTCTATAATATGTATGAAAAAAACAGCTTTCCAGGAAATCAATAATTTCCCAGTATTTATGGTAAAATTATCATGTTTTACATTTGAAAAGCATTGTGCATGCCTGTAATCCCAGCATTTGGGAGATAGAGGCAGGATGATCAGTTCAAAGCCAGCCTTGGCTATGTAGCAAGTTTAAGGCCAACCTGGGTTGCATAATAACCTGTCTCAAAAAATATTAAAAAGAGGCAGGAAGGGGAAGGAGGATGTGAGGGAGAGAAAAAGGAGGGGGGCAAGCAACGTGATATTGACTCACTGTGATGGATACTGTTTGGCTTGGCTGCCTACTATCCATTCGAGCGTCCTTGACGTGTACTTCCTATATCGCAGGGTTTGGAAAGCTGAGGGCAACTTCTTCAGCTGTAGCTAGCACACCCTTCCAGATGAGACCTCGGTTCTACCCATTAGGCACCCACAGCAAGGTTAGAATTTGGAGGTAAGGTGAGTAGGGAGGGAGGCTGGCTTTGGGGAAGAGCTTGTCATGGATAACAGCAGAATCCCTATGGTTCTATAGTCAGTCCCCAGCTTCCTGATTCCACAGCTTCTTGCACAACAGAGGTGGTAGGATTCAGAAGCTGGAAGCTAGAAGCTGTTTCCAGAAAGTACATTACTACCACCACCACCACCTGCACACACTATGGTTTGAGTGTGTCTTCCAGCATTCATGTGTGAAACTTCAGTGCCGAGAATTGTGGAACTGTGTAAAGATGTTTAGGTTCCAGAGGTTCTGCATTCATAAACAGAACAATGCTATTATCCCAGGAGTGGGTTTCTTGGCTAGAAAGTGGGTCTGTAACAGAATCAAGTTCAGGTTTGTTCTCGTTGCTCTTTCAAATGTGCTCACACACTTCAGCTGCCCACCATAGGAGCACAGCTGATTCTGGCCCCAATCCTGGATTTCCAGAATCATTATCTAATATTTTTATATTTATCATAAGATACTCAGTCTTAGAAGGTCTGTTATGGCAGCACAAGTTGTGCTAAAACAGTTGCTTCTCTACTTTTATTTTTTTATTTTTATGTATTTTATTTATTTTCTATTTGAGAGAGAGAAAGAGGCAGATAGAGAGAGAGAGAAGGGGTGCACTAGGGCCTCTAGTCACTGCAAACAAACGCCAAATGCATGCACCACCTTGAGCATCTGGCTTACATGGGTCCTGGGGTATTGAATCTGGGCCTTTAGGCTTCCCAGGTAAATAAAGGCATTAACCACTAAGCCATCTCTCAGCCCTGTTTCTATACTTTTCCAATGATGGGGTAAACCATCAAACACATAAGAAATCCCACCCTACTTCAAACTACCTGAGACTGTTTTGTTGCTTGCAACTGGATACTAACTCAGAGTCATGTTCAGAATATTCGCATGCAAACCTCCTTAGAACCCTCAAGTTCTACCATTTTTTTTCCTTTTTGTAATTTTATAAATACCTGCTTATCAAGTAAGTAGGCAAAACTAAAAATTTAAGCAATATAAAAGTTTAAGCATATAAAAGTATATGTCAAAAATGAAATTCTGGGGAGTCAAACCAAGGTCCTTTGGCTTTGCAGGCAAACACCATAACTACTAAGCCATCTCTATAGGTCAAAAGGAAGTTTCTTTGTTGTTGTTGTTGTTTTTTTAATATTTTTTTATAATTCATTTTTATTTATATTATTCTAATTTTACATTCACAATGGTGACTCCATTATTATCCTCCCTGTCCTCCCTCTTCCATAGGGACCCTCATCAATGGGGAATGTGGGTCATGCATTGTGGGGGTAGTCAAGAGTTCTGGGGGATAGGCCAAGTCTCTGTGCATGATGCCCCAACTTGTGGCTCTAACATTCTTTCTGCCTCCTCTTCCGTGAATTTCCCTGAGCCACACTGGGGTCATTTTAGTTCTACTTCAGTGATGAGGTTTTGGGAGCCTTTGTGTCTCTGGACATCTGGATTAGTTGGAGTTGGATGTTCTAGATGCACATGTATCTTGAGTTCATTTACAGTGACTGTAGGGCCTGGCATGCCCATTCTCTCTCTCTCTCTCGTTAATAAATCATCTTTTAAAGAAACTTCAATACAAAGACTGTCTCAGTTTGGGGATATGGCTATCATGCATGAGGCCTTGGGATTGATCCTTAATTATCCACAGAACTTTTTTACTATTTTAGTTATTTGCAAGGAGAGAGAGAATGAGGGAGAGAAATACAGAGAAAGAGGGAAAGAAAGATGATAGATAGATGGATAGATTATAGTGTGCCAGGGCCTCTAGCCATGACAAATGAACTCCAGATGCTTGTACCACTTTGTTCATCTGGCTTTATGTGGATACTGGGGAATCAAACCCAGGATTTTAGGCATTTTGACAAATACCATAACCACTAAGCTCTCACTAGCCCTCCTCCGCACATTCGTATCACTAAGCATGGGATTGCACTCCTATACTTGGCCTTAAGGAGGTAGCATCAGGAGCATCAGAAGTTTAAGTTCATTTTCATCTACAGGATAATTCTGAGAGTATTGTTCTAATATTAGTGGACTACATGATCCCTGGTGGATTATGCCCATGTTCCAGGATGTAACCTGGATTGTAAACCAAGGATACATAAGTCCCTTACACAATATTCCACAAGGTCTCCATACAACAGTTTCAGTCCCATATTCCTATACTTACTCACTAGACTATTTGTAGTACTTACTATAACGCAAATGTTACATAAATTTCCCCAAAAAGAACCAAGATAGTAATCCTAGCACTTGAAGTCTGAGGTAGGAGGACCACAGTAAGTTCAACAACAGCCCACGCTAGAGTGACTTCCTGACCTCATGAAAAAAAAAAAAAAAAAAAAAAAAGTTGTTTTGTAGCCAGAGAGTAAAGACCAAGGATGGGAAATCACACGAGAACATAATTAGCTGGCTAAGACTCCAAGACTCAAGCGGAGTAACCTCCCCAAGAGCCTGAATCCCAGTTCAAGGCCCTTTACAGGTTCTATCATGAAGAACAGCACACAGTAATGTTGATCATACTTGGCGATGCGTGATCGGTTACTTCTGCCTCTGGGCAGAACAGGGTCGAGGACACTAAACATCCGGGTGGACATGTCCCTTGTTTCTCTTTTCTCCAGCTGGCCTTTATCACCTCACACTGGGCTCCAAGGCTGTTCCCATGCATCAGACACAGAGCTGTCTTCTCTTTTTGTGAGGACCCTTACCATATATATCCCACACCCCTTACCACAGCTTGAAAGCTCCAAGACGTTTTTCCTTTGATAAATCATTTTAATGAGTATTTTAATCCCTGAACATATTATAATTTGATCATATTCCCTTCTGACTGCTCTCGTTCATCACCCCTCTAATTCCACTGAGCCCCATCCTCTTTCCAAGTAGTACTTCTTCAATTTTGTTGTCTCATTCACTTTGACCTCTTTCATCCTCTGAATCAAATTGTTGATGGGCTTAGTACTGTGCAGGTCTGGAGAGGGTAATGACCTCTACTGTGAGGTCATGAATACGTGGTCAGTTCATGTCTGGAGGATAATGCCCCAAAGTCCTCCTTCCCACCTGGTTACTAAGAGAAGCTTCTCTGGCCAGCAGGAAGAGTGGCACTAATTTTATGCAAATCAAAAATCCAAATGGAGCCAGGAGCAGTGGTACATATCTAGCATCAAACAATTCAGGAAGCCATGGCACAAAGTCGAGCCTGGACTAAATCATTGTGAGAAGATGTCCCAAAACAGTCGAACAAACAACAACAAAATAGGTTTTGGGGCACATGCCTATAATCCCAACACTCAGAAGGTGGAGGCAGGAGAATCAGGAGTTCATGTAACCTACATGTGGCCTATCTCAAATAAAATAATCACAACCCCAAACACAGTATAAACAAAAGTTTTCTTCTTTTAATGTTTACAAAAATGAAATGATACTATGCATACATAAATCCTGTAACATTTTAAATATATTTTTATATATGTATGTATTGAACTACAGAGTTCATTTTAATTACTATATATTATGCCATACTGTGGAGGAACTAAATGTGTTTCAAAATTTCTTTACCATTGAGCAGTTTTATAAATAACATAGTAATTATTTCTTTATCATATATCCTTGTGCATAATTTTTAATATTCCTTGATGTGGATTATTCAATCAAAATGCAAAAAATTACATGGTAACAGATTACATTTAACAATCTTTTAAAATAGTAATGTCTGTTTTGCTTATTACTGTATCTCCAGTGCTGAGAACAGCATTTGCCACATAGAAGGTACTAAATAAATACATGAGATGAATGCCAAATGGATGATTGAGAACAGCCTAGGAAATGCATTAATGCAATTCACTATGTGAATGAGTTAAAGCAGAAAAATAAATACAGATACAAAGATCATTTATGGGTGTCTCCACAAATTAAGTAAAACCACACACTGGTTTTTAAGAAAAATTGTACATTAAGAAATAGAAGAAATATAATTAACTTGATTAAATAACCTATCAGAAACCAACAGCAAAACATTTCTAAATATTCATAAAGTAAAGAATAGTTTTGCCACTTTGAGGTCTCAATGATGAATTAGAATAAAACCACACACCTAAGATAGGAAAGAAGGCAAAAATATTTAAATAAGGTATGAAATATTAAAAGACCTATTGACTCCCACAAAGAAATGCAAAGCAGACCTCACTACAAAGTGAGAGAGGTGCAGTGGGTTGACTCTGGAGAAGTTCAGCATATTGGGCCAAGCCTGGTGGAGTGATTTTAATATTCTAAAACCTACAAGGTCAGAGAAGGAAAAGCACTCAGGAGCTGAGGGCTGGGCTACAGCTGTTCTGCCTCAGCTGCAGTAAGCCAGGCTTCCGGGAAGATCCAGAGCCTACTCCTCTCCACTAATGTCCCGAGGTCTCCATTCCACATGTCTCTCATCCTCTCGTTGTAGTCATTTATAGGGTGTAGAGAATTCAAGAGCAAGGATCTTTGTCAAACTCAGAGGATTCTGTCAAATTATGAAACAATCAAATGCCCTATAATTTGGAGTGTCGTCATTGTAGCACTTCTTTTTAATGGCCCATAATATTGTGTTACATGGACATGTCACATTTCGCTGATCTAAATGTCTGTTGATGGGCATTTGGATTACTTCTCTTTGGATATTGTAAATAATGCATCTATAATGTCTGTATACAAGATTTTGTGAGGACATATATATGCCTTTATAGCTTTTGACTAGAATTGTTGGGTCACGCTGTAGCAAAGTTTAACAGAGAAATGGCCCGGCTGTTTTTGAAAATGGTAATATTCTATGTTATGGAAAGCAGTATGTGAGAGTTTCAATTTCTCCACATCCTAAACTACACTTGTTACTGCCCATCTCTTTTACAATATGCATCCAAAAGGTATAAAGTAGCATCTATGTTAGTTTTTGTCTGCATTTTCCTAATGAATAATGATGCTGGTTATTTTTTCCTATGCCCATTAGCCACTTACACAACTTCTTTGAAGAAATCAATTGGATTCTTTGTCCATTTTTTAACTGAATCACTTATCTTTTGTTATTAAATTATAAGAGTTATTCATATATCTTTGGATACAAGTCCCTAATCAGAAATAGAATTTGCAAATATTTTCTCACATTCAGTGGGTTTCTTTTTAATATCTTGGTGATGTCTTTGAAGCAGAAAAGTTGTAAAACTTGCCAATCTTCTCTTTTTAGGTGTACTTTTTGTATTATATTTTAAAACTTATTGCCTAACTCAGAGATAAAAGGAAAAGAGAATACTGCTTTTCACTTTATTTATAAATATAGTTTGATTTGTTACCATCCATATGTACTTCTACTTAAAAAAAAATTTTTACAATTTATTTTATTTGAGAGTGACAGGCAGACAGAGAAAGAGTCAGAGAGAGAAAGAGAATGGGTGCACCAAGACCTCCAGCCACTGCAAACGAACTCCAGATGCATGCACCACCTTGTGCATCTGGCTTATGTGGGTCCTAGGGAATCAAGCCTTGAACCAGGGTCCTTAGGCTTCACAGACAAGCACTTAAATGTTAAGCCATCTCTCCAGGCCCCGTGCTTCTACTTTTAAAGATTTTAAAGTCCAGGGGCTGGAGAGATGGCTTAGCAGTTAAGGCACTTGCCTGCAAAGCCAAAGGACCCAGGTTCAATTCCCCAGGACCCACGTAAACCAGATGCACAAGGTGGCACACACATCTGGAGTTTGTTTTCAGTGGCTGGAGGCCCTGGAGCACCCATTTTCTACCTCTCTTTCTCTCTCTCCATATATATATCACTCTACCTGCCTATTTCTGTATCTCTCTCAAATAAATAAGAATAAAAAAAAGGTTTTAAAATCCAGATTAAATACTAATTGGTAGTAACTGATTGCTGATGATATTTTAGAGAACCCAACACATGGCATGCTATTTTTTAAACAGGCTGCATTCAGAACAAATTGAGATCAGAGGTACAGAGACCATAATGTGATACTGATTTCTAATAAAACCAATAAGGAAAAAGTGACTTAGCACAGGAACCAAAGCTCAGTTAGTACCTTAATACCTTGGAATGGTCAAACCAAGTTAAATCTTAAATCTAGGTGACCACACATTTCCCAAAAATCAATGTGTAACGCTGTTCAGGAAATGAGGGGAGTGGCAATGGACTGGATTTCTGCATGCCTATGACATTTTACTGTACTGGTTCCTCCCAATAGAAGGTTATCAATAATTGCATTTCATCTACCCATAAGCTATTCCACCTCTATGGCAATACTTAAAACATTTTGGGAAAACCCCTCTTGGTAAAATACAGAGAAGTAGGAAAATAAGCACTTTTCCCTTTAACAATAATTATGAAATTCTAAGATAAATTAATTAGAAATTTGTACCAAAATATCATATGTTCTTGGATTTTGATCCCAATGAGCCTTCCTTCATAAAATTGGCATGTACATGTGATTAATTACCAATTAAACAGCAATTTGAGGTCTTAACCACCTTGGAAACTTGAAGGCATATGGAGACAGATGAACCATATGCCCAGCTTAAGTCAGAAACTATGGATCGCTGTCAGAAGCCAGGAAGGGAAACTGCTCAGAATTTCAGGATAGAAGACTTACACTCACATACCAGAAGACAATAGGGCTAAAGAGTATTGTGTTTCTAAGCACAAGAATGTGTTTGGCAAGTGGAAGTGTTTTTAAGGCAAAAAAAAAAAAAAAAAAAAAAAGACAAGAAAAGAAAAAGAAATCCACAGAACATTTATAAACTATTCCTTGCTTACCACTGTGTCAAGCACTAAACAAGGCCAGGGCTGCCAAACCAGTGTACCACAGTACCTGGTGTCCCAGGAGATTGATGCTCTCGGCCCTCAGGAAAACTGGGCAGAGTATGAGTTCATTAGAGTCCACAGGTTGGTCACCTCCTGCCAGATCAGTCTTTTTCATTTCTGTGCTGTGTCACTTAAACATTAAGATTTTCAGCATTTGCCCTGACATGAACAAGATTGGAAAATACCATGACATTGATGTAGTGAAGATTAAGGAAGGTCAGGGCCTTAGAAACCTCATAGTTCAGTGATAAAAACACACTTGTAAGCAAATTCCTATAGTCACAAAATGCAATAAGAGCTAAAACAGAAACAACCATGGAGGAAGCCTTATCTAAGGCTTGACAATAATAGTTTACCAGTTTCTGAGCAATGATCACATATGAAGCTAAATAGCAAACAGTTTTCAAACATTCCTATTGTGCATAAGAACTATCACATGTAGGGGCTGGAAAGATGGCTTAGTGGTTAAAGTGCATGCCTGTGAAGCCTAAGGACCCAGGCTCAATTCTCCAGGTCCCACATAAGCCTGATGAACATGGTGGCACATGCATCTGGAGTTCCTTTGCAGTGGCTAGAGGTCCTGGAGCATCCATTCTCACTCTCTCTCTGTCTCTCTCTCCCTCTCTCTGTCTCTAATAAATAAACTTTTTAAAAGATCTTAAGAAAGAAAAAACCTAACACATGTAGGTTCAATTATAATCTCCTTTTCCAAATTATGGAGTCAAACCATAGAAAGGTTAGGTAACTAGGTTTCGTAGCTAATATGAAGAGAAAGCAGGATTTGAATCCTATTGTTTGAGCCTGAAGCCCATTTCCTTAAGTATGGTTCAGAGACCCAGTCCGGTCAAAAGAAAGTTCTTCAATATGGCATCAAGGGATGAGTCTCAAATGTCTTCTCATTTAATTCCTGGGTCACTTCTTTTAGGTTCATTTGACAATGGAAACAGCCTGATATATGAATACCTCCATCTTCTAAAGGCTGAAATAACAAGATACTAGAAGCATCACCTATAGAGCCAAGACAAGCCTTGTCTCGTGATCATGAGGTCAAGGGAGACGCTGCACATCTTTGGGTACTTAGCACAGCATGTAATATAGATTAGTCAGTTAGCAGTACTTGTTGGATAAATTGGTATGAGCAAACAAATGGGCATTGAAGCACACTTACAATGCCAGCACTTGGAAAGTACAGATAGGAAGTTCAAGGTCGTCCCTGCTATGTAGGGTGTTCAGGAACAGTCTGGGCTATACAAAATCCTCTCAGGGCTGGAGACATGGCTTAGCAGTTAAGGCACTTGCATGCAAAGCCAAAGGACCTCGGTTTGATTTCCCAGGACCCATGTAAGCCAGAGGCAAAAGGTGGTGCATGTGTCTGGAGTTCGTTTGCAGTGGCTGGAGGACCTTGTGTACCCATTCCCTACCTCTCTCTCTCTCTCTCTCTCTCTCTCTCTCTCTCTCTGTCTGCCTTTTCCTCTCTCTCTCAAATAAATTAATAAAAATAAAAATATGTTTAAAATCCACTCTTATAAACCAAGTCCAAACACACACAGAAAAGCAATCTAAAATCTGTCAGTTGAATCAGCCATACAATTGTAATTCCAGCACTATGGAAACTGAGGCAGGAAGACCACAAACTCAGACAGCTTGAGTAATGTAGTGGGACCATGTCTCATTAAAAAAATAATAATAATAGTCAGGGGTTGGAGAGTTGGCTTAGTGGTTAAGGCACTTGCCTGAAAAGCCAAAGGATCTCGGTTAGATTCCAAAGAACCCACGTAAGCCAGATACACAAGGGGGCACATGCATCTGGAGTTCGTTTGCAGTAGCTGGAGGCCCTGGTGCGCCCGATCTCTCTCTCTTTCTCTCTATCTCTCTCAAATAAATAAATAAATAAATAAAAATAAACTAAAAAACCTAGTCATGAGACAACAGTCAGAAAAGGTAAACAAGTACATTGCAGAGTCCATAATGAACACGAATAGCACCTTGGTTATCTCCAGCAATAGAAAAAAATAATAGTGTTCACAATATGTATAGTGAACTTCTATTGTTTGAATCCTAGAACATATTGCATTGTAAGTAAGTATAGAAGACATTTATTTTGACTCAGTTTTGAAAGTATTCCTGTGACCTAACAGGATGGCATCAGGCCTGCATTTAAACACTGACTAGTGAAAGCTGTTTATGAACAGATTCAATTGTTCACTATAAGAAGGTCTTCCCCATCTTGACCCACATTTTCTGCTTCTCCTTTTCTTCCTCCTCTTCCTTTTTTGAAGATAGTCTTGGGGCAGTTGAGGCACTTGACTGCAATGCCTAATGACCCAGGTTCTATTCCTCAGTACTCACATAAAGCCAGAGGCACAAAGTGGTGCATGCATCTGGAGTTCATTTGCAGTGGCTAGAGGCCCTGGCACGCCCATATTCATCCTCTCTCTCTCTTTCACTCTGTGTGTGTATGTGTGTGTGTGTATGTCCCCTCTCCTTGCAAACAAATAAATAGATAAAGAAATAAATATATATGCTTTAAAAGGTCGTCTTACTAGGTAGTGCTGCTGTCAGGCTCTCAATCCTGCTACCTCTGTTCCCAGGTGCTGAGATGACAGACATCCATGAACCATGGCTAGCTGCTATATCTTCTTTCTAGTCCTAATTCTTCCCCTGGAAACCTAGTCACGCATTAGTCCTTCTATATTGTGATGGCTGGATTAGGCTTTTGTTTTTCTTCATGCCTGAGACAAAATACCTGACCAAATCAATGTAAGGAAGGGCTTGGTAGTCCATACCTTGAGGGTACAGCCATCATGGTAAAGTCGTGGCAATAGGAGGGGGAAGTGAATGGTCACGTTCCATCTGTAGTCAGAAAGCAGAGAGAGAAACAAACGTTG
The DNA here is from genome assembly GCA_036365145.1 of Orientallactaga sibirica. Lineage (NCBI taxonomy): Eukaryota > Metazoa > Chordata > Mammalia > Rodentia > Dipodidae > Orientallactaga > Orientallactaga sibirica. Next base: position 4,377,466 of record JAEOAD010000004.1, on the reverse strand, counting down.
CTGCTCAGCTCACTCTCTCCTTTTCACTCAACCCAGGATCCCAGCTTATGGACTGTTGCCTCCCAGCACTTCAGCTGGGTCTTCTCCCTTCAGCCCTTAGGTTTGTCTCTGAGGTGAGTCAAGCTGACGATGTTGACCATTAGAGCAACTCATCAAATATTTGAGGGCATATATCATATCTTCTTGTTTCCACTTTGCGAGTACTATTTTCCTTGTGTCTCATTTATTTCTGCTGATTTCTTATGGCACAGCACGTGGGCTGCGATTAGATAGTGACCTGATTAACAGGAAGTAGCCATGGCAATGGTGAAAGCCTTGAGGGATCCTGTAAGGGACTTTCGTAGAGACCAGACCCCTAGTCTGTGGGTGATTTCCGGATCTCTCTACAAAACCACCTGCCCCTCTCCTCAGAAAGAGGAGTCTACCACGCAGAAGTATGCTTTGGGATTTTCTCAGAGTAATTTCTATCCTTTTGTTTTCTTTCTACCTGCCTATCTTGGAGTTTCTGGTAACAGACTTAAAAAGGAAAAAGAAATGAAGCAACCTGGCCCCCTGTGGTGCTTATCTGACACAATTGAAGAAAAGCACAAATTTTGAGGCACATCCCTCAGCAAGCCTGCAGTTCAGACCAAACTGTGTCATTTCCACATACTCATCTTTCTCCAATTTTGGTGACATCTTAATATCCCTTTTTTTTTGTTTTGTTTTTGTTTTTTGTTCATTTGTTTGTTTGTTTTTTCTCAAGGCAGGGTCTCACTCTAGCCCTGGTTGACCTGGAATTCACTATGTAGTCTCAGAGTGGCCTTGAACTCACTGTGATCCTCCCACCTCTGCCTAATGCCCTTTTGCTAGTGTTGAGTTTACTAGAGCCCAACTTTCCATTCCATGGGAGAATGAAGGGACCAAGGCATGTGTGTGTGTGTGTGTGTGTGTGTGTGTGTGTGTGTGTGTGTGTGTGTGTGTGTGTGTGTATGCACACGTCACACATTGCTGTGAAAAAGTATTGCTGTGAAAAGTCAATTCAAACTCAAAACCTAAAAACAAGAGTGCTATTTAGCAGAAGTACCTCACAGCAAGAAGGAATAAGTGGAAACCACTCCTTCCTCTAAGATAACTATAACAAGATTTGGTTGATACTTGAATATGAACTAAGATCTTCAAAGAATTCTCTCATGGTTAACGGAGTAGGTGGTGACTTGACATTCCAGTAAAGAAAATGAGATCTTGTAACATTTAACGAGGAAGGACAGGGGAGGCTATGTACTTGAAAGTCAGGTAGGTTGTAAGAACTGGCACTTGAAAGGGAATTCAGGATTGTCCTTGAAGGCACCGAGGATATCCAAAGGGTCACACAGTGTTTGCCTAGAACAAGAGGACATTGTAGATTTCCAAAGGGATTCTTGATGTCCAGAAGGATGAAGTAGGAAGGGCTCTGCTACTTGAGATTGTCACTTTTCTGAAAACATGGTGTGAAGGTCTGTGGCTCATGAAGCTTGCTTCTATCTCTAGTACAGACGAGGCTATGGGTTTTATTTCCAAGGAGCTCCCCTTTCCACAGAAGACAGGTAACTTTCTGTGCTCGCTGTGTTTGAAATTATTTGCCAATCGTGGGTCTCCCGCTCCCACTCATTTGCCTCTCAGCCACAATGGAGTTGTAGTGTTTTAAGGGAGACAGAAAGTAGCTTCAAACTGTCATTACTGAACTAAAAATCCATAAAAGAAGAAAAAACACTTTCTGTAAACTTACCTGGCTGTCTAAATTATGTTAAGGAATTACTCCTCTCTTTTAAGAAGTCATTTTTTGCCATTTAGTCATGAAACATAATTGCACAAATCAATGTAAATTTATGACAATGAAACAATAAAATATTGATGAAATAAAAATCCCTAGACTTCAGTTATGAGACTAGACATTTAAATCAATTCTGCACTCTGCACCAAAGCAATCTTTCCAGAACACTAACCAGTTTGTATTTCTTATTCAAAAATACTTACTAGTCTTCTACCATTTGTCATATAAAGCCTAAATTAATTAGTGAGACCAAATATATCCTTTGTGTTTGTTTATTGTTCATCTCTCATCATTTTATGCTATCACAGTACTAACCTGTTCTTACTTCCCCAAATACAATATTAGAGTTCAGTTTTCCCCTCTGATCTCCAACTAACAAGATCACATTTATGATGGTTAATTTTTATTGTTAAATTCATTGGATCAAGAAGCACATAAGAGGGCTAGAGAGATGGCTTAGTGGTTAGGCACTTGCCTGTAAAGCCAAAGAACCCAGGTGTGATTCCCTAGAACCCATGTAAGACAGATGCATAAGGTTGTGCATACATCTGGAGTTCATTTGCAGTAGCTGAAGGCCCTGGCACACCCATTCTCTCCCTCTCTCTCTCTCTCTCTCTCTATCTCTCTCCCTCTCTCTCTCTCTCTTTCCCTGAAATAAATAGGTTAAAACAATTTTTTTAAGAAAAGAAGCAGGCAGGAGACTTGTTAACATTGGAGCCCCACTTCTTCAGCATTCCAATGTGGACCAAAGCCTAGCAGCTCTTCAGGACTCCTTCAGGCCTTCAGGGCTGTATGAAGACTGCTGATATATCCAACCTTGTGGATGGAGCAGCTACCAGGTTCTCAGTTTCTCTAATAGGCAGCCATTTTTGGACTATCCAGTCCATAACAGTATGGTGTAAGCCCATCTAATAAATCTCCTTTGTAAAACATATTCATTCTATGGTTCTGTTTCTCTAGAGACTCCTGCTACTACACCATCAATCATTAAAATTCCACCCAGGTCTGGTTGTACCCTCACCAGGACCTCTTCCTATTAACACTTCTTTCAGCACCTCCATCTCTCATTCTTGTTCCTTCCAGTTTTAGACTTCATCCACATTGCCATTTCTTCTCTTTTACTTACCCAGGCTGATTTTTAGATTCATGGGAACAAATGAAGTTCTGTTTCATACTATGTAGACTACTCTAAAAATATCTATATAATTTAAATTAGATGAAGCAAATACTTTATATTCTCAGACTGCAAAATTAATATAAAGTCTAGTACTTTAATGCCATATAGCTCAGACTTGATTCTTCTGGTAACTACATAGTGAGCAAGACATTTTCATATTATTAATACATAACAGCTAGTAAGTAGAAATGTTGGAATCAGAATTCTGCATTGTGGGGCCGGAGAGATAACTTAGTGGTTAGGGCACTTGCCTCCAAAGCCTAAGGACCCAGGTTGGATTCCCCAGTACACACATAAAGCCAGATGCATAATGTGGCACATGTTTGTGGAGTTTGTTTGCAGTCCCAAATATTTTTAACTTAATTTTTTTATTGACAACTTCTATACTTACAGACAATAAACCATGATATTTCCCTACCCCCTTTCCCCTTCAGAACTCCACTCTCCATCATATCCCCTCCCTCTCTCCATTAGTCTCTCTTTTAATTTGATATCATCATTTTTTCTCCTATTATGAGGATCTTGTGAAGGTATTGCTAGGCACTGCAAGGTCATGGATATCGAGGCCAATTTCTGTCTGGGCAGTTGCATTGTAAGAAGTCGTACCCTTCCTTTGGCTCTTACATTCTTTTCGCCACCTCTTCTGCAATGGTCCCTGAGCCTTGGAGGGTGTGATAGAGGTGTTTCAGTGCTGGGCACTCCTCGGTCCCTTCTTCTCAGTACTATGTTGCCTTTTGGGTCATCCCAGTGGTCATCGCCATCTGAAAAGAGAAGTTTCTCTAACCAGAAGTGAGAGTAGCATTAATATATGAATATGAACATTAGTATAGTGCTTTCAGGGCAGTTTGGTGGGAATAATATAAACATTTAGCCAGACAAGAGCAGGCTTTTTACCCCTAAGGCTCATGACCTCCCTCGCCATAGTCTTTTGATTAGTTTTTTCAGTACCAGGCATGTATTCCCTCCCATAGCATAGGCCTTCAGTCCAATTAGAGAGCAGTTGGTTTCCCCCAGAGCAAACATGCCACTATTACACCCATTTGGTCATTAGGCCTGTCTGGCCAAACTTGTCTGGCCAAACAGTGTCCACTGTTTTCATCATTGATGATTTCTGTCTCCCATATGGCTACATGCAATATAGCTTTTTCCAGCTTTCATTTGGCCAGTCTACAGAGAGACGGTTTTCTGCTCAGCACCAGCTTGATTTCTCAGTAACCTTGCTGCTCAGGCAAATGAGGTCTTCAGCAATAGGGTCTTCCCAACTGTTTCTCAAGGAAAGCCAATAGCCTGTAATGTTTTGAAGGCAACAGCATCCTCCCTGGCCAACAACTCACTGGAAGGTATCCTATGCCAGGCACTGAAAATTTTCTAGTAACAATCTATAGCTTCTGCATGTGCCATTATTCAAAAGAGTAGGTTTACATAAGTCTTATTCAGAATATCTTGAATTTTGATTGACCCTCCCCCTGCCCTTCTTTCACACATTCTCTTCCCCTGGCCTCGCTCACTTAGGCCTTTCCCCTTCCTGTAATCTGTCCTTCTATTTCATATATACAATACCATCCCTTTAAGTCCTTCCTCTCCCCCCTCCCTTATAAGCTTTTTCTAGCTTACTGGCCTCTGCTACCAATTTTTGGTTCCAGCTCACACACAAATCTATACATTTGTAATTGGGATACACATATGCATTGTGTAATAATGCAACACACTACATACTTTGGCAACAAAACATTCACTCTTAAAGGCTTCTTGTCAGGTAGTTACATGAAAAGAATGCCTATGGGCTAAATCTGCAAATAATTATGCTAAAGGAATGAAGCCATACTGTTATGCACACTTCCCCGTTCATATAGAACTCTACAACAATGATTCACAAGTAGGGTCAGGATTCTCTCCCAGGGAACACCTGGGTATGTCTGGTGATGTTTTTAGTTATTAGAACTGGGACATGGGGCAAGGGTGATTGCACATGCTTATAATCCCAAGAATTGGTAGGCAGAGGCAGGGGGAAAAAGAGTTCAAGGTCATCCTCAGCTACACAACATATTTGAGACCAGCCTAGGTTACATAAGAGCCTGTCTCAATAACTAAGTTAATAAATAAATATTGGAATTTTTGCTACTTGCATCTACTGACTATAATTTATGGATGCTGATAAACTTGAATGCATAGGACAGCCTGCTACAAAAAAATATTTAGTTCAGAAAGTTAGTAACCTCAAGGTTAAGAGGCTGTGTTCTAAAAAATATAACCAATATACAGTCATAGAAAGGACATCAGTTTTTGCTTAAGAATGGAAGGCTTGGGCTGGAGTGATGGCTTAGTGGTTAAGCACTTGCCTGTGAAGCCCAAGGACCATGGTTCAAGGCTCAATTCCCCAGTACCCACGTAAGCCAGATGCACAAGGTAGCACATGCATCTCGAGTCCATTTGCAGTTGCTAGAGGCCCTGGTGTGCCAATATTCTCTCTACCTTTCTCTCTCTCACTCCCCCTCTCTCTCTCTCTCTCTCTCTCTCTCTCTCTGCCTCTTTGTCTATCTATTGCTCTCAAATAAATAATTAAAAATAAACAAATTTTTTTTTAAAGAATGGAAGGCTAAGGAGGAAATGAAAGGGAGGAATTACAAAATATAACCCAGAAACTTTTAGGAATGATGGATACATTCATTATCTTTATTTTTCTGATCATTCCTTGCATGTATCTTCATGTTAAAACTAATCAGTCTGTACACTTAAATAAGTGATATTCATTTTTGTCCATTATAAAGCTATTTCATAAAGATTTGAAAAGTAAAATAATAGAACAACAACTGTGTTGATCAGCTTTCCATTACCAAATGCCCAATACAATCAGCTTATAAACAGAAAGGCTTACTTTAGGCTCACAGAGTTGGAGATTTCAGCCCATGATCAGCTGATCCTGTTGCTTTAGGGCCCATGACAAGGCCCTACATTATGAAAGGAACATATGCAGATTTATAACTTTTCACTTGGTGGTAGTCAAGAGGAAAAGAATAAAGTCCTGAAATGTCGTCCCCACCCCTTAAAGTTTCCACCGATTCCCAAACATTTAATACATGGGCCTTGGGGGGGCGCATTCTAGATTAAAATGATAGCAATAACAAACAAATGCTTCTGTTCAATATGAATGATATACTGATCAATCCTCTCTTATGCAAAAAATAATAAAATAGCATACTTATGAGAGCGACCACAACCCAGCTTTAGGAATGACTTCTTGATTGGCTTTTCTCAGCAAAATACCTTGTACTGATTTTGATAAGAGTTGAAAGTAATACGGTCAAAATATAAGTAAGATTCAAAATCCAAGATGTGGATGAGAATAGATGTAAAGCACCGTCTAATCGTAGTCAAACAAAGGACAGCAGAGCAGAGATAATGAACAATTAATCGGGCTCATCTATCACTGGAGAAATCTGCTTTTCACACCTTGTAAGCATTCATCAGAGTGGATGGATTTTGTGGACCCTCAAGCACTGCTTTCAAGAACTCTCGGGTGGGGGAACTCACACTCATCCGTCACTTTGAGGTAGTCAAGGCTAGTGTAACTAGACAACTGAATAGAAGGTTTAATGGAAGCCAGTGGCAAATCTCACCAAAACTCTTAAAATCCCTGCTATGCTTGCTACAGCCCAGCTATGGTAAATAGTCTCCAAGACAGTCCCCTACAATCTCATCTCCACATACTGAGATGGGAGGGCTCCTCCCATCGTGGGCAGGGCTGGTTTGTGTCAGCAATCAAACTGTAGTGAGAACAGGAGAATAGTGGTAAGTCACTGCGAAGATTAGTTCTAAAAATAACTGCAGCCTTATTTACTTTTTTCTCTCTGTTCCTCTTTTCCCTTGCTCTCCCTCACTTTCTCCTCTCTCCATTCTCTTTCCTTCCATCTCTTCCTATTCCCCCTTTTCTCTGATGTTCACTCTGGTGTAAGATAACTATTAGTCATGACCAGCGTATGCAGCATCCACAGACTAAGGAACTAAGGCTGCTGAAATTGAAGTGGCCAACAGCCTTGTGAATTAGGCTAAAGATGGGTCCCCAGCACCAGGAGAGCCTTCAACAACAGCTTGACTACAGCTTCCAAAGAGAGTCTGAGTCATAATGACCCAGCTAAGACACTCCTAGATTCTTAACCTCAGAAACTTTTGAGATAACAAAAAATTTTCTTTAAACACAGTATGTCATTAATACCCTGTCCACCTTCTGAAATTTGTGAATTGAAGATAATCTGTAGTTAGCATGTCTGAGGTGGACAATGATCTTTAGTTAATGGAAGAAAAGAAGGAAGGATGTGAGGTGATCAGAGAAACATAACTCCATGTTCTATATCTATACAAAGAATTTTTCTCTCATTCAGAACATATACCTGAAGCACAATATGGAAATCTTATCACATACCTTTCCTCAGTAAGTGCCCCAAGAAAATAACCAAGGACTGGAATGTAATTCACAGATCAAATACAGACTTATTGACAATTTGTTGAAAATATAAAATATTTGATCTACAGGCTGTGTATAAAGACCAAGACGCTGTCTCCAGAAGACCCCAATTATACTATGCATGCCACCTCAGAGGAGAGCAAAAGATCTCTTTCATTAATACTTACAAACGGAAAAAGACTTGGTTAATAGATAGTGCTTTTTCAGCCTTGGTCAGGCTTTTGTCATGAGTGTTATTACTACTGGTCAAAGGTCTAAGAATAAGTGACTGTTCTGTGTTAATCTCTACACAGAGCACCTATATCATACCCTCGACCTCCAGGGCACAAGAAACATCACAGAAGACTGGACAGGAAGAATATAAGAGGTGGAGAATGTGGAAGAGTGCTGTGAAACATTGCCTTCTGGAGAGGATCGGGTCATTGCAGTAGTGAACTCACAGCAGCTGTAGTTTCCTGCAAACGATGGGGAAGTCCATCAACATTCCATCATGGAGAAGGAGCTCGAGATTCCACTCCTCCTAGAGGGACCTCTGTTAGTTAATGGTTGGTGGGACAGGAAGGGAATTTTCTTCAGTGGAATAGCCACTGGTAAGTTTCCCAAACCCCAATAAATAATCCCAATCAACCATGCTCATGCTAGCAACCATAATTAAACCCAATAGGTCACAAGGAAACAAAATATAAAGTGAGTGAGGGGCTAGTGAGAAGAAGGGGTTCTTGAGGAGTGGGAGGTAGACAAGAGAAGGCGGTGGAGGGTGAATGTGACCAAAATATGTGATATACATATATTAAATAATCATAAAGAAATAAATAATTTGGGGAGTAGGCTCAATGGGTAAAGGCACTTCTTATGTATACATGAGGACCTGGGATTGATCCCAGAAGCCACATTAAAAAGGCTACATATGCCTGTAACCCCAACACTGAGAGGGACAGAGACAAGACAATCTCTGGGGTTCCTTGGTCATCCCATTTAACCTAACCAAGAAGCTCCCAGGGAAATTAAGATGGAAGAGCAAAAGAGAATACTCAACATCCTGTTCTGGCCTCCACATAGATGAGCACAGGTGCACATATCCACACACCACACCAAAAATTATAATAATAAACTAACGAAAGAGTTTATTAATAAAACTTTTCTTTTTGCTGCAAAAAAAAAGAAAAACATAAGAGAGAAAGATAAGAATACGGACCATGGTTGTTCAAATATAATACTTTGAAAAGCAATTATTTAAAACCATGCAACATGAACACCACCATACCGTGGTTCACAACCTCACTTGTATATGGCAATTACACCAAAAGCCTTTTCTTTTTACTTCCCAAGTTCTGGGATGACAGGCATACATGATAATGCTGGGTTTCTGCAGAGGTAGGGGTCAAATCCAGAGATGCATGTATGCTAGGCAAGCATAATCTACCAGCTGAATTTTACATCACCAGCCCACAATAGTTTCTAAAATTCTTGAGAGCTATGGCTTTGTCTTCTGTACATGACAGGACCATTGCGCACATGACTACACAGCAGCTATGGATACCTGCATAAGACCTGCACACGAGGGGGCCAATCAATATTCTACTATGGATAGCGGGTGGCTTATGAGGAAATGCACCTCCCTGAAGAGCTAATGACAGTTAATGGTTGCTGGAGGAAGGGCAGTCCTTCTCCTCTGTGGCATAGAGAGTGGTAGGAGTAGGAAGAAGAGGGGGTACAGTAGCACTGGAGAAGATAATGGAACATAATATGGGGTGCATATGATCAAAATGCAATGTATGCATAAAAATATCAAAAAAATAAATAAAACATGGAAAAAAAACACTGAGGATAGGGTTGGGGAGATAGCTTAGTGGTTAAAAGGCTCTTGCTTGCAAAACCTCTTGGCTCAGGTTCAATTCCAAACTGAACAAGCATTCGTTTGCAGTGGCACGAGACCCTGGCACAACCATAAAGACACGCACACATGCACACACTTGCAAATAAATAAATAACTTTTTCTTGCAAAAACACTGAGGGATAACTATGGAATGAAAAAACATCCTTTTGTTTTGTTTTGGTTTTGGTTTTTTGAGGTAGGGTCTCACTCTAGCCCCGGCTGACCTGGAATTCACTATGTATTCTCAGGTGGCCTCAAACTCATAGTGATCCTCCTACCTCTGCCTCCCCAGTGCTGGGATTAAAGGTGTGTGCCACCACGCCCAGCTCTGAAAAACATTCTTACATGCAGAGCACACTCAGTTGACAACATCAGCGTCTTTATGGTGAGAAACAGCAAGGGTGTTTATTTATTAAATGTCTCCAGATGATTCTAATGTGTGGCTTGTTGAAGAATGGCTGAGCTGTGGTTGTGAGTAATCCACCACAAACACTAAAGAGGGAAGAGGGAAAGAAAAACCTGAATTCAGCAACTCTGTGCTGTCCCTTTCATGAAGCTACCCTAACAGCCTAATGCTCTAACGGCCCCTGTCTACTTGACAACATAAACTCAGCAAGCTATCATGGTATTGATTGTATTTCTCGTTTTCCTCAGCACAGGGAATGCTGCGGACATTCTATCCATGCTAAGCAAGAATGGCGGTTTGCTGTCTCTGTCGTACAGCAACCGTGTCTATAAAGCTGGATGTCAGAGCAGTCTCTGTTCAGCCAGTTCTAGTTATTGGGCCAGCCATCACAGCTGCTGGTGAATCCCAAGTCTTCTCCAGACTGGGGGTAGTCGTGGTGCAAGAAGGTATCAATAGATGCAGTCCCTAGAGTGCCCCTTTGTTCTTCACACAGCCATGTGACTCCAACATGTGCTGTGCTGTGGCCTAAATGGCAAATTTGGCACACCATCTCCAGAGAACTGGTCCTCTGTACTTCTCTCTCATTCAAGACATTGTAGACTACTAATTGCAAATGTTTGAAGTGGTCATTATAAAAGGTGTATTGTGACGTAGAGTAAGCTTGGGATCTTCTCTAAGGGTTAGTAAGGGGTACAAAGGATAATTATGAATCTAAACCTCAAGAAAATTGCATTTCCAATGCCCTACAAAGTGACCTGTGTTGGGGTCCTCCTTAGGGCCAGCCCAGGCGGGATGCCAGGGTCTCTGCCGAGTAGGGGGTGAGAGGCGTGGAGTCACGACATAGACTCCAGGAGTTGGGTGGAAGCAGGCATAGGGCCAGCTGCTGCAAACTCGTTTATTCAAGGAAGTATAGGGGGTTTAAAGGGTTTGGCTGGCCAATCATTGTATGGGGTGGTCCCCTTCTTGTGACCAATGACAGCCTGTCTCCAGGCAGAACATCTCATAGCAGCTTTCTCATGAGCTTGGGACTGTAGCTGTTGTCACGCCAGGCCTGTGCAGGACACCATGTCCCCAGAAGCCACTTCCTGGTTTCTTCTGGTATGTGGTCTGGCTAGGGCCCGACCTGCATTGTGCCATACATATCCTCCTTTTTGTTTTTATTGTTGGTAACTCTGGGAGGCATGGTTCTTTGCCAAGCCATTGTTGAACCCAGGACCCAAGGGATATCACATGCGATGGTGCCTGTCTTGGGTTGCCCCATCTCATGGGGTCTTACCCGTCATTGACTACCTGCCATCCTGGTAAGAAAACCTGAGGGGCGTGGCCTGGTTTCTTTTAGCATGCAGTCTGGCTAGGGCCAGACCTGCATTGTGCCATACAGACCTGTAGTTGCAAGGAGCTAAGAATTATTCTGCTTTCAGATTCTTGTGTTTATCAAGAATCTGTATATTACAAAATCCAAGCTGCTTCTTTAAGAATATCTTTAGGTTTCCACTGGGAATTTCATCAATGCACAAAGATGTTAATTGAAGAACAATAAAAGTATTTAGAAGATTTATGACCCACAGTTATTACTTGGGAGAATGGATTTCTTTTCTTTTATTTATTTAATTAATTACAGACATACTTAGTATGGCTACATCATGAGTTGGTGCCATCCCTTCCCTCATCCCTGCCCTCCTTCTATTGCTTGCCCTCTTCAGGGGGGTTGCAAGTATTCCCCTAGCGATTATGGGTTATATATTGTGGGAACAGCAGTCAGTTCATATGAAAGAATACATGTGGTTCAAAATTCTTGTCATAATCCAATTAACATGTGGCCATCATGTTAAAAAATCAGGTGGTGTCCCAAGACAATCTGACGAAAAAATAAATGTAAAAGAAGTGTAATTGTCAGGTGAATGCAAACAGATAATTTAATGAATTACACAGTAGATTAAAGAAATTAGAAAAAGCAATCAAGAAGCTAGGTTTTTATTTTAAAAGGAAGGATTTTTTTTTTTGCACACCCATGAAAAGGTTCAGCACTTCAAGTTTTTCTTTTTCTAATCCAGAGATCAAATAAGAGCAAGGATGTAATTTCTTTTCTTAATAAAAAGAACTTTTACCACATTATTACCACATATTCTCACACGGAGCCAGTGGAGAGGAGGCAGGGCTGTATTACAAAGCAGTGTTAATGTTTGGGGGTAATTTTCTGTGCCTAAAGTTTCTTATTATAATAATTTGAACTGGGAAGATGCAATTATTATGCAGCAATAAAAGGCTATTGTGTTGAAGGACCACTTGTTCATTACCTGGTCCAGGGTATGTTTTTATTGCTGCTTTGTAGAAACGGTATGATGAAATTTGTGGCACATGAAAACACAATGCATACAAAGCTGTTAATTGTACTGTTTGTAATGATAAATAATTGTAGTTTTTGTTTGTAATGATAAATAATAATGAAAAATAAACATCCATAAATAGGAAATATTTTAAATAAATTTTGATATATCTATTCAATGAAATAGACCACTGTTAAAACAATCTTGGTTTACTAAATTTTCTTAACAAGTATAGATACATGAAATTAGATACTGTTTAGTATATATGAAATGCAATCATTTGTGGGGGGTATAGAAAATTAGATATGTATAAGTAATTCTATATGCATAGGCCAATTAAAAATAACAGTAATTATAAGAGGAAGATTGAGAGAAACAATTTTTTAAAAAAAATTATTATTTTTCTTCATTTGAGAGAGAGAGAAATAGGCGGGGGGGGTGGGGGAGAGAGAATGGGAATGCCAAGGCCTCCAGCCCCTGCAAACAAACTCCAGATGCATGCATTCCTCTGTGCATCTGGCTTACATGGGTCCTGGGGAACCAAACCTGGGTCCTTTGGCTTTGTAGGCAAGTGCCTTAACCACTAAGCCATTTCTCCAGCCTCAAGAGAAATAACTTTTTGCATAGTATTATACATAGTTAGTATTCCTAATTAAACAATGATAATTTGGTATATGTGTATGTTCAATATCTTTAACTTATTCTTGTACCCTGTAAGGAGGTGTTGTTAATATTTAATGTACCCTATCCACAATATATATCTAACTAGTTATTAACCATTAGCTTTGAAAATAGATTAGCTGGGCATAGAGACACATGCCTGAAGTCCCAACTATTTGGGAGGCTAAGACAGGAGGATCACTTTGAAAGCACAAGTTTAAAACCATCCTGTGCAAGATAGTGAGAATTTGTGTCCAAAAAAAGTGTTGATTAAAAATTTACATCCAGGGCTAGGAAGATAGCTCAATGGATAAAGGTTTTTACCTGCAAAGCTTGCCAGCCCAGGTTTGATTTCCCAATACCCATATAAAGTCAGATGTGAAAAGTGGTATGGTGCATGCATCTAGAGTTCTTTTGCAGTGGCAGGAGGACCTGACATACCCATACTGACTGTCACTAATGTCTCTCTCTCTCTCTCTCTCTCTCTCTCTCTCTCTCTCTGGAATGGTATCTTATAGACACAGAGTGGCCATTGCATCTGTGACCTCACAGCAGCTATTTTACAGCACAGGCTGTAAATATGGGGCCCATCAACATTTCAACATGGATAATGAAGGAGGGCAAAAAAGACCCAAAATAGAAGAGGGAATAGTCAAAAAGAAGTGATTAAGTGGAAGAGGAATAGGTGGGAAGATGGCTCAAGTAGAGGTGCTTGCTTGAAAAGACGATCATCCTGGGTTTAATTCCCAAGTCTCCTATGTAAGCCTGATGCAAAAAGAAAAAAATGGCACAAGTGTCTAGAATTGGTTTGCAGTAATAAGAACACCTGGCATACATAAACACGCACACACACACACACAAAGATCAATAAATAAAAAAATTTAAAGTAATAGGAGGGGATTATGATTAAAATGCATTATGTTCAGTGATGAGCATTGTCAATAAGAAGGTTTAACAAAAGATTATAGTTCATGTAGGTAACTGAAATTTAGACAGAATATTGAAGAAGAGAGTGCTATATAAAAGAATTCTGCACTGGGCATCTTCTTTAAGATTTTTTTAACTTACTGATCTGCACCAGATACTTGCATCAGTTTTTGAATCCAGCTTACATGGCTGGTTTGACAATTACTCAGGCTGGCAGGCTTTATAAGAGAGTTCCTCTAACTGCTGAACCATCTTTCTAAGCTCTTTGGCACGCTTTTAAGTAAAAAAAGATGACCGGGCACCTGTAAGCTGAATAATTCTCAATGCTCATCCAGGGCTAGGAGATATCCAAGTTCCAAGTAGCTATTTTAAGGCTTCATTGAAACCTTGTACAATAGGTAGACTCCCTAGAAGGGTCACGCATTAACAAGGGCTAACCTATGCCTACAATAAGGGATACTTGAGACTAAAAGCCTAAGAACAAGCCTCAAAAATAACATTATCTCTACTACCTGACAAAAGAAAATCCTAAATTCTAAAAGGGCAACAAAATCTTGATTCTTGATGATGTCTGTTACTCCATCAAATAAAGATATGCAAACGAGATAATGTGAACAAGAAAAAAGTTAATTCAAAGAAAAAGGTTACAGTAGGATCCAAAGAAAAATATGAATAAAATGAAGAAAGAGACACATAGCTGGAGAGATTTCTCAGTGGTTAAAGGTATTTGCTTGGAAAGCCTGAAGGCCAGGGTTTGATTCTCCAGTACCCATATAAAACCAGATGCTCAAAGTGGTGCATGTGTCAGAAGTTTGTTTGCAACAGTAACAGACCCTAGTGTACCTATGTTCATTCTCTCTCAAATAAATAAATAAGATATATTTTTAAAAGGAAAGAGATTGAATCTATAGGAAAGAATGGCATAGAACTTGTAGAAATAGGGGCTAGAGAGATGGCTCAGCAATTAAGGTGCTTGCCTGCAAACCCTAACAACCCTGGTTTAATTGCCCAGTGCCCAAGTAAAACTGGATGCACAAAATGATGCATGCATGGGAGTTAATTCTCAGTGACTAGAGGCCCTGGTTCACCCATTCTGTCTTTGTGATTTTTATTTAAAAAAAAAATTGAACTGGTAGAAATAAAAAGTGCAGTCTCATAACTGACATTTTCTGCATGCCCATGGCACGCAGTTAGACACTACAGTGACTTGAAGATATGGTAAAAGCAGCCATGTAAACTGAGTCACAGAAGCGAAAATCCTGAATAAAACAAGGAACTGTTTGGGTACTAACTGGACAATACTGAAAAAAATATACATGAAATTAAAATACTGGAATTCAAGCATCAGACTTAAGCGATTGGCTCTAAATTTTCCAACTCAATGAGTACTCCAAGTCCACAGAGACGCATAGTGCTCACCTAACCAGTCGCGTCATCACGGATGCTAAAATGATAATCTTCAAAGAAACCAGAGCAGGAAAAGCACAGACAGGACTTAAAGAAAAGCAGAATGACAATGACAGTGATTTTGATGTCTCACCAGAAATTATTCAAGCTAAACACAGTCGAATGGCAAACTTCATGGCTAAAGAAAAATTATCCATCTTAAATTCTATATCCAGTGGAAAAATATACTTCAACAGTGAAGAAAATAAAGGCTTTATAGATATGGGGGGGGAGCCTCTCACAGGCAGTTCTGTCCATGTATAGCTGTTGAAGGAAATTCGCCTGATTCAAGTGAATGGTATCCCATAGAGTCTCAGCTCTACACCAGAATGAACAGAATAGACGGACAAAGCCATTAGATGGCATTTCTTCTTATTATTATTATTTTCTATTTTTTATTTAATAAAAAATAAATCGTCGGTGCCTGCGTCTGCGCGAGCTCCACCAGATGGAGCCCTACTGGCTGTGGGTGCTCATGAACCCCAGCCTGAGCATGCTGGACAGCCACCTCCTGGCCTGTGTGCCCCATTTCCAGGAGGTGCAGACCTCAGGGCTGGACCAAAAGGAGAGCCAGTGGTGTGGCCAGCAAGCAGGTGGACAGCCCGAATCATCCAGCACAAGAGGGACAGGGCTGTTTATTCACTGACAAAATGAATAGTGAAATATTTACCAACCTTCATTGGATGGAAGTAAATGACTGAGCTTTAATGCTTGAGTTGAAGGTTGAAAACCCTTTGGCTTGAGCTGGGCTGTCTCACTTGGAATTGGCTCAGATCTGACAGAAAACAGTGGACTACCAGGAGGTGCTGTGTGGAAATAAGTAGGGAAATTTTCTCAGTAGGAATGACTTCATAAGACATGCATTATAATCTACCTAAAGCCAGCATTTGATAATAATGTAGTTTCCCAATACTTGAAAGCTTCGTTTCAAAATACAGATAAAGCTGGGCATAATCCCAGCGCTTAGGAGACAGAGGCAGGAAGATCCCTGCAAGTTGGAGGCCAGTCTTGTCTACATAGGGAGTTTTAGGCCAGGGCTGTACATTGAGACCCTGACTCTAAAAAACAAATGCAAGCCAGGCGTGGTGGTGTACACCTTTAGTTCCAGCACTCAGGAGGCAGAGATAGGAGGATCACTGAGAGTTCAAGGCCACCCTGAGACTACATAGTGAATTCCAGGTAGCCTGAGCCAGAGTTGAGACCCTACTTCAAAAAACCAAAACAAAAAAAAAAAAACAAATGCAGTTAAGGTTGTGATTGACCATCTTCCTTGAGTGTTTTCTTTGCTTTTCAAAGGGCTTGTGTCTGATATGAAGAGTCCTCAGTTTGCCTCCAACACTAGTTACATGTTCAATGAAGTGTTTAACTACTACAGGATTAATATCACTTAATAACATAGACATTTTAATAAATTGGGATAGTTTAGATCTCACACACCAAAAAAAAAAAAACTGTGATAGTGACACTATATAATAATACCAAGGAGATTATAACATTAAGAAATAAAATTATCACAAGATAATACTATTTTATGAGAGTTACATGGGGTTTTGTAACATACAAAGAAATATAATGATAATACAATAAATGGCAAAACACTGCTCCAGAGCCATAGTTTTTATATACAAGGGGTGTGTGATTTTTGCAGGTAAAACATTGTAAATAGAATAGCCAAGAAAAATTTTTAAAAAGAAATAAACTGGGCTGGAAAGATGGCTTAGCAGTTAAGGTGCGTGCCTGCGAAGCACAAGGACCCCAGTTTAATTCTCTAGGTCCCACATAAGCCAGATGCACAAGGGGGCGCACACATCTGGAGTTCATTAGCAGTGGCTAGAGGCCCTGGCATGCCCATTCTCCCTCTCGCTCTCTCTCTTTCCCTCTCACTGTCTCTAATAAATAAATTAAAAATTTTTTAAATCTTTAAAACAAAAGAAATAAACCAAGTCTGAGGAGATGGGTGAACAATTAAAAGCACTTGTTTACAAAGCCTGGGGCCCAGGTTCAAATCCCCAGCACCCAGGTAGAGCCAGATGCACAAAGTGGCACATATATCTGGAGTTCATTTGCAGTACCAAGAGGCTCTGGCATACCCATTTGCATTCATTCTCTCCCCTCTCTCTCTCTCTCTCTCTCTCTGCTTTAAAATAAATTTTACAAAAAGAAGTAAAACAAGGGGTTAACTACTGGTGAAAAAATGAAATAGAAATTAGTTATAATTTGTCATTACATGAAGGAATAACCAAACTATTTAGGGAGGGAAAAAAGAGATTGAAAAAAAAGGCATTAGAGCGCTGAGCCTGGGTGTTCCACTGTTATCCTAGTTGTGTGTCCTCTATGGCATCTGTCAGCTCCATAATGTATGACTTGCCCTACTTCCTTTGCTCTTCTTAAGTGAATGCTCACTTTATCTGTGGGTTTGCATTTGAAATCTTGTATTACATTTTCTTAAAGAGAGCACTCAGAATTATTTATGCTTTAAGCCATGGAAGACCCATAGACAAGGTGTTGCCTCCAGGCCTGAAAGAACAAAGAGTGGACTTTGTCAAGCTTTCAGAGCAGGCCGTGTGATGGTTTTTGTGCTTTCTTGCTAATGCAATTTTTATATATGACAAAATTGGGTCTAAGACTTGTTTTCAATGTAATATCTACTTGGTAGGCGACTGCAAGGGAGGAGGTCAAAACAGGGAAACCATATAATTTATCAAGCAAACCAGGACTCTTTGAAGAAAGCTCGCAACCAAGCCGAACAGGACGCCACATCATAGACATGGAAGAAGTCTGGTCCAAGCAAAGTGGATCAATCACCTTGACCATCTCAAACCTGAAGGACATTATCAAAACCTTCAACGTAGATTTATTTCTTCTTGAGCCAACTTGCAATAGCTGAAACTTATGTGTACAGGGTGTGTACATACATGAGTATGTGTTCTGTGAGTATGTGTTCAGATACACAAGTACTTGAGCAAATTTTAACAATTGTTTTTTATATGTGTGTGTCTGTGCTTATAAATCTATGCACATATAGAAATACAAACAATTATAGGCAGATTTGTGTAGGTATGTGTGTATATTAATTTTAAAATCTGTTGGTAACTTTTTCTTCATAAATAACAGGGTGATCATGTCAGATATAATCTTTAGGAAGAACGGAAGAGGAATATTTAGAGTCACTTCATACTCAAAAGACATATTCATGAACAAATTGAAGGCTGTTTTTTTGGACAGAACAATGCCATTACTGAATAATGCCATTATTTGTGTCTCTGTCTTTGTGGAGTCCAGTTCTCCATTGCCAGGCTCAGTAAGAAAACTGACCATCTCCATGCATTCTCAAAACCCAGCCAAAGCAGAGATAGAGAGTGAGAGAGTCCCAAAGGCAGACAGAAGGCACATCAGATGTTTCTTGTGTCTTATCTTCTCTCTAAAATATACTCCAGATACAATGCTAAACTCCCTTCAAGGTCATCTCATGGATTAAGTAAATATAACTAGCATTCTCGCTGTCTTCTGTTTTAGGAGTGACATTAAAAGCATCAGAATTTTGACATGAAATTTAAAAATTGTGTTTTGTTTTTGTTTTTCAAATCTCAGTCATGACTGGTTCTCTGTGTCTGTTTCCTGTGTGGAAAGAAATCTACCACCTCTCAGTTCCTAAAACAGTTGCCAATAGCCTTTCATCAGAACAGGCTCTGGGCACCTCTGTCAGTCAACATCTCGTTTCCAATGCAAGGTGACAGCAGAGTCATTAGGAGAAAATATAGACTAGGTGTGACTTCGCACTCAAGTAGATTGCTGGTTTCTGGCGTGGCAGGTGTAAAAGACAGTGAAGAATGAATGTGTGCCTCAGAGAATGCAAAACTGCACCTCAGCTTAGTATCCACCATAGATGGACGTTCATATCAGGACAAGTTTTATTAGCATACAAAGAATTAGGCTTCATTCAATTAAGTTTCAAACAAAATTTGTTTTTGTTGCCTTCTGCCCTCTCTTTTTCCCCACCAACCCCCACCATAGTGTCCTTTCTGCTTTCATCCCACATGTGACAATTTGCCCCTTCCTCACATTTTCAACATCTAATGGTCTCCAATATACTTTCATAGCACAATCCCATTCTCACATCCCCTTTTTTACATATATGCAAATATCAAAGTTACAATCCACATAGGAGAGGGAACATGCAATTATTGTCTTTCTGGGCTCTGGTTACCACACTTAGGATAATAGTTTGCAGTTTCTTCCATTTTTCTAATTTCCTAATTTAATTTTTGCTTACATCTGAATAAAATTCTATGGCATATATGCACCATATTTTCATTATCCAATTACTAGCTAATCGACATCTAGTTTGGTTTCTTTTCCTACTTAATATGGCTAGAGCAGCAATGAACAAGGATGTGCAAGTATCTCCACCATAATGTATAGAAGCCTTTATATGAGTCCAGGAGTGGTATAGCTGAGTCATATGGTGTGGCAGTTTGAATGTGAATGCATGCCCCCCATAGCCTGGGTATTTTTGATTAAGTGTCTTGCTTAAGTCTCTAGCAGCCTGCTGGAGAAGGTATCACTGGGGTAGATCCTGGATTCGAGCCCAAAGGTGTGGGGAGAGCAATTTGAGCTCCGGCAGTCTGTGCTTGTTTGTGGTGCTGGCTGGTTTTGGATGTTTCTCTCTGCTTGCATCTATGAAAGGGATCTAGCTTCTTTGGCTATTGATGGAACTTGCCCTGGATCTGTATGCCTAAAATAAACCCATTCCTCCCATGAACCGTGTCTGGTTTGATTTTTACCTTTAAAAAAATATTTTATTTTTTATTATTTATTTGAGAGAGAAAGAGGTAGAGAGAGAAAGAGAGAGAATATGAGCACACCAGGGCCCCAGACACTTCAAACAAACTCCAGATGCATGAGCCACCTCTTTATGTATCTGGCTTATGTGGGTCTTTGGGAGAAGAACCTGGGTCCTTTGGCTTTGCAGGCAAGTGTCTTAATCACTGAGCCATATCTCTGGTCCTGAATTTTAGCTTTTTGAGAAGCCTCCTTACTGATTTACACAGTGACTGCTACCAGTTTGCACTCCCAACAACAGTGAAGAAGAGTTCCCTTCTCCTCACAACTAGCATTTGTTATAATTAGGTTTTGATCATAACTAGCCATTATGACTTGGGTGAGATGGAATCTCAAAGTGGTTTTAATTTGATTTTCCCTAAGACCTATGGATATTGAACATTTTTTTAAAAAATATTTGCTGGTCATTGTGTTTCTTCTTTTGAGAACTATCTCTTCATTTCATTATCTTTTTTATTGACTGGAAGGATGTTTTGGTGTTTTTTTTCAAGTTATTAATGTAACATAGTATATCAAAATAATTTTTAAAACAGATTCTGGGATGGAGAGATGGCTTAGTGGTTAAGGCACTTGCCTACGAATCCTAAGGACCCTGATCCCCCAGTAGCCATGTAAGCCAGATGCACGAGGTGGTGCATACATCTGGAGTTTGTTTGCAGTGGCTGGAGGTCCTGGTGTGCTCATCCCCTCTTTATATATTTTTCTCTTTCTCTTTCTCTCTCTCTCTCTCAAATAAATAAATAAATAATATTTTTAGAAAATAGATTCTTCTGTCTATAACAGAAAGAAGAAAATGCAACTCTGACTTGAAGTTGAAATGTAGTCAATAGATTTTATGTGATTTTTTTGAGACTTTGGTGAAAGAGCTATTAGATTTATTTCTGGATTTCCAATATTTCTTGTGCTGTTTCTAGTGAAACTAAATGCTGTACTCCCAAGTGTTGTCATCTAAACAATTCTGAAGAGAAGTTTTCTTTTTAGGTGAATGAGTAAGTGAAGGACTGCCGGACTTAGAGATCGCAAACTTACGGTTAGCCCTCAGATCACTGAGGTGTGGATGGCAGCTCAGGACCCTCTAGAAGGCCCGGCTTCACTGATACATTTGTTCTTTTCTCTTCTGTCTATCTGGCTTATCAGTTCAGGTACACAGACTCTTGGCATACCACCATGCCTAACATATACTTGATTTTATCTATGATTATATCATGAACTCCTGTCCCGTTTCCCTTCCCCTACCTCTAGTCACCTATTTTCACATAAGTAAAACGTGTCTCACACACCATCTTTATTAGTACATAGACATATTTGTAATCCTGAAATAAATTTCAAGAAGTGTTATAAAATTTTATACGTTTGCCGGATGTGGTAGCACACATCTTTGATCCCAGCTCTTGGGAGGCAGAGGTAGGAGGATCACTGTGCAGAAGCACAGAGTGAGTTCCAGGTCAGCCTGGGCTAGAGTGAGACCCTACCTCGAAAAAAATATACATATACATTATATTACATTTACATTTCTTTTTAAAAATATTTTATTTTTATTTATTTATTTATTAGAGACAGAGAGAGGGAGCAAGAGACAGAAAGTGAGAATGGGCACACCAGGGCCTCTAGCCACTGCAAACAAACTCCAGGTGCATGTGCCACCATGTGCATCTGGCTTACGTGGGACCTGGAGAATTAAACCAGGGTCCTTAGGCTTCACAGGCATGTGCCTTAACCACTATACCATCTCTCCAGCCCTACTTTTCTTTTTTTAAATGTTACACTGGTCTCTAGTTCTCACCACATTGCTATTTGTCAGTATCACTGGTTAACCCTGAGAACGACAAAGCATTGCACCTGTGGTTACACCACGGCTTAACTGTTCTTCTAGAATCGATTGTCTATCACACACAGAATCTTTCCCAATGCACACGAGGCTGCCTCCAGCACATCCTGTGAGTCTACACCTCAGTTTCTTGTACAGTGGAATAAGCTAGTGAGGTTCTCAGGCTGCATCCATATTTAACATCACTAGCCTGCCATCGTGAGCATATACCCCACTGTCTCAGACCGTGGAATGGACAGTGCAGCTTCAGAGTGGATTCAGGTTTAACGTCACCAAATAGTGTGACAGTATCCTTCAAGTGGCTGTGCTTGGGGATTTGCTCACTCATAGATTCTTCTTTCTCAATATAATTATCTCTTTTGTAACATAAAGCTAGTGATATGTGTAAATTTTTGCATTTCTTTGGAATATCTCTTTATGTATACTCATTAACCATTTGATTTCTGCCTTTTCTAAATTACCTATTTGTCATCTTTGTCTAATTTTCTATTTGTTTTCCTGTTTTTTTTCCATGTCCATTTGACAGTCTTCTGTCAAATGTATTTTAGATATTCAATTTCTTCTTATATTTAAGAAATATTGCAAATACCTTCCCCTAGTCTCTCATCATGTTTTATCTTAGTTATTGGTAACTCTGTTAAGCAGAAAATAAATTCGTCTATGACAAAAAAAAATCAAATACATGATAGTTTTCACCCAATGATTTATTCTTACGGCATCTGATGATTTTGGCCTTTTCACAATCCAAGATTATAAAGATATTTTCACAGTACCACACAGTATAAAGCGTGTGCCTTGGTGAGGTCTTTCAGAAGCTCTGGCCCACAGAACTGCGAGATCTAATGAAATCTTTCCTTAAAGATGCCACTGAGCTGAAGGGTTTAATGTACAGCAATAGGTAACAAGATCATCATAAGATGGCAAACGATGAAGTTCCTACAGGGAAAGACAGATTAAACCATGCCGCATCTAGATTTTGAAAAGAAAATAAAAACAACCCAGAACAGGTTTAATCTAGACTTCCAGGAGAAAAATCAAAGCAGCCAGACTGATCCCCGTGTGGACAGCACATGCTCTTCTAGAACCCCAGCAGTAAAGAAGTCAGGATAACGGAGAACAGGGGGGCTCACAGGGGACTGTGACATCCGGAAGTGCATCTGTGTGGACCACGTGCCCCCCCACCCCATAGTGCTGTATCTACTTAATAACTGGACTGGCTAGCCTCACTGTGGAAACATCAAAATGTGCTTGGGTTTGCTCTTTGAATTCTCAAGAGTGATTTGTAAAACACCTTTTTGATATGCTAAAAGCCTCTAATGAGGACAGAAAATAATGATTCAAAAAAAAAAAAAAACAAGCATTAGGTTGCAAACAAGAAGGGCTATTCCTTTACCACTTAATAGGCGGCATATGGGAATGAAGGCTGGCTTTTCATTCACCAGTACGTATTACAAAGTGGGCAACCTATCACTGACCTTGGAGAATGCAAATGAGTATTTGCCTTTAATTTCACCCAATTTTATAAAATTCAAAAGCCAGTTGCCCAGGAGATAGTGCTGAATGGTGAGTGGTGATATAAGGGGAAAGGGCATCAGATTTTAGATATACCAAGTCCAATGTCACACGGTGAAAGAACCACAGAGTTGTTGGGAAAGTCTGGTCGGTTTTTTTTGTTTGTTTGTTTGTTTGTTTGTTTGTTTTCTATTTGGCCTTAGTTTCCTCATCTATAAGAAGATAACACTTCCTGTTTCTCAGGACCAAAGTGCAACCTTCTTTCTAAATTAGCACACTACAGTACTAAATAAACCCTATCTTCCCGTTTACCACTATCATTAGTGGGGAATCTCACTAATGCAGAACAGGGTTAAAACCAAGAGTGTTCATGAAATGACAGCACTTTGACAAAATGTTTTCCCAAACCACTGAGTCTTTAGGTTAAAGATGGAAAAACAACAATGACAAAAAAAGAAATATGGTAACTAAACCCTTTGGGATTCAGGACTAAAATCAGTTTAGACTAAGTACTCAAAAGCAGTCTAGAGTTACAAAGAGTTCCTGAAGACAGCTCAACCTGACCCGTGCCTTGATGATGAACCATCAAGAACAGGGAAATCTTTTGGTGAAGAGCAATAGAAATGAAATCAGAGAGAGGGATGCTGCCACCAAGAACTCTTCCTGGGGAGAATACTCAGTATTTGGGAAGAATAATTTGACAAGTCAAGCCGGCAATGATTGCTGCTCAACCAAGATGGGACTGGCTCCCACTTCCTGTTTCGGTACTGCCCTGCTCCTCAGATTCATTGTGCACCTGCCCCTGGGGCCACAGGAGAACCACTTTGAGAGGCTACTCGCAGGTGACTGGTGCCTCATCAATATACAAGGAGACAGTTTCAAGTGTATGCATGTAT
Source organism: Orientallactaga sibirica (assembly GCA_036365145.1). NCBI lineage: Eukaryota > Metazoa > Chordata > Mammalia > Rodentia > Dipodidae > Orientallactaga > Orientallactaga sibirica. The sequence goes on along the minus strand of JAEOAD010000004.1, from coordinate 4,353,315 downwards.
AACCCTGTGGGTAAGCACTTGTCTGATGACCAATTATCCTGGGTCATGGACACCCATCTGTCTTGTCTCAACTCATAAACTATGTTGTGTCATTTACATGCCACAGGATCAGCTGCCATCCAGGACTTAACCTGAGAGTGCATTTTTGTTTGACCTTGTTCTCATCTGTGCTCTGTTCCCTCATCCCTTCTCTAATTTCTCATGGGAAACCCTTAAATAAATCATTCACTTGGGAGTCCTCGTCTTAGAGAAGTCCTACCAAGACAATGAGCCACTGAAGAGCAGGCTGCAACCCAAAGGGGAAGCATAAGTAGAATAGAACATTGGCAGGTCCAATTAATTGGAAAACCCTTTGTGTTGGAGTTTGGGAATAGAAATGCCATAGTTACCGAGGAAGAGCAAATGATTTGTGTGATGTAATCTTCACCACCCCCACCCCACAGGTACAAACCTCATCTACTGTGAGGTACTGAGTAATGTCTTAGATCACATTCTAAGGTGTTTACACACCACGTATGTTCATTTAAAGGACTGGATCAAGGGCTGAATGCTTTACTGGGATGAGCAGAGTTTAGTCATGTGGACCAATGCAGGGTCAGAGGATAAGAATACCTTGCTTTCCAGTTACACATACAAAACCAATATTTTACCTTGACATGGGGAAATGGCTAAAAGAATATTAACCTAATCCTAATCCATTTGTCCTCTGCTTCTATCAATCCTTTATTTTTAAAAATATTTTATTAATTATTTATTTGTGAAGAGAGAGAGAGAGAATGGAAATGCCAGGGCCTCCTGCCATTGCAAACAAATTCCAGACATACGTGCCACTTTGTGCATCTGGCTTTACGTAGGTCTGGGGAACTGAACTCTGGGCCATCAGGTTTTGTAAGCAATTGCCTGTTACCGCTGAACCATCTCTTCTGTCCATCTATCAACACTTTCTATAAAATGCTTAAGCTATACTTTTCCGTTATTCAAAATCTAACTTAGTTAAATCCTTTTCTGTATTCTTTTGTTCAATGCTTGGTGTCATCTTGACTCCTAGGTGGCTCTTTTCCCATCTTTCCTGACTCCCCTTTCTTCGGATGTCCTCTCATCTTCCCATAATTGAAGGCTGATGTCATCTGGAAAAAAACATGCACTCTCTATTTTCAGATGCTCTGTCATCAACACAGCTGCCTGGCATCCTGTCATTGCCCATTGCTGTCAGTTAATACAAGAACACAAACCTTCAGTGACATTATGCAAATGTGTAACCTTCCCTGGAGACTTTCTGCTCGGATGCCAGTATCTAAGTTGCACTGAAATAGCACTTTGTCCATATAGACAGATGTAACACACTCTAATGTGTGTCACAGGAACAAAGAAAGATGGTCTTGACCTCATTTGCTAAGGGTATCTACAATTTCTAGAGTGAAGAAGCATTCTGGAAACAAAAAATATAACAAGAAAAAAATGCCTTTACAATTCCATAATTCGCAGCATATGGGAGAAGCATTCAGTAGCAGTAGAATTTAAAATTCAGTGAGTGAACTTTCCACCTCTACTTCTTCAAAAAACAGTGTGAGCTTTCCACAATCCATCCCACGTTCAAATGCAATGGAATCAGAAGGAGTCTATTTTTTTCTGTTTGGGATAATTTCTTCCCTCCTCTACCCCTAACTCTTTCCCACAGGGTCATCAAGCCAATGCAAATCAAGATGCATTAAAATGCTAAGATATCAAACTGCGCACCCATCACTCTTTAAGTATCTTGCTAGCTTATCTACACTTGGTCCCCATGGCCATTGTAGTTGCCAATATCCCCAGTCTTCCCTTCTTCCTTTCATTCAACATTTATTCTATAACTGCTATCTATGTTCGTGTATACTCAATACGTCCTAGGAAAAGCACACCCTTACCTCACAGAGGTCTCCCCTCAATGAGCTTACCACCTGATGGGAAAACAGAAACATAAATACACACAGAGAATGTTTTAAAAATTAAAAAGACAGCATGGGTCAAACGAGATAATCATAGACATTTAGATTTTTTTATTTATTTATTTATTTTTATCAGCAAAAGAGGGAGAGAAAGAATTCCCATGCCAGGGACTCCAGCCACTGTAATGAAACTGCCATCTTGTGCATATGTGTTACCTTGTGCACTTGCATCACTTTGTGCGTCTGGCTTAAGTGGGACCTGGAGAGTTGAACATGAGTCCTTAGGCTTCTCAGGCAAGCATTTTTATGGCTAAGCCATCTTTCCATCCCTAGGAGATTTTTTTTTTTTTTTTGTCATAACCTCTCCTTTTAGCCAAAGAACAGTGGGAGGTTCTCTGAAGGGTCTGTATCTTTCCAAGCCATATGCTTCTGACTTGGTTCTCAGTACTAAGTATGAATTGACTGCCAATGAGTGGGCCTCACATCCAATCAGAGAGCTTATGATTACCCCATAACCTGGGAGCCACTACTGCACTCATGTGTGTATATATCTTGCCCAGCTATTTAATTGTGTAGCTTGAAGGGTCCACTGCTTGGCCACGTTATTTGTGACCATTATTCCCCAGCAGTTTTCAGCGCACTTTCTAGCACTATAAGAGCTGCTTCCTTGAGGCATTGCCCCCACCCCCACAGAGACGGACTGGTGCATTCTTGACCTAACAATGAATACAAATAACCCCACTGAGAAAAGCCTCAGTGGAATGGGAGCAGGGGAGAGGGAAAATAAAAGTATAATCCGATGGGAAGATGACCAATATATAATATATATGTTCACAGAGTAAAGTCTCAATAAAATATTAAGAAAGAAGCAACACATAGAATGCTTTGCAAGCAATGTCAAATTTAAATTAGAAAAAAACTGGACAGGTGCCTTTGATACACCAAATGTTCTAAGGGGAACCCAGTAGCAGCATGGAGGGGCAGGGTAGCTAGCACAGGCTCCATTCTGAACTACCAGCAGCGGGCAGCCTTGCCGATCACTGCCCCAGAGAGTGTGGACACAGTGTTGTCGCAGAACAGATATTTCAAAAGATGTGGGATTCAAGATTTTATTTAACTCCTACCTTTTACATACTAAAAAGTTTTCAATTAAGCACAATCATTGTAATGCCGAAATCACAGGTCTGTGAGTTGAGAAGGCCCATCTGGCAATTTGCAGCTTCTTGCTTAGGGGATGGCACATGACCAATCAGCAGCTTTGTCTGATGCGTGGGGCCAGTTTCTGCTCTGTGTGAAGAGGTACAACTGAGATTAGAAGCATGGTTACTGATACAGCCCCTAGACAGCCCTTGTATTCCTTTCCACCAGCCAAAATATTCACCGGACATCCAGCTGGGGAAAAAGAACGTACACACACGAACATAATTGACTCCAAAAGGTAAGATTTACTATGCCAATAAGTGTTACATCAACAATTGCTGGAGGAATAAAATGAATGCTTTGATCGTTTGGCCTGGTAGAAGGCCTTTGTGGATATAGCGTGATCGCCATTACGTGGGCTTCAGGAGATGGACAATTAAGGCCTTAATTTCTGCAGCAGATTCACATGACCTGAACTACAGCCAATCCTATCCCAGAATTGTTCTCATTAACTGAACTTTGACTCTGTGGACACTCTGTGTCCATGTGTGTCACAGGAAGTGGTGCTCCTCCCCAGCTCAGGATATAAACTGTGTAGTGTAAGCCAGTCATGGAAACCTTGCTTCTCTTCCCAGTAACTGGTTGCCTAATGGGTTCAACGATGTAGTTACCACGATTAAAATGTCAGTGCAAATATGACTATAGGAGAGTTTTCTAGGCTCTTTTTAAAAACTCTGTGTGTGTGTGTGTGTGTGTGTGTGTGTGTGTGTGTGTGTACACGCAGGTGACACAGAACACATGTAAGGCTAAGAGAACAAGCTCAGGATTTTTTTTTTTGGGGGGGGCGTTTCTGAGGTAGGGTCTCCCTCTAGCCTGGGCTGACCTGGAATTCACTGTGTAGTCCCAGGGTGGAACTCGAACTCACAGTGATCCTCCTACCTCTGCCTCCCAAGTGCTGGGATTAAAGGCGTGCGCTACCACGACCGGCTGAAGCTCAGAATTTTGATTTTGGTCCTTACACCTTGTTTGTGAGAGGGTCTTTCTTGTCCTTGGCCAGTGGGAATGCCAGGCTATCTGGCATGTGAGTTTTGGGATTCTCCTGACTACTTCACATTGCCAAAGGCACATGGGATTACAGATGCATGAGCCACTTTGTAGCTGGCTTTTCGTGGGTGCTACGGATCCAAACTCCAGCCAGTAGACTTGCAGAGCAAGAGCCTTTCACTACTGAGCCATCTCTCCAGACCCTTCCTAGACTCCTGTGAAGGGAGAAAGACTTGTCCAGACACGGAGATTTGCTGTGTGATGACTGAAGTCGCGGTAGCCACTCTGCGTCCACACCAGAACGTGCTGGAGACGAAGAAGCAATGTGGTAAAAAGAGCAAGGCCAAAGGATGGCACGAAGCACCACCAGCTGTGATCTTCATTACCAAACAGGACCACTCGAAAGGGACTTTGTACTTGATTGGCTCAATGGCAAGGAAAGGATGGTCTGAAAAACTAGACTCATGGGAAGACAAGCCAGAGGAGAAAAAGAAGGAACCGGACAAGTACTGTGAGGTGTCGAGGAGGCTATGAAGAGAAGGGACTGCAGAGGTCTGAGGGACTGATCACTTCAGCATGTCTAGCACCAGCTGGATGATGGCACCAACCACAGCAGCACAGAAGTGGGGCATGCCACACCTGCTACAGGCCCTTGGGGCATTTCGACAAGCACACATAGCCAGCCAGCCCAGAAATGGGAAGAGCATTTGGTGAAAAGGAAACAAATTTTATTTTTTAAAATATTTTTATTTATTTATTTGAGAGAGAGAGAGAATGGGTGCACTACTGCAAACGAACTCCAGTGCATGCACTCCCTTGTGCATCTTGCTTACGTGGGTCCTGGAGAACTGAACTGAGATCCTTTGGCTTTACAGGCAACTGCCTTAATCACCAAGCCATCTCTCCAGCCCAATTTTAAAATTTTTAATTAACTAATTAATTTGCAAGCAGAAAGAGAGAGAAAATATGGGCGCACCGGAGTCCCTAGCTGCTGCAAACAAACTGTAGATGCATGTGCCACTTTGTACATCTGGCTTTACGTGGGCACTGGGGAATCAAACCCGGGTAGTTAGGCTTTGCAGGCAAGTGCCTTAACCACTGAGCAATCTCTTCAGCCCAAGAAATGATTTTTTTTAGAGAAAAGTTTCACTAACTTCCTAGATCATTTCAAATGTCCACACTGTGCCACACTGTATAATAGTTTATTTTCCTTGTCCCTGTGACTGAGTACCTGACAAGGACCATTGAAGGGAAGAATGATCTATATTGCTTACTGTTTCAGGGAACTTGCTTTGTCATGCAGCGGAGGGTGTGGCTGATTAGTTCATATCATGGCAGACAGGGGACAGGGCAAGATACATGCCCAATAACACCATCCCCACCCCTACCCCCAACCCCCGTGACCAACTCCCTCCAGCCAGGCCTTACCTTCCACAATTCTACCACCTCCCAGAAATCTAGTTAAAGTTTGAATCCACCAGTGGTTTGAACCACTCATTAGGTCAGAGCCCCCATGAATGTCTAATGGTCTCTGGAATCATCCTCACATGGTCAAGCAAAGGTGTGCTTGAATCACCTCCTAGATGCTTCCCGAGCCAGTCAAGCTGACAGTCAGAAGTGACTGCCACAAACTATAGCCCTATGGCCTCACAGAAATCCCATCATCTCCCAGGAACCCTGCTACCTCACAGGGACTCTACTACCACAGAGGAACTCTATCACCTCACCGAAACCCTGCCACCTCACAGGAGCCCTATGGAACCCTACTGCTTCACAAAACCCTTCTACCTCACAGGAACTCTTACTGCTTCACGGAAATTCTATTTATTACCTCACAGGAACTCTACTGCCGTACAGGAATCCCATTACTTCACGGGAACCCTGCACAGAAAACCTACTATCACACAGAAAAAGTGTGGGGCTTGTCATGAATAGGCAAAGTAACTTTTAATTATTTGGTAGTAAATTATATTCTATCAATCAAATTTTGAGTGATATGATGGCTTGAATGAGAGCTGTTCCCCATAGTCTTGTGTGTTTGTAATTCAGGTGCATAATTGATCTTCAGCTCGTGCAGCCCTGGCAGAAGAGGTGTGACTAGTTGTGGACCTTGGGCTTTTATCATCCAGGCCCCCTTGCCTGTGTTAGGTGCTGACTCTTGAGGCTTTCTCCAAGCTGATGTGACAAAATGTGATGCCCACCTGTCTGCTTTGTCATGCTTTCCCTGGCCATGATGAAATGTCTCAAAACTGTAAACCAGGAATAAACCCTTTCCTTATTGAAGCTCTTTCTTATTGGGTGATTTCAGTCCAGCAATGAGAAGGTTACTGCTTTAAAATAACAATGACTACAGCAATTAAAATGGTTCCTGTAGTGATAAGCTAAATGATAATACAATGAGATGAAACAATGAAATATGTAAGTGTATGCATGAGGCAAGAGAGAAGAAACCATAAAGGCTACATTAGTCATGAAAGAGAAATTTGAGATTTTTACAAGGGTAATACACTAATTTAATTATAATAAGCTATTTTCAATAAAATTTTACTTTATTGGGTTATGCCGTAGACATCAGGTGGGATAAAAGCTAATCAAGCTGTGAGTGTTATGGTCAGCTGATGCTAACAAGAAAAGATCTAATAGAGAGACAATTTGAATATGTTAACCAAACTTTTTTACACATGATTCTCAATAGAAAGGATAAAATAATGTTTCTGTGGTGTTTATTGATAATTGGAAATATGCTGCATTATATATATATATATATATATATATATATATATATATATATATATATATAGAGAGAGAGAGAGAGAGAGAGAGAGAGAGAGAGCATTATGTAGTTTCTGAATGTGCTGATATTGTTTGAAAGTTCAAAGCAACTTTAAGAAACTATGTACTTAGAGAGAAGATTATTAGCAAACTGTGACTCTGCTAAACAATTTTCCAGCTTCATGATAAATAATATTATATAATCTGCCCATTTCACAGTGAAAATGCAATATATTTTCATAAGTATTTTTTTCTCTAGCAGGAGTCAGTGAATTACCCTCTTAGGGAATTTGACCAGCAAGAGATGTCATTTGCCCAGTTACCAAAGTTTCAGGTGTTTCATCAAATACAATATTAAACATGAATAAGATTTTCTTATACAAATTATATTTGTTTGCCCAGATTCGTATTATCCAAAATGCCTATGTTCATGACTCTCAGCACATATTTGTTTGGGTTTTAATATATGGGATGGATAATGTTTATATTCCCATGGCTACACAGATTTTGCTGAAACTAAGAAAATAAAATGGCCAGGATTGAAAGCATTTTTAAATAGTCCCATGGGCATAATATAGAAGTAAAATTTACTTTCCAATATCCTATGTTCTTTTTATTTAATTTCTTCCTTATTATAATTTACCCATTGGGCAAAATTAAGTAATAAAAAATAATTAAAATTGCAACTTACAAGAATTTAAATGATTCATAATCCCTCAAGAGTTAACAGTCATAAATAACAGTTGCATTCCAAGGAGAAGGCTTTGAATTATGTACAGTTCCACCTACGTAACTAATTACAATTCAATCTTTTTAGCTCTGATACCAGAGAATCAATAAGAGAGCTATCACTGGATCTTCTTTCACTTTTAATCAAGGCTGATATTTCCTAAAATGGTGGCACTCTTTTTAGGACAAAAACCTGTTCTTACCACACATATATAAGTGTGGCTTAATATCATTTTTAAAGAATGTTTGGCCTATTCAATACAAACTTGTATATTTGCAGAGAAAAAAAATCAATTTTATGTGTTTGTGCATGAAAAAAGTGTTCCGTATAGTAATTCAGAGTCAACATATGACATCAGTTTGGAGACTGAGGTCTGTGTATATTAATTTTATCATTTCCTATCTCCCAATATTACTGCATTGATTCTCTCTGTAGATCAGAATTTAATGAAAATATGAAGGGTTATTACAGAAGAAACTGCTTAAGAAACTTCACTTTTTAGGCAGATCCTCTACATGTTTTTACAGTTTCATGATGGCCTGAATTTCTAGTGTTCCTTATGCTTGGTGACACAGTGAGACCAGAGGTGGGGAAGAAGCAGGAGCTGTAGGAAGAAGTGCCTTGAGCACTCAGTCATTTGTCTCGATAGGAAAGCCCAGATTGAGTCAGCAGCAGTAGCAGAATGCAATCAAGGAATTCTCACATAATGTTCATTAGAAATATAATATCCACAGAGAATTCTCTTCTCTGCCTCTCCGGCTCCATTTATAAAGCAGGAAATGAGTAAGTCTAATTAAATCAAGTAAATGTTATTTTTACGTTGACATCAGTATGAGTAACATGCAATCAATAGTTGACACAAGGAAAATTATGTAACATTTTGTACAAATGGAAACATGTAAAGACAGACCTGAAAATGTATGGTCTTTGTTTAAAGTATATGTGGATGGTCATGATCCCTACAACCTTTGTTGTTTATTTGTTTCTTTGTTTGTTTGTTTTTCGAGGTAGGGTCTCACTGTAGCCCAGACTGACCTGGAATTCACTATGTAGTCTCAGGGTGGGCTTGAACTCATAGCAATCCTCCTACCTCTGTCTCCAGAGTGCTGGAATTAAAGGCATATGCCACCACACCTGGCTGTCCAACTTCTTAAAACAACCTATTTTTAAGACATAATTCACCTATCATATAGTTCATCCTTTCAAAGTATATAGTTGACTGAGTTTTAGTTATCCACAAAGCTATGCAACCACCACTGTTTGATTTTTCCAGTCATCAGGAGATGAATATTTCAGTTGTTCTCACATTTTGATTACTGTGAACACCTATGTAAAAATTTTCTGTGGATATGCGATTTCATTTCTCTTGGATTTATACCTGAGTGCAATTGCTGGGTTGAAACGTTATGTTTAATCATTTTAGGAACTGCCAGACTATTTCCCATGTGGTTGCAGCATTTTACATTGTCATTAACAGTCTATAAAGATTTTAATTTCTCTAGGTCCTCCACAAGACTCACTATAGCTTTTGGATTCCAGACATTTTTATAGATCTAAAATGGCATTTTGTTATGAATATGTATATGTATATGTATATGTATATGTATATGTATATGTATATATATATATATATATATATATATATATATGATTTTTATTTATTTATTTGAAAGAGAAAAAGGAAGGGGGGAAGAGAGAAAAAATATAAGTGGGTGCACCAGGGCCTCCAGCCACTGCAAATGAACTCCAGACACATGCGCCACCTTCTGCATCTGACTTACATGGGTCCTGGGGAATCAAACCAAGGTCTTTTGGCTTTCCACACAAGCACCTTAACCACTATCCATCTCTCCAGCCCTTGTTATGGTTTTTATTTGTGTTTTCCTGATAACTAATGATTTCTAATATCTTGCATGTGCTTATAGGCCATAGTTCTCCTTTGGAGAAATAGCTCTTCATTGTCTTCATCCATTTTTAATTTGGTTGTCTTTTTATTACAGTTGTACAAGTTCTTTCTCTGTTGAAATACATGTTCTCTATCAGATATTTGATTTCAAGTAATTTCCCATTCTGTGATCAGCCTTTTCACTTTCCTTGGTAGCATCCTTTGAAATAAAACCTTTTAAACTTTGAAGATGCCTAATTTTTTATACTTATATGTTTGTTATCATATCTGAGCAACCATCACTTAATCCAAAGTCATAAATATTTGTTCTTATGGAAGTTATAAGTTTTCTAGGTTAAGGTCTTATGGTTGTCTATGGTGCATCCTGAGATCATTTCTCCATTCCAACTACTAACCAGACCCAACCCTGTTTAGCTTCTGAGACAAGGCACGTTCAAGATGGTATGGCCACAGACACACTGAGTTCATGTCTCTGTGTGGATTGAGGCAGGGATCCTGCTTCATTCTTGTTTGTTTGTTTGTTTGTTTGTTTGTCTTTATTTGTTGGTTTAAGATAAAATATGTAACTCAGGCTGTTCTGTAACTTACTGTGTAACCCAGGCTAGTCTTGAACTTGAAATCCTCTTGCCTCCACTTCCTAACTGCTGGGATTACAGGAATATTCCACCATGACCAGTCCTCCTTCATTCTCTTGCATGTGGATATCGATTGTCTCAGAATCTTTGTCGAAACACTTGTTATTTTCCTCTTGACTGCTTTTGTCACCCTTGCCAGCATCAATTGACCATAAATGTAAAATCAGTTCTGGATTTTCTATTCTATGTCTTACTCTACATGTCTAGTTTAATGCCACTACAACAGTGTCTCCATTGCTGCAGGTATGCAGGAAAATTGAAAGTGGAAGCTGAAAATTTTTCAGTTTTGTTTTTCCTTTCCAAGATACTTTTGGCTATTCTGTGCCTTACACTTCCCTATGATTTTTTAAAATTTCTAAACAAAAAAGATAACTAAATGATGACTATGGTTGCCTTAAATCTGTAGGTAATTTGGAGGGTATTTCTATCTGTTTAGCAATATTGTCCCTTCATAAACATATAATGCACTAGTCAATGGATTCTAAAATGACACTCGATATTTTGTTTTAGTTTTTTATTGTACAGGCTTCATACATATTTGGCTAAGTTTGTTGCTTTTTTTCCTCTTTGGTGAATCAAATTATCTTATTTACCTCATGTTCTGATTTTTATTGTTAATATATAAGATCCAATTCACTTTGGTATGTTGATTTTGTTTCCTACAACCTTGCTGGAGTCATTTATCAGTTCTTTAGTTTGTGAATTTTTGTGCTTTTCTATATACAAGATGTCATGTGTAAGTAATTTTATTTATTCCTTTTAAAATTAGATGATGTTCTCTGTTTATTTTTGCATCATTGTCCTGGGTAGAAGTTTCCTGTACAATGTTGAAGTGGCAAGAGTGGATACTTTTATTTTATTCCTGAACTTCCTGGAAATGGTACTGGCTGTGGAGGTGTCTCTCTGCTTGGATCTATGGAAATGAACCAGTTTCTTCAGCCATTGATTGTCTTTGCCCTAGAATTTATAAACCCAAAATAAACCTTTTTCTCTGATAATCTACTTCTGATTAGATGTTTGTCACTGCAATGAGGAACTGACCTCAATTTGGTACCAGGAGTGGGGTCATTACTGTGATGATTCTGACCATGTGGATTTTGGTCTTTCATAACTTGTGTGCTTGAGGAATATGGAAGAATTTGGTATTTGGGACTGGAGAAGACTCATAGTGCAATAAGCAAAAATTTATGAGCCATTCTGATAAGAACTTGAAAATACTAAATGCACCAAGAATTGTACACTGTGAATGCTTGGCTTATGAACTTTTAAAGGGGAAGCAGAGAACCTTGTTGGAACTTGAGTACTGGCAGAAAGCCTGTTTTCATTCTCACCAAGCCCTAAGAATTTGAACAATATTAAATTTAAAAGTAATGGACTGATGTTCTTGGCAGGAGTTATAGAACAGAAACATTGAAAGATATATGATTTATCACAGAAAAATTTAAGAAAGTTTAATGTTACTGGCACAGAGACTGATTTTATGTCACTAAAGGTGCAATTGTAAGTTTATTACCACCATTAAGGTTGAGCCAACTGCTTTGCATTGGTATAATGAAAAGGATGCCTGAGGATGGAATCTACCCATGGAAAGCTCAATGAATAGGAATGCAAATTCTTTTGAAAATGGATGACTTGGGGAGGGGCAAGGCCAACAGGCACAGAGGGAGGTCTTCTTCATGCTGCAGCTACCTCAGGGTGTTGTCCTCACTTCAGAGGCACTCAGAGTGGATCCCATGAGCTAACCAGAGCCAGCCAGTGGGCATCCAGGAAGCTGGGGCACAGGGAGGGGCCCTAGGTGCTCACGTGGCCCCAGCAGCCACCATGGTGGACAGTTGCTTCACAGGGGGTGTGGCATTGGCCTCCCTGGCCCCAGCCCAGGGCCCAGAATCTACTTTCAAAGCCCTCCCAGGGCTGTAGGCAAAAGCCGGGGGAGGGGGGGAGTGGACAATCAGGGCCTGGTGAGATGCCAAGGGAAGGTCACCATCAAGTAAGTCTGCAAGGAGCTATGGAAGCACCTCATCCTGGAGGAGTTGATCTTGGAACAACTCATGTGCCTCTACAACTACCAGGAAGAGGAGATCCCAAAGCTGGAGATGATGTGGATGAGCTTTTGGACATGAAGAATGTTGATACATGCACTGCCAGGGTCAAGGAGCTGCTGGTTGACTGTTACAAACCCACTGAGGCCTGCATCTCTGGCCTGCTGGACAAGATCAAGGGCATTCAGAAGCTGAGCACACCCCAGAAGTAAGTGTCCTGACCCAGGTGACCTGTGTCTTCCACAGAACAATTGCTGCCCCCTGACCTTGTAGCAACAGCAATACTGAAGCACCCTGTGGCCAGGCCTAGTGCCATGAGCAGGGCTCCCTATTCCCCTGGCCTAGGGACCTCTTCCTTTGAGGTTTTTTATTGATATTAAACTTATGGGACTTTTTGTGTTTTTACATTGACTGCAGCATGGCTCTTGTATAAAAAGCTAGAAGGTGCCTTTGGAGAAGTTAAAAAAAAAAAAAAAAAAAGTGGATGACCTAAAGGTACAATTCTGAATGAGTATGCTACTCTTCAAGGTCAAGGTTCACCTCCCCTCAGTTTATTAATTTGGCTTGCCACATATCTGGTAATGGTTTTGAAAGCATGCAGGGAAGTGGGTCATGAAGTGTACACAGTTCCAAGAATGTGAAGCAGAGTTAAGCTCCTGTATAGAGGTTCAGTATGGACATTATATGAAGATATACCAGTTCCAGAAGCCACTGCTGAGATACAGAATGGGAAATGGTCAAAATCCCTACATTGAAGGCCAAATAAGGCCATTGTATGGAACTGTGAAAATACACCATGGCTTGCAGTGTAGACTTAAAGATGTTTTGGATATGTCAGGACTGTAAAATGGCTGCCATAGAGTGTTATGTTTGCCTGGGCTGTGACCAGCCCAGCTGGAGTGATGAAATTGGAAACCAAGAGAATTTCATCATTGGTTTGACTTGAATTGCTGAAGTTTTATACTTACCTGATGGTTATTGATTTGTATTGGTCCAGTCTCTCCTTGTTATATCTTATTGCAATAGAAAGGTTTACTTTATATGTCATTATGTGTCGAATATATGTAATTTGTATTTAAATTGTTCATTGCTCACAGTTAAGAGGCAGTCTTAAATCTCAAATGAGACTTGGGACCTTGGAACATTCTTAAAGTTGGTAAAGCTTATGGATACCTTTGAAGTTGGACTAAATGCAATTTACATAGTTAGATGGTCATGATTCTATGGGGGCCAGGGGCAGAATGTGGTAGTTTAAGTGTGATAGTTTCAGTGTATAGCCCTATAGACTTACTGTTTTATTAAAATTGAGCTTGCAACTTGAGCCCTATCAGGCAGATCCCTGCTTAGGGGACATGCCACTGGGTAGGGGGAGGGAATCTTTAGTCCAGTCCTATTAGGTGGGTTAAGAGCAGTTAGAACACTGGCAGTTTAATGGTACTGCCTGTTGGTGGTGTCTCTCTGCTTTGATGTATGGAAGCAAGCAACTTCTTACTGTCATTGAAGATGTTCCCCTAGAATTTGAAAGCCTGAAAGAAATGTTTTTCTCCTATAATCTTCTTCTGGTTAGTTGTTTGTCCCAGCAATGAGGAGCTAATGTCAACATGTCCCGTCATAATATTTTAAATTTTTGCAATCAAGTTTTTAAACTAAGAATTTCTTTCTTCATTTAAATAATTTCAGTCTCAGTTTTTCTGGATAAGTTTGAGCAAAACATTAGCCAACTTTATTAATTTCTTCAAAGACCCAGCATTGCTTCTATCTCATGTTCTGCTCTCTTTTACTTATATCTACTCTTTTCTTCCTTCTGTTTATATTTGGCTTAGTTTGCTCTTTTTATTCCATAAGTCATTAAAGTATATCAATAGTTTATTGAATCATGGGCTTTTTGTATAGGAATTTACATTTCTAACCTCTCAGCACTTTAGTTGCAATCTATAAGGTTTAGTGCATTAAGTTTGGCTTTCATTAAGATCAAGTTAGATCTTTAATTTTGTTATCGTTTTTTTCTTTGATTCTGCCGTTATTTAGGTTATGACCAGAACTAGTGCTAAATTGGGGATCAGGAGGAAGAATACTGAAATAAAATAATTTAACAATTTATAGCATTAAGTATCACCTACTGTCAAAATCATGTTGAGAAGATTTAATAGAACATGATAACATTATTCATCTATTATACTTATGTTCTTTTAAAGTTATTTATTTAGGTGAAAGAAAGACACAGAGGTAGAAAGAGAGAATGAGAATAGGCATGCCACATGTCAGGGCCTCCTGCCACAACTCCAGATGCATGTGCCACATTGTCCATCTGGCTTTATATGGGTATTGGAGAATTGGCTGTCAGGCTTTGAAAGCAAGAAACTTTAACTGCTGAGTAATCTCTCTAGCCCACCTAAGTTCTTCTATTACTATTTATTCCAAGTCAGTATAAATAGACCTCTCAAGGCTTCAATATGTTTTTCTTTCTTTGTTTGTTTTGTATTTTTTGAGGTGGGGGTCTCGCTGTAGCCCAGGCTGACCTGGAATTCACTAGGTGGTCGTGAACTCATCCTGATCCTCTTACCTCTGCCTCCCAAGTGCTGGGATTAAAGGCATGCATCACCATACTCAGCTTCAGTGTGTTTTTGCTATCTTTAATATTCTGCTTTGTTTTTCTTCATTTGATAAATTTTCCTGATTGTTTAGCAGTGGGTAAAAAATATCAATTCTTTTCAAGTTCCACATTGAGGGGGAAGTAGTTAGCAAAGAAAGTCAACTATTTGTAACATTTATGTTCAGTATGACAAGGGACTTGGGCGATGGATTTTTGATTTTTCTATATAATTAATTATTATAATACTGTGTACTAAGATAAGTTTTTCCCCCTTTTTCCATTGAAGGTCAGGATAATTGGTAATTTTACATTGAGTCTCATAGACAAATGACACACCTAGATTTGACCTTGGTTCTGTGTAATGTCAGAGTCCATTCTCTTTCCACTGAATCTGGTTCCTCAGAAGCACAGGAAATATCTAATCTGATTACATGTGTGGAGTTTTATAATAAGAATCAGGAATAACCCAGCATGACTGGTTACACGAGCTTTCTCTGCTTTCTTCAGGTTCATGCTATTTATTTTTCTACTAATTGTAACCTCAAATGTTCCCACCAGCTGCTCCTCTTGGAATGTGAGTCAGCATCTTCAAGTAAGATGTTTTCTCTTTTTATTCAATCTTTTTGTCACATTATGTTTTGGAGTTTTGGAGTTCCTTTAATGGAATCAGCAATACTGTGAAAAAAGTCTGTCAGGTTTTCGTGTTGTATCCCAGCACACTGAGCACATTTGACCTTGTTAGTTTTCAGTTTTCGTTCTTGTTGTTACTGCTGTAGAGTTCCTCACTGTCTTATTACCATATTTTTCTGTTCTTCATTTCTGTTATCCATGTGAAGTTTTAAGTTTAGTGCTTAAGAGAAAGATGAATTCTGAAATCATACATTCAAATTCTTGCTCTGCCACTGTAAAAATTTGGGGAAGTTGCTTAGCTTTTCTAAAATTGGCATCTCTAGGGTATTGTAAACTTAAATAGGCAATGAAATGACTTGAATGTGCCCAGCACAAAGGGTTTTAACTAAAGGTATTGACTATTATTTACATTGCTAATAAATTTCTCAAGTCAGCTACTGTTAATCCAGATAGATAGATAGATAGATAGATAGATAGATAGATAGATAGATAGATAGATAGATATAGATATAGATGATATAGATATAGATATAGATATAGATATAGATATAGATATAGATATAGATATAGATATAGATATAGATATAGATATAGATGTGCCTGGTATAAAAATTTCTAACAATATATATTTTCAAAAGAATCCCCACATGCTTAGCCGTTAGCTTCCCTCAATCTTCTCATGTTTCTCTACCACATTCATACCTAATCTTGAAGAAAACTTGAAATTTTGATTTTATTTCCCAGACATGTCATAGAGTGAGAAACTAGAATTTGGGTTTAGGGAAGAGTTGTATAAACCTGACAGAGTCTGTTTCCTTCACCATTGATCATCCTTCAAAAAGTTTCAGTTACAGTCAATGGATACATTCTCATGCCATTTTCGGAGCATCCACTTTCTCCCTCTTTCCACTAGTCAGCCTCCTCACAACCTTTGATTTTCTTGGAAACTTTTTCTTGGAACTCTGCATCTTCAAAATTCACTCCTCAAGTCAGGGCCGTTGGCAGGGAGAGCTCTGTCAGAAAAAAACAGTGTTCATTCTGCATGACATTGTCTGTATTCTGTTCAGCCTGGAGGTGAAGTAGCAGCTTTTTTGTTAACCTGGGAGTACAACTTGAATTAGATTGTGTAGGATGGAGGATTGGAAAAGAAGTCCTTTGGGATGCATAGTCAGTTTTTCTGGTTCTGTTTTCTTCTCTTTACTATACTTTTTTGCAACCCTTCAAGCAGCAACAGCTTTCTTTCCCAATTGCACTGGAAGCCAAATCATATGAGACACTTGTAAAATTATAGTGACAAGGTCTGTCCTTGATCTCTTAAATAAGAATCTGAGTTCAAGATTATACAGACATATATTTTTGTATATTGCATCAAGTTTCTACACATTCTCTGTATCTTTGTTGTTGTTCTCTATAGCCTGATCATAAATATTTGAATGACTAGGTTTATTCTTTATTCATTTTTCATACCTTTGTCTTTTGGCCTATCTTCTGAGAGATTTCCTTATTTCCAACTATTCTATTGAAAACTTTATTTTACTTATTATTTATTTATTTGACAGAGAAAGAGGGGGGTGGAGAGAGAGAATGGGTGTGCCAGGGCCTCCAGCCACTGCAAATGAACTCTAGATGCATGTGCCCCCTTGTGCATCTGGCTAACATGGATCCTGGGGAATCGAACTTGGGTCCTTTGGCTTTGCAGGCAAATGCCTTAACTGCTAAGCCATCCCTCCAGCCCAAAAAGTTTATCTATTTTATTTTTAATCAATCTTTTCCTTTTTTTAAAAAAAAAAAAAAAAACATGTTTTCTTTTATTTATTTGTGGGGCGGGGAGAAAGAGGCAGGTAGAGAGAGAGAGAAAGAGAATGGGTGCACCAGGGCCTCTAGCCACTGTAAACAAACTCCAGATGCATGCACCACCTTGTGCATTTGGCTTATATGGACACTGGGGAATTGAACCTGGGTCTTTAGGTTTTGCAGGCAAGCACCTTAACTGCTAAACCATCTCTCCAGCCCCAAACCTTTTACTTTATTTCTGTTTTAATCTTTAGTGTCATATTTCTTCACAGCTCTAGTAACTTGGAGACCTCATCAGGGTTAGCCAGCGCCATCAACACCAGACTTTTTGTCAGGGAGCATTGAGACAACTGTCTATTACTGTCAAGTGTCAGAAGCAGAAAGGCAGTACTCAACATACCCAATAGCTGTGCTAATCATCCCAAAATTAAAAAATAAAAATACTGTCTAGCAATGATTTTTTGCCTTTTCTTCCATTGAAGGGAAATACCAGCTACCATGCATGAGGGAGACACAAGGGGGACTAGGGTAGGGTGAGATGATGAGGATGAACTTTTTCATCATGTAGGCGAGCTCAGGCAGTTCCTGTGCTTTGTGCTTCTTCCTCTTCTAGCTCCTGTATTTTCCCTGCCTGATGCCTTAGGTCTGGGACCTTTGATGAACCTTTGACTTTATTAAACTGTGTCTTGTTCCAACTTGAAGTTATACCGTCTACCAGTTTTTTGTTGTTTATCTACATTATTTTCTCTTCTGAAAATGTACTGAAATCTGTTCTCTGCTTAAACCTCCCCCTTCGTGCCCAGCCTTTAATCCTTTACTATCATACAGTTAGGAGCTAGCAGAAAAGGGTAATGGATGTACACACAACCGAAGCTCATCTGTGACCCTGACCCATGGCCATGGTGCAGTGACAATGACCTTCCATGAGGCATTTTTCATCTCTCCCAAAACTCAGCCTGAAATTCAGGTCTGGCTCCTGTAGATTTGCTTGACATGATTATTCTCCAAGATCATTGCCAAATGATGAGATGCCTGCTAGCTGCTAAGAAGCATCTTAGCATCATCCTTCACTGCAACATGTGCAAATTTTCCCAATTTCAGACATAGCTATACATTTTTCTCTCCTTTGAATCATTTGAACTAGGAATGAAATTAAATATCCATTCAGTTATCATATAATCTAGAAATCATTTTAAGATGTTTTTAATTGAAGGACTGAATTGTGTTTTTCCCTGAATCATTTCATACATTCAAACCATGATCCTAGTACCTCAGAATGTGATTTTGACTGGACCTAGCACCTTTAAAGAGGAAATATATGTATGTATATATATATGTATGTATGTATGTATGTATGTATGTATGTATGTATGTATGTATATATATATATATATATATGTGTGTGTGTGTGTGTGTGTGTGTGTGTGTGTGTGTATGTATATATGTGAGAGATAGATATATAGATAAGAACATATTACATAAAAGACTTTGTGGGGAGGAAGGGATAAGCAGGAAGGGGGAAGAAAGAGACAGGCAAAAGTAGTGATGGAACAAATATGAGCATACTACAATGACATATAGGTATGTTTGAAAATATCATAGTAAAATCCATTATTTTATATGCCAACTCAAAAAATTAGTAAAAAATATATTGATTTGGGGGGAAGAGGTAAGCTAAAGTGAAATCACTAGTGTGGGATCTATTCAGACTCCAGTTCTTTTTATAATTTTTAAATTAAAATTATTTTTTAATAATGTATTTTTTATTCATATTATTCTAGTTTTACATTCATAGTGGTAACTCCATTATCCTCCTCCCTGTTCTCCCTCTTCCAAAGGGACCCTCATCAGTGGGGAATGTGGGTCATGCATTGTGGTGGTAGTCAAGAGTTATGGGGGATAGACCAAGTCTCTGTGCATAATGACCCAACTTGTGGCTCTAACACTCTTTCCGCCCCCTCTTACGTGAATTTCCCTGAGCCACGTTGGGATCATTCTAGGTCTACTTCAGTGATGAGGTTTTGGGAGCCTCTGAGTCTCTGGATATCTGGCTTAGTAGGAGTTGGATGTTCTCTGTGTTTATCTCCTTCAGCCTTTTTCTGGTGTCGTGATCACCAAGAAAGCTGCACTCTTGCCCTTTCCTCCCATTACTCTATGGTTTCAGCTGGGGCCCTGGTGAGGTGTGATAGCCTGATCCTCCCTTCAGGTTTGTCATCCATCTGAAAAAGAGAAGCAAATTCTCCAACGGAGAGAGAAGTTAGTACTAGATAGATGGGATGGCCATAATTATTTTAGAGAGAATTTTATATATGTAGGCCCTCTTCTAGCCCACATTTGGTGGGGCTTGATCTTGGAGACTGGGCTCATTTTTTGTTCATGGTTTTGACTTATTTCCCAGTTCCAGCAATGAATTCCATTCCACTGAGTGGATCTATTAGCCAAATCAAGAGCAGTTGGTTACCCACCATGGCTGTGTGCCACTACTGCACTTGTTTGAGCATTATGTCAGGTTGTTTCCTGCTGGGTAGCTTAGACTGCAAGTTGTTTGGACAGATGTCGGTCATTTTCCCCCGGTTGCTTGTGTACCCCTCTGGCACTACACTAAAATATAATAAGTTTCATTGTGGCATTTTCATAATACCATAACGTACTTCATCTCCATGTTTGCCCTCTCAATGTTCTCTTCTTGTCTTTCTCACTGCCACTCCTTCTCACCTGGTTACTCTTTGACTTTGATATCTCTTTTATTTACTTTTAAAATTTTTTTAATGTTTATTTATTTCTTATTTATTTGAGAGAGAAATAGAGAGAAAGAGGCAGACAAAGAGAATGAGTATGGTGTGTCAGGGCCTCCTGCCACTTCAAACAAACTCCATACACATGCACCACGTTGTTACCTGGCTTTACGTGGGTACTGCCAATTGAACCTGGGCCATCAATCTTTGCAAGCACGCATCTTTAACCCCTGGGCTATCTCTCTAGCCACTGAAGTCGTTTGTAAAAATCTAGATTCACTTATGAGAGAAGTGTGGTACTTGTTCTTAGGAAGAGATTGGAAGGAGCCTGATGGGCATCCCAAAGGAAGAGCATATGATCCCAAGACCTTGAACCCAGACTTCTGCCCTGAAACAATGAAGACAAAAGGTTTTGTTGTATAAGCTATTGCATGCTACTTTGTTAGGAAGGTTCTAGAAAATGGATACATAACCCCTTCATTTATTAACCAGGACATTAATGTGCAACTAGTAATACGGTTAATAAGTGGCAATGACTTACACATAAGATTTGTGACTTCCACCGAATACTCTTTCCTACTACACAATGCCTCTCTTACTACTAGCGGGTTCATGGATAATGCCTTAGTTCAAGGTCATTAATGGTCTCAGGTGTCCATTGTTTGTTTACTCCATATACTTTTCTGTTGTATGTTCTGTCAAATTTGTTCTTATGTTGTAGCCCAAATATCTAACACTGACTGCTGCTGGCTTTTTCTTGAAGTCACAGAAAAAAAAAAGTATTTATTTTTGTGTAGTGACCTTGTCTTCTTTTTCATTTTAGACATTCTTGGTTCCTTCAGCGATTTCGTTAAGGTAGAGGATTTGCTTATCAGGTGGGTCAATTTGAATTATATTTGGATCGTAATTTAAAAATCCCACGTTAATTTCATATGGCGATGACCACTAGGATGACCCAAAAGGCAACATAATGCTGAGAAGAAGGGATGGAGGAGTGCCCAGCACAGAAACACCTCTGTCACACCCTCTAATGCTCAGGGACCATTACGGAAGAGGGGGTGGATAGAATGGAAGAGCCAAAGGAAGGATACGACTCCTTACAATGCAACTGCCCAGACAGAAATTGGCCTCGATATCCATGACCTTGCAGTGCCTAACAATACCTTCGCAAGACCCTCATAATAGAAGAAAAAGATGATGACATCAAATTAAAAGAGAGACTAATGGAGAGAGGGAGGGGATACGATGGAGATTGGAGTTCTAAAGGGGAATGTGGGGAGGGGAGGGAAATACCAGGTGGTTTTTTGTTGTAAGTATAGAAGTTGTCAATAAAAAATTTTAAAAAAAAAGAAAGAGAAAAAAATCCCAAGTTAATAGTAGTTTGTCGGGCTGGAGAAATGGCTTAGTGGTTAAGGCATTTGCCTGCAAAGCCAAAGGATCCCGGTTCAATTCTCCAGGACCCACATAAGCCAGATGCGTGAGGGGCACATGCATCTGGAGTTCGTTTGCAGTGGCTAGAGGCCCTGGCACGCCCATTCTCTCTCTCTCTCTCTGCTTGCAAATAAATAAATAAATAAAAAGTTAAAAAATAAAAAAAAATAGTAGTTTGTCAAGATAGATGCTTATCTGTCTCACATAAAAGAAATCTCTGTGCTAAACTAAAAGGCTGGGCTGGAGAGATGGCTTAGTGGTTAAGGTGTTTGCCTGAGGTTTGATTCTCCAGGTCCCACGTAAGCCAGATGCACTTGGTGGTGCATGCGTCTGGAGTTTGCAGTGGCTAAAGGACCTGGTGTGCCCATCCTCATTCACTCTCTCTCCCTCTCTCTGTCTCTAATAAATAAATAAAAATAAAATCTTTTAAAAAAACTAAAAGGCTGGCATAGGTAGTCCAATATCATGGGAAAGAGCCTCTTTTCAGACATATTTGGACATATTCTTGCCTAATAGTTCTCTACTTTAGACAGGAGCATGAGGGTAATTGGAAAGGATTCACCTATGCTCCTTATGACTCATTGCTGGTCACACCTCTAATTACAAAGGACACTTGGACGTGCAGACTGCTTGTCAGGCTAAAAATGTATGGATCCGCATTAAGGAGGGATGGGAAAACAGATAAGAGGCAGCAGTCAGAAATCTATGTTATAAAGCCTATATGTACAAATATCAATATTTGTTCACCATGTTAGACAATGAGCAGAAACAACTATTGCAGACCCATCTCAGGTATCTGCAATAAGCTGGGGACCGGGAGGAGGGAATTGATGGTACTAACATATGATGTGCCCATACAAGTTTCTACATACTAAAAAAAAAAAAAAAACAGTAAATTTGTGATTTCCTTCTGTTTCGATGTGGGTCTGGCAATGGTCCTATGACTATTTTACATACATACATTATTCCAAAGATAAATGGAAGATCAAAGTCATCCTGTTCTACACACATAGTCAACTCTGTTTAAAATCAATATGTAAGGTGGAATGACAGGAAAAAAAAGTCATGATCCATGTAATAGCAAAGTATGACACAGTTTTATAGGATGCTATGAGATGACTCAGCAAACCGAGAATGCCACCCTTCCCTTGATTGGTTGACAGTTGTGTTTGTGGTTCCGCCTTCTGTGGAGGTGGAGCCCTACTTCCCCTCCAGCAACTTGTGAGCCTGCAGCGAAGCCAGCACGCTCCACCTTTGAAGCCTCAACCCGAAGACAGTCGCAGCATCTCTGGTCACTGCTTGAAACGTTTCCTTTTGGAAGCCAGCTGCCAGAGTCTTCGAAGTCTATGGCAAATTGAGGGGCCATGTGGAGAGAAGTGAAGATGCAAGGCGGTTGACAACGGATACCAACCACTGGCCATGTAAGTGAGCTCCAGTGGATGACACAGCACAGCTTCCAGACGTCTGCAGCCCAGCATGCAGCACTTGGAGGACCAGCCAGCTGGGCCCATCAAGCTACAGATTCAGGAAAGAAGGTACATTGAAGACACTTTACTTTCTCATACAACAACATATGACTCACACACTGCCATGTTACAGCTATGATAACATACAATTTTTTTCTTTGACTTAAAATGTTGTGGTAATTTTTAAATAATTTTCTTTATGTGTGTGTGTGCGTGCGTGCGTGTGTGTGTGTCACAAAAAGCATGTGTTTGTATGTGTGCCAGAGTCTCTTGCTGTTGCAAACAAATGACCATCCAGCATTATGTGGGTGGCTGGGGAATTAAACCTGGGCAGACATATTTTGCAAACAAGTGCCTTTAATCACTGAGTCATCACCTCAGTCTTAATTTTTTTCCATTCATTTTTTTTGAAAGAGAGAAGGAGAGAGAGAGAAGCTGACATATAGAGAAAGAATGGATGTGCCAGGGCCTTCAGCCACTGCAAAAGAACTCCAGATTCATGTGTGACCTTGTTGGTCTGGCTTATGTGGGTCCTGGGGAGGAACCTGGGTCCTTAAGCTTCACAGGCAAGTGCCTTAACCCCTAAGCTATCTCTCCAGCCAGTTAATTTTTTTTTAACTTGTTAAACATTGGAAATGGCAATTTCTCTTCTTGAATTAAGGCTGTTTTGACTCATCTTTGAATTCATGCTACCTTGACTAGTAGTAAAGCCAGTCATTACATAAATATTTATTAAAGAAATGATGCTTTTCAAGATATACACATTTATAATGTCAGAAGTAAGTGAGGTATGAAGAATGAAGACTTTTGAATAAACAGTATAAAAATATCAATAAAAGATTTATTCTTTTGGAAATTATTTTGAGCATTTTAAGGAGAATGACATTTACAGATAGAATGTTTTCCTTCAATAAAAAGGAAGAAAAAGAAAACCACTTTTGGTAATCTCTCATTTTGTTAGTCATATTGAATTGACCTTTGATTTCTGACTACTTTTCAAAACATATTTCCTGTACGGTAATGTAGGGTTTTGCAAGTTTATAAGTTCAGACCCAAATTTGGATTTCAAATATTTTTTAACACATTGAAAAGAAAAAAAGCCTCATTCTGTAGACATTTTTAATGTTCTTCTTGCACATTTACTTTTGAATTTAATAGTCTGCACCATTTGAAATCCTTCTTTCTAATTTGCAAAGGTGATCTGGAATCTGTGCATAAATAAAAACCTAATGCAGAAATTAAAAGATCTATATGATTCTTCTGCACCACTAGAGTGTGTGATTAGGAAGAATGGCTCAAGATCTTCTCAGTATTTTGTGATGACAAAAAGTTTCTGTGTGTGTGTGTGTGTGTGTGTGTGTGTGTGTGTGTGTGTGTGTGTGTTTTGCAGATGGTGCCTCATGTACCTGAGTATGGAGGAAGATGAAGAAAAGGTATTGGGTGTCCTCCTCTTTTGCTCGACTATTTTACTTTTCTAGAAACAGAGTCTCTTACTGAGAGCTGGTCATGTTCTGGTTAGACTGACTGACCAGCAAGCCTCAAAAAAAAAAAAAAAAAAATCCTGTCTCCCCCACACCACAGTGCTCAGGTTGTAGGCATGCGTAGCCATGCCTAGCTTATCACGTGGATGCTGGGGATTGAACTCAGGTCCTCCTGCTTACACAGCAAGGACTTCTACCCACAGAGCCATCCCCTAAGCCCCAGAGAAAGAAATTTTAAAGCTTAGAAATAGTTTTCACTAAGAATACCTCCTCATTTAAGAATGTAAATAAGATCTCTCAAGAACTTACCATGCTGTCCAAGGTACCAGATCTCAGCCCTCCGTCAGACCCAGGTGATGTGCAAGGTACAGACATCAGACCCAGGTGATGTCCAAGGCACAGACATCAGACCCAGGTGATGTCCAAGGTACAGACGTCATGATCCAATGTACAGATGTCAGACCCAGGTGATGTCCAAGGCACAGACATCAGACCTAGGTGATGTCAAGGTACAGTCGTCAACCTAGGTGATGTCATGATGTCAGACCCAACCCAGGTGATGTCCAAGGTACAGACGTCAGACCTAGGTGATGTCATGTCCAAGGTACAGATGTCAGACCCAGGTGATGTCCAAGGTACAGACGTCAGACCCAGGTGATGTCCAAGGCACAGACGTCAGACCCAGGTGATGTCCAAGGTACAGACGTCAGACCTAGGTGATGTCATGTCCAAGGTACAGACGCCAGACCCAGGTGATGTCCAAGGTACAGACGTCAGACCTAGGTGATGTCATGTCAAGGTCCAACCCAGGTGATGTCAGGCACGCGTCAGACCCAGGTGATGTCCAAGGTACAGACGTCAGACCTAGGTGATGTCATGTCCAAGGTACAGACGCCAGACCCAGGTGATGTCCAAGGTACAGACGTCAGACCTAGGTGATGTCATGTCCAAGGTACAGACGTCAGACCTACGTGATGTCCAAGGTACAGACGTCAGACCTACGTGATGTCCAAGGTACAGACGCCAGACCTAGGTGATGTCCAAGGTACAGACGCCAGACCCAGGTGATGTCCAAGATACAGACGCCAGAC
Source organism: Orientallactaga sibirica (assembly GCA_036365145.1). Classification (NCBI taxonomy): domain Eukaryota; kingdom Metazoa; phylum Chordata; class Mammalia; order Rodentia; family Dipodidae; genus Orientallactaga; species Orientallactaga sibirica. Next base: position 4,327,903 of record JAEOAD010000004.1, on the reverse strand, counting down.
CTAGGTGATGTCAAAAAATCTTCCCATTTCTCTTAATAGCCAATAACTTTGTCTCACACATACATGTGTCTCTATCAAAGGGGTTGTTTCAACTTAAGTGGACAAAGTCCTAATTTAAAATCCTAGTATATTGTCAAAAGCCTCTGGAGTCATAATTCTGACAGTTTACATGCACATTATTTTGTGTGTCTAAAGCAACCCTACAGGATAGTAAAGACTATCATTTTTGAAATATAAGTCAAGAAAACAAGATTCTTTAGAGGTCTGCCCCACCCCAACAGGTCCTCAACACAGAACTTCAGACATGGGCCTAACCGACTGCTGTATCACTCTGCTTCAGACCACACAATATACTTTTAATGTGAGAGATAGAGAGTGGAGCCTACAACTGCTGTCTTTAAAAGGGAAGTGTAAATTATTTTATGTTGTGTAAAACATTCAGAATATTGGAAAGGACAGGAACATAAAGTGCAGTGATTGTTAAAAAGAACCTGTGCAAAAACTGTTCTGGAAGAACATATATTTCCACCCAGCATGTCTTCTGATTCCTGTCTGCTTCATTTACTCAGAAAAATAAATATTTTACAGGGCCCTCCCCTACAGAACTAATATTCTACAGAAGAGTAAATTGCATCATATTCTGCCTCATGAATCAAAAATATCGCTGACTAAAGTCTGATTTCCGTGTCACCGTCCTCAGCAGTGACACACAAGGAACAACAAAACGATGCTTTCAATGCCATTAATATATAAACGAAACATACATGTTGGGCAAAATGTTCAATTTGAGCCAAATTTCAGAAATGCTCAAATTTATTTTGATGGACAGAAATACTTGACATCTCTCGTCGTGGATGTGGGAATGTGCTCTGCTTTGAGCAGCAGTCACAGATCTCATTATCAGGAGGCAGAGATTTAATTTAATATATCCTTGACTTTTATGCGACAGAAATATGTAGCAAAGCTCCAAGAAATTGAGAAACATTGTCCTGGTCCAATCATGCCTAGCAGTGATTTGAAATTAGGTAAAGCTGAATTCTTCATGCCATAGAGAGTACATCTACATAAATATCAGGGGCTCTGGATGATTGCATCAGCTCTTATCTTTATAATGGCAAAAACCTAGCAGCCGAAGCCGGCACTCCATCACCACTGCAGGGAAAAGTGTGTTCCACTCTGAACTGCAGGACTCGCGGGTGCCTAACCTCGTCCAAGGGTGATGACAATGCACACCTGCAACCTTCAAGGCACAGTTTCGGGCTTTGGTAAGATCCACAAGCAGCCCAAAATTTAAATTAGTCTTCAAACTTTTGAATGGTCCTTATTTATTTATTTATTTATTTTTCTCTTTCCTGCATTTTTTACTAGTACAATTGTAACCTAATAAGCAGGGAATATCTCTGGAATGGCTTATTTTAAAAATGATAACAGCCGGGCGTGGTGGTGCACGCCTTTAATTCCAGCACTTGGGAGGCAGAGGTAGGAGGATCACCATGAGCTCAAGGCCATCCTGAGACTGCATAGTGAATTCCAGGTCAGCCCGAGCTAGAGTGAAACCCTACCTTGAAAAACCAATAATAATAATAATAATAATAATAACAATAAAATTTTTTAAATTCTACCAGACCTGAGGCAGGCAGACACACACACACAGAGGTGCATGTCTGCTCGGAGTGTAACTCAGTGGTACAATATGCACTTAGCATAACAAGGTGCCTTGGTGTTCCATCTCAGCACCACAGAAGAGTCCGATGATCTTTGTCCCTTATTAATATCCAACACATATTTTTCTATTTATTTTATTTTATTTTTCCGGCTGGATCTTGCTATGTAGTACAGGCTAGCTTTAACTCCATCTTCCTGTTTACATCTCTCAAGTTATGAAAATAAAGTTGTGTGCCTCCACACCTACCTAAGATCTGGCATATTGAAATCACATTATTTCACATTTTAAAGAGGACAAGGGGACAATCTCCTTTCCATCTAGTGCATTTCCTAGCATTATGGCATTTCTTATAAGTGGTGAATCTGGACAGTATTCTTTGTGGTTTATATCTTCTATTTTATCCATCTTCCATCAGGAACTTTGAGTCTGTTTATTTAACCCATTGGTTATTCTAAATGCTTATATCTCATTTTCCTGTTTATAATCTTAGCTATTAAATATTGCATACATTTTAAAAATTAGTTTTATGTGTGTGCATGGGTGTGTATGGGCACATGTGCCACAGCATGCGTGTAGCGGTCAGAGGACAACTTCAAGTTGTCTGTGTTCCACCTTCTTCAAGACAGGGTCTCTTGCTGCTGCAAATGAACTACCAGATAGCAAAGGCTTATCCGACTAGCTCAATCTCAAATTTCCGATTCTCCTGCATCCACCTCCACTGTTATAGGCACGCTGGGATCACAGATGCTTGCACCACTTTGCATCTGGCTTTAGTGGGTACTAGAGAATGAATACAGGCTGGCAAACAATCATCTTTAACTGCTGAGCCCTTTCCCTAGCTCTGCCTAGTAGGATTTTGAATGAAACTCATTAACATTAAAATGACCCTGCTCTTTAGAATTGACACTTTCTTGTTTTATTTCAACCTTAGAAATGTACTTGAAATACTGTATCTTAATGTGTCCTCATAGGAAGTTAACTCAACCAGAATCATTGGCCCCAAAATGCTATGTAAATGTAATCTGATGAAGGCAAAATTAACCTTTGGTTGTATACTGGATTCAAACAAAGTTGGGCATTGGAGTCTTTTTCATTACAGATCAGTTGGGTCAGTGAAATCAACCATTTGCAAAACAAATACAGAGGAAAGCCACTTGGTCATCTGAGGGTCAGGGAGACCTCTGGAGTAAAAGGATCCCTCAAGATAGGAATCCAGTGAGCAGTGAGTTGATGGCAGATGGGTTCCTTACAGTGGCTTCTGCTTCGCACGCCACCTGTACTTGTCCATCATCACAGACTGGCTTTTGTCTTGGAAAGCCAAGAGGATGGCTTTGGTTTGCTTTTTATGAGAAGTCAGGCCAGGTTGAGGGGTAAACAACCCACGTTATTGTTCAGAGTTCCTAAACTCACTTATGATGGCCCAGAATAGAGGCTAAGGCAATAAGTGTTGAGTTCTTGAGCAGTCCAAGCCACACGCAGGGCTGTCACCACTCTAATCAATGAAAGTAACTGCTTTTATTTATTTATTTATTTTGAGGCAGGGTCTTGCTTTAGCTCAAACTTGCCTAGAACTCACTCTGTAGCTCAGTCTGGCCTCGAACTCTAAATGATCCTTCTACATCACCCTCTCAAGGGCAGGGTTTATAGGCATGAGCCACCACACTCACCTCATATACTATTTTTTAAGACCTGAATGTGACATTTTAAAATATAGTCGCATGCCATATATTTTGAAAGTGCCATTCTCCCTTTTACTATCTTAGTCATATTTTATTATATGTAGCAGAAGCTCTTGATCCCAGTATCTCTACAACTTACTTCCTCTGGCCCCAACTAGCTGCTTCCACTTGGCTTTGCTACTGGCAGTAGGATCTGCCCTTCTTGTCATGTTTATGTGGGTCGCTACTTCTTTGGGCACATAATGCACACATGTAATCAGCACACACACACACACACACACATACCAGCGTCTTTCTTCACAAATTTTTGTTGTCTGAGACAAAACTTTGCACATGAGTGACCTTATAACTTTCTGGACAATGAGGAAGCAATTTTGGGGTGTGGCTACCAGAGTTTTTGGCCCTCTGCTCCATGAACCTGTCCAACTCCTGAGACACATATCATATATTTACAGCCTCTTCATGGCAAGCCTTTTAATGAATTCCCATTCAATATTCAGGATATCATTTCCCCCTTAAATAGATGAGGAAGCTGACTGTCGGGCATGACGTTACTGTTACTTGCCATGGTTGTTCAAGTTAAAGTTCCCATCTTAAAGTTATCCCATTGTTAAACAGTATGATATGCATGTCGCCTCTTTAACACCATCTTGTAAGGGTTCATTCTTTGAGTTCAGAAGCTAACTCTTTTTTTTTTTTTTTTTTTTTTTTTTTTTTTTTTGAGAGAGAGAGATAGAAACAGAATGAGCATGCCAGGGCTTCTAGCCACTGCAAACAAACTCTAGACATATATGTCATCTTGTGCATCTGGCTTACATGGGTCCTGGGGAATTGAACCTGGGTCCTTTGGCTTTGCAGTCAAGTGCCTTAACCACTAAGCCATTCCTCCTGCCCCAGAAGCTAACTCTTTTGTGACAAAATTTCACTGGTGGCCGCTCTTGGTTAGAAAATGCTGTGGATGGCAAAAAAGGTTAATTAATGTCCTGGGCTCTCAAATGAGAGGATTTGAGCTCAACTCTGGGTAAGGCTAAGGTTGGCTCATCAACTTGATGAAGTTAAACTCTCAGAGCCTGTTTTCTCATCTTTCAGATGGGGCAAAAGCACTCCAGAATCAATGAAGGCCATTTTGAGAATCACTTAACACATTAAAGCAATGGCATTTTGATCCTGGCAGGTCTGCCACAAAAAAGCATCTGCCACAGTGATGGCTCTACCCACTGCCCATGCTTTCAAGGTGGCGATGCCATTAGGTCATAGCTGCTTTGCCAATAAGAGCCAAAGACATGTCGACCTTCATCAGCACTTGCAAATACACATTTTGTTAACTTTTTATTTATTTATTTATTTGAGTGTGACAGACAGACAAAAAGAGGCAGAGAGAGAGGGAATGGGCGCACCAGGGCGTCCAGCCATGGAAAACTAACTCCAGATGCATGCGCCACCTTGTGCATCTGGCTTATGTGGGTCCTGGGGAATGGAGCCTTGAACCATGGTCCTTAGGCTTCACAGGCAAGCACTTAGCCACTAAGCCATCTCTCTAGCTACTTTGTGTTTATTTATCTATTTTTGGTTTTCTGAGGTAGAGTCTTGCTCTACCTCAGGCTGACCTGGAATTTGCTATGTAGACTCAGGTGGCCTCAAACTCAACAGCAGTCATCTTACCTCTGCCTCCCAAGTGCTGGAATTAAAGGCTTGTACCACCATGCCTGGCTTTCTTAACTTTTTCATAGCAACATTAAAGGAATATTGGAGCCATATTTTTCAGGGGATGAAGAGCGTAGAAAGAAAGAAAGTAAGCTATAAAGGAGTGCTCCGCCCACCAAAGCAATGGGCTTCTGAGGGTGCATCAAAGTAGGCAATTCCAATAATCCAGTAAAGGATTTTTTTCCTCTGGTGTGGAAAAATTAGAAAATAACTAAAAAACTCAGAGATTTTAAGTCTGAATTCCACTGAAAAAATCATCAAAGGTTAGGAATAGCAAAGCAGGGCTGGAAAGATGGATCAATTGGTAAAGTGTTTGCCACACAAGCATGAGGAACTGAGTTTGGAGCCCTAGCACTCACATCAAATCCAGGCATAGGGGTGTGTGTCTGTAATCTCAGAACTGGGTAGGTAGAGAGATAAGGATTCCTGCACTGTTTTTAGCCAGCTAGTAAAGTTGAATTGGTGAGCTCCAGATTCAGTGAGAGACTGTCTCATAAAATAAGGTGGAAGGCTGGAGAAATAGCTTGGTGGTTAAGGCACTTGCCTGCAAAGCCTAAGGACCAAGGTTTGATTCTCTAGTACCCACACAAAGCTGGAAGCACAAGGTTGCACATGCATCTGAAATTTGTTTACAGTGGCTAGAGGCCCTGGCATGACCATTCTTCCTTTATCTGCCTCTTTCTCTCTCCTCCCTGTCAAATAAATAAATAAAATACATATTTTTTAATTTTATTTTTTATTTTTATTTTGGAGAGAGACACAGAAACAGAGAGAGTGAAAGAGAGAGAGAGAGAGAGAGAGACAGATAGAGATGGGCACGCCAGCAGTGTCTCAGCTGCTGTGAACAAAATCCAGATGCGTGCGCCCCCTTGTGGTCAAGTGCGGCATTGCACCCTTGTGTCACTTTGCATCTGGCTAAACATGGGACCTGGAGATTGGAACTGCTTGGAGATTGGAACCAGTGTTCTTAGGCTTATGAGGCAGGTGCCTTAACCACTAAGCTATCTCTCTAGCCCTAAAATATATTTTTTAAAAAAGGTTCAAACTGAGCAGACACCTGACCATAGACCTCTGGCCTACACATGCATGTGCACACACATGAACATGCACACACACACATGAGCCCATAATGAACATGAATACACACATGCACAGACACATACACACAGATAGCAAAGGGGTGGGAGTATCTGAGTGAATATAAGCATAGCAGAAATGAAAAACAGCAAGTCAGAGACAGTGCAACCAGTCTTCTGTTCAATATATAAGATAAGGATAGAGAACAACCATTGAGAAAGATCCAACTTAAAAGACATAGTGACTGACGGTAAGAAGAAAACACCTAAGTACAAGACTGTGGAAAAAGAGAAATTTAATAATCAAGAGGTTAATAAATCTGATTATGAATTTTGTAAGCTTTTAGCTTGTACATGTGTTTCATAAACTCTTTTCTGGGGATAAGCTGATACAGTCTTGCTCTCCCAGGCAGGGTACCCTAGACAAATTTAAGGCCCATTTCACCAGTTTACCTGGTCAAACCAGTGAGTTTACTGGGCTTTCTGACAGAGTAGAGGCAAGGGGTTATTTACAGGAATGTGGAGACCCCAAAGCAGCCACATTAAAAGGTTTCATCACAATATAGATAACCATGGCTAGATACATGGCATCTGGTCCCTATGATCTTCCCCGTGTAACATACTCGTCTCCCCATGAGGCCGTGAGGCCTCGTGCATCATTGCATGCAGCTGGCACAGGGTTTACCTGAGCTCTTAGTTGAGGGTCTAACTGCCTTTCCCCGCCCCTCTCCTCCTATGGGAGAACAACATCAGCTCCAGTCTAGAGTCTCTCCTTCCTATGCAGTTGCAGCTGCTTCTGATACTTGTTTTTCTTGGAGGAGTGTCGCATACACGGGGACACACCATTTTAACAAGATGGCAACTGAAACTGAGCTTTTTTGTTTTAGTGATCTTGATGCTCACTTACAAGGAGAAATGATTTATAAAGGAACAAATTTCTGGAAAAGATTCAAAACAAGAGAAGTAAATGGCTCAAGACCAAGGTTTTAATTCACCATTTCCTGACACTAAGCACAGGCTGACAGCTTTAGCAAGGATGATCCCGTCAAGGACGTGTTCAACTTTTAAATTCTTCTTTGCTGCTTGATGGATTCATCTCCTTCAGATCCAACTCTTAAATTCTCTTCTGCTCGATGGATTTATTTCCTTGGGAAATTATTCTATAATATTAGTAATTACACAGAAGAAACTACCTGAATATGCATGTTATTTCTGCAGATTATTTACTACCCAAAACAGACTAAGTAGTTTATTGCTCCTAACTCCCACAACATACAGATATAATGAAATTTGAATGGCTATATTTTCTTACAGATGAAAACCACAAAACCACAAGCTTATTTTTCAGCGAAGAGGAATAGCTTACCTGACAATTCCTAAGAAATTATACTCATGTAAGAAGACATAAAGCAATTATGCATACTCTAATATGTTCTTTCTCCTTTGTGTATTTGTTGGCTTTCTACTTAATAGTCCAGTCCTTGAAATTTCCACTTGGCCACAAACAGCTGATAGCTTTATCTATTTGTGTCATTAATGGTAATTTTCTGTTCTTGTCTTTCTCATTGCCTCCCCTAGATCTAGAAGGCATTTCACAGATCTCTTGTGAAAACTACCTTTGCTTACAAGATTTATAAAACTCTACACATGCCAGGCATGGTGGCACATGCCTTTAATCCTAGCACTCAGGAGGCAGAGGTAGGAGGATCACCATGATTTCAAGGCCACCCTGAGACTACATAGTGAATTTCAGGTCAGCCTGGGCTACCCTACCTCCAAAAACAAAAATTAAAATTAAAAAAAAAACAAAAAAAAAAAAACCTCAACACATTAGTTACCTAAAGGCAAGTAAGTACCTGACAAGAAAACATTAGGTAGCAAGGTTTGCTGCTAGCAAGAGTATGGAGGCACTGACATTTTGTAGACAAAATACTTCCCATAGACACTGGCATTTCCCAGGCAAGGTATGACTCGGGTATTTGCAACTGTCATTCAAGGCCCATATATTATTTGGAAGAGAAATTCACATGGCTACCTTGCTTTATTTTGACACACATATTACTTTCAAAAGCCCAGGTTACACCGTTTGAAACAAGACTATACCAATTACTTCTCAACGGCAGAAGTAATCAAAAGCACCCTTAAGTATACAGAGGTTAAGCATTTTTGGTGTTCAAAAGAAGGAGTATAGAAGGCATTGTCAAGTCTCTGAAAAAGACATTAAAATAACTCAGTGAGAAGCCTGGTGCGACCTTCAATCCAATTATACAATGGGTAAAAATGACTTGCGTGAGAGTAAGTTCAAATCCAACTGCCAGGAGAGGTGTATAAGTAAATTCATCCTTGCTGGGGCAAAATACCAGAAGCTACCTGGGAAAGGGTTAGTTTTGGCTTAGTTTCAAGGGGCAAGTCCGTCTGTCATGGAGCAGGAAACCAGTGTCATGCGTTACCCCAGCAGGGAGGAAGTAGAGAGAAAGAACAGGTAAAAGCTTTGACCCAAGACAGCCCGCCTGAGTGACACACTTCCTCCAGCAGTGCTGTACACCCAAGGGTTCCACAACCTTGCTGAACAGCGTCGCCAACTGGAGATTCAGACAAGCACATGAGCCTATGGAGGAGCCACAGAGGGGACATAGATAAAGAAGCTAATTCATCCCACAAGACTCCTCTCTATGGGAAGCAGTTCCCCTCTTAGAATTACTTGAAGCCCCACAGTGATGTGGAACAGGACAATGGCATTTTTTTCCATACTAAGAATTTACAAGTTATATTCTTTCTGATGAAGCAACTGGAGAATAAACTCCAACAAAACAGACGTGAAGCGAGATAACAGGGCATCTAATAAAGATCTAATAAAGTAGGCCTTCCAGGATCTGGGAAAGGGGAGATCTAAAGTGAAGGCTAGTAGATCTTATACACAGTCCAAGGGCTTCATAGTAGTGCATTATCTTTATAAGGTTACCAGGGTGAAAAATTTATAGTGAAAATTTCTACAGATGTCAAAAAGTTATGGACGATGTAGATATAGGTCCCATTTTTAACCATATTCTTTTTTCATGTGTATGGTGTATGTATGCATACATATTCCTATGTGTGTAGGTACATGTGTGGGAGTGGTGTTTGTGAAAGTCAAGGTTGACAACAACGGTCTTATGCAATCACTCTCCACGTTACTTTTTTTTTTGGGGGGGGGTTTGAGGTAGGGTCTCATTCTAGTTCAGGCTGACCTGGAATTTACTATGTAGTCTCAGGGTGGCCTCGGACTCATGGTGATCCTCCTACCTCTGCCTCCCGAGTGCTGGGATTAAAAGCGTGCGCCACCACACCCGGCTCTCTCCACCTTGCTTTTTGAGACAGGGTCTCTCATTGGCCTGAAACTTGCCCATTAGGCTAGGCTGGCTATCCAGAGAGACTCTCAGGATCCTTCTGTTTCTGCCTCCCCAGTGCTGGGATTACAGGGGCACATTCTACTGCTGGTATTTAGTTAGCATGGGTACTGAGGATCTGAACTCAATTCCTCACGCTTGTGTAGCAAGCACTTTAAACACTGATTCATCTCCCCAGACTGTTAGCACATTTAAAAAATAGAAATTCAAGAAAAACTACCCCCTAAATGACATTTACTCATTGCAAACAACGTGGAAGACCAATGATTAATTTCCATAGTCACTATGGTGAAAACTCTGGAAGGAGGTTTAAATGGCTTGCTGGGAAGATGGAGAGACGGAATCTGAGCGCCAAAACTGTCATGTACCTCAGCAGAGAATCAATACATAGCTAAGATGGATGGATCAAGAGAAGGCAATATAGATATATTTACTATAGGGGAGCTACATGAGTGGTAAAATACCAAAACAAGCCATTAAAACAGTTCCAGGGAGTTGTTCCTGGGCATAGGTTAAAAGAGGTACAGGAGACACACTTTTTAGTCAAAATCTATTAGCATGCCTTGAGCTTTTACAATATGGTTAAAATCACTTTTACAAAATAAATACTTTAAATGCCAACAATTCATTAAAAAGAACCTTTCTGACACTAAAACATCCTCCATCCAGTAACTATATTTGAATTCACAGAAAACCGGATGCAATTTTAAGTTAGATTCAATAAACCTGAATAGGTTTAACTACTATTTAAATTATCTTCCGATTAAATTTGCTAACTTAGCAAATTAAACACGGATAGCAAAAAAACTCATTTTTAATTCATGGTTTCAGCGAGGTGCATTTCCTGTTTCTGATTTGAATTCTTAATTAAAGAAAAAAAAAAAAAGAACCTCTGGTCTAAACTTGCTAAAATTTTTTCCTCTTCTGCAAAAGACTGAAATTATTCCTCGAAGGAGCGCCAAGTGTTCAATACCTGTCTTCTTCTTCCCAACACGACAGACAACCATTATGGACGTCTCCCCACCCTGACAGGGAATATGAATTCACTTCTAAGGTACACCTTACCTTTGAAATTACCATTCAAACTGAAACCTGAGCCGAGCCCTGGTTGGTCTTCTATCAAGTGAGTCACAATGTGCAGGTGTGCAAGGTGTTCCTTCTGGACGACAGGGGCTGTCTTACAAAAGCAACCTGTGCAGTCAGTCAGTCAGTCTCTGGTTCTCCTGCTAGAGTGTGGTGAGCCCTGGAGGACCACGGCCATGCTTATCCACTCGGCTACCCAGTAGGTCCTCAAGGCATATTCAGTGGGTCAACGTACATATTACTCAGGGCTACCAATTCTCAGTTTCCCTTTAGAATATAAAAGCAAAGCAGGTCTACACTTTTAAGAAGGGAAACGATAAAAGCATATGTGCTGCTGCACATGGATGTTCACATAGCAATAAAGAGGGAACTTACTGAAAAAGGCAACGGCCTGCTCTTGATGCTTCTGTCTCCTATCTGCAGAAGGAGATAGAAAATCTCTGTAGACTTTGTGTTCCAGAATTTATTCCTTTTCATAGAAATTGAACATGAAATGTATGAATCATTACTTCCAAGGCTAGAAATAAAAATAATAATAAAAAAAAGACACATCTGAATTAACCACTGGGTTTAGACCATCAACATGCACAGGAAAAGGAAATGACATCAGAATGAGGATGGTAATGACTTTCACACATCATTATATTCTACCCACATATCTCTGTCTCAGAAATGTGTGTCTGGGGAAATCAGATACACTTATGTTAGGTTACATTTAGCTAAACACGAACACACATTTTTCAGTGTAATAGGTGCTTGAATGAGAAATATAATTTCTAGATGGTCGGACCATGGTATAAGTAATTCCAGAAATGGTACTAAAACTGGCTTGCAATTGCGGGAAGTGCAAGAAAAAAAAAAAAAAAAAAAAACATTGGCCAGGCATGGTGGCGCATACCTTTAATCCCAGCACTTGGGAGGCAGAGGTAGGAGGATCACCGTGAGGTCAAGGCCACCCTGAGACTACATAATGAATTCCAGGTCAGCCCGGGCTAGAGTGAAACCCTACCTGGAAAAACAAAAACAAACAAAAAATCACCCAGAGAGCTTTGTGCAAACCACACTCCTGTTCTCTCTCTTAGCTTCCCCCCTCCCACCCTCTCTTTGCCTTTCAGGGTGTGTATTACCCTCTCCACCTGCAACTAGGGGCCATGAACCCCCAGCTGAGAATCATTGTGCTGCATTGCTTGGATCGTCTGGAGTACAGCCTATATAATGTGCTGCAGAGAAAAGCAACAAACACTGAAAATTTACTTGAGGTTTTAAACATGGCTTGGCTTACTGGCTAAGCTACTTCAGCTGTTTGTTCCTTCAGTTTGGTTAGCAAGGCTTTCTCTACTTAGATGATACCAGCTGACAATCCAACTTGACTAATTACTTTGTCGGTGTCTAAACCAAGAGCTGGGAGTTCTACAAGCATTTTGGTCTTAAAACCAAAGCACGCTGATTATCTCTACTGAAGTAGAGGTGAGACTACACAAAATGGAATGCATCTCGTCTTTGTCCCAGGCCAGTCGAGTAAGTTCACACAAGAATACATCAGACAACAGACTCAGATAGCAAGTGCTTTGACAGATGTGACATGTGGCATGGCCCAAGAACAAGTGTGTTTGGTGTGGGCACTGCCCAGAGCAAACAGCAGAAGCTCCCCTCCCCACTCCCCGTGCCTGCTTCCTGCTCGTAACCCCAGAGCTCCTCAGAAGCAAGTTCATCTTAGGCCTCTCCCACAATGCCTAATTGAATTTTCCCCTCAAGTTTGAAGCGCCCGCTCCCAAGGCTAGAGTGCTCTAAGCCCTACAGGCAGTCTCATCAGCTCATCAATGTCATGGCAATCAATTAGGCTCATTCTCTCATTTTGATATTTTCAGCCTAACTAAAGGACTTAATTTGAATATGGTCACACAATGCATTCTGGAGAGAGAATGACTGACTTACAACATAGTACAGAAAATAGTTCCTCCATAAAAATTCATTATGAACCTGTGTTTATAGATTTATAACAAAACAACCCAAATATTTGATAACAGATATTTGGTTAAATCATACAGCCTATTTGTAGGATATTATATAACTATTTGTGTTTATGCATGAATTGAATTATATGAGAAAATATGGGAAAGAAAATTATGTACAAGGTTTAATCACATTTTTTTTTTTTTTTTGAGAGAGAGAGAGAGAGAGAGAGAGAATGGGCACACCAGCAGCCTCTCAGCCACTGTGAACAAATTTCAGATGTGTGCACTCTCTTGTGGGTAAGTGCAGCATTTTGTGCCTTTGCATAACTTTACATCTGGCTAAATGTGGGACCTGGAGAATCAAATGGGAGTTCTTAGGCTTGGCAGGCAGGCGCCTTAACCCCTAAGCCATCTCCCCAGCCCTAATCACATATTTATGAAAGCTATTAGTTGTCCACATTCGTGAGTTCTGCATCAATAATTCAACAGATCTAAAATATTTTTACATGGGGCTGGGGAGATGGCTTAGCAGTTAAGGCGCATGCCTATGAAGTCTAAGGACCCTGGTTCGATTCTCCAGGTCCCATGTAAGCTAGATGCACAAGGGGGTGCACACATCTGGAGTTTGCAGTGGCAGAGGCCCTGGCATGCCCACTCTCACTCTCTCCCTCTCTCTTCCCCTCTCTCTGTCTCAAATAAATAAATAAATAATCTTTAAATATTCTTACATGTTCTAAACATGAAAGAGATTTTTTTCTCCTAAACAATAATTACATAGCAATGGCATGGTTCTGGGCACTGTAAACAAACTAATATGACATCAAACAAATGGGAGCACATGCACAGGTTACAGACAAGCATTTGTCATTATGTCACTGAGTATAATGTACTTGACCACCTGTAGATTTTAGTATCCAGGTTAGGGTCTTGGAACAAATTATCAGTAATACTCAGGGATCACTGGATATGCTTAAAGGAGAGAAAAAAAATGTTAATAATGTTATTCCCAAGTTACAAATTAACTCAACACTTCCCAGATTCAACTGAAAAAATAAATGGTAGAGTGGTTGGCATTATGGTGAGAACATGTGCCCTTCCACAGGTAGTCAGTATATTTTTAAAACTTTTCTCTTGACAATTTTCATGTGTGTATATATTCTGATTATAATCACCTCCCATTACTCTATTTTTTCCAACTAGTCCCTCTTCTATTTTTTTTAAAGGCGTCACTCGGCTTGTTTTTTATTTTATTTTTTTAATATTTTATTTATTTGAGAGAAAGAGGCAGAAGGAGAGAGAGAATGGGCACGCAAAGGGCCTCCAGCCACTGCAAACGAACTCCAGATGCCATGTGCCCTCTTGTGCATCTGACTTACATGGGCCCTGGAGAGTCAAACCAGGATCCTTTGGCTTTGCAGGCAAATGCCCTGACCACTAAGCCATCTCTCTTGCCCGTTTCTATTTTGGATTTGGAGGGGGTAGAAAGAATTGGCACATCAGGGCCTCAGTCACTACAGACTCCAGATGCTTGCGCCACCTAGTGGGCATGTGCAACCCTGCACTTGCATCACCTTTGTGTGTTTGGCTTACATGGGCTCTGGAAAGTCAAACATGGGTCCTAAGGCTTGCAAGCAAGCTCCTTGATGACATTTATGGGCTCAGTACTGTGCAGGTCTGAAGGCAACAGCCACTTGTGTCCAAAGACACCTTTGACTCAACTGTCACGTCTTAGCCCTTGGACAAGTTCTGAGTCTCCCCAATAGTCACTGTCACCTACAAAAAGAAGTTTCTGTGACCAAGTTAGAACAGCACTAATCTATGAGTGGTCAGCCTTTTTTTTTTTTTTTTTTTTTTAAGTAACTTTTTAGTGCTATAAAAGCCACACAGAAGTTTGTCAGTTTATGATCCCTGGATTTGGGACAACTTGTGTTTTTGTACTTTTCAAAGTTTCTACAGTAATTATGCAATATGTTCATAAAGTTGCTGAAGTAGCCAAAGCTGTGTCCATCAAAAATTCAGAAAAAGCCCTTGTATTTCATTCATGCAGAATATTCGGGTCAGTTATTTCAGCCAGCAGTACGCAGGCCGGGGCTTGTGATAACTTTGCAATGGGAACATTAACTGTCTCTGGAATCATGAACTAAACCTCAGTGAAGCTACAGAAAAGGTAGCCGAAGGCTCGAGCTCAGACAGCTGATTATGGTGGCATGTGGAAAGAAGTTAGGCCAGGCCTTGCCAAGGTCCATCAGGAAGCAGTGTGGACACCAACGGTGCACTTAGGCATAGAAGGAACCATTCTTTACCAGAATGGAGAGGCTACACAGATGGGAAGACTTCACCAGTGCAAAAGGGATGGGGTCAGACAAGGTATCAAGCAGACACAAGAGGTTCTTGTGAACACTAACATGAGTCTGGGTAGCCCACAGTCAGAAGGGGAGAGTAACATTAATACTACTCCAGACTGAGGTGAGCTATGCTACCAAAAGCGACTTTTTCCTAAGCAGCTTTAGAGACAGCTCTGAACCCTCTCTTGGGTTGCTGTGGTGCTGGAGGGTGACATTTTGAGCTGCTATGTGCTCAGCACATTTGATATTCACTGAAATGGTAGCATACCCCCACTCTGCAACTGAACCTTGGGTAGACAAACTATAAAAGAAACAGCAACAGGTCTGACTTCAAAGCCTGTGTGGGATCGCTTTGTGTGAGTTCAGTATTTATTTATTTTTATTAGAGACAGAGAGAGGGGGAGAGAGAGAGAGTAAGAATGGGCGTGCCAGGTCCTCTAGCCACTGCAAACAAACTCCATACAAATGTGCCACCATGTGCATCTGGCTTACGTGGGATCTGGAGAATTGAACCAGGGTCCTTAGGTTGCGCAGGCATGTGCCTTAACCACTAAGCCATCTCTCCAGCCCAAGCTCAGTATTTATGATAGATCCTTTAAGCCAGGTCACCATCAGGGGAATGGTGATTGGCCAATTTTCCCACAGTGTTAGTCAAACAGAAATTTCTAGGCACAACAACCTTTAATTCCTAAGAGAGTATGCAGCTTAATTGGCCAGGCATACTAGTTATTAGTTGGCTAAGGAAAATTAGCTCTCAACTGAAAAATTGCTCTGTCTTCACTGAGTAGGCAGTTTGGTATACCAATCTTGGAAAAGGACTGCTATAAATTCATACATCAAATTCAAAATTTGTAGTTTATCTTAAAAAATAATAGCTTTTAATTATTACATAAAATAAGCATTATTTCCTCCCTTTTAATAGATTATGGTTAGAGAACAGAATCAATATTTGTGATGGTGATGATGAGGTCTGTATCTTTAAACAAAACATCTTCTACACAGACCCCTGGAGCCAATGACCTCCAACAAGACTCCTTCTGTTCCTGAAACTTCCTACACCACATGAAATATCAGAACACCCAAAACATGCTCTTTATTTAGTGAAATCAAGTCTCTAGAACACTTTAAAAATACTGCTACCCAAAACAGTTAATGTGTTCATGTTCAGAAACATAACTGAGGACTGGAGAGATGGCTCAGAGGTTGAAGGCACATGCTTGCAAAACCTGACGGCTCAGATTCAGTTCCCCAGTACCCACATAAAGCCAGATGCAAAGTGGCACATGCGTCTGGAGTTAGTTCATGTGCAGCAGTAGAAGGCCCTGGTGTGCTCATTCTTGCTCTCAAATAAATAAATAAATATTTTTTAAAGTTTATTAAAGCAGCACAGTTGAAAGGCTTCTTCACAAGTCACTTAGTGTTTCACTTCTGTGTGCAGAATAACCCCACTCTTACACAAGACACAGACACATGTACACAAAACTGACTTTAATGATTTATGGTAAGCAAACAGGAAGTTTAAAATAAGAATTACAAGCATCGTTATATAAGGGAACACATGCTCAAGTTTCAAGAACTTAACAAAAACCAATGGTATCAAAATAAATATTTAGAAAACTCAGAATGAATGATACTTTCCAGTAGAAAGAGCGAATAAGCCAGGAAAATGGAGAGAGAGGAGCAGGAGCTCCCACGGTGTTTTCACAAACAGGAGTTCCCAGCAAGGAACTGCCATAAACCTGACTGCGAATGTAACCTACGATACAACAGACAGTGACTTGAGAGTGAGCATAAATCAGAAATGACAACCAAACCCGGAACCATGGTGCTCCCTGCTCTCCACTAGAATGAAACGTGAGGATGACACATTAATAACTGCACACCTTCAGAACTAGTTCCCCCTACAAGACCAGGGCCAGAAAAATATTTTGTTCACATAATATACCTGTTGACATTAAAAGGCATTGTGTCAAAGAAAGATTTATGAAAACAATATTTTAAAATAATCAGCAGACTCTCAAGCTTTTTAAATGGATCTTAAAAGGAATAGCTCATAGCCATTTGTATTTTAAAATGAGGGCTACTCCATCCCTGTGTTTGTCATGAGGGACTACACTGGCAGGTTTATAGTGTCTCTTTTCTCAACCTGTAACATTACCAATACATTAAATTTCTGGGAAGGATTTATTCGAGAACTTTCTTATTAAAAAGCATTTGAACTTAACCTAATCTTTGCTGTTGAGTCACAGTGAGAGCACTCAGGCCAGGCAGGGTAAGCTCCCAGGTGGGCAGCTTGTCCACTTCTCAGCAGTGAGGAGACTCTTTTCACTTACTCAAAAAAAAAAAAAAAAAAAAAAAAAAAAAAAAACTGGGAAAAATCTGTTATTACTCAAGAAATCTTCAACTTCTGCTACATACCAATCTAAAAACGTTATAAAGGAATTAAAACCAAGTGAGTTCAAGGCCAACCTGGTGAACTTATCACAACTTTCTCAAAATTTAAAAAAAAAAAAAAAAAAAAAAAGGTGGATATAGTTCAGTAGCAGACCAGTTAGCTGGCGTATACAAGTACAAGGCCCTAGATATAATTCCCAGAGTCAAAAGAATTTAAGAATTAATTAAGAATGGGTTGAGGATACAACTTAGTGGTAAGTGTGCAGCATGTGTAAGACCCTGATTTCAATCCCAACACCACAAAAAAATGGGGAGGGAGGGATGGAAAGAGGAAAGGAAAGGAGAGAAAAGAAGAAGAGAAGGAAGAGAAAGAAGGGGGGAAGAAAAGAAAGAAGTGGAAGAGGAAAGGAAGGGGAGGTAAAAAAATAAGACATTACACAGAAAAATAATTTAATCATACCCAATAAGGTTTATCATATCATAAACAGATTACTTCTTATCTAATGTCTTGACATTTTTTTTCCATCTGGCAAGATCTTTTAAAAGACGTTGACACTAAAATATGCCCCAGAAAGTACTCTTTTGGAGTATGAGCACACAGAGTAAACTGCAAATATGCACTATCAAAGTGTGTAGCGTAAGTTTACTGCTAATTTTACCAACTAAACCCAATCATGTTCTAGTTCAAATCATGATTTCCTGACAAGTACACAGATTTTAAAAAGGGATACAAATGAAAGAAGAATCAAGAAAATTTTAAAAAACTAAAACATAATGTAAGATAACTGTAAATGGGAAAAAGGCACAGCGATAGTCGCACTTTAGACAGACGCTCTCTTTTCATTCCAACAAAGCCAGCATGAACCTTTTGGCAATATTCCATTTACAAAAGTATGGCACATATTTTTGCTGGTGGCAAGTGTGGACTGTTTTTACATTCAAAGAACATTAAAAGGTTGAAACAGTAATGATATACCATTTACAGATTAACCCACAATTCTAATGCTATCTCATTTATTAATCTTCCATAGATGGTAAGTGGAAAAGACATGATGAAATCAAATCATTTGCCAGTTCTGAAGAACTGAGGATGGAACCCAGTGTATTCAGCAGGGCACACAAGCACTAAGCTTCAGGCCCAGTCTCCCCGAGAAAAATTCTCAAGATCACTTATATACAAGGATTCCTAGGTTGGATTTTTTTTTTTTCTTTCTTGCAATTCAAAAAAGAAAGTGAATGATTCTACCCCTAAATAAAATCTGGATAATCAAAACTATTGCTATGTCTGGGTTCTTACAAACTGCATGTTCAACTTAAAATGTTCACCTGGTATAACCTTCAGCTGTCAAGAGGAAGCAACTCAAAGGACAATGCACAGCTGATGAGCCAGCTCGAAGGAGCCATCCAGACTTTGCCCTGCCGAACCCTTTCTGGGCGAGTATTACACAAATCCTCATAGATGATATACTGCGTGCAGAAATGCTGATCAGAATCGGCTCTGGCATGGTAGGCGACTGTATTGATGGTCTGAGTCACGTCACTGTCTGGCTTGGGTTTTCGACTGAGGAACTTGCCTCCTGCTGCAGCCACAAGCTTTACAAGGTTGTCCTTCGGATGATGTGTGAAGTTCCCCGCAAAATAGAAATAGCATCCATCAAACAGCTTTGGCAACTGAAATACCATGAAAACAATTGTGAAAAGCAGATCAGAATGTCTGAAAACAGTGCATATGAATGAAGGACATGAAAACAATATTCATCATCAGTTAACAGGCTATATACTGGGCTGGAGAGGTGGCTTAGCAATTAAGGTGCTTGCCTGCGAAGCCGAAAGACCTAGGTTCGATTCCCCAGGACCCACGTAAGCCAGATGCACAAGGTGGCACATGCGTCTGGAGTTTGTATGCAGTGCCTGAGGCCTTGGCATACCTATTCTCTCTGTCTCTCTAGTTGCCACTTTATCTCTCTCAAAGAAAGGAAGGAAGGAAGAAGGAAGGAAGGAGGGGTGAGCCAGCCGGGTGTGGTGACAGAAGCCTTAAAAAAAACAAAAAGGAAGCTACATCCTGAGGTGCTGGCACAACATTCATTTCCATCAAGCTAATGGTATAAAGAAAAATACCTATGCAAACAAGGGTTTCCTTTTAAAATTTTCCCCTAATATTAAGTCACTGTCTTGGTTCCTTCTTACTTTTTTAAATTTTAGATGTGCTTTGTACTGAAAAAGTACAATGGATAGCCAGATACAGTGATGCCTGGCTATCATCCTAGAACTTGGGAAGTTAATGCAAGAGGATTATGAGTTTGAGGCCAGCCAGGGCTATATAGTGAGACCCTGTCTCAAAAGAAAAAGGAAAGAAATGTTCAGCAAACGTTTTTTTTTTGGAGAGAGACAGAGAGAGAGAGGGAGAGAGGAAGACAGATAGAGATGGGCGCGCCAGCAGCCTCTCAGCTGCTGCGAACGAAATCCAGATGCTTGTGCCCCCTTGTGGTCAAGTGCGGCATTGCACCCTTGCGTCACTTTGCATCTGGCTAAACGTGGGACCTGGAGATTGGAACCAGCGTTCTTAGGCTTAGCAGGCAGGTGCCTTAACCACTAAGCCATCTCTCCAGCCCAGCAAACTTATTTTATACTGACACTTAATCATCTTTGGTGAGATTTAAATTCCTCAAAATTCTAAGGTACCTAAAATATGCTTTAGGGACACCAGGCTAAACTACATGAGTAGCAACCTTCCTGTGGACAGTCCGATTCTGTCCATCTTTCAGGTCCCTAAATATTACCTTCCTAAGGTCTTCTGAGCAGCCATGCTGGGAATGTGGCCTTGAGGTCACAGAGATGGATTATTTCCAAGGCATAGGAGATTAAGACGTAATGGCTAGGGAGCCAATAATCTATAAAATGCTTCTGGTGCTACATGCAAAAATAGTTTCCTAATTCCCATGAAAACTTTTCTTTGTCATTTCTAATATATATATCAATAGGATAATGGAATATTATCCATTAAAACTGCAATATGTGGCAATAAAGACATATGGCAACTAAATCCCAGCAGCAGCTGTAAGCCTTCTTTCAAGCTACTTCCTGTATCTGAGATTTACCTCAGATTCTGAAAGGTTGATGGGAATGTTCAAGATGCCAAATCTCCATTAACAGTGTGAAATTATTACCTTCTGGATTTTACTGCACATCGTGACCATCTTTCAGAATCAAGTGCTTGAAATAAGCACAATTAAAATTTTAATCAGTCACCTGTACTTGCAGAAAGGGCAGACAAAGCTTTCCTGATGGTGATAATGATCTGAAGTCCTAAGAACAAGGGAAGTGTACAGAAAGACAAATACCAGCTGTTCTCGGTTGAGCCGGCTTCTCTGTGGACCTTCAGGAATTTCATACTTTTCTTCTGGCTCACAAACTCTGCTTTGCAGACATGCTTTCACCCCTGACAAGAAACAAGGACAAATCACAGTATTAAGTCAGCATTATTTCTCTCTCAGCAAAATTAAGTAATTTACCTAAGTGGTTTCTTCTTCAGGGCTGTCCTCAGTATCATTCTGAGACAGAAATCTTACTTCTGCCAAAAGAAAATATACTAAAGCTGGCTGTCCATACACAGAAAACATCAGAACTCCTTCCTAATGAGTGAGTTCAGTCCACAGCAGTCTGAACGGAGAGTTTCTGGTCCACTTGCTCACCGTGCCAGTTGTATATCTGGTCTCCTATAGACACTAGATGACCCACTGTTAGGACAGTGATTTAGTGCAAAGCACCTGGCTCAGCTAGGCATACAATAGCGCTCAGCAGACACATCAAGCAGAGCCCAGGGCAAGCTTGGGATTTCACACTGAAGTCACTCCTTTAAAAATCTGGCTGGGTTTCACAAAAGCATTCCTTTGATGGCTTGCATCAGAGTGCTTAGCTTCAGATTAAAAAGTGGAAATGGGCTGGACCTGGTGGCATATGCCTTTAATCACAGCAGAAGTAGGAGGATCACCTAGAGTTCGAAGCCAGCATGAGACTTCATAGTGACTTCCAGGTCAGCCTGGGCTAGAAAGAGACCCCACCTGGAAAAACAAACAAACCAAAAGAAAAAAAAAAAAAAAAAAAAAAAAAAAAAAGGAAGTGGTATAGTATCCCAGCCCAACACTGTGTGGAGTCTCACCACTGCTCTGTCTCCTGAGTAGGGAATTCCCAAGCAGTGCCATTGACCAAAACCACCCACATCAACTGTCTGGCTATGTCCCAAAAACAATATGCCCCAAACCAATCACGTGGGGCGGACGGCAGACACAGCTTAACACAGCAGTAACACCTTAGGATACTGTCTGTGATCAACAAGGGAGGGAATTCATGGCAATATATGTGTGCGTGTGTGTCTATATATACATACATACAGTTTAAGATTCAGTTTGGAGACCATTTTGTACATAGAAACCCTGTAAAGTAGATGGGATTGTTAATGATGTTATTTCTTTTCTTCTATAGCTAAGGAGACTAAGGAGTAAGCTTTGAGAGAGGGAGACAGTGTGCATGAAACGTATGCTCCTCAGCTTGATAGCATATAACTTAAAGTTGAGATTTCAAGTCAAGAGATTTGGTTATCATTAGTATTTTCTTTGGCATAATTACATATACTCTTAAACCTTACTCCTTAGTCTCCTTAGCTATAGAAGAAAAGAAATAACATCATTAACAATCCCATCTACTTTACAGGGTTTCTATGTACAAAATGGTCTCCAAACTGAATCTTATAATAAACTGTCTTCATTATTAGAAGCAATTATCTTACAGCAAGTTAATATTTTTCTTTGTGATTGTTTTGTTCAATAGCCTCAGTTTTATCACTAGCGCAACACCAGAAGGGTAGGAACAAGATAAACTGAAAGTTAGCTACAGTTTAAATTGTTAGGTGTTTTAAAGTACTTTGGGTATCAAAATGTGATATCCTTAGCATTTGACATCTAACGACTTAAAACTGAAATACAGTTGTAGCTATAGAAAGATGTACTTTTTTTGCATGTGAATGTGATATGTGCATGTACACGTTTGTGAGAGGGCGCACATATATGTGCACGTGTGTGCAGAGGCCAGAGGTTAACACTAGATGTCTTCCTCAATCATTTTCCACATTATTTTTTGAGACAGGATCTCTCAGTGAACCTGGAGTTCCCTGATTCAGCTGGACTAGCTAGCCAGCAGGCCTCAGGGATCCTCCTGTCTCCCCTACCCACCTGAGCTTAGTGCCCAACTTTAACACAGGTGCTAGGGCTTGAACTTGGGTCATCTTGCTTCCCACAAGCACTTTACTAACTTAGCCTTCTCCTAGCCCCAATATATACTTCTGACTGACATATATATGCCAGAAATCCACTGATTTGACATTTTATTAGAAACCTTGAGAAATGTCAGTGATAGAGGCTCCATACTCTCCAGCAGTACAATTGGTTAGCACCTGACATTAACATGGGACTAAGATGCTATAAACTCTGCTCGTGCCTGTAGACTGGAACTTTCTGAACAGAACAATGTTCACTCTGCTCAGAAACAATGGTCAATCTGTTACTAGTACCAATACTGTCGCAGACTGTGTTTGAAATAAGTAAATTTATTTGTGGACAAAAAAGGAAAGGCTCCTTGCTACAGCAATTACCTTAAGAGCAAAAGGTGGTGTGGTGGTTTGATTCAGTTGTCCCCCATAAATTTAGGTTTCTGAATGCCAGGTTCCCAGCTGATAGAGATTTGGGAATTAATGCCTCGTGGAGGCAGCATATTGTTGGGGACAGGCTTATGGGTATTACAGCCAGTTTCCCCTTGCTCATGCCACTGTTTTCTCCTGCCATCATGTAAGCCAAAATAAATCTTTTTCCCTACAAGCTGCTCTTGGTCGGGTGTTTTCTGCCAGCAATGCGAACTTGACTATATCAGGCGGCACTGGATAGGACAAAGAAACCTCTAGCCTGACCTAGACTTGCAATTACCATTTTTAAACTTTCTTTTGCATTACCCTAAACTGACACAATAACCAAACTTCTATAATTCTATCAGTACAGTATGACATAAGAGACAAAATTTAGAACAAAAAATCAGATGTTTTGAATAAAAAGCTACAGTGTTTGAACCTTGCTGAGTAATTTTTTGTTTGCAATAAAGCCCACTAACAATTAATCTGAAAATACTTAAAACTGTAGTATTTAAGAGCTAAAAAGACCATATAGATCTAGTGTAACTTTCTCACTTTAGCTCTAGAAAGGTGATTTTCTAAGACCACAGATTAGAAAGCAGACCAGGAGACAGAAGCTCACCACTTTCTACATGGCCTTCTCCTTCGCAGCTCTTCCTGTGCCTTCTTACTAAGCACCTCATATTTACAGGAGGAGTCCGTCTCCGTTCCTAAAAGGAGGCTTACCCCCCCCCCTTTTTGTATTACTACTTGTGGTAGTTTGAATAAATGTCCCCCACTAGATTCAGGAGTTTATTAAAGGTTCTTAGATTTCTAGTACTTGACTGGAGTAGGTGTCATTGTGTGGATCATGGGGTTCAGCCCTAAGGTGTGGTGGTAGATTTGGAATTTCACTCTAAAGATATGCAAAGTGCCTGAGTTCTGCTTGGAATTCCTAAGTGTGCTTGTGTGTGGAATGGCTTTGGGGGTTTTGGTTTGTATCCTTTATCTTTCTCTCTCTCTCTCTCTCCTTGGTCCTGTGAAAGCAGGCCAGTTTTTCCTGCCATTATGGAACTTCCCCTGGATCTGTAAGCTTCAATAAATATTCCTTCTTCCATAACTGTGCCTGGTTTGGAAGTTCATCTCAGCGAACCTGAAGCTGTCTGCTACACCACTATTTCCTGCCGGCTTTTCCCTGTACAAAGTAATCCTGCACTTGCATTACAGGAAGGTTTACTGGGGAACAAGTATAATAGCAATTCTTATTTTCTGTGACCAAATGACTGGTAAGAAGCAACCTGAGGAAGGATTTACTTTGGCCAGGGTTTGAGGGTACAGTCCATCAAGCCTTGGCAAGGGGAGCATTCAAGCCTGCAGTGATGAGAACTGGCTCATATCTCAGACATTTCAGTGAAGCAGAGGAAGGGAAATGCTAATATCAGCTAACTATCTCCTCCACCCCCACCCATGCCTTTATTCAATTTGAGACCCAAAACTGTGGGATGGTGCCACCCACATTCAGAATGCATTGAACACCCTCTGTTAATCCTTCCTGGAAAACACCTCACAGACACCCTGGAAATATGTCTCCTAGGTGATTCTAAATCCAGTCAAGCTGACAGTGATGACAAGCCTTCACAACAGGTGTGGCGAGGCAGGTACTTTTGAGTGAGGAAAACCAATGATTTACCCTTAGCTGAACAGTGACTTAATACTGAACACGGCTCTAGAGGTCATTTTTTTGTTTGTAAATTAGTATTACTTCTATTAAAATGGTTGATTAGCAATTAAATAGATGGAAAGTTTGATTTTAACTGAGTGCTTAATTAAAATGAAGTTTTATTCCTTTACATGCTTTTATCAATAAAATATTATGAAACTTAATTTTACATGCAAATTTGTAATCTTACTAACACAATAAAGATATTAAACCAAGATGCCCCTGAGAGCAGGAGGGCAAAGGAAGCGCCCTGTTCTTGTCCAGACACTTACAGAGCTGGCCAGGAGGATCTGCATTTCTGTTACAAGTCAGTTATGGGGCACAGGTCAAGAGCTACAGTCAGACATGAGCAGATTCCTGCTGAGAGAGCCACCTTTTCCCTCTCCCAACATAGTGGCTAACATTCAGAAGAATGAAATATGTGGAAAATTTGGTAATTAGGTAATTACTTAAAAAATTCAGTTATCTTTCATATTTAGCTTGATATACTAAAAACAAAAATAATTCTTCTTCTTTTTTTTTTTTTAGTAAAATGTTTGAGTGTAAAGTTGTTTCTATAAACAATTCCAGACCAGTTTACCTGAAAATGGTTTTAAAAATCTGCCACTGCAGTCGCGGTGCTCTAGCTGGAGCAGTCACGTAGAAACAGCACAATGAGAATGCCCATTCCTTACATTGGCATTCACTACAAAACCCAGTTATTAAATGTTTAAAGAAAAAATATAATCAAGATATTATTTACTGATATTCCCTGGGTACAAATGATTAAGATGTGAAGAGAATTTACTTCTTTATGTGTTGTTTTATTCATAGTATGCTTCTAAATTCTCAACAAACCTGTCCTGTACACTTTCATTAGTGGAGAACCATCAAAGCATCATCATTTTACAAAACCTACAGATACTATGTTATCTAGTATTTGCAGAGCAGAACAGACCACTGTAATCTGAACATATAAACACCGTCCAATACTCTGAAAACTTTAATTTTCCACAGTTTTCAAAAAAATCAATTATAAGGTCTAATCAAAGAACTATAAAAAGTTATTTTTAAAATCATACAAAGCCAATGCTAAAACTACTTATAGATACTTTCTGACTACATTCCAGAAAAAAAGTAAGTTAAAATTCTTTAAAGTGTAATTTATTCAATTTTCTTTAAAAATAGCTTTTCTAATTTAAATGACAGAAGACACTATTTATTCTGATGAAAGGTCCTAATACAAATATTTATGATACCTCCTACTAAGTTTAAAGTATTTGTATTATTTTCCATATCCGGCCAGTACACGGTGTGTGTGCAGCATGGTGTTCTATGGGTGGAGAAAGAACACTGAGCTTGCTCGACTCGTCCTCATGACTGACGCCCTTGGAGGAAATGCAGCACTGGCCTCCTCAGAGCCTTTGCTGTCAACGTTTTTGTCAACTCATCAGTACTGTTTTCTTTATGCTTTAAGACACCTCCTCAGTGAGTCTGCTGCATGACTAACATTACCACAGCACTACAATTCAGGCCTTAACAAAGCTTGGTCTGGAGGTGTTTTCTCCAGAGAGCAGTCTTACCGATTGTGGAACACCGGACAGCACTACAACATGAGACAGGGGCCACTTCAAACCATAACAGTTCTTTTAAATGTTTCCCATAGGCACATATGTTTGAACACTTGGTCCCAGCTGCTGGCACTGATTGAAAAGGCTGTAGAACCTTTAAAAGGTAGCGCCTTGCTGGGTGAAATGGGTCACTGGGGGTGGGCTTTGAGGTGTTAGAGCCTGGCCCCACTTCCTGTTCACCCTCACATATCCTGACCTTGGATAAAATGTGACCAGCCAGCCTCTGGCTCCTCCAGTCATGCCTTGCCCACCTCGGATCGTAGCCCTTCATACAATAAGCCAGAATAAACCCTCTCCTTCCTTGTGCTGCTCCCGGTCAGGTGTTTGGTCACAGCAATGAGTCAAGTAACTTAGGCAACCACCTAATACCCTGGTTTCCAGCCAGAGAGGAGGAGGAGGAGGAGGAGGCAAAGAACCAGAGACTCACCTTGTCACGTCTCTGTTGGGAACATGCTTATCTGTGACTCAAGTGTGAAGCTACTCTGCATGTCTACAAAAGCACTGGAGCCGCCGGGGGGAGGGGGGGGAATGTCACAAAGCTGGAACAAGTAAGTAAATTCACAAATACGGAACCGCTGCACAATGAGGGTCTAGGCGTGCAGTTATCCATGTTTCAGAGGGGGACTGAAATTCAAAGAAGTTCACTGGCTTAAAGCCACTCAGCTAGTAAGTTGCAGAATAGCAATGTTAGCTAAGGTTGGCTTGGTTTTCTACAGCCTGGGCATTTTACACAATGATGTAACTTTCTGGTACACAAGCTATACCTTGCTCTCTAATAGGTTGTGATGGTGTCAGTTGCTTTAAAGCCACTATGAGTATTTAAGATGTTGCTTATTACATAAAAGATTTTTAACAACTGAAAACTCCATTTATCAAAAAGTGCTAATGATGTGTATTTAAATTCAAGACACACTCAGGACTCCCATAATTATCATGTGATTGTTAATTTGTTGGTTTTGCCTGTATTTTGGTGTTTAATTATCTTTTATCACTGTTCTTACCACCAAAAGCATACCACTCAAGTTTGCTAAGGTGAATTTCTGAATCCCATTCTAACTTATAAATAAAAATATTTTATGTAGGCTTATTTTTTTTCTTTCTTCTTCTTCTTCTTCTTCTTTTTATTTATTTATTTTTTTTTCAAGGTAGGGTCCCACCCCACTCTAGCCCAGGCTGCTAGGAATTTATTATGTAGTCTCAGCGAAGCCTCGAACTCATGGCAATCCTCCTACCTCTGCCTCCCGAGTGCTGGGATTAAAGGCGTGAGTCACACACCTGGCCCGTAGGCTAATTTCTAATTATTCAGAGTTTAAAAAAAAACAACTAATGAGGTTAAAATTAAAGTATTGCTTTAGCTGTGTGTGGTGGACCACACCTGGAAACCCCAGCAACAGCAGGCTAACTGCCATGAGTTTGACTCCAGCCTGGCCTATACTGTGAGTTCCAGAATAGCTTGGGCTAAAGAATGAGACCAAGTTTCCAAAAAGGGGGGACTCATGCCTTGCAAACTTCAGAACTTAAGTTCAATCACTAGAACCCATATAAAAATGTCAGGTGTGGTGGTTTATGCCTGTAATCCCAGCATTAGGGAGGCAAGACACAGGATCCCTGGGGCTCAATGGTCAGCCAATCTAGCCTAATTGGTGAGCTCCAGGCCAATGAGAGACCCTGTCTCAAAAACAAAAGGGCAGATGGTGTTTCTGAAAATGACACCCAAGGTTGTCTCACTCTTTCTCTCTCTCTCTCACACACACACACACACACACACACACATGCACATAGATATGCACCCCCCCACACAGACATACACACGCATAACATATGAAAAAGAAAAACACAAAAAAAGAGTATTTAGTTTTTTTAAGTCAGACTTAAAATTTGTGACTAATTCAAAATACTTTCCTAGCAACACTACTAATGTACTGGCAATTTGTTTATAATTTCTATACTAAACATCAGCCCAAAAGGAACTAGCAGTTTAGTAAAATCATTCACTTAAATAAATTCACTGTTGTATATCTATCTTATTATTTTCATATTTTACCATTTAAGTATATACCTCTTTCTAACAGCATCTGCAGAGTTTTCATAGCAGTATTTTAAGGGAATGAATAGCATTTTATAAAGTTGAGGACCTATGCTCAAGTGTAATGGCCACTGGTCCATTACAGAGATAAATACACAGTACTTACGCTAGCTGCTCTCTCCATTTTATGGGTGTTTTTGGCCAATTCTAACTTTCATAAGTAACACATAAAAATGCTATGTGCTTATATTTATAACATGCTTCCATTAGAGGAATTCAGCCCAGACAGACACTGGAGTTCAATAAGCATGGCGTTGAGAGAAGTAACACCAACTGGACAGCCTGACACTCTCACAGGAAGACGCTGTTCACTGATGATGCCTCAAGTCACAAGACTTTTCAGCTCCTTAAGAGTCAACCATAAATTTTTACCAAGGCAGAAAATCCAGTGCTCTAATTATAATTACTGAGCTAAACAAATACTTTTCTCTGACAAGTCTCAAGTAATAACCTGCTAACTTCCTTCCCATACCACCTGGTACCAACTAAAGAGTGAGAAAAGAAGACAGCTTCCCCCCACCCCGAAAACAGAGTAGGTAACAGTTTCCCCATCGAGAACAACATGCTTGAGTGGTGACACAGTATTTATTGTAGAACTGCAGTTCTAGCATAGAAAACCTTGAAAATTCTTGAAAGCCATGACTGGCATCTTCTCAAAGGTTTACAACTCAAATGCCTACAGACGCCAATAAATTATATAGATCCTAAGACATTTCAACAGCTTCCCCCAGGACACAGTTGATAGGAGACCTCAGGTGCCCTCAACTCCTGGATCAGCTTTTCCTTAAGTCTTTTTCTTAGTTATTAAAAATACATACAGCTTGGTTGGAGAGATGGCTTAGTGGTTAAGATGCTTGCCTGCAAAGCCAAAGGACCCAAGTTCAATTCCCCAGGACCCACATAAGCTAAATGCACAAGGAGGCACATGTGTACATTTGCAGGGGGAAGGTCATTCACCTACTGTGGCCAGAACCAAATTTCAAGTGTCCCATTCCATCACTGCTCTGCCAGTTCTTATTTGAGCTGACTTTTTTTTAATGATTCCAAAGCTTGCTGGTTTTTTTTTTTTACAAGCCAAGGTGATTTCCCCTTAGCAGGACTGGTTTTACAGACATGTGTGGTCACACTAACTCTTTACATGGGATCTGGAGATTTAAACTTGGGCAGTTTGGGGCCCCCCAGGCCCTTGTGCTTGCATAGAATGTGCACTTAACTACTGCGTCATCTCTTTAACCTTAAATCTATAAATATGTATCTTAGTGAATCAGTATTTTTCTGAAGCTTCTGACTATTTGTAACTGAAATAGCACTGAAAATTCAAATTAAAGTTTGTCAACAAACTTCACTTTAAAAGTTTTAATCAAGCATTACTCCTCTCTGTCAAAACTAAAAATCCAAATGAATGTCATTAGATCCAAAATAGGAATTCATATTACTCAGGATAACAGTAAAAATACAAACTGTAATGTGCCATTATGATCTGGCTAAACACATTCAGATTGTAAAACCAAAGGAATCTTTCCTGTAAATGTTTTCACATTAGGCTTTTTAGTCAAATAGACTACAATAGCACTATACTTAACAGATATCACGAAAGGACTCTTGTACAACAAAGATAACATGAAAAAATAACTTATCATTGAATTTTTGAAGAATTAAATGGCAATGAAAAGAACAGAGAAATAAGCTAATAGTCTGAAATATACGGCAGAGTAAAGGAACACAAAACAAAGGCTCAAGTGTAAAATAAAAGCTACGTGCTCCATTCATGCTACCATAAATATCTGCTTTGGAATATCACAGAAGTGACTGCCATAGAGAAGTACATTTTGTTATTACACATAAACAGTATTTTAATAACCATTTATTTTGCCCATTTTTAAGTTAATAATGTAGTTATAAGCATATTCATAGATAAAAATATCCTTCCTTATAAGTTACTAGGCTGAACTTGTTTAACTTAATATACATTGAGAAGCAATCCAATTCTATCACAAAAATATATCATAAATATTATATCTAACATTTTCTTAAGCAAACTTGGGCATAAACTCTGATACCCTGAATTAGGAACAGTGATGTCAAAGCAGTCAGTGTGCTTACAGATGTGCTACAGACCAAACTCAGCCAAATGTCCAAAATTTCCCAAGATAATTAGAAAACACCTATTTAGTATCCTTTTAAGTTACATGTTAAGGTTCAAATATATATTTTTATATATTTAATTTAGTTTAATTATTTGAAAGAAAGAGGCAGGGAGAGAGAGAGAGAAAATGGGCACGCCAGGGCCTCCAGCCACTGCAAACAAACTCCAGATGGATGCGCCCCCCCTTGTGCATCAGGCTTATGTGGGTCCTGGAGAGTAGAACCAGGATTCTTTAGCTTTGCAGGCAAGTACTTTAATTACTAAGCCATCTTTCCAGCCCTCAAATATAATTTTTTAATATTTTGTTTATTTACTAGAGAAAGAGGCAGAGAAAGAGAGAGAGAAAGATAGAGGGAATGGGTGTGCCAGGGCCTGTAGCCACTGCAAACACACTCCACATGCATGTGCCACCTTGTGTATCTGGCTTTACACGGGTACTGGAGATCGAACCTGGGTCTTTTGGCTTTGCTGGCAAGTACCCTAACCACTAACCAATCTCTCCAACCCAGAGTTCAAATATTTATGTATGAAAATTTGTTCTGATTAGAAATATTATTATATGAAAATGAATTTTCTAGGTCTAAAATGTATGTTAAAAAGCTCTGGCTTATCATATGGGATATGATTTTGGGTGATTTCTGTAAGAGCAATGCCCTTAGCTGTCCAATTAATCTTTATAAAAGACTAAAGAGAAAATATATTATTTAGTTAATATTAAAACTGAAATGTCTGAATTTATTCCTAGAGAATCTGAATTTAATGTAATAGGCAACTATTCTTTTAAAAACAAAAATTAATTGAAAGGTGGGTATGGTGGTCCCTGTGTGTAATGCCACTGCTCAACCCTCAGAAGACAAAAGTTAGCGAATCCAGAATTCATGGCCAGCCTGGGCTACATAGTAAGACCCTGCCTCAAAAAAAAAAAAACTCTCTTTAGTAACCCACTAACCTATCACTGATTTGTTTTTAAAAAAGTTTTATTTGTTTGAGAGAGTCAGAGAGAGAGAGAGAGAGAGAGAGAGAGAGAGAGAGAGAATGGGCATGCCAGGGCATCCAGCCACTGCAAATGAACTCCAGACACATGTCCCACTTTGTGCATCTGGTTTATGCGGGTCCTAGGGAATCGAACCAGGGTCCTATGGCTTTGCAGGCAAATGGCTAAACCGCTAAGCCACCCCTCCACTGTTTTTTGTTTTTTTAATTTTTAACTCTTTTCATACATTGTCCACAGTAAAGGTGTAATTAATTTCTCACATTTTATTATTCTATTTCTTGCAATTAGAAATCAACATAAATGCCCTTTTCTTCTACTTGTATTACTTTTTTAGGGTGAGTTCTCATGTACTCAAGAATGGCCTTGAACACCTGACCCTCCTGCCTCAACCTCTAAAATGCTAGGATGGTAAGTGTGTACCACAATGACAGGCTGAATGGAGGACTTCTGTAACTATAATTTTCCTTCCTATTCAATCATACTTCATAGAGTGAATTACAGATCAGCTTGAACTACAGTGAGACCCTACCTTGAAAAACCAAAGAAAGAAAAAAGAAAGAAAAAAGAAATGGTGTGTCTATTCGTGTTTCCATAATTCACTCATAATTATGAAATTTTCATAATTAGAATAGAAATTATATTTGTATTTAAATTTTCATAACCTCTTCAATCCACTTAAAGAGGCAAATTTTAATAGAAGAAAATAAATTTATTAGCCTGATTATGAGGTTACATATAGACATAAATCAATGATACAGTGTCTTTTAGGGTCCATTGCTAAAAAAGAAAAGAAAGAAATAATAGAAAAGGAAAGAAGAAAAGAAAAAAGAAAACAAAAACAGAAAACCCACGTGGCCTGTCCTCAGATACAAGTCTAATATAAAAATTTCTGGCACAGTCTCTGGGAATTCCTTCAGATGCTGGACATTCTAAATTTCTACAGCTGCAATTTTCCTTAAGCTTAGATGACAACGGGGAAGAGGGAGAGATGAAAGAAAGGATGACAGACACGTGCTCTCTTCACAATGAGATGAGAGGACATGACGCAGAAGTGCATGGTTTTATAAGGTGCTGCGGCTGAGGAGTATTTACAAGAAGGAAGGTCACTACAAGGGCAGGCAGGTAAGTTATTACAAAAACAGAAAAAACTCTTACTGAAGGCTAGTCTGCATAAGGACACAGTTGCCCTGCAGTCCCATGCTTGGATCAGTAACGTAAAGTGTTATGTATCTTCCATTCTTTCACCGCAGCCTGTGTAATACTGACCCTTGTCCAGGAGCTTGGACCACTAGTTTTGAGGAATAAGCACTGAAGCTACAACTGAGCAGAGCCACAAATTTGTTTTTCTTTTCATTTTCCCTTACAAAAATGGTGGTGCTGAGGACTGATACAGGCCCACGTGTATACTAAGCAGACACACTACCATAGTTACGCCTACTCCCCACACACTTGACCTACAAACATGAACCTTTCCCTATTTCTATAAAATTTCTGTAAAATACAAGGAGAAAACCATTCTTTTAAGTATATGTAAAATAAAACTAACTGGAAAGAATAGCTGGTCCAATGGTGTAATTGTGAAGGCTCTATAAGTATATTGCCAGACCAGCCATTCTGGCCAATTAGTCTTATTTTACAGGTATTTTGTGCGTGCATGTGTGCGCGCGCTCACACACACACACACACACACATTCACAAAAGTAAAATAGATTAACAAGTTATGCAAATACTTTTAAAAGGAAAATTCCCTATTTTATTTTATTTATTTTATTTTTGAGGCAGGGTCTCTATGTAAGCTAAAGTGTCTTTGAACCCTATATCCTCTTGCTTCAGCTTCCAGAGTGCTGGGATTCTAAGCACACAACATCTCATCTAGTCAAACAGAAAACTTCTAATAGTTAAATTTGGAGCCACCAGATCAACAAATTCTTTTGTGAATTTCTACTATTAACTTGCAAAATGAGTCAAAAAATCCATACAGAAAACTTGAATGAATTAAAATTCCTCTTAAATCTATTTATCTTATGAAAAATCCCATTAAAAAGTTAGTATTATATGTATGGAAGTTGACAATACTTTTTATAATACATTTTAAAAGTTAATCTTAAAGTTTTTTACTAGTTACTCCAATGATTTTTATCTACCAAATCAATGCTTAAACTCAAGACAGTTTTAACACCCCATAAATCTTTACAATTAATTTTGAAAGCTTTAGTCCACTTCATCTTTCCTTAATATACATGGTTTTCAGATAGTGTTAAATTGTTCTGAAAAACTTTAAGATCAAACTGAGATGACTGACATTAGGAACAGAGTGAGCATCTATTAAGAAGGAAGGTACTGAAAGGCATGCATCTTCTCATTAACCCAGCAGCCAGTACCTATTGAAACTACTTGTCTCCAACCTTGAACTGATTTCTCTTTGGTCTCTACAGTAGAAACTGAGTGTATGAACTTTAGGACGAGATCATCCATCCTTTATCTTAAAAAAACCATTGAGAGTAGAGGACTGTGAGAATCACCAAACAGCCATTTGTGATTAAGTCAGTTTCAGTCTCAGTGATTCTACTAAAATGACATGGCCAAGCCATTAATGAGACAAAACTCACATGAACCATGCAGCCTACACAGGTAAATGAATGCCAGCTCAACATAGTCTCAAAGTAGCCTCAAAGTTAAGAAGCATTTTACTGCCCAAAGTTCCACGTGGCTTCTTTATGACAGATCTTATTATCAAATCTCTGCTTATCACCACTGGCAATGTTTCCGGCCCAGGTGTGGTACAGAAGAATCCATAATCACATAGCAATTTACAGTTTTTGAATTACTGAGACTCAAAAAGATGTATCATAGACTTGGAAGGTTAAAAAAAAAAAAGTCCAAAAAAACAGACATAAAGCAAAACCTTTTTTCCAGTGTAAATAGTCAATCAGTCCAGTTGCTTATCTCGTTTCTCACACTGGTCTTCACTGGGAGGGTCTAACAACAGAGACTGATGAGAAGAGATGGAGTGCCTTGTGTCATCACTACTGCTGAGCTGGATCTAACCGCATCAGGGCAGATGGGCCTCACAAAAAGGAAGTGGAAGCTGTCTTTAAAAGAACACTGACTGCAGAAAGAAAACTGTTTTTTAAATCAAACCAACCGCAGACTACTTAAGAGCTTGATAAATCAAGCATTCTACCATAAAGCCTTCCAAGCACACAGCCATAAAAACTTTTAATTGAATTTTAATACAGTATTTCCTTCTTAAAAACATTTCATTAACTCCAACCACTGTTCTTTATTTTGATATCGTTATAGTCTCAGAAGATTGCAAAGAACTTATAGAAGGCCCCGGCATCCCTCCCCAATGCCCAGGGTTAACAGTGCATGCAGCTCGAGCACAAGACCAGAAAACTGACATCAATACACTCCAACTGCACCAGCACAAGTGTGTGTCAGGCAGGTCTATGAAACTATCACATACAGCCCTGAACCTCGTAACCACTGAGACCGTTTGCCACTGTTGCAGTCAAGTTCGCATTGCTGGCAGAAATCACCCGACCAAGAGCAGCTTGTGGGGAAAAAAAGGCTTATTTTGGCTTACAGACTCAAGGGGAAGTCCATGATGGCAGGAAAAAATGATGGCATGAGCACAGGGTGGACATCACCCCCTGGCCAACATCAGGTAGACAATAAGAACAGGAAAGTGTGCCAAACACTGGCAAGGGGAAACTGGCTGTAACACCCATAAACCTGCCCCCAACAATACACCTCCTCCAGGAGGTGTTAATTTCCAAATCACCATCAGCTGGAGACATGGCATTCAGAAACCTAAGTTTATGGGGGACGCCTGACTCAAACCACCACAAGCACCATCACAAGACTATGTTACTCCTCCACAGCCACTTAGCTTTTCTAAACAAGTAGTCAGCAAAAGCAGGTTGGAGCCAGGCGTGGTGGCGCACGCCTTTAATCCCAGCATTCGGGAGGCAAAGGTAGGAGGATCGCCATGAGTTCGAGGCCACCCTGAGATTACATAGTGAATTCCAGGTCAGCCTGGGATAGAGTAAGACCCTACCTTGAAAAACTGAAAAATGAAAAACAAAACAGACAAACAAACAAACAAAAAAAGGTCCATTATCCTATTTTAGCTAGCATACCAACAGTCAGATCCTTTAGCTGTTAAGAAATAGAAAATAACTAGTTGCATGCTTTCTTTTTGTTTTAAGTCCTAAGTGCATCCAAGGTTAAGGAAAGAACACATGAGACAGGAGGGAGGTGAAGGCAGCTCTTGGAGTGCAGACGTCTGACTGCCAATGAGAAGGAAAAGGGACATAGTTCAGTGGAGGCTGGAGTAACGGCTGCTGTAAACACTCAAGATCAGGTAGAATGAGGCCATGCTATTCCCCAACAGCTCCCTCCAAGGAATGAACCAGCTAGGTGAGGGAAAGTGTGTTACTCAGTAATCGTAAAGGAGAGCTGTAAACTAATTTCATTTCATAGATCTGTAATGCAGTGTATTTAAAATGAGTATATTTTGTTAAACATATCAT
Organism: Orientallactaga sibirica; assembly: GCA_036365145.1. Classification (NCBI taxonomy): domain Eukaryota; kingdom Metazoa; phylum Chordata; class Mammalia; order Rodentia; family Dipodidae; genus Orientallactaga; species Orientallactaga sibirica. The sequence continues at coordinate 4,291,865 of JAEOAD010000004.1, read as the reverse complement.
TTAATAGTCACATGGGTCCCTTAAGCTTAAGTTGTTAATAGGAGCTGCATTTTCCATTTATTGAAGTAGGTATTTATAGAGAAAACTACTTTATTATCAAAACATGTTTGTGGATACTTCCTAATATCTAAATGATACCATGATATAAAACTCTTTTTCAAAACACATTGACTAACAAGACTTAATGAAATTAGCGTAAGTTTGTAAGAGGTTCTGAACAGTAATGAAGTCACTCTCCCAAACCCAATACTTACAATCAAACTTTAGGACCCAGCACCCGTTGAGGATACCAAGCATACATTTCAAAGTACTCTGAGCTTCATCACCAGGAATGATGACATGTGTTACTATGATGTGAAAAAGTAAATAAATAGAAAATAAAAGCAGTGAGAAAAACTAGAGACATGAATCAACATAATTCTCTAAAGCATTTTTTATAACCAGTTAGTCCATTTTACTAATTTACACCTGAATCCTCTTCAAAGGTAATTTTTACATTTAATTTAATGTCTTCTAATCTGGCCACCAACATAAGATATCAGATCATAAAAAATACCTTAATGCCACATTAGCACACACAAATTTATCAACTCTCTTCAAATTGTATCAAAGGAATTATGGCATTGATCAACTCAGAAATCTGTTCTTCTGACATACTGCTTTGTCCTATAAATATGCTCAAGGCTTATACTTTATATTTTTTGTTGGGGATATAGCTCAGTCATAGAGCATTATCAAGAATACAGCCCTAGGTTCAATCCCTAGCACCACAAAAACAAACAAAAACATTTTACATTTCCTAAGTACATTAATCCTATAAACTACAAAGATGCAAAGTATGCAACCATATCTCAATGATTAAAACATATAGAAATTATCAAAGGTGAGGAGTTCTCCAAATGGTTTACCAAGTTGAAATTTTTTTCTACTAAAAAATCCTCACCTGTATTGTCAAATTCAACACACTTCTTAGCCTTAAGAATGTCTGAAAGTTTGCTGAGCATTTTCTGCTGCTCCGAGGAAAGACCACTGCCTATAAGTCCAAGTGGTCCATCCCTTCGCTGCCCAGTGGTCACCTGGTAGTAGTGAAAAATAAGGAGGTAAAAATATTTAAAGACCAAATTCATGCAACATACCTTCACTCAATAGAAACTGAATTTCGGGAAACACCTTTAACTGCTGATCCATTTTTCTAACCCCAGAAAATTGAATTTCATCACTTAACTTTCTCTATTTAGTAATTTATAATAATTTCTACTGACTGCACCCACCCAGAATGCATTTGGATAACTATTTTTCTATTTCTTTTTTTTTCTCAAGTAAACATCTTTGTCAGTAGCTCTTTCTACCTAAGCATGATGTGAGTCTTATTTTCTTAATGCTAAATTGGATTTCTGTTGGGTTCCACAACTTCATTCTATCAGGAAGCCTTCCCTGCACCCAAGTAACCTAAAATATCCACTTATAATATTCACTTTCCCATCCTCCTCCATTTTTTTTTCCAATAGTCACACTCCAACTTGGCCTATTTAATTTAAACAAAGATTATTTTGAAAAATTAAGAAACATCAATGCTTCTACAATAGCACTAGTCCCGCCAAAAAAGAAATTTCCAAAATTAAAACAATAAAATCCAAACCCAAGAAAAGTTGAACACAGACAAGAACATTCAAAAGTTAAGCAATCACATCCACAAACAGTAAGAAGTCCTTGCAGCTCATTTGAGGGAAACAAGTGCCAACTAACAGAGACTGACTGATGTTTTCACTTTAGTATCTAAACTTAGCATTTATAGGAGATAACAGAGAAGGTGCCAGTGGAAAGCCTAAGGACTGGAATGAAGATCCAGAGAAACAATGACACCGCGACACCATGACTCCAAAAGCAGCCAACAGAGACTACGCGCACACAGCTGTACATTTAGAGAAGGCGAGAGAAGGAAAGCCCCATTCAGGAAGTGAACCAGCACTCCTGCAGCAAAGGCACGATGGGAACGTATCTGCCCTTCACGAACATACGACACCTGTGCTCTTAAAAGCTCTGCAAAACAGCAAGGGAACAATAAAGGCAGAGCCGCCACTGTAGTTTAGAAACGAAATGACAGAAAACCAGTGCTTAAATACTCACCTCACATACCACACATGACAATTTGTTCACATACCCTACATAAACCACATCTAAATTCTTGGCTCAATCTAAAATGTTGAAGTCAAATTCACTCAGTTACTCAAAATATATTAAATGAAAGTCTACTGTTTATTAAGCAAGCACACAAGACATTTAAAAATATTTTCTCAAAAAATTTTTAAATTATTTATTTATTTATTTATTTATTTATTTATTTATTTATTTATTTATTTATGAGAAGGAAAGAAGCAGAGAGAAAGGGAGACAGAATGGGCATCCCAGGGCTTCCAGCCACCGCAAACTCCAGATGCATGCACCACCTTGTGCGTCTGGCTTATGTGGGTCCTGGGGAGTTGAACTGAGGTCCTTTGGCTTTGCAGGCAAGCGCCTTGACTGCTAAGCCATCTCTCCAGCCCCCTTAAAACTTTTTAACTGATAGTAGTAGTTGGCACTTAAAAGTTCAGCTAAATTAATTGTACCTTTAATGTCCTGATAGAAGTTTGATTGGTCATGATTATATACACACGTTTATAAACACATTACTATACAAGTACCTATGTCTAACCTACATACTGTAAATACTCCCTGACATGAAAATAGTACAGTGTATTTTAAAAACTGTTCAATTACAAACATAATATAGATTCCATAAAACGAGCTCTGGGGGGCAAATCACTTCTCAATTTATATGACTTTACTCTAAGTGAGTTATTTGTATAAAATACAAAAGTGAAAATATATTACTTCTAAGTAAAGCATAGAATACTATTTATGTGAACCAACAAAGAACCAAAATGGGTCAAGCATTTTCCTATCATGTTTTTTCAATTTGCATAAAAATGGAAACTGGGGCTGGAGAGACGGCTAGGAGTTAAGGTGCTTACCTGCGAAGCATAAGGACCTAGGTTCAACTCCCCATGTCCCATGTAAGCCAGATGCATGGTGGCACATGCATCTGGAGTTCGTTTATAACGGCAGGAGGCCCTGACATGCCCATTCTGTCTGTCTCTCTCTCTCTGCCTCTTTCTCTCTCAAATAAATAAATAAAAACAAAGTATTTAAAAAAATTAAAACAATAGAAACTGGTATATTTCTCAGTTAAGAAACATGATACCAACAGTTGCCAAAGTCACCTGACTTGGGATGATTTGGTATGGGGACTAGGTGGGGGAGGGGAGAGGGTTGAGTAAGAAGGAATCTCAAAACACACATCCCAGGTTCTTTCAGAACCCTCATTTATACAGATTAGAAAGAGTTCACTGGCACTAAATAAGCTCTTCCTTAAATTCCAAGTGGTACTTTTACCCAATAAGAATTTCCCAAACAAGTGGGGATAAAGAACCTGGAACACATTAAAGTGATCAGCACACTGCTTCAAGAGAGCATGAACAGAGAAGTCCTCAAATGACACAGCAAGCACTTTCTGGTTAAGTTTAGAAGTTGCTTCTCAAGTTCAAAGCAGTGCCTTCCAATAGATTTACATGAAACAGGTAAGAACTGTGAGTGGGGTGGGGTGGGGTGGGGTGGGGGATTCAAACCTCCTTCCTTCCTGCATGATCCTCAAGCAGCTCCTCGCTACAACTTGCAGCACACAGAAGTTTCAAGGCCCAGCTACCAAGCACATGAACTTGCTTAGGAGGCAGCCACACACCACAGCTACCACTCTGCCATGCACCCGCTCACGCACCCTATATACATGTAACTGAGTCCCCAGCACTAGCCGCACAGTCTCCATGCCAGATGTGCTGCAGCAAAAAGTCCGTCCGCATACAATTTATATTTTAGGGGGAAGAAAAAATAAAGGAACGATCTTCCAAGTGAGCAGATTAGCTATACAGTAAGAGAGCAGGGTGAGAAGCGGGTCTAGCATGTATGAGGCCCTAGGTTCAATCCCTAGCTCAGTCAATCACACAACTGGATCGGGAAGCATGAAAGCAGACAGGCTGTGGGGAGATCTTGCTCCCCAAATTATTCTTGGTGAAAAACAGTTGGAGCTGAGGACCTGAAATCTGAAAACAGCCGACTCAAGACCCAACAAGGCAGCCATGTGTCTAACAGAGTGAGTGGACTCTAGTGGTAGTAGGGAGCACATCCCAGAGTTTACTTATTAAGGATTTTTACAGCTCAGAAGCTTACTCATGAACTTTTCCTTAGCCATCCATCAACCATTAAGTCAGTAAATAAGGCCGGGGATGGTGGAACACACTCATAATTCCAGCACTCGCAGGGAGAACGAGAGAGTTTGATTGCCTGTATGAGGCCGACCAGGCTACACAGCACATTTCAAGCTATCCTGGGCTATGTATTGAAAACCTGTCTTAAAACAACAAAAGGATAATAATCATATAAGCCATGTCACACAACATGAAAACGTATACTTTTCTTAGATTTTATAATAAAAATCACTTTCTGAAGACATTGCTATCCTTGGACTTCAAGAATACCCTACCTTCTCTAGCTTTCACCTAAAAGGAACATTGGCAAATGACAATTTAGATATGCTGGGTTCTGCCAGGAGAGTTCAAGTACAAATGAACAAAATAAGTACCAATTTACAGTTTTTCAGTATGGTGGAATTGAATGAGAACTGACCTAAGACTTAAGGAATTTGAGTTCTGACTGTGCCATTCATTGTTCAATGTCCAGTTAGTAACTACGGACAAATCGTAACTTTCCAGGTCTCATTTTTCTCATCTGTAAAAGGAGGAGAGCAAAGTGCTGACTTCTAGGTTCTCTTCATTTCTAAAACCCTAATTTGGAACACAGTTATAGGACTGAGTCTAAAGCAGAAGACAAAGGGCTTTCAAGGGGTGAAGGTAAGTACCTGTGACAGTACCTGTGACCACATCAAATTACAGTGCCCTCAGGCTCATCTGTAGCTTCACCAATGGCATTCACCAACATGGCACCACCTTCCCGCTCGGAACAGCCATGGCCTCAGCTCAGCCCAGTTCCCCATCTGAGCTGCTATGAAGATATTCTAAATCAACCGTATCTGTTTCTGTCTCAGCTAGCTCTCCTCTCCTCTCGTCTCCTCTCCTTTCTTTTCCTCTCCCTTCCTCTCCTCTCCTCTCCTCTCCAACCCTACATCATCACTTCCATCACCCACACAGGCATTCCAGTCCATGCCTGCTCTCTGCTACAGCAGCCTCCTCAGCCTCAGTCTCCCACTTCGCAGCTCTCTTGGGGAACATACTGTTGCACTTGCAAACACTGTTAAGTCAAGTCTTTAATAGACCAGCCCCCACCCCGAGCTACCCTGAATCCACCTTAACATTCTTCGTGCTCCTCTCACCCTCAGCCCTATAGTTTCAAAAGTTTCTGAGGCCCTTTTATGTTCCTCTCCTCAGAGCAGCAGCTTCTTGGATTTTGACTGCCTTCCCACTGTGCAAAACAGAAGCCCAGTTTTGTTCAGGTGGCCACTCTTCAAGGCCCCTATTCCTGATCCCAGGATATGTCAAAAATAATTTAGGGTGGATTCTGACAATGATTCACAGAGAAAACCCACAGCCAGATTCCTGGGAAAGACTTTCATGCCTCTTTTTCAGCTGGCCATTGTCATTTCTGGAACTGTGGCACTGATACTACTTGCAAAAATATACTTTAAACCTTTACTTCCTATAAACATCCAATACTAGTCCCTTAGTGTAGATCATGTTGACACCCGTCTCTGGTTCCACATATGTCAGAACAAGTGATGTATATTCTACTCTCGCCCATTCCACACAGTCCCCATATTTTCAACAGCAAAAGAAGTGAGCAAAAACCAATCCATGTCACTCATTCCCATGTTTGGATCCTTCCAGTGGATTTCCATTATTCTCAGACACTCACTGTCTTTCTATCTGAGGGACTCTATACTGTGTTGTCCAGCAGGCCACCTGGCTGAATCCCCCTCAGAATTCAAGTTTCGTTTCATATCAGTTTATTTAAAGGTCCTTCTCCACAGCCCCCACTAATGCAGTACACTTTCAGGAGTCTACCACCTTTACCAGTTACACTCTACAAAATCCTCTTTATATACTTTTGAAATTACTTCACCTGTTCCAGTTTAAATATTCACAGTTTATTTCTTTTCTACCTCTATCAAGTAATTTCCTTGAAATAAGGGTTGTATCAGTCATATTTATTGTTGTATGAGTGCTGACTAAAACACAGAGGGTTCAATAAATGTTTCCTGATAGTCTATTCAGATTATGTCTTTGAATGCACAGTAGCTAAGACTCAAGAAGGGCTCAGTAATTAGTGAAAGTAATCTGCTAACTGGAAGCGTTTTCACTGTTTCTTTCACAACCAATTTCAATAAAAATAAAAATGTCCCAAAGCTAGTTCCACACTTACCACTGAGCAATGGCTAGTTGAGGATGATTCATTTTTCTCTGGAAGCAGCAATAATGATTTTATCTTCGCATTGTCTGTACAATCCACAGGCCGTACACCAAATATGTTACTGTCAAAATAAGTGCAGATGGGATGAAGTAAATAAACTTAACAAGGGGCTGGAGAGATGGCTTAGTGGTTAAGGCATTTGTGTGCAAAGCCGAAGGATCCAGGTTCCACTCTCCAGGACTCATGCAAGCCAGATGCACAAGGGGCACATGCATCTGAAATTTGTTTGCAGTGGCTGGAGGCCCTGGCACACCCATTCTCTTTCTCTCTCTTTTTGCCTCTTTCTCTCTCTCAAATAAGTATATAATTTTTTTTAATTAATAAATAAACTTAACAAAATATATGAATTAGAAGTATAGTTTTAATTAGCATTAATGACACAATGTTAGCTAAAACAAATGACTCAACTGACTTTAGGTATAAGAATCAAGCATCAAAACTTGATGAATTCAATTAATACCACATTATTATAAGGATTATATTTAATTGAATATAGCTGGTGACATTTTTACAATTCTGTATTCTTCATTTTGGTATTTATGCTTAAAACTGATTTTCCAATCATTATTCATCATGGGTGAGATGCTTTGAAGTGTGAATATAAATCATTTACTAGAGCTATTATGGCTATACTATATATATAAACAATTTCAAATTTAGATACATTCACAAGAAAGGCTGAAATTTACATCCATTAGAACTATGCCACATGACAAACCAATAAAGTAGTGAACAGGACACTTTAAGAATTAACATTAATATGCATATATTCACTAAACTACATAAGTCACAGCATAGCTCAGAGAACAATCTGGCACAGATGTCTTACTGTGTATTGAGTTATGAGTTACAGAACATCACACCAGAAGTGACTTTAAAGATCACTGTAGGGCTGGAGAGATGACTTAGTGGTTAAGGTGCTTGCCTGCAAAGCTTAAATACCCAGGTTCAATTCGCCAGTACCCACATAAGCCAGATGCACAAGGTGGCACCTATGCGTCTGGAGTTTGTTTACAATGGCTGGAGACCCTGGTGTGCCCATTCTCTCTCTCCCTCCCTCATATGAATGAATGAATACATAAATAAATAAATAAATAAAATATTTTAAAGATCACTGAATGATCCTGTTACTTCATAGACAAGAGAACAGAGAGCAACAGGATCCTACGACTTTCAGGTCAGACTGCATTATATACTCCAGTAACACTCAGTCATTCCTATGTTTAACCTTTCAATCTTAAGTACCTTATTGAAACTACAGAACTTTTGCCTACTATTTCTTTCTTGTATATGGATTCAGAATATGATTTTAGTATACCATCCTATGGCAATTAAGTTTTGAAAATAAGCATTTTATAATATTGTATGCTTTTTAAGATTATGATACACCTATATTCCATTAAAGTTCAGAAAGGTTGGAAATGTAGTTCAGTTGTAGAGCTCTTGCCAAGCATAGACAAGGTCCTGGGATTCATTCCTAGAATTACTGAGGGGGGAAATCATGTGAAAATACAATGTGTTAATCAGTATATAAAAAACAAACACAGGCCATCGTGAGTAAGGCCAAGCATGGGAGTTACACACAAGGGCAAAAGTCCGTCCATTCCAGGGATGTAGCCTGGATGCGGATGGACCAACTGAAGGTCAGCTGCATGCACAGCTGCACCACTGGGTCTGACCAAGGATAAAAGTTATGCACCAGGGCTAGACTCCATTCCAGGTCTGGTGCCTGGGAAGGGATAGACCAGCTGAAAGTCAGCTAAGTAGGGCCATGTGCCATTGTGGGTGAGTTGCACATAAGGGCTGGACCCATTCCAAGGTAACTGCCTAAGAGGGAGGGATCAGCTTAAGGTCAGCAGTGAGCATCTGACCAATTTCAATTCTACTTCTCACACCCACTTTGCAAGCCCTCCCCTTAAAAAAATTTGTGTGAAAAGGGCTGAAGAGGGCAACTGTTTATGGGTCACAGTCCCCCAAAAGAAGCCTGGAGTTGATCTTACTCCAAGAAGCCAGAGAGCAAATGAAACAGGAAGAAAAGCACCTAGCTTGGACACCAGGCCAGCCAAGCCTCCCAAATTCTTAACCAGAGTTTCTGGGAGGTGCCACACACAAAGTAGATGCTGCTCAGGCTCATGTGCACCCACCCCAGCCCAGTGGATAGTCTTCAATCACCTACCATGCGCAATGCAGCACAGGCCACCCAACACAGGCTATACAAAAGCTGCTATGGCTGGATCCTTAGTGAAACAACCTACCTCAAGGTAGACAGACCCTGATGCAAAGCAAGTAACACAGAACACCCAGCAAAGAGATCCCCACCAAGATGACCTAGTCCCATAATGGAAGCTCCAAAGAACACACAGAAGAAACCCAAGACACAGAAGCCCAAAATGAAATCTCAACAATCATATTAAATGAACTTAATGAAACCATGAACAAATGTATGTCTGAATGGGAAGAAATGGAACAAAGAGTAATCAAACAGGAACTCCAAGAATGGCTGATTGGAAATAGAAGAAAATCGGCAAGAAGAAATCCACTTATAAATGAAAAGTTGGCTCAGTGAATTGAAAGAAAGGCAACGAAGAGAACTCAAAGGATGGATGAAGGAAATGAAAGATAATCAACAAAAACAACCCAGTGGGTCACTGAAGGAAACCAAAGAGAATCAAAAAGAGATCAACAGAAGGCTAAAGGAATTTGAGGAGAATCAAAAAATAAATGAGCTCACAGGCCAATGAAACAAGCTCAACAAGGACATAGCCAAATGCAGGAATGAACTCCAGGAGACAACAAAAAGGTCAAATCAAGAAATGAAAACGGAAGCCGGGCATGGTGGCGCATACCTTTAATCCCAGCACTCAGGAGGCAGAGGTAGGAGGATCGCTGTGAGTTTGAGGCCACCCTGAGACTACATAGTGAATTCCAGGTCAGCCTGGACCAGAGTGAGACCCTACCTCGAAAAACCCCAAAAAAAAAAAAAAAAAAAAAAAGACATGAAGATGGAAATCAAGCAAGACAAAAATGCTGAAGAAAACCATGACATGCAATCCTCTTAAAAGGCTCCCAAGAAAGCCTCACCAACAGAATAGACAACATGGAGGACACAATTTCAGAACTCCAGGACAAGACAGAAGAATTAGACCGGAACTCCAAAACACTGTGAGGTGCAAAAACATGTGCAAACAGAACATTAGGGAACTTTGGGGCACCTTAAAAAGACCAAATATTCAGATCATAGGCATATAGGAAGGGGAAGAAATAAAGACCAAGGGCATAGAAAATATCTCCAACAAAATTATTGAAGAAAATTTTCCCAACCTTACAAAAGAGACCTATCCAGGTACAGGTGGTACTTAACAGACAGGACCATAGAAAAGACACCCCACATCACATGATAATCAAAACACTAAACACAAAAAGCAAGGAGAGAGTACTAAAAGCTGTAAGAGAAAAACAGCTCATTGCATACAGAGTTAGGAATTACCTCAGATTTTTCAACAGAAATACTTAAAAGCCAGAAGAGCTTGGAACAGAGTATTTTAAAAGCTAAATGACCATGGCTGCCAACCCCAACTACTGAACCCCAAAATATTTTCCCTCATAATATAAAGTAAAAAGAACTTTTCGTGATATAAACCAGCTGTGTGGTTATATGAGCACTAAGCCAGCTGTACAGAGAATACTGCATGGAACACACACAATGCACTCAGGAGATGAGCCAACATGCACATGAAGAAAGAACATGAAGAAAAGCAAAACCAGAATGGCCATAAAAACAGGCAAAGACTGGGCTGGAGGGATGGCTTAGTTGGTTGAGGAACTAGCCTGCAAAGCTAAAAGACCCAGGTTCAATTCCCCACGACCCACGTAAGCCAGATGCATAAGGTAGCACATGCTTCTGGAGTCCGTTTGCAGTGGCTAAAGGCCCTGGCATTCCCCCCCCCCGCTCTCTGTGCCTCTTTCTCTCTCAAATATAAATAAAACATTAAATAAAATATTTCAAAACAACATGCAAAGACCAAGAAAACACCAATCTCCACAAAACCTTCAAAATGACAGGGATTCACTCTCACCTTACAATTATAACTCTGAATGTTAATGGGCTCAACTTTCCAACAGGCTGGATAAAAAAGCTGGATCCATCCATTTGCTGTCTACAAGAAACCCACCTTACAATTAAAGATAATCATCTCCTTAGGGTGAAAGGATTGAAACAGATTTTCCAAGCAAACAAAAACAAAAACAGGTAGGACTGACTGTACTGATTTCTGACAAAGAAATAGGGAGTCAAACTCATGCTCATTAAAGGAATAGTACAATAAGGGCTGAAGAGATACTTAGTAGTTAAGGCACTGGCCTGTCAAGCCCAAGGACTCATGTTCTACTCTCCAGGTCCCATGTAAGCCAGATGCTGCACAAGGTGATGCAAGCATGCAAGGTTGCACATGCACACTAGGTGATACACATGTCTGGAGTTCCATTACAGAGGCTGAAGGTCCTGGCATGCCAATTCTCTCTCTCTTCCTCCCTCCCTCTCTCTCTCTCCCTCTTGCTCTGTGCCATTAAAAAAAAAAAAAAAAAAAAAAAGGCCAGTCTCTTGGGCTTGCCTCAAAAAAAATTTTTTTTTAAATCAGCAACAGTACAAGAGGATATTACAATAATAAACATATATGGACCAAACAGAGGGGCATCTGATTTTATAAACCAAAACTTAATAGATAATAAAACAGATATGAATTCCAATACATTAATAGTAGGAGACTTTAATACCCCAATATCATTAACAGATCTTCCAAGCAGAAAATAAACAGAAAAGCAATGGAGCAAAACCATAGATCAAAGGAACTTAACAGACATCTACAGAACATTCCACTCTACTTCTACAGAATACACATTCTTTTCAGCAGCTCATGGACCATTCTCCATATATTAGGGCATAAAGCATGCTTCCACAAATTCAGAAAAATTAACAAAAATCCCTGCCATTGCAGTCAGCTTCGTGTTGCTGGCAGAAAGCACCTGACCAAGAGCAGCTGTGGGAGACAAGGGTTTATTTTGGCCTGTAGACTTGAGGGGAAGCTCCATGATGGCAGGCAGAAACAATGGCATGAGCAGAGGGTGGAGATCACCTCCTGGCATCTTCCCATCAAATGGACAACAGCAGAAGGAGAGCGTGCCAAACACTGTCAGGGAGAAGCTGGCTGTAACACCCATAAGCCCACCCCCAACACTACTACACTGCCTCCAGGAGGCTTCAATTCCCAAGTTGTCACCAGCTGGGGACCTAAGTAAACATTCAGATCACATAACTTTATGGGGGACACCTACATTATATCTGACCACAATGCATTAAAGCTAAAATGAACAACAACTAACAACAGAAGCACACCGACTCCTGGAGACTGAACACCTCACTACTAAACAAAGAATGCACTATTGGAAAAGTCAGAAAAGAAATCCATAAATTTATCAAACTGGGGCCTGGAGAGATGGCTTAGCAGTTAAGTACTTGCCTGTGAAGCCTGAGGACCCCAGTTCAAGGCTCGATTCCCCAGGACCCATGTAAGCCAGACGCATGAAGTGGCACATGCATCTGGAGTTCATTTGCAGAGGCTGGAGGCCCTGGCTCACCCAGTATCTATCTACTTGCCTTTTTGTCTCTGTCACTCTCAAATAAATAAATTAATTGAATAAACAAAAAAAAAATTTAATTATCAAACTAAATTGACAATCAAAGTGCAACATACCAAAACTCATGTGACACAATGAAGGCAGTTCTAACTTTATAGCACTAAATGTGTACCTACATTACAAAAACAGATCTCATGTATCAATTTGAAGGCACTAGAAAGACATGAGCAGTCGAAGCCTGAAAGTACCAGATGGAAAGAAATTACTGAGATCAAAGCAGAAATCAATGAATTGGGAATAAAGAAACCAATTTTTAAAAGTGATGAAATGAGCTGCAGCAAGAGTCACACATGAGGATGGGTGTTCTCTTAAGTCACATACATGAGGGATGCATGTTCTCCTGGATTACTACAGTAGAGTCACATACATGAGGGATGGGTGTTATCCTGGGGTACTGCAGCACAGTCACACACATGAGGGATGCATGTTCTCCTGGGATACTGCAGAAGAGTCACACACATGAGGGATGGGTGCTTTCCTGGGTTACAGACAGCATCACTGATGACATTTGTGACAGCTGTTTGATAGAACAGCGAAAATAGTAAGTGGATCACAGTAGAAATGAGCCACAGCAAATCTAATGCCAGCTATTCATGACCACTGGCTCAGTGCTCCTTTTCTGTGTACAGTGTGGATAAACAGTGATAAGTCTGAATTCTTAGGTTTCCCTTCATGCTTAGGTCCACACCATTTACCTTCCCTGGCTACAGTCTCTGTCCAGTGAAGGTAAAATGCAAATGATTGTATTTCATTTGTTGATGTGCAGCAAAGTGACACAAACCACTATATATATATGGAGAGAGAGAGAGAGAGTAGACAATCTGAGTATTAAAAAATCTTATCCATTCTACTAGGTATTTCCCCATTTCATACTCTAGTATGCACACATACTAACTATGCTGTCTCCTCACACTCATATGCTATAAATGGCAATCAGTATTCTAGTTCTTAAGCCACAAGTGAAAATATGAATAAACACAAAATCAACGCCAAGCAGGGTGGCACACACCTTTAATACCAATACTAGGAGGCAGACGTAGGAGGATCACTGTGAGTTCAAGTCCAGCCTGGGAATACAGAATGAGTTCCTGGTCAGCCTGGGCTTCAGTGAGATTCTACCTCAAAAAAAGAAAAGGAACGGGCTGGAGAGATGTCTTATCAGTTAAGGGACTTGCCTGTAAAGCCTAAGAACCCAGGTTTAATTCCCCAGTACCCATTGAGCCAGTTACACATGGTGGCACATGCATCTGGAGTTCGTTTGCTGTGTCTAGAGGCCCTGGCATGCCTATTCATTCTCCTCTCTCTCTCCAATAAATAAATAAAAAGAAAAATAAGAAATAAAGGAGTTCAGTACACAGTCATTATCTATGCTATCAGAAAATGACTACAAACACAAATACTTGTTAACAAGAACAAAAAGACTTCAGACCTAATCAAGTGCATTTAATGCAGAGAACTAAAAGCATTAGCATAGCTATTTTCTATAAATACAAATTAAAGTCCACATGACAAAATGAAAAAATGTTCAAAGTAGGCTGGAAAGATGATTTAGTGGTTAATGTGCCTGCCTGCTAAACCTAAGAATGCCTGTTCAATTCTCCAGGTCCCACGTTTAGCCAGATGCAAAGTGATGCAAGGGCGCAATACCACCCTTTCCCACAAGGGGATGCACACGTCTGGAGTTCATTCACAGGGGCTGAGAGGCTGCTGGCGTGCCCATTCTATACCTGTCCCTCTTTCTCTCTCTGTCTCTCCAAAAAAAAAAAAAATGTTCAAAGTATTTCTCATCATACCAACATAGATTAATCAAGTCGTTAAATAAGAAATAATAAAACAATGGCCTGAAACAAATATTCTTGCCTTCTAAAGAACTTCATCACAAGCCAACTATAGCAGAATTTCAATTTACATTCAGCATCTGATCACATACACAAGACTTCCCATTCCCTGCAGTCCTAAAGCATATGGTTCTTCAGCAGGCATGGCTTCCGCTAGTACTCTGAACTCAGAACACCTGGTCTTCCTGTTTTCCTAGAAAGCTAGAGTGGGGCATTACAAACTCCAGCAAGGAAAGGGTGCACCAGTCCTGCAGAGTATGAGGCGCAAGCACAGAAGCTTGACATGCTGCTCTGCTCTGTCATCAAGTACTGAAATATCAACAGAGGCACAGTGTAGATAAAGTTTAAAACAATCAAGAGAAGATGAGGTACAGAGAAGATTTCTCCTTTAGCATTTGGGCACAAAAATAGTATGGTTTCTTTCCGTGATATTTGAATGGAATAACTTGGGTTATAGATTTAGTGTGAAAAAATAATTTAAAATACACATTATTAGAATTACTTCATTTGTAAAACAAACAAAAAAAAACAGGTATGTAGAGGAAAAGTAACATGCTACACACTTTCGGCACTATCAACATGACTGTTCATTAAAGACAGTAGTAAATTCATTATTCTCCAACACTGTAGGTTTACTGCAACAACATGGACTCAAAACAGACATAATTTGTGACCTTATTAGAAAGAGTCACAAAGGGACATTGTATAGTTATTATTTCCAAATATCATTATAGTTATGTTCTCTATTTCGTAGCATAAGATGTAAGGCCTTAATACTCAAATTAGGTACTGAGGAGGACTTACAGAACTTTCCTGGTCTATTAAATATGAGATCAAATACTCATTCCACATATATCAAATTGATGAAGCACACAGGTGAAATATGAGGTTATTTTAAGAGGGAGGGAATACACGCTGGCAAATGGCCTTGAGCCCAGGCACAGAAACTGTTCAAGAATGGGAAGAGCTGCCTGAGGCGGTGGAACAGGCACCATGACTGAGTCAAGTGGAGACCAGCCTCCCACTTTGATGAAGCCGAAGCATCTCACCACGTATGCACATGAATGGGACAAATAGGAGAGACTGACAGAACAAGCCTAAGGCAATGGACACTAGAGGTAAAGATACACTCAGCCTGTGAAAGTGTAAAGGCCCAGGTGCCTGGATCAGAACAAAATCGACAATTAAAGGCACTTGGAAAAGCAGGAAGAAGATAGTATACAACTTTGGAGCTCATCTAAAGTTCATGAGGACGGGCTGATCCTTGCATAGACAAGCACTTCTGACAGCTCAGCTACTTTACTGTCCATGTCAAAGAAAACCTCTCACAATCCAGGGGATTCCAAATGATCATCTCTATTTAATAAATTTTGTACATAAAGGTCCCTACAAGTGCTGTTTACCTGGGTAATCTACACGATCACTGACCAAGAACCTACCTTTTATTTTAGCTCTTTTGTTGATTTGTAGCAGTATATTGGCAGATTTTGCCAGTCCTCCCCACCCCCATGGATTCCTGCCCTATTCCTTTCCCCGTGATTTTATATACATTTCATATAAACCTTTAAAGATATGATTAAGAATCTGGCATTTTAAAATCTTGGCATTTGATCTGACTGTTCTATCCACTAGCTAGTAAGAAGTCTTGGAGAAACACTACTACTGACATGCACTGTATCAGAAAGTGCTGTACATCCCTGTACATCCCACATGTGAGAATGTGTATGCGTATGGACACACAGAGAAGCTATGAACACTGCTTTGCAATCAGTCTGAAAACCATTCGCTCAGCCAATGGTTTGTCTGGTTTTTTCCTTCTATAACTAGTTCTTTTAAGCACTACACAATGAGAAAGCAAGTAGTTTCTTACCTACAAACTCAGCAAGGCAGAGTGCCATAGAAATCTGAGGTCTGGTGAAACTTCCCAGGCCGCAAAGGAATCTTGAGGTACAAGTAGAGTAAGTGCCCCACTGAAAAAGGTGTGTGAAGGCCTTAAGTGTGATAGCATAGCAAACTAGCAACAGTTAGCAAAAGACAAATGTACAAAGAGGCAGGGGAAGGAGGCAGAGAGAAGGAGAGGGAGAAAAGAATACAGAGGCAAGAAAAATGAATGGACTGGGAGGTGGCTCAACCAGTAAAGTACTGTGTGGCAGGCATGAGAACATGAGTTCAGATCTCCAGCACCCACATAAGATCAGGGTGCAGTGATGCATACCTATAATCCCAGTGCTGGGAGACAGAAACGGGAGGCCTCCCTGGATTCACTGACTAGCTAGTCTAGCCAAATTGGTAAGCCCCAGGTTCAGTGAGAGACCCTGAGTCACAAAAACAAGAAAAAAAAATAGTGGCGAACAACTAAAGAAGACACCTAACATTGATCTCTGGCCTACACACACACACACGTGCGTACACACACACACACACACACACACACACACACACACACGGCAAAACAAAGAGAGTGTGAAAAAAGGATAATGTGTGTCACAGGAAATGGAGTGTTCTGGAAGCATAAGCTGTAGCCAGATCATGAAAGAATCAAGGATTAGTGTCAGAGCATGGGACTTTTTCCTAAGCAGCTAGATACCCTAAACCATTCTCTAAAGAGCCATGACCAGCAGGGATGGCATGGATAGACGGTTAAGAGCTGGGTTACAGACCGTTCTAGCTGAATTCAAATCACAGCTCTATGAATCATCTACAACACTGGACAAAAAACTTAAAACTTCTTGTTTACTTATCTGTGCAATGAGGCTAAAACAACCTCCTACCTAAGATTATGAGGACCGTGAATTGATACGTCAACAACGCGGAAGTCAGTGTCTAGCAGACGCCAGTGCCAGCTCAGTAACTGCTATTAACGCTGTTACATTTACACTGCTGGAAGACAGGCATAGAATGACAATGGGAAAACATGAGTGTTGACCATTATGGTGTTTTGACTGTAAAATGTCTCCCATAGCCTCATACTTAGTACTGAGCTGGTGGAGCCTTTCGGAGGTGTCACTGGAGGTGAACCAGCATACCGAGTGTTCACAGCTAGCTCCCTCTTGCTGCTTCCTACGAGCTGCTGCAACAAGATGCAGCACCCTTGGCTTTATGCTCTCACCATGTTTTCCCTGTCAGGATGAGACTTCCCCTTGAGACTGAGGGCTGAAATAAGCCCCTTCTCTGGTGGGGGCTTCTGTTCTAGCAACAAGCTAACTGCTACAATCATCTTATAATTTCCTCCATTTGAATATATACTTTATGTACACTCTGATAATGTCAACTATACAGAAGCAATTTAGGCATGAGAATGGTTCAGTGGAAATACTCACTTTCCTATATGATACCATCTAAGGAGTTCAAACAACTCTTAAAAATCATTTTCCTCCCAGAATTAATCTGATCACCAAGACTGATGAAAAGCAATCACTTACCAAAGGGTTAAGCTGAGGTGTTCACAGTTTTAGCTTTGCCCAAAAGGAAGAGTTCAAAGTACGGTCAAACCATTAATGGCCTCTTCCCTATTGGAATGGCCTGGTAGAAGGCTGCCTACAACTGCGCCTGAATGAGCTGCAGCATTAGGAAGACGGCAGATGTCAATGTGAACTTGCACGTACAGATCACCCATCATGCACAAACATATGCAGGGCATTTCACACATGACAGGATGCCAAGAGTCGGCAAATGAAATCCTTTATGAACAACTATGAAATTGCAAGCACAAAGGTTTAAATTTTCAACCACTTTGCTGTGAGCAGGAAAAGACACGATCATTCAAAAGAGCAACATGTTTTTAAAGCTATAAACACAAAATTCTCTGCCTTGTATCATTCAAAAGGGCAAGAAGCAACATGTTTTTAAAACTATAAACACAAAATTCTCTGCCTTGTAGGTGATTCACTTCTTTAAAAACTAACTAGGGCAAGAAGACAATTAATAGGTCCAATGGTCCATATAATATTTTCTACTTAAGAATACAATGTCCTTCCACAGAAGTCTATTAACAAGAGACCAAGTACCAACTTCTAAATCCCATGTACTTGGAAGAAAAAACATGTTTTATTTTTGGCACATTGAAAGCAGTTCTAAGATGCTGGCAAGAGCTTCAATCCTAGGTCTGCACCAGGTTGCAGGGAAGATGGTGAGGAAGATGGGTGGCAAGCATAAGGCTTAAGATAAAATAAAATAAAATAAAATAAAATAAAATAAAATAAAATAAAATAAAATAAAATAAAATAAAATAAAATAAAGCTGTCAACAGGATAAAAATGCCCAGAGAAAAATGTTTCTAAAGTGATATTTGACATTTGTGCTGGATTTGACTATTTATGAACTCCTTACAGTTGATTCTACTCATACCAGGAGAACTATTTCATCTTTTCTTCTTCTATGTTTGGTATGCCACAAATGTTCAATGCCTAATTATCTTACTGACTTTTTAACTCTCTCCAGTTTCTACATTTTATAAACTACATTTTATAAACACTACTCCAAGAGATAGTTTTTAAGTATTATCTCCAATAGTTAATATCCTTAGCATTACTTATGATAATTTAATAAATGAACATTAGAACCCAGATCCTGTAAGCCTCTTATGTAAGTGTTCCTCTCCCTTAAGACAACAAAAGCTTTATTTATTTTTTTTTTGTATATTTTCTTCTCTCCCCAGGCTGTTAGAAAAAATTGTTAGAAAAATTTTTATAGTTGGGCACTATGTAGTACTATTTCAGCCAAGGAAGGACCACATATGTGACAGTGGTCCTATGAGATTATATCACCAGCGGCATCTTTGTTTACGTAGTACACCCTATGAATGTTCACATACATCAAGCTAGCCTAATAAGACATTTCTCAGATTGCATCCCACTGCTACATGAGGGAAGACTCAACCATATGTTCAGTAAGAATCTCCATTTGGCATGAAGATATAGGAAAAAAAAATGCTTTTGGTAAGAACTCCATTAACTCAAACTTCCTTATCTCTCAAGTACGATGAATATCAATTGACACTGGTCTATAGGCCTACTTCAGATCACAGGACCCGGAAATATGTAAAAACAAAAGCAGTATATTTTAGCATTAAGAAAACAAAAAGATGACTACAGCATCTGACTAAAAAATGCTGAGGGAAGACTAAGTTTTATGGGTCTGAGAGATCTTCACATATGCATGGAAAATAGGGATAGTATTTCCTCACAGGCTCCACCTGTTTGGAAATCCTGATGCTAAGCGTCAGTACAAGGGTCTACAAAGCCATCTTCCTGAAAATCACAGCCTCAGGAAAACTGCAGACTAGATGGTTTGTTGTGGCAGTCCACAGCAACTATGTATGGGTAACTTACTAAAGCAAAAGTGTGTCTTCTCCTCAATGCCTCCCTCTGCTATAAATATGTTACTATCTCAGAAAACTATTAACAAAATTGGCAAGATCTCTAAAAGCTGTATGTGAATTATCAGAATAATGTGTGAGAGAAAGTCTCATTGGTGGCAAGGCATGCTATTCATGTTGTAGAGAACAGGAACAACTGAAAACATTTTGATTACTTTTTAAAGCTATGAGTATAATTTGGATATCAAAATCAAAAGGCAAAAATGAAAAATAACAATCTCAAATGACTCTAATTTATGACTAATGCAAAAATCCCCTAAATAAAATCTTAACATACTGAGTGAAATGTTTGTTTAAACAAAATGGGTACAGTGGTGTGCCCCTTCAGTCCCAGCTACAAACGAGGCTGGGCAGGAGGATGGCTTGAGCCCAGCATGGACACCAGAGTGAAACCTTGTCTCAAAATAAAAATAATGATGACACCTAGAGAAAACCAACTTTATCCCACAAAATAAGAATGGTAGATTAACAAATGTATTCATCACAGCAATAAAGTCTAAAATCATCTCACAAAAGATGAACCTAAATAATATAAAATACAGGCCTATTTTTTAAAAGTTCAATAGGAAGGAAGCTTCCATGGAACCAAGCTATTTATAATAGTATTTGTTAATATCATTTTATATAACTATAATAACTATTTTTAAAGAGAATAACACAAACATTCTAGGATATTATTTTAAAATTTTAGAATTGTTTTAGGCAATTTGACGACTGTGATAAAAAAAGAAAATTAATGATAATTATGTCCTCAACAGAAAACTATACTGGCTGGATAGAAAAGGCACCAAAATTAGCAGCTTTCCTATATGTCAGAAAGAACAAACTATGTTTATTAACAAAGCATCCAATTCCGTAAACACTAGAAGAATCCAATACATCGAATCGCCTCAGTAATTAATTATGTGCATCTATATACATATGCATGGTGCCCTCTAGAATTCCTTGTAAGGACTACTCTAAATAGAAACCTAGCATCATGGGCACTGTGCTAGGGAGCCATGCAGCACACTGTTCTACAGTCATTCATGCCTCTGAGAGTGCAAGCAGCCAGCCAGAACTGGACATGTGGAAGGACGAGTGATGGAGAGAAATGAGAGAACTTAGTAAGAAAGGAAGATCCTTGAGAAGTCTCCAATCTTGATGCAGGACGAAGATAGTCTAACTGGTCTAGAGCTACAGAGGCCCTTTATGAATTCAAAATAAGCAAAAGGACACTACTTCAATCAGTCAAAGTGTCACAACCTTAAGAAAGGCAGAGTGGCTTTTGCCTTTTTTAAATTTTACCCATCTTGCAGAGATGGAAAGAGTCTAGACATGATTACTGGGAGAATAGTTCAGACTAAATGAGGTGTAATCCCGCTGTGTGTGGTGGCACATGCCAGTAATCCCAGCACTTGGGAGTGCACACAGGAAAACCAGGTGCTTGGTATCATCCCCAGTTGTCGTTTCAGGCCAATTTGGACTACATAAGAAAACAACAAACAGAAGGGGCTGGAAAGATGGCTCAGTGGTCAAGATCACTTCCTGATCTAGCATGAGGGCCTGATAGGTCTGAGACTGCCTGAGTTCAATTCCCCAACACCCAAGTAAACAGCTGGGCATGACCTGTGTGGTGGTCTGATTCAGGTGTTCCCCATAAACTTACATGTTCTGAATGCTAGGTCCCCCGCTGATAGAGATGTGGAAATTAAAGCCTCCTGGAGGCAGTGTATTGTTGGAGGTGGGTTTTACAGGTGGGTATTACAGCCAGTTTCCCCTTGTCAGTGTTTGGCATACTCTTCTACTGGTATTGTCTACCTTATGTTGGCCAGGGGGTGATGTCCACCCTCTGTTCATGTTGTCATTTTCCCTACCATTAAGGAGCTTCCCCTCGAGTCTGTAAGCCATGATAAATCTTTTCCCAAAAGCTGCTCTTGGTCAGGTGATTTCTGTCAGCAATGAGAACCTGACTGCAACAACCTGTAAGCCTAGTCCTGCGGGAGCAAAAACCAGAGCACAGCTCAGGATCGTGAAAATGACAGGAGTCAGGAAGAGACTCCTTCTGAGCAAAACATGGACACCTGATGTTTTCCGCTGACCTTTATGCTCATGCACATACACTCAGCGTGTACACCTCAGTATACACAGACATGTATGCACCATAAACAATCACCACACAAATACTACATACATACAAAGAACAAAGCAACAAATAGACAGTGATATGACTAAGATAAGAAAAAGAGCTTCAGGCAAAAATATATAAATAAATAAAAAAATAACAGTGGAGCAGTAAGAGTCGCACGGATTCCACCAGGCATGCAGCTAAACGGAAGAGTGTTTGCTGAATATGCACAAAGCCCTGAGTTTGACTCCCAGACCTGGAAAGTAACATAAAACAACAACAAAAACACTTTTGGGACTAAGTAAAACATCTGTTGCATGGACAAGGTTATAGGTCTGATACCCAGAAAGAAGGGAAGGGGAAACAGAAAGAGAGGGAAAATGTAAGGACAAGAATGAATTACATCTAGTCTCAGGAAAATGAACACTGGCAGACAGAGGGAAAGAGACAGAGCCCTTCAAAGTGTCAAGATAACAGGAAGTACTTGGAGAGCAACAATCTCATAGAAGGTTACATAGCACTCAGGCCAACTGGGCAAGAGGCTACGGGCTCTACCCATGGACCACATGGCTTCACTCTAACAGCCACTAGGAATCAATTCTATCTCCCTGGGAAAGGGGTGGCTTCGGGAAACCTGGTTTCACATATTCTTGTCACACAGAGAAGCTGGTAACAAAAGAAGTCAATTTCTATTTTTATTTAAAAATAAAAAAAGAGGAGAAAATGTATCTCTACTCATCCAAACATTCCCTGATTCTCTCTACCCATAAACACAGATACAGATTATGTTAAGCAGAGCCTGGGAAAGCTGACACAATCCCCAATGCATAAAATAGCACCTAGATTCTGATGTGGAAGCACACCTCGTACAAACACGAGGAACCACGTCTATGATGAAGTCACAGAATGGAAACTTAGCTATCTTTATGATAAATGAGTTTTCCAACAAAGTGAATCCATGTGCAAAGGCACTCAGGAGGCCTATGTAGGAGGACTGCTGTGAATCTGAGACCAGCCTGAGAGTACGTAGTGAATTCCAAGGCAGCCTGGGCTAGTGCAAGACCCTACATCAAAAAACAAAACAGAACCAACCAACCAAACAACAAAAAAGGCCTTTCATTTTAAGAAAATAAAAATTTTAAAAGGTTAGTACAAAAACATGCTTGAAGAAAAGGAAACAGAGAAACTATGCAAAGATTAATGGCACTGGAGAGTCAGCACACCAGACCATGTAGGATTTGATACCCCTATTTCAAGAGTTGAAGGTTGTTTCAAAATCATTATGAGGAAGCCACTGGAGAGTTTTAAGCAAACATGATTTGGTTAGACGTTTTTATTATTTTATTTTTTTTGGTTTTAGTTTTTCAAGGTAGGGTCTCACTCTGGCCCAGGCTGACCTGGAATTAATTATGTAGTCTCAGGGTGGCCTCGAACTCATGGCAATCCTCTTACCTCTGCCTCCCAAGTGCTGGGATTAAAGGCGTGCACCACCACGCCCAGCAGACATTTTATTTTTTTAACATGGCTACTAAGTTGAATTCTATTGTTAAGTCCCAATAATGGCTTTACAAATTTGTATTTTTGAGAGTGCTCAGGCTGCAGTATGGAAAATTAAATAATCTGAAAAGGCAGAGGCCAATAGGAACCTAGTGAAGTTAATCAGGTGAACAACAGCTACTATAAAATAAACCACATACACACACACACACACACACACACACACACACACACACACACACACACAGCCAAAGTAAGGTGTTTCAGAACAACTAGTATCCGAGGATGAAATTCCACCTTCGTCTGCCCTATTATCTCTGCTGTACATCAGTATCAACCTCTCCTGTCAAGTAAACCCTCCTTCCCAACTGCCTATCTGTGTTACCACCTGTTCAACACAGGAGTCCCTGGACATGTGACTACCAAAGTTAATTAAAATAAAGTACACTTTCAGATTTGGTTCCTCAATGGTCACAGCCAATGTGCAAGGGTCCAGCAACTACAAATAGTTCCTGGTGCTGAGTGTTTAGCACTGACATTAACACCTCCCTCTCTGCAGAAAGGTCAGCCAGGCAGTGCTGGGATAAACCTAAGTGTGTCCTTTGCCAGATCAGCCAGATCTCACTGAGAATGCAGCTGTGAAGACACTTCCTGTGCCATGCTCACAGTCCCTGCAGTGTGGTGAAGAATTACGGTGCACGAACCACAAGACAGCCCCTGTGATTTGGCTCATTAATCCTCACTCTGTGCTGAAGAAATAGGAAAGCAGCAGGCAGCACCATGTTTTATAGGTGAGGACACCACAACACAGAAATTAACCTGCCTGAGGCCATAAAGTCAATAAAGGAGTCGCAAGTAAAAGCTGGATTCCCTAACACCTGACCAACACTCCATTCATTAAAGTAGTCACGGCTGATTTACGAACCCTGGGACGGAGACTATTCAGTGTCACCTGACCCAGGCAACTGCTGGCTTTATCAAATGGCTTACTATGCCCACAAGAGGGTCATATCTGTTAGGTCCACACATAATTATAGATATTTCTATTAGTTTCATGTATAAAAATATACACAGGTAAGTAGACAGATGATAGAAAAAAAAAGAGCTGGGCTTGGTGGTGCATGCCTCTAATTGGAGCACTCAGGAGGCAGAGGTAGGAGGATGGCTGTAAGTTCAAGCGAGGCCAGCCTGAGCTAAAGTGAGACCCTACATCAAAAAAAAGAGAGCAAATTATATATACATATACACACATATACATATACATACATATGCTGAGTTTGTTCCTACTATCTTAAAATTTGTAGTGGGAGATATTGTAGAATAGATGAGTGGATACACTTACTGAAACTAAAAGGCCACAATATGGTAAACGCTTGCATTAGTAGCTTGTTTTTCAATTGTGTTAAATGGTTACCTATAAAAATTACAACCTAGAAGCTCTGTGTTCTGCAATTCTTATACACTTCTGGAGCAGGGAAAAGCCTGCTTTTTAGAAACCTACAGAAGCAACAGCATATAGAGAGGCAATTCCTGCTTTTCATTTCAACCACCTAATTAACTGCAAAGAGTAAAATAATATACAGGGAGACACGAGCCAAGTCAGAGATTAAAGATATAAAATCTACATACAGCATTTGCTTGTGCTGCTCCTGACAATAGCATTTTTAAAATGCAACAGCCAGCATTCACTAATGTGCCTCTGCGCCCTGACACTGCAAAACAATCTATGTGGAGCCTCATTTGAATAATGTGAAAAATCTAGGAAATAATTCAACTGCACTTGTCCAGTATCTGAATTCTTATACACTTCAGCTGTCGGTGTACTAATTATGCAGAAAAGACATAATGGAATGAATATTTAGAACAATTCTAAAGTATTAGGTAGCATAAAAATTAAATATATGACTTTTTATTAATAAATATGAATCAATCAACAGAACATGAACACTAAGTGAATTTGGCCATAGAATTAAAATTTCCAAAATGGGGCTGAAGAGATGGCTTCGCAGTTAAGGAACATGCCTGTAAGCCTAAGGACCCCGGTTCAATTCTCCAGGTCCCACTTAAACAAGGGGGTGGATGCATCTGGAGTTCATTTGAAGTGGCTGGAGGCCCTGGCATGCTCATCCCTCTCCCTCTCCCTCTCTTTCCCTCTCTCTGTCTTAAATAAATTTAAAATTTCCAAAAAGGCTTTGAAATTTGTCTGCACTACCAGAATAAATCTCCAAATTTGTAAATTTCAAGAAAAGAGCATAGAGCATAGCATATCTAACTTCAGGTGTGAAAGAGAAGTGAGGAAAATAGTAATGTGGGTAGTTAGAAGTCTTTGCTTCAGTACACACCTTAATTGAGCAATACGAGTGAATTCAAAACCCCTCAGTGAATTACTTACACTGCGTTCCTGGAGGCGCCGTAGGACAGCAAGAGCTTGACTATGTCCACGTGCCCATTCTTGGCAGCATCGTGAAGAGGTGAGTCGTTCTGATACCCAGGGGTGTTCACCAAAGCCTTATGCTGCAGTAGCAACTCCACTACCTCGAGGTGCCCATGGCTGCAGGCTTCATGCTAATTAAAAGGGGGAAGAGGGAAGTAGGATGAAGAAGAGCCAAAGACAAGTACTAGGCTTTCGAGCAATGAATGGGACCCTCAATCAGCAAACTTGTGCTTTCCTACGCACTAACACACAGGGTAAGAGCCACTAACAATAATGTGCGAGGTGAGGCATGTGGTGACCAAGGTCTGTGTATTTCATGAGCTAAGACCAGCCTTGGGTCATGTTTCTTTTTAAAAAATTAAATATAACTTTAATTCACAGATAGCTCCTAGACTGTCTTACAGTGTCATTGAACAGCAGATCACATATGCAACCTGATGCTCTCTCAGCAGGGAACTCAGTGCATAGGTCATGCGGCCCAGCAAAGAGGACACCCTGGGAATACTTGCAGGTCTCTGTGGAAGCTGGAAACTACTGGAGGACTGATGTCAGTGACCATAGAAGTAACACGGACTGGATTCTCAAAGGAACTCACTAAATGAATGATGACCCTAGTAACAATGGGACATGCAAAGATGCCTTGTGTCCAAGTGTTTCCTCTTGTCCAAGGCCTGGCCATCAGGCCCCATGCTGTACTCTAACACTGTGCTGTTCTGGGCGTCTATACTAACTCATAGTAGGTGACACTGCATTCCAAACCTATAGTTCAGGCTGGAAAGATGGCTTACGGTTAAGGCACATGCCTGTAGCCCAAGGTCCCAAGCTCGATTCCCCAGGCCCCATGTAAGCCAGATGCACAAGGGGGCACATATGTCTGGAACTTGTTTGCAGAGGCTAGAGGCCGTGGTGCACCCATTCTCCCTCTTTCTCTCTCAAATAAATAAATATTTAAAAAGAGGAGGGGGTACTTTTTTAAAAAAAAAATCTGTAGGTCTTATTTCTTGGAGAAAGAAAATCAAATGAGGCACCAAATCCTCTAAATCACTGAGCAACCTTTACTATAATTTGCCTTAATGTGGCAGAGGAAGGGATGGGCGGAAAGAATGAGGAAGGAGTTAACCTTCCTTTGAAGCAGTTAGGAAGCCTGTGGAATTATAACAATAAAGTGACTAAAGTTCAGAGTGAGCCCCCTCAGCATTAAGATTTGGCATGATATCATTTTATATAACTTTAGGGTATTTTTTTCACCTGGCTTAATGAGTCTCCTAATTTTTAAAAAATATATTTTATTTACTTATTTGAGAGAGAGAGAGAAAGAGGCAGAGAGAAACAGGGGAGAGATGTGCCCCTTGTGCATCTCACGTGGGTCCTGGAGAGTCTAACCGGGATCCTTTGGCTTTGCAGGCAAACGCCTTAACAGCTAAGCCATCTCTCCAGCCCAAGTCGCCTTAACAGCTAAGCCATCTCTCCAGCCCAAAGCCATCTCTCCAGCCCAAGTCTCCTAATTTGTGTGCAAAACTTCTAGTTTGCAATTAAAAGGTATCTACCTCCCTTGTGGGTGCTGTGTGGTTGCACTCAAACTGCTTGCTTACGGTCTAGTAGCCCATGGAGAGACTGTTTCCAGTATGCTTGCCATTCTTTCTCCAAAATATTCTTCATAATGCACTGAGAGTAATAACAAGCAAAGACTTAAAAATGTTTGAGGTAAGCAAAGCTTTCTACTAATACTGCCTCTAAACAAGGTGTATGTTAGGCAAGATCACAGCACCCCATTGAGATCACATTCCACACTCAGTCCTCCAACTTCTCATTGTTCCATAAAACCAAACTTGGGTTCAGTAGCTTGTAATGCTACAGAATGGAGCCTCATGTCCACTACTCTCCTATATTTAAAGGTAGTCAAAAGGTAGCCAATTACTTTCCCATCACAACTGAAAAGCTAGGTGAAAAATAACTATTTCTTCATACTTGGCGAAAACATAAATTCTTCAGACTGAATAAAGAGCATGCAGGAGGCAGAAGATGATATATGGACAGCTGCCAACTATAAACCATAAACGTAAAGAGAAGGAGAACAGAAAACAGATCCACAACACGGCAAAAATACACAAACAAATACCAGTGGTGTCCATCCAGCATGGTCTTTAACATTTGGGTCATTTCCATTTTTCAATAGGTATTCAACAGAAGGTATATCGCCCTGGCAAAAAATAAATAAATAAATATTAAGATGTATAGTGTATGAAATACAGACACTGAAGTCTTGTTTTAAAGATTCTGACTTCTCCAAATGAAACAAATCTTTTCCTGTGGACCAAGAAATATTATTTGTGTATGAAAACCCAAGATGCCAAGTCATTGTACTTTAGTATCAACTACAAAAGCTTTATTAGCAACCTGATATAAAATTCATTTCAAGAAATAAAATGAACACCCCCTAGCCAAGATAATAGAATTCAAACCATCATTTCAGTTGTGAGGGGAAAAAAAACCCTCTTTTTGAACAGTACATGGACATTATTTGAATATTGGTTACAACAAATTTAACTGTTCATAGCTAGTGAGGCTGTTCAGTGAAACCAAAGTTAAAACTGTCAAATCCTGCTTGAGTGATGGTTACTCCACACATCCGAAGCCACTAATCTGGTTTATATTTGCTCCAAAGGTACTTTCATGGCGAAGCTATTGCTGTTTAAAATGGCAGCTTGCAAGGAGGTAAGAGACACTTCACATCAACCTGCAAAATCAGCATTTGATTTCTACCCACTGCTTCGAAACTACAATCACAGCTCATTACCAATTAACTGAACCACAGGAAATGCAGCTTCCATCAAATCCGTGATATTGCTTACAAATCTTTTCCCCCAGTAGAAAGATTTTCAATCCCTCTTTCCTCCTCCAGCACTCTAGCGATCCACACTGGAAGCCTTTAACAGTGCTCACTGACAGAATGAAGGCAGAAGGCAGTGACGAGGTTAAGTCATGTCACCTTATTTAACTATCAAAGCCTGGTGAAAAAGATGTGAGTAAAAGTGAGTTAAAAAGAGGTATGGGACCAGTAAGTCAAACTACCAGTAGCCAATATGAATCCTAGCTTCAAGTTAAGATACTTTCAGCCATTAACTGACATTAAAGTTAAAGTCCACCTCCAATTTTGAGCTTTTTGAGTCTTGCACATCCTTCTCACGCTAAATGCTATCATAAATAACCTGTTATTTGAAGGAAGACGTGAAATAGTTTGGGAAGAGTCCTTTGTTGCCAGACTCAGAGCTAAGTGAACTCTGGCACAGGAGACGTTCTCCTACTCTTCTATTTTTATTATATATAATAAACACATGATATATAATAAATCAGTTAGGTGCTGTGCTCATGCTCCACCACTTAGTTACACCCCAACCTTCTTCTTCCTGTCCCTTTTCGATCTCCACACTATCTAAGTGTGTTTACTCTTCACTGCATCCTTAATCAATGTCGAAAGATCTTACATCTACCTTCCATCTCTGACTGCATATCTCATTAAGTCTGGGTCAACTCTTAAAACCTTACCAAAAAATCTAGTTAGAAAAGATACAGCTCCCTTTTTAAAATCAAGACAAGGCTTTAGGAAAGGGAGAGCATTTATGCAGTTGGATAAAGGTAAAATTCTCTTAAAATTACACTCTCATCATGGCCAGTATAACTAAGTCACTTCTTTCAGGTTGAAGGAGGAGAGGAGAGGGCCTGCTTAGCTTCCTCTGAAAAAGGCTGCATAAGCAAAGCTTACACAGAATTACAAAGTATTGTCCTTAATTCGCTTGGAGAAATGCTGTGTGTTTGTGCGGGGGCACCCGTGTGTGCAAATACACATGAACATATGTGTGCACATGTGTGGCAGCCAGAACAACTCTGGGTTATCTTTCCTCAGGAACACCATCCACCTTGACGTGGTCTCTCATTGGCCTGGAGCTCACCAAGTAAGCTTAACTTGCCACTTCCAGGGAAACTTCTGTTCAGTATTCAAATTAGTTAGAAATGAATTCAAGAACATGAACCAAGTCAGAAATTTGAATTAAACAATCCCCTAAATCTTACTTAAATGAACTGCCAGAACTGCACATATTCTCTACTTTCACCATGGGAGTATCCACTAAAGTGCACACCCTCAATAAGCATCTTCTTAAAACTCCCATTATTGGGCTGGAGAGATGGCTTAGCAGTTAAGGTGTTTGCCTATGAAGCCAAAGGACCCAGGTTCAATTTCCCAGGACCCATGTAAGCCACAAGGTGGCACATGCCTCTGGAGTTTGTTTACAGAAGCTGAATGTCCTGGTGTGTCCATTCTCTCCCTCTCCCTCCCTCTCTCTCTCAAATAAATAAAATAAAACAAAAAATAAAAAATTATAAAACTCCCATTATTTTAATTCTTCATAGGAATAACAAAAATATATTAACCTAAGAAGCCCATAAAAATATAAACACGACAGCAAAACAGAAATTACAGGGTTAAAATCCAAGAGGAAGTGAGTGACAGCTTTAGAGTCTAAGGAAACTCACACTGCAGGACGACCCACTGCCGTTTTCTCTCATGTTGCCTCCTCATACTACACAGGTTAAACCTTCTCTGAATATTCCACCTCTAAAACACAGCTGATCAGCAAAGGGCTGCTTTCTTCTCCTTGTCACTTAAAAGTTTGTCATACTTTCATCTTCCTAGTTTATGTAAATTTAATGTCATGCACATAAATAAAATTATGATAATCAGATAGGATCCACAGTAACTGGATAAGCCTGAACCTATATGAAGTTTCCAGGAAATAAATTAACTTCTGCTTCTCATTGCTTTAAATTACTTTCTTCTCTAACAGAATATCTTCTTAGTAGAAGCACTCACTCCTACTCCCTACAACTTAAAAGAATAACTAAGGTTTCCTTTAAACAACAGCCCCTTGCAATAAAAAAAAAAAATCATCTAAGGAAAGTACTACGAAGGCTTATAAGAAACTTTAAATGGATTTGGTATTTCTAAGCAATATTTTAAAGGCTGAAGATAAAGGTGTGTATATTGCACACATGTTCCTGTCTGGCAATAAGCTAACTCTCCACAAGGACACATACACAAAGTTCTTTTTACTTTTTATTATCATTTCCTTATTCTTAGATTGGCTCTTCATGATTACTGTTAATAAAAAAACTTCCTAAAAACAACATAGACATTACAATAAAGTATGCTAAAAGCTATATACCCATTATAGTTAAGCTTTCCCACACAAATCAACTGACCAGGGTAGATTAAATTTCCCCCACTCTAGCCGGGCGTGGTGGCGCACGCCTTTAATCCCAGCACTCGGGAGGCAGAGGTAGGAGGATCGCCGAGAGTTCAAGGCCACCCTGAGACTGCATAGTTAATTCCAGGTCAGCCTGAACTAGAGTGAGACCCTACCTCGAAAAACCAAAAAAAAAAAAAAAAAAAAAAAAAAAAAAATTCTCCCACTTAGCAATCAGATATTAAAAAAAATATATCCATGTGGAAAAAAGCTTCAAATATGTTAAACACTTCTTAAGCTTCTTAGAATTATTTATAAAAGTAACTTCATAAATAATTCTGACAACCCAGTCAGCATTACTATGAGCTACTGCATTGCAAGGGCAGAGGTGAGTGGCCAACTGAAAGAACTAGCTGTTGATTCCATATGATGTCAGAAATTAACACTCTGGTACTAGAGAGATCAGTGGTTAAGGCACTTGCCTGTAAAGCCCAAGGATCCAGGTTTGATTCTTAAGCACCCACGTAAAGCCAGATGCACAACGTGGCGCAAGCGTCTGGAGTTCATTTACAGTGGCTAGAGGTCCTGGCATGCCCATTCCCTTTCTTTCTCGCTCCTAAATAAATATATAAAGTTTTTTTTTTAAGACATTAAAACTCTGAGCATATCACAGATGCCAGGTTGCTTTTGTTCCCATTACTTCCTCGTGAAGCTCTGGACACAGAGCATGACTGAATAGCCAATATTCAAGCACTTGAGTTACAAGGCCAAACTCTGAAGCAGTCTCCTCAGGGATTTTCTATCCATCTAGAACTCAAAAAACTTTGCCTCATACTTAGCAGACCATGCTTTTGAGTTGTCATCAAAGCATCTGTTGATTCTATAATGTTGGCATCACATCATGGTCAGCCAGCTTCAAGCCACTGTACTTCACAGAAAGCTTACCACTGTGGCATGAATTACAAGTAATCACTTCTGCATTAACTCTGCATCCTGGTGAGCAAATAAATATCTGACAAAAACAACTTGATTTATTTTGCTCATGGGGTTTCAGTCCATCACACAGGGAGGCAGAGCAGAGCAATTCTCATCATGGTGGCTAAGCAGAGAGAAGCAGTAGTAACAAACAGGAAGCAGATAGGACCAGATAAAGTTTCTGAGGACACACCCCTAGGGACCTACTTCCTGTAGCCAGACCCCACCTCCCAAAAGTCTGTTCAAAGTTTAAATTGATCAGTGGATTAGGCCATTCTCCAGGTCCCATCCCTCACCGTCTGATCATCCCAGCCACGCCAGAAGTGTGCATTGCCTCAGTGTTTCTTGCTCCAATCCATTTCTTTATCTTGTGTTTTGTTTGTTTGTTTTTGGGCTGGTCAGGAACTGACTACATAGTCCAGGATGACCTTAAACGTGTAGAAATCCTCCTGCAGGGGCCTCTGGAGTGCTGAAATTATAGATACATACCACCAGGCCCAGCTCCAATCAAGTTAACAAATCAAGATTAAACACCACATCTGCCTTGTCAAGCATTTGTCCTAGAGAACTTGCTGTTTGCTCCAGTACCTACAACTCACAAGCAATGGTGACACAACAGAAAATAGAAATTTCTCTATGTTCTTAGTATTTTGACTTTTATTAAGTGATAATAAAAAAATGCATGTTAAGCCAGGCATAATGGCATACACCTTTAATCCCAGCACTTGGGAGGTAGAGGTAGGAGGATCACTGTGAGATCAAAGCTACTCTGGGACTACATAGTGAGTTCCAGGTCAGTTTGGGCTAGAATGAGACCCTTGCCTTGCAAAAAGTAAGAACAACAAAATAATGTTTATCTTATTTTTCACTGAAGCCTAATGCTTTCTTATAAAATGACCTATAGCATGATCTTCTTAGCAACCCCCTAAGCACTGTTAACAGATATTCAAATAGAAACATAAAGATATTTACATTTCATCAGACCACAGTGAAATAAAACTAGAAATCAATGGCAAGAGAAACCTCAGAAACAGCAAAAACATTTAAGAGACTAAACAATACATTTCTGAATAAACAGTAAGTCACTGAAGAAATCTGAGTTAAAAAATCTTGGTCCCTCTTAGAGGGACTGGAGATGTGGCTCAATTGGTAGAGTGCTTGTCTAGCATGCAAGAACCAATGCAGTGCATAAAACAGTGCATGGTAGCACATGACTACAACCCCAGCATTTGGGAGTTGGGAGGATTAGAAGTTCAAGGCCATGGGTTGAAGAAATGGCTCAGTGGCTAAAGACGTAAGTTGCAAAGCCTGCCAACCAGAGTTCAATTCCCCAACACACACATAAAGCCACAAGGTGGCTTTATCCATCTGAGATCCTGATGGGGAGATGATAATGAGAGGCAGAGCCAGGAACATTCAAAGCTTTTGGGCCACCCAGACTGACACTGCTCTGCAGTAGCCACAAACCCAGTCTCAAAGAAGGTGGAAGAAACCACACATCTCAAGGTTGTTCTCTGACCTCCACATGTGCACTTTGGCACATACATACCCCCCCCACAAACACACACCAGTAAATTTTATAAACACAAACTTTGTTTTAAAATAATAAAGCTGAAAACATCCTCAGTAACAGGTTTGAGGCAAACATGAGCTACATGAGATCTTGTACAGCTTTCTTGGTGAACAATACACCAGAAAAAGACTGAAGGAGATAAACACAGAGAACATCCAACTCCTACTAAGTCAGAGATCCAGAGACACAGAGGCTCCCAAAATCTCACCACTGAAATAGAACTAAAATGATCCCAACGTGGCTCAGGGAAATTCGCGGAAGAGGGGGTGGAAAGTGTTAGAGCCACAAGTTGGGTCATTATGCACAAAGACTTGGCCTATCCCCCATAATTTTTGACTACCCCCACAGTGCAAGACCCACATCCCCCACTGATGAGGGTCCCTTTGGAGAGGGGAGGACAGGGACAGGATAATGGAGTCACCAATATGATTGTAAAATTAGAATAATATAAACAAAATAATAAATTATTTTTTTTTAATTTTTAAAAAATAAATAGCCAGTCATGGTGGCCAATATGCCTTTAATCCCAGCACTTGAGAGGCTAAGTCCATGAGTTCCAGGCCAGACTAGAGTTACTGAGTGAGTTCCAGGTCAGCCTGAACTAGATAGAGCAAGACGGAGTTACCTCAGGAGGAAGGAAGGAAAGGATGGAGAGCAGGAGGAAGGCAGACTGGCTGGCTGGCTTTTAGGTGTTATAGTACAGCTTCTCCCTTCCCATATCTCAGCTCCCTCTCTTGCTAATTTCTACCAGCTACTGTGGCAAGAAATAATGCCAGATCTCTGCTCTGCCATCCTATCCCTGTGATGCTGAAACTTCCCCTTGAGACTGTAGGCCAAAATAAACCCTTCCATCCTATCAGCTGCTTTTGGTGAGGTGTTTTGTCCCAGCAAGGAGAAGGTAACTGCAACAGACTGCCAGAGGTCAATTCTCCAGGACCCAAGTTAACAGCAAGGCATGGTCACACACATCTGCAAGCCCAGTTCAGTGTGAAGCAGAGATCTAATAATCACTGGAATTCCAAAAACCACACCTCCATGCTCAAGAGACTCCATCTCAAGAGACTCTTGAGCACAATCTCAAGGAAATATGTGGGTGGACAATAGAAGGACACTGACATTCTCCTCTATTTTCCATGTGCACACAGAGGCATGCACATCTGTAGACAACACTCTATACATTCGAGACATGCAAAATATCCATATGTATCAGAGAGAGTGATGAGGAGATGACTCAGTGGATTGCCACTTAAGCCAGAAGCTGTAGTGAGATTCTTTAATGCCAGCATGTCTACCATGAGATGTGTCACCTCCACCTCATCTCCTGGGTCTGGAAGTCATTACAGGGGAAAGGGTAACAAGAATACTGGCCTCATGGCTAGCCTGAAAATCTGTTCCAGGGATACAGTGAAGTCACTGTGGTCACTCAAACCTCACCAAACCAGAGATAGAGAGTCTACAGAGAAAGTAACAGTAAATCAGATCGCTATCTTGCCCTCCAAGGCTGAGGGGGCATTTCGGAAGAGGAGGTGCAAAGACTGTTAAGAGCTTCAGGATGGGAATAGCCTGAGATATCAAGTCCCCACCCATCCCTGCAGAGACTGACTGAGGCTTCTTGCTTAGCATAATGACCACCATTGACCCCATGGAAGACCTACAGAATTCGGATGAGGGGGAGGGGTGCCTAAGAATACAACTGTTCTATAAAAAAAAATAATTTTTAAAAGTCTCCCTACAAAGAAAAAGCCTAAGAAGGGACATATTTACTGATGAATTCTACCCGAGTTTAGGGAAGATCTGACACCAACTTCTCCAACTGCCCCAACAAAAGAGAAAGGGAAGGAAACTACCAGTCATTGGACGAAGCCAGAACTAGCCCAATACCAAAAGTGGACAATGACATAACCGAAAAAGAAAGTTACAACCCGATTTCCTTGATAAACATAGATGCAAAAATTCTCAAGAAAATAATCGCCAACCAAATTCAAAAACATATTAAATAGATGACACACCATACAACCAAATTGGTTTCATCCCTGCAATTCAAGGCTAGTTCAACATACACAAATCTGTAAATGTAACTCACCATAAACCTAAAGACAGAAATCGATCATATTATCATCCAGATAAATTCAGAAGAGACATTTGGCCAACTTCAGCATGTCTTCATGTTAAAAAAAGTTCTGAAGAAATTAATAACTATTTCAAGATGATAAAGGCATCGACGAACATAGAGCCAACATTATTATACTAAATGGGGAAAAACAGAACAGTTCTGGCACAATCTAGAATGAGACAAGGGTGTCTACTCTCTCCAGTTTTATTCAATATAGTGCTTGATGTCTCAGAGCAGTAGCAGAAGAGATATAAAAGAGATAAAAATAGGAAAGGATGAAGTTGAATTATCTCTATTTGCAGGTGAGCTGATTCTATGCTTACAAGACTGAAGGGACTCCACCAGAAACTCTTTGATCTGATAAGCACTTTCAGTACAGCATCAGGACATAAAATCAACACACAAAAATCAGTAGCTTTCCTATACACCAATAAACTTTCTCAGAAAAAAATAAAGAAAAATATCCCATTCACAATAGCCCCAAAAAAAATAATAAGTCCTAGGAATAAGCCTAACCAAGGAAGTGAAAGATTTTTACAATGAAAATCTTAAGATATTAAAGAAAGAAACTGAAGACTTTAGATGATGGAATGATCCTCCATGATCCTACATTGGAAGATTTAGCATTATAAAGTCCTATATTCCCAAAAGTAATTACAGATTTAATGCAATTCCAATCAAGTGTCCAATGATATTCTTCACAGAACTAGAAGAAAAAAAAAAGAAGCCAAAAATTCCTATGAAAACACAGAACAGCAAGAAGAGCCAATTCTAAACACTGGTAGTGGTATCGCAATTCCTGATTATTCTACAGAGCCATGGTGGCCAATAATATGGTACTGGTGCGCACACACACACACACACACACACACACACACACACAAAAGAAAGACACATAGACCAGTGGAATAAAATACAGGATCTAAAGACATTTCCATACAGATATAGGCTCTTAATATTTGACATATGTGTCAAAAACATATATATGGGAAAAAAGACAGCCTATTCAACAAATGGAGCTAGAAAAATGAACATCCACCTGCAGAAAAACAAAATTATATCCATATATGTCACCCTGCACAAAGACCTAAATTTAAAACCTGAAACACTAAAACTGCTGGGAGGAAAAACACTTCAAGATACAGGCAGAGGACTTTAATATCACAGAAAATAGCCCAAGAACTGACAAGTGGGATTACATGAATCCAAAGCTTCTGCACCACAAAGGAAACTATCAACCGAGTAAGCAGACAGCCTACAGAATGGGGGAAAGCCTTTGCCAGCTATAGATAGGGAGTTAATATCTAGAACAGATAAAGAACTGCAAAAATTAAACACCAAAAAAGGTAAAACTGCCAAGCAATAAATGAGCAAATGAAATGAAAGACAGCTCTCAAAAGAAGAAACACAAATGGCCAATAAAAACTTTAAGAAGTATTCAACATCTTTAGCCATTAGGGAAATGCAATTTAAAAGAACTTTGAGATTCCAACTCACTCCAGTCAGAACAGCTATCTCAAGAAAACAAAACACACATGGCTCAGCGGTGAAAGGCACTTGCTTGTAAAGCCTTCCCATCTGGTTTCAATTCCGCAGCCGCTCAAATAATACTGGACAAGTACTTGTTTGCACCAGAGACCTTGGCATGCATGTATACCACACACACACACACACACACACACACACACAAATAAAAATTTTTAAAAAGAAAGCAAAGGACAACAAATCCTGGTGAGGGTATAGGGAAAGAGTAGGCAAAGAGGAACCACTATGGAAATTAGTGTTGAGGTTTTGCAAAACACTAAACTTATAGCTGATCTCATAGTACTCCTATCATTATTTCTGGGCAGAAAGGACTCTATATTCTCCTACAGAGATACTTACACAACTATGTTTATTACTTCTCTACTCACAATAGCAAGGAAATAGTATCAGCCTAAGATGTCCATCAACAGATGAATGGATAATGAATTGTACATTCACACAACAGAATGTTATTTGGCCATAAAGAAAAATAAAATTATGGCATGTATAGGAAAATGGATGGATTAGGAAAATACCATATTAAATAAGGTAAACCAGAATCAGGGCTGAAGAAATGGATTAGCAGTTAGGGCGCTTGCCTGGGAAGCCTAAGAACACATGTTCAAATCTCCAGGTCCCATGTAGCTAGACACATAGTGACGCAAGCATGCAATATCGCACATGTGCACAAGAGGGGGCACATGTACACAAGAGGGGGCACATGTCTGGAGTTCGTTCACAGTGGCTAAAAGGCCCTGGCATGCCTATTTACTCTCTCTCTTGCTCACTCTCTGTACTTCTTTCTGTCACTCTGTCAAAAAAATAAATAAATAAAAATTAAAAATAAGAAAGACAAATACCATATGTTGTCCCTCCTATAAAGATAGACTTCAGCCTACTGCAGCTGGACATGAAGATGGAGAAGAGGACCACCAGCTAAGGACTGTGAGTCTATTGAGAATGGGAACTGATCTCAAGGCACACCAGGACCTCCATGCTACCACAAGAACTTCCTCCAGCCAAGGCAAACAGCAGCAAGCAATCATTCTTCCCTAAAGCCTGCACAAAGCAACAGAGCTGGTGGACTCTCTTTAGTTTGAAGACACTCACGCCAGGCTTCTAACTCACACAACTACATCACTGGTTGAAGTCACCAAGTCTGTGGTGACCTGATAGGGGAAGCAACAGAAAATGAACAGGAGTGGTCATGTCAACAAAACCCATGCAGCTGCCATAAGGGGGGAATAGTTATGAGCCACACCTCCTGAACCCTAGAAAACAAACAAACTCCCGAGTCTACCAATGTGTTTTAGGGGAAAACAGCAACTGCAGCGGCAACCAAGAAAAGTCTTACCATGTGATGGCACAAGACCTGTAACTTTCCCTTATCTGCTCTGACTGCTGTTAAGGGCACCAAATCTAAGCTCATTATGCAGAGGTGACTCCCATCACCCCGCTCCTTGTTCTATTTTAGGGGCTTTAACATTGAAGCTCCTTCAAATCTTTTCTCTGAGGTAGGTGGATACAGAGCAGAAACAGAGTTGTAATCTCTGGCCTTCTAGCACAAGCAGGTGATTCGTTCTTGCTACAAATGAGGAACTCGAGGTCAGCATGAAACAAAAAGCACTAATGCAGCAGTGAACAGAAAGACCCCACTGAGGAGTGCCCACACCAGGACAGCAACCTTATCACAAATTGTATGGACAATGCAGGTCTGGCCCTAGCTAGACCGCATGCTTAAAAAAAAAAAAAAAAACCAGGCCACACCCCTCAGGTTTTC
This sequence comes from Orientallactaga sibirica, assembly GCA_036365145.1. Lineage (NCBI taxonomy): Eukaryota > Metazoa > Chordata > Mammalia > Rodentia > Dipodidae > Orientallactaga > Orientallactaga sibirica. The sequence goes on along the minus strand of JAEOAD010000004.1, from coordinate 4,253,194 downwards.
TCACCAGGATGGTGGGTAGTCAATAACAGGTAAGACCCCATGAGATGACAGGCACCGTCACATGTGATGATCCCTTGGGGCCTGGGATCAACAATGGCTTGGCAAAGAACCATGCCTCCCAGGGTCGCCAATAATAAAAACAAAAAGGAGGATATGTATGGCACAATGCAGGTCTGGCTAGGCATGCTAAAAGAAACAAGGAAGTGGATTCTGTGGACGTGACATCCTGCACAGGCCTGGGGTGACAACAGCTACAGTCCCATGCTTGTGAGAAACCTGCTACGAGATGATCTGTCCGGAAACAGGCTGTCATTGGTCACAAGAAGGGGACCACCCCATACAATGATTGGCCAGCCAAACCCTTTAAAACCCCCTACACTTCCTTGAATAAATGAGTTTGCAGCAGCTTGCCCTCTGCTGCTTCCACTCAACTCCCGGAGTCTGTGTTGTGACTCCACGCCTCTTACCCCCAACTTGGAAGGACCCCAACAACGAATTTTTCTTTCTATTCCACAGTGGCACTTCCCTGAACCTAGAACAAGGGAACAGAAACGATGGCCTGTGGGTCAGCCACCTGAATTTGTATGTCATATTTTATTGGTTCACTTACTGTCCACAGCTACCTCTGCCCTAGGACAGGAACACAGAACTCTTGGGGTACACACTGTACGGCTATCAAGGCTGAAATATTTACTCTAACACCTCCTCAGGGAGGAGTCTACTATATCCTGGCCTATATTCCAGTCCATGGAGATCTTCAATAGTAAAAATAACTACTTCTTATAATAGTGGGAAAAAAATTTTACCAACCTAAGTGGGTACTTGGCTGCTGATGTAAAAAATTCCAAAAAGCAAAACACAGAAATGAAAGCAGTCGCATTTTTACTAAGAGTCAGAAAAATGGACAAGTAATCATTGTCAACTAGCTACTTATGTCTGTGAAGTATTATCACTGTAACGTTAATATTAAAATAGCTAATATGTGAAGATGATATGGCTCACACCTTTAATCTCAGCACTTGGGAGGATGAGATAGGAACACAGCCATGAGTTTGAAGCTAGCCTCATCTACAAAGTGAACTCCAGGTCAGTCTGGATTAGAGGGAAACCCTGTCTTAAAAAGCCAAAGAGAAAATAAAAAACAAAAAGAGACTAATTTTATGTCATGCTTTGTAGAAATAACTACATCCAACTCCAAAACTTCAAGTTGCCCAAAGAATACAGGATGCCTAGCATGTAGCCAATGGCAGGCTCTCCTCTCCCCTCCTCTCCCTGGTACTAGTATATTGGATATGAAGGTCTTCAGGTGACAGGACATGAAGAGGAGAGGGAGATGTCAGCCCCTTCCTCATCCTCTTATTGCTTCTCAAACATGAGGTGAACAGCTTTGTTCCACCAGACTCTGACCATGATATGCCCAAAGCAACAAGGCCCGTCATCTATGGACTAAATACTCCTAAACAGAGACAAAACAAACCTCTGCAAATGGATAACCACAGGTATTTGTTAAAACAGAAAACTAACTAACACAGTCTCATTACAAGACTGTATTTCAAAGTAAGCATCCTACCTTAATAGAAGCAATATGAAGCAATGTCTCTCCCCGACGATTTCTTTTCCGAGCCAACATGCTGCTGGGCGACAGCTTCATTGTGGAGGGACTCGACATCATTTGTCTGTGAGCTGAGTTGTTCAGAGTAGGAGGTGGTGTGCCTGGGGAAAGGCTAACAGAGTCATCTGGGACACTATTTTTTCTCCTGAATGTGTCTTCAACTTGAAGTTTGCTTGAGGTTGGTAAGGAATGGTCAAGCAATGATATGTTTTCTGAGAACATTGTTGGCTTCACCGAAGCTCTTCTGGTACTTGGAACGTTGCTTCCACGTCTCTTTGAAATGGGGTTGGAGAGTCTGTTGCAAAGTCCGCGTTTTCCACTCCGGCCTAATGGCAAAGAGGTCTCCAAACAAGCATCCTTTTCACAGACCACCTTCTCAGGAGTCGCTTCACTCTGGCTCTCAACATCTGGAGATTCGATATGCTCAGCCAATGGTAAAGAGACATCAGTCAAACTCTCAGATTCTGCCACGGAGCCACTCGCTAGTAAGTTTATTTCACCATTGCCCTGGGGACTTGTGGTAACGGATGGTTGGCTACAGAAGGATACCAGCCTTTCTTTAGATTCTTTAGAATCACATTCACTATCTTCTTTGTCAGACATTAAATTCCATTCTTGGTTGATCTTAGCTAATGTTTTCTTCTTGTGCTTTCTTGCAGATGTTGCCGAAGTCTTTTTAGCACTCTTAGAAACCGTGCTGGGAGGACTCGTGGAAACAAACTCGTACGCTGAGGATTCCTGAGCTTTGCCATCATTTGTCTTCTGAGGCTGGGTTTGCACGGAAACCTTATTCACAACATATCTGACTCTCTTACTTCGAGGACTAAACCACATTTTTATTGAATTCTTCTTGTTTTCTGCATCATTGAATATGTTTGCCCTAGATATATCTTCTTTTGGATCTGCTAGGAAAAAAAAGGAAAAGAAGTATGGAATAGAGATTAATCTCTCCCATCTTCAACTCCCACATAATTTTATTTATAGTTCTCCTACGGGAGGCCATCTTTTATTTGTATGCCCCTTTTTCTACTCCAGACTTGTGTCCTCCTTGACAAAAGGAAATGTTTATGGAATCCTGTGAATGCCAGACCATGTTCTAGAGACTTGAAATACAGCAAAAAATTAAACAGAGACCTTAGAGACACTGAAAAGACATAAAATTAAGAAAAATACATACTGTGCCAGACTGTGATAAAGGCTATGGAGTAAAAGCTGTCAAAAAAATAAGAATGTGGGACCAGGGAGATGGTTCAGCAGGTAAGACAAGAGTGCTTGCCACACCAGTACAAGAGCCCAAGAACGCTGGAGTTCGAAGACACACCAGTGCCCAACTGAAAAACTGGGTATGGCCACATTGCCTGTAACCCCAGTCCTGTGTGCAGTGGGGACGGGAGAATTGATGGGGCTCAATGGACAGCCAATCTGACCAAAAAACGGCTGCTCCAGGTTTAGTGAGAGATTCCCTCTCAAAAAAACCACACAAAGAGCCATGGAGAAGGACACTGACACTCTCCCCGGCCCGGCCTCTGCACAAGTGTGTGGGAATGACCTTAGAATGAACGGTGAGACTGAACTAGTAGGAAGAACAGTGTAAATGTTTCCTACAGACCTTCCAAGTAGCTTTTCTGAGAAAAGTGCCCTGCGATGCTTTTCCGGCTAAGTTCCTGACATGTAACTTCCTCTGAAGTCTCTCTTACAATCGTGCAATCTGCCAGCTTAAAATAAAGTGATGTGGTTTCCTCTGCCTCTGTTTACCTTAGCCCTGCACAGCACAGATGACCAACCTAACAAGGGATGCTTAGAGATGCTGACTGATTTTTAAACTTTGCTCTTTGCCCCACTTCCTCAGTGTCATGGTTTCTCTCCTGATCCAGAACAATGTGTGCATGAGTGAAATACACCAACTGCAATTAAAAAGAATGCATGTTAAAAGTAACAAATTGCCCATAGAACTGTTGAAGGCAACAGGCGGGCTTAGTGTGACTGCATTTGTGAACAGTGTGTGTGTATGTTCTGGATTATCAGTCTAAAAGGTCAATTCTTTCCCTTAACTAGAGTTTAAAGAATTATTTAGAGGTAAAAGTTCCTTGTCCTTTGCCCATGTAATACTAATTCTTCATGTATTACTGTTTTTTGCTTTTCAGTAAAAACACCAATGAGTGCCTGTCAGCAAACGCTACAACCACAGAACATCAGAGCAGCAGAAACAGAAGCAGCAGCAGCTCACCCTTGGTTTAATACTCCAAGAGTCAGTTTTCTCTAAAAAAAGCAGCTAGCTCATTTTTGAACAAATAAATCCAAGAGTCAGTTTCCATAATTCCAGTAGAGTACCCCAATTAGACATGTGTGCATCTGTGCGTGCAAGTGTGAAATACAAGAAAGGACAGATGTGGATTTAATAAGCACAACATATTAATTGGTGGCAGAACTTTAAAAACATATTTGTATGTCAATCAATATAATCCTGCCACAAATCCAAAAGCTTACTACTGAATGAAAAGACCACTCACATTTTGTCCCTTGTGTGTGTGAAGTATATGCATCTGTATGTGCTGACATGTACCCCATGTGCTCACCTGCGTTGGGGTACACTTGCCTGTGGTGGACTGAGCAGAACATCAGGTGTCCAACTATATAGCTCCTCCACCTGTTTTTCTTTAAGCCAGTCTCTTACTGATCCTAGAGCTTGCCATTTTTTTCGTGCACTCCAGCAGTTCCTGGGTCTCTGCTTCCCTACAAAACTGAGATTACAGACAGATGTGTCCATGCCCAGCTATTTAATGTGGGTTCTGGAGTTGTACAGTCTCAGGCTCCCCCAGGCCCTCATGCTTGTGAAAGAAGTGCAGTTAACCACTAAGCCTCTCTCCAACCCTTACAGAAGCCTTTTCTCCCCCCTATTAAAGCAGGATTATTAACCTATCTTCATTTGCTTGGAGAATTACATACACCTGGGACCTCCCAGGTATGCTTTTCCTCTGTTACTGTTCATGTACTCCTTAGACCACCAGACAAAAAACCAAAAAAAGGTGAAGGCCAGGATCTTCCTCACTGACAGACAGTAAGATCACTTTTCAGATTCTTAGCTCTCACCTTTAGGTCCATTCATTTTCTTTAAAAAAAAAAAAATTCTCTTCAGCCTGAAAGGTACAGTGCTCACTTAGCATGTAAACATGTAAACAGCCATGGGTTCCATCACTAACAGAAGAGAACATTTTGAAAAAGTTACAATTCTCCCCCTCCTGTCCAGATGTGGCAGCTTACAATCCCAGTACTGGGGCACAGACAGGGGATCCCCGGGCTCTACTAAGGTACTCTAGCCAAATCAGTGAACTCTACACTCGGCAAGAAGCCCTGTCTCAAAAAACAAAGTTGACAACGACTGAGAAAGACACTCGATGTCAATCTCTGACTTCCACAAACATGTGCACCAACACACACAATGACAAAATATTTAAAAAAAAACACCACAGGCAAGGTAACACAACTTGATAAGATCAGAGTAAGTAATGAACAAATTACTTCATATAGCCTACTATCATTTTCCAAATTAATAGGCAATCATCTCCGATAAATTTGGCAACTTACAGTATATTTTCTTACTATAAAAATAAAGAAATGGGAAAATTATGAATTACACTTTCTCCTTCAAAAGTCATTTATCATTCATGTTAAAAAATCTGTATCAAATCTTTCTGACATGATAGAACCAAAGAAAAATTTAACAGATCTCTAAACATAAGGAACTTTAAGTCAGGACTCAACAAGTAGAAAATACACTAAATAAAAATTTTAATTAGACATGGAGGTATACAATTCTAATGCATACACTTAGGAGGTAGAGGCAGGGAGATCAGGAGCAGGTTCCCTCAGCTACATGACACACTCAAAGTCAACTTGGGGTCCATGTGACCTTATCTCAAAAAGAAAACAAAAACTCATAGAAATTTTAAATAAGCTTTTTCTTGAGACATTTAGTACTCAAGACAAATTAGTGTAATTTTTATTGCTTTTAAGAAGAACTTTCTTTTAAATATTTTCATGTCTTAAAACACTGGCAAGAGAAAATGTATCCATCAAATAATTTTCATTTGTATTTACACAGAAAACTATTTTGTTGTTTTACCAACTTAAAATTAACATTTTAGAAGATTGTTGCAAGTACTAAAAATTCAAGATCACTTCCTTTGTCTTTTTACATTTCCTACTTCTTGAGAACATACATCCTTCTTTATGGATATATTCACTAGGTAAAAGATAAAGCTTCTTAAGTAGGGAAGAAAAAAATGCAAATACCAGGTTTTAAGGAATAAATAATTAGTATTCAATTCTGTAGATTTCAGATATAGTCCTTGCCTGACAACAATAACAAACTATCTTCAACAGAAGCTACCACTTCTGGTGAAAGTGAAGACAGCAGTTCAATGAAGACAGTAAACAGATAAGCCCAGCTGAGAGCGGATTCCTATACCTTTTTCAGGAGACAGCAGAATACCACCCACTCCAGAGACAGGATTTTGGGAATCAAAACAAGCAGAATGAGTTGTCCATTCACACAGAGACTACATCTAAATTCAACAAGGTTTTTCTTTGCAATGAGTAGATTTCAAAACCAAGCCACTTCAGATAAAATCTCAAGTCTAGTGGAAAGGTCAAAATGAAATACTACCAGGATTACTTTTTAAGAAGGACTCAGGATTACAAAGACTTAAAGGTTAATGCTGAGGTACTTTGTGAATACTGCATTTTACTTTTTAAAACACTGATAATGACATGTTCAATTAAAATGAAGTCAAATCATGAAGTCTTCAGTGTTTATATATTAACGAAAGGTAGAGCTAGCATCTGAAGGCAAAATTATGGCTTGTGAATAGCAGTGGCACATTCAATGACTAAAAACCTTAAATCTGAAAAGATAACAAATACCATTCTCAGTGTACACATTTCCTGACTCATAAAAGAGTAAATGAGTACAGTACGTAGCTATGTAATTTACATAGACACAATCACTTTATTGATCATTGTGCAATAACACCTTTGCTCAAGATTCCCTAACGGTGTAACCAAGCAAGCACAACTGCAAATTCTGACCGTAATTCTGAATTTTATGCAGCATATCTAAGATAAAACTACACAAATCAAAACACAGCACAGTCGCTAAAACATAAATCATACTATTAACAGCTACAATTGTTTTTACGCGCGAATGCTTCTAAGCCTGATAAATTATCATATTCATTTCATAAACAAAAGCATTGGTTCTTCCTCTACACAGCAAATTCATTAATGATGACATTTAAAACAATCTTATTCTCTGAATTTAAATATTTCAGAGTATACCACAAAATATCAAGAAACAGAGATACATGTGTTACTAAGGAGCTGCTTGGCAAACTTTTTTTTTTTAATTTAATAATAAGCTACAGAAAAGGAAGCAATTAGAAACTGTGATTTCGCTATCATTAATCTACATCAAAAGATTATAATGATGTACACTGTGTGCCTTTCAAATCATTTGCTATTATGGGTTTCACAACAGAAGTTGAGAAATCTCTTTGACTAACTAGTCCCTTATTAAAAAAGTCAAAGAAAAGTACTTTGCTTACCATCTGTGTAACATTAACACCTTCACTGAAGAATGATTATTTTTTAAGAAGTTTTTAGGCCTATTTAAGAAAAACAACAGCAACACAGCTATTCAAATGCTCATCTTCATCTATTATAAAAAGTCACAGCATATATGAGAGAGTATATAATTACTTTAGAAGAACCACCATCACTCTCTAAACCAGAAAAGAGAACTGCACATTGTGAGCCTGTGAAAGCATAATCAAAGCATGTCTTTAATGTCACCTACATCGACATACTCCACAAAACTTGACCAGCACCTGGCAAGGTCTGATTTAATATGATGAGGTTTGAGAGAAAAATAAAAAATTTAAATTTAACTCTACTAGTAGAAAGCAGATTATGTTATAAAGAATAAAGTAAAATTATCCATAAATGGCCATTAGAAAAATTCAATAATCTCTTTAAAGAGCACTGAACCAAGAAAAATATGCTGAAGCATTCAGAAGCTCATTTTAGCATGTATTCCTATAAATCAGGCTTCTTTATCACCAGTCTACTACATACTATGACCATGATTTGACAGGTTCTTCCTAATTATCCATCTTAATTGCAGTAATTATATATTTTATAGTAAATGCAAGTAACAAGGTTCATTTGGAAGATAAATTATGAACCATAGTGTTTTTTAAAACATAAAACATAGCAAAAATGTGAGATGTTCAACTGCTGTACTCAATTCATCGTCTTCAACCCATGATCGCTGAAGTTACAGTTGCAGAGCCAGGCCTCTTATGCCGTTCAGTCTGATACCCTTATCTTATAATGAGATCATTTTCTCATCATAAAGAGAATCAACTATTACCTGTTTGGAAGGACTGGTTCTTTCCACCTATTCAATAGTTCATCATATACAACTTTAATTTTAGAAGCACTTACTAGATAACATACCACAAAGGACTTCATTAAATAAACTATAAAGAAACAAAGAAAAATGTTTGTTTTAGGAAACCTTTGAGAGGAAAAGTTGGCAAAACAATTTAAAGCAGGAAAAAAACTTCCTCCCATGCTGGGGAAAAGTATCTGGGTTGACCTATATCAGTATGTCTATATCTAGATTTTCTACCAAGGTAGGATTTTTTTTTAATCCCAATTAATTCAGAAGCATAATACCTACACCTTTAACCAAAGAAAATCCTGTTCTACGTGGGAAAACAATGAGCAAAAAAATGCAAGACGTGATAGCCCTGTATGATCTGAGTGTTCAATCTCATCCTGTTCCTTAAATTCACAGCTGAGGTCCCAACCTCTAGAGTACCTCAAAATGTAAGCTTAACTGGAAATAAGGTCATACAAGAGATAATTAAGAAAAGACTGCATTACAGTGGGCCCCAATGGAATATGGCTGTGTTCTTTTGAAAGAGAATTCTGATATAAATACTCATGCCAGGAGGACATGAGGAAAACATGAGGTCAGACACTTACAAGCAAAGGACACACAGACCATGAACAGATTCTCCCACACAGACCCTTACAGGAAATCAATGTTACACACACCTTAATCAGAATTCTAGACTCCAGAACTTCAAGCCACCACATTTGTCATACTGTTTTAGAATATGTAGTAAATTAATACATTACTACCCAGTAAGTAGAAAAGAGTCCAACTAAAATACTATAACAGTCTCAAAGTGTGAGAATGAACTATAGGAAAGAGAATACTTCTTATGGACCTTACTGGCAACTTTTCTGAGAATATTTCTGTGAGATGCCTTTTTCTGTTGAACCTCTTGTCTTGTCTGGTAATTAAGTCCTGAAGTAAATTTATAACCATGTGATTAACCTGCTTAGAACAATGCAACCAGGTTTACTATGCCTTAGATTGCCTGCCCGGAACAGTACAGATGATCAGTATTGACAGAGAAACTTGGACATGGTGATGGGACCTTAAGGCATGCTCTTTGCCCTACCTCCTCAGTGACCTAGTTGTACTCCTGGCCTAGAATAATGTATACCTTGACCACCACTGAAAGCAAGGAAAGTTAGAAGTAACAAAATGCCCACAAGCATGTTGAGTGCAACTGGTAGGCTTAGAATATTAACACCTATGGGGGGGGGTATATTTTGTGTGTATGTTTTTCTGGATCAGTAGAGATCAACTGGTCCTTCCTGTAAATCCCTTCCTTTGAGCAAATGTTTAAGGAATTATTTAAGTCAAAATTCCTTGTCCCTAGCTCACATTACTACTGATTCATTGTTCAGATCACTCATGTATTGCTGTTTTTGCTGATTAATAGCAACACCAGATGAGCGCCTGCCTTATAAGCAGCAGCAACAGCAGGCTCATTTTTGGTTTTAAGCAACTCCAAGAGTCAGCATCTTTATTCCAGGGCACCACTGCAATTGGGCATCAAAGTAGCACCCCAAATTTCAGTGCATGGCCAATAATTCTATCACATTACTGGAGAAGTCTAATAAAAACAACTATCACAAAGACAAACACTGTACGATTAACTCAAGAGACTCACTGACCCTTCTCCACCCACAACTCTGACCCTGTCAAATGCACATGGGAATTCCTGCATTAACTTAAGCTATTTATGATGGGTACCTATGAGGGAGTCGGAAGGGGGCCAGATCACACACCAATCTTTTCACCTAGAATATAAGCACTATCAGACACTGTCTTTAAGGGAAAAAAGCATTCAGATGAACCATAACAAAACGTTTCTCAATCTGTCCTTGAAGGAGGTATATAATCACAATACTTTTTAAAGTAATTGTACTTACATCTGATAAGTGATAATATCATTGTGGTGGTTTGATTCAGGTGTCCCCCAAAAGCTTAGGAGTTCTGAATGCTAGGTTCCCAGCTGATGGAAATTTGGGAATTAATGCCTCTTGGAGGCAGGATATTGTTGGGAGCGGGCTTATGGGTGCTATAGCCAGCTCCCCTTTAAAGTAATCCTGTTGCTATGGTCCACCTGATTGGCCAGAGGGTGATACCCTCTGCTCATATCATTGTGGTGGTTCATGGAGCTTCCCACTCAAAGCTGTAAGCCAAAATAAACCTTTCTTTTCCCACAAGCTGCTCTTGGTCGGGTGATTTCTATCAGCAATGCAAACCCGACTGCAACAATCACTATAAGGGAATTAACTCAAAGGATAATGCATTCACTGTTCAAGCCTGAGTACCTGAGTTCAAGCTGTCCAGAACGCATGTATTAAAGCCCAAAGCTGTTAAGGGATTCTGTAATCCCAGCATGCTGACATCAAGAGGGGAGGCAGAGACAGGAAAATTTCCCAGAAATACTCTCCTGTTGCTATTAAGAATAAAGAGAAACTGCATTAAATGAGGTGGAAGAGTGCAAATGACTTGAAAGGTCTTAAAAGATGTTGTGGTAGTTTGAATATATGTCCCCCAATATATTCAATGTTTTATTACTTTATAGTTTGCATCTGCAATCACCTTGCTAGAGGCAAGGTCACTGGGGGCTGGTCTTAAGGTGTGGTGATGGTTTGAGATTCCATTGTAAAGATATGCAAATGTGCCTAGCAGGAGTTCCTGAAGTGTGCTGTGTGACCTTTTGGCTGTAGTTTGTTTTGCTCTGTGTGCTGTGGTGGCTGGTTGGCTTTCTCTCTCTCTGCTTGGTCCTGTGGAGAGCAGGCCGCTTCTCTTGCCATTATGGAACTTCCCCTGGATCTTTAAGCTTCAATAAATAATATCCCTTCCTCCATAACTGTGCCTGGTCTGGAAGTTCATCTCAGGGAACCTGAAGCTGTCTGCTACAGTAAAGCCAAGGAGTGTGGGGTGAGATGAACCTGAAACCTTTGGAACCTTTGTTTTGGAGGAATGGGCCCTTGCAACTGAAGATGCCTTCTGGAGTGGTAAGCTTTTATGGACTATTCTGATGAGAGTTTGAGAATGCTAAGTGCAGATAGTATTGAACTTTATGAGCTTTCTAAGGGGAAGGAAAGAAGGCAGAGGATTGGAACTGGGCTACTGGCATAAGGGATGGCTACGCAATCCAGGCCCAGAGTGTTTGATCAAACTTAAATTTGTAATGGACTGATGTACTTGGCTAAAGATATTGGACTGAGAGATTTAAGATTTTAAGTTGGAAGACTCAAAAGTAGAAGCATTGAGGCTGGTTTAACTAAACACATTAGCAATCTTAAGGAAGGTGGAAGGAAGGTGGCCAGACTTGATTTACATTAAAACAATGGAGAGGATGCCTGAGGAAAGACTGTTAGAAATGCAAACTTTTGGAAAGCCTTACTGGAGAAGGAACCTGCTTTTCAAGGCTCTGATTTATTTTGTCCCTGGATTAAGAATATGGCTGTGTCCTGCACACCTGGTATTAGTTTTGGAAATATGAAAATGCATGGAGTGGTCATGAATTGCACACGGTTCCAGGAGCCGCTGCTGAGGTGCGGCATGAGGCAGGGCATGAAGTCCCTGAGGAATAGGCTGGAAGAGCCTTTTGGAAGATGGACCGTGGGTTGCATGGAGACCTAAGATGTTTTGCATATACCAGGACTGCAAAAGACATGGAGTGCAGTGTTGGCATGGGATGAAAGTTTTCCCTGGCGAGCTCAGCTGGAGAATTGGAAAACCTGGAGACTGTCAGTCTCTGGTTATATTGAACTTGAACTGCAGAAGTTTGATGACCTGATGGTGGTTGAGTTTGCATTGTTTAGTCTCTCATTGCTATTCCTTATACAGTTAAACTCTGTGCCTTTAAAAAGTAAAATTTTACAGGACTCAGTATCTTATTGATCAAGAAGAACCTTTGAAATTGGACTGAGTACAATTTACAATGTTAAATCTACTGGGGCCAGGAGCTAAATATATTGGAAGAATGTGAATAAATATTCAATGTTTTATTACTTTATAGTGCAATCACCTTGCTAGAGGGTCTTAAAAGATGGTTTGAGATTCCATTGTAAAGATATGCAAATGTGCCTAGCAGGAGTTCCTGAAGTGTGCTGTGTGACCTTTTGGCTGTAGTTTGTTTTGCTCTGTGTGCTGTGGTGGCTGGTTGGCTTTTGCTCTCTCTTCCTGGCCTTGTGAGAGCAGGCCGTTTCTCCTGCCTTTGTGGAACTTCCCCTGGATCTGTAAGCTTCAATAAATAATATCCCTTCCTCCATAACTGTGCCTGGTCTGGAAGTTCATCTCAGCGAACCCGAAGCTGTCTGCAACAGATGTCCTCTGACCTCCACATGTGCTGTGGCACATGTGCATCTGCTCTCTCCTCTCTCTCTCTCTCATGCAAATAAACAAGCAGATGTAGTCTGACCCACTGACCCGGATAACTCAGTGGCAACTGTTCAAAGGCTAACTATGATTTATATTCTTAACAAGATGGACTTCCCGTTACTATCACTTAAAAGTGGTTGCTTATTTTATTCAGTCAACTTCATGTTAGTAGTTGACATTAATAACATCATGTCAGGGTCTGGAGAGATGGCTTAACTGTTAAAGTGCTTCCCTGTGAAGCCTGATGACCCATGTTTAATCTCTCTCCAGACCCCACATAAGCCAGACGTATAAGGTGAGGCAAGCACAAGGTTGCACATGCCCACTAGGTAGGGCAAGCATCTGGAGTTCAACTGCAGTAGCTGAGGCCCTGGCACAACAATTCTCTCTCTTTCTCTCTTGCTCACTCACTTGCTGTCTCTAAAATAAAACAATAAAAATAAATAAATTTTTAAAAATAACATCACGTCAGAACTAAAAAAACAAAGACTTCAAGTAAGAAATCTGACAATCTTTCCTGATATCCTGCCTGGTAAGAAGGATCTCCTATAAACACATATTAAAATGATAGGATCTGGTCAATAAAAAGACAACTCCAATATCCAATTATGAAGACTCAAAACACTTTACTTGCTTTTCACAGATAATTAGTTCTCAGCAGAAAGCACGATGGCAAGATATATAGTTAATACACAGAGCCTAAGAACAATTTGAAAAACATTAACCCCCATTTAAGTAGAAAAGGAAGAGACTATTAAGAGTCCTGTTCTTTGAAAATGCACTCATCTAGTTAATTCAGTCTAGAAACGTGATTCTTAGAATATTGCATTTTATCTTGCAATAGTGTATTTAAGTCAGTTAAGCACTATTACAGATAAAATCACTATACTATATATATTCTACAGAAATTATCTCAACTGTAAAAAACAGCCATGGTAAGGGAGTGAGTCTTTGAACAGACAATCAAGAAATGAGCTCTTTTCTCCTGCCTCTGGTATTGACTATAGAATGTGACTATAGGCAAGACTATTTAACTCCTCTGGTCCTTGGTCATGTATAAAATACAAGAGTGAGGCTTAACTACCACTACACTTGCTGCCATTCCTTAAAATGATTTTTAAAAAAATCTTAAAATCTGAAATATGAGATTCAGAATTCCTAGTTTTGCTATTTCATTAAAAGATAAAGTGGTATTTCTCACCTGGAAGTTCATCAGCATGTAGCAGATTCCTGAGTTTACTGTAAAGCTGGATCATGCTGTCCAATTGTCTGTTTATCTTGACATCTATTATCCAGGCTGGGGTGTAACACACTGGACATCCCGATCCAATGCAGTCACTTACACAATTACTTAAAAAAACATTAAAAAAAAAAATCTCAGCAGAATCACAACTCCAAACACTAAACAAGAATGTGAACAGAAGTAAACCAAGCAGGAATTGTACATATACACATATGATAGTCAGTTGGAAAGTACTTGCTGAAATAGTGTGCTTCAAAGAACAAGATACGCATGTCAGGATCATTGGTCTTGTCATCAACAAAGAAACAAACCTCTGGACTTATATGTGAAGGAGTTTCTAGATTAGATTATCTGAGGTAGGACAAGCTACCCACAAAATGTGGGTGGCATCATTGCATGGACTGAGAATTCTGAACTGTATAAAAAAAGGGAAAGTCGGGCTGGAGAGATGGCTTAGCGGTTAAGGCGCCTGCCTGTTAAGCCTAAGAACACTGGTTCCAATCTCCAGCGGTTCCAATCTCCAGGCCCCATGTTTAGCCAGATGCAAAGTGATGCAAGGGCGCAATGCCGCACTTGACCACAAGGGGGTGCACGCATCTGGATTTCGTTCACAGCAGCTGAGAGGCTGCTGGCACGCCCATCTCTGTCTTCCTCTCCCCTCCCTCTCTCTCTCTCTCCAAAAAAAAAAGAGAGAGAAAGTCGGGGCTGGAGATATGTTTTAGCGGTTAAGGCGCTTGCCTGTGAAGCCTAATGACCCATGTTTGATCTCTCTCCAGATCCCACATACTCAGATGTGTAAGGTGCACTAGGTGGCACAAGTGTCTGGAGTTCTATTTCAGTGACTGAGGCTCTGATTCACCAATTCTCTCTCATTCTCTCTCTCTAAAAAATCATAAAAATAAAAATAAATTAAATAAAAGAGAAAGTAAGCTGAGTACCAGCACTCATTACTCTTCATTTTCTGACCATAGACATGATGTGACTATCAACTGTTCCTCCCACCTTCCCCACCACAAAGAGACTGTATCCCCTGGCACTGTAAACCAATAAATCCTGCAGATTCTTTTTTGGGGGGTGCATTTTATCACAGCAATTAGAAAAGCAACTAATACACACGTAACCTGTAAAGCTACTAATATAATTTGCTATGATGAGACTATTTAACCTGTCATCAGTCTCATTTTTCTCTGCAAACAAATCTAGTTTAAAGGTAAGGGTAGAGATTTGTAAACAAACACAGTGTGGTGCAATGCTTCTCAACCTCTCCTACCCAAGTCCTTATCACAGTAACTTCCTGGAAATACCTAGCAAATCCAAAAAGACAGGGAAAATTCTTTGCTGGCCTAAAGTGAAGAAAGATTGAAAGATACTTTGAACACACCAAACTTGAAATGCCTTCTCATCATCCAAATATGTCACATAGGGAACTGGTAACTTTCCTTACACCATCCCTCTACTGTATATGCCCAAATCACAAACCCATGTTTCTAGAACATAACTTGGGACTCTAAGCACACTGTCTCTCATGCTTCCTCAATCTCCTAAATTACACATTAAACTACTGTCATAAACATATATGCTCAAACTCCACAATGTAGTTTATTCATGTCAGAAAAACACTTAAAATATAATCCAGAAGCTAATTTAAAGAAAATTACATGACATTCTGTCCCTCAGCTGATGTCTCCTGAACATGAAATCCTAACCTTCTAACCTGTAAGCTAGGGCATTCACACTAAAATACAATTTCGTGTTAACTATAATGAGTGGAATTGCATCTCCCTAAAAGATATAGATATCAACTCTCTGCAACTGTGAATGACTTAATTTAGATATAAGGCCTTTGGCCAGATGTGGTGTCACATGCCTTTAATCCCAGAACCCAGGAGACAGAGATGGGAAGATCACAGTGAGTTGGAGGCCAGCCTGAGGCTACATAGTGAATTCCAGATCAGCCTGGGCTAGAGGGAAACTATCTTGAAAAACCAAAACAGAAATAAGGCCTTTGATTGTGGGTCCTGGGGTCTCCAGAGCCACGGTTCCCCAGGGATGTCCAGACAACGGCAGGTTGGGATCTTGAGCAGCCATGAGTGCAATGGGAAGAAACACCCAGGAGACGGCTTCAGAGAACAGCTCTCATTTATTCAACAAGGAACTGGGTTTTTATAAGCAGTTGAGAGACAGCATGCGGGAAGAGGGTCCCAAGGGGATTGGTGGGTTCAAAGGTTGTTTGCTGATCCCTAGTTGGCATATAGGGACACTTGAGTCCAGCATATAGGGAGGTCAGGTGATCTACATAGTGGTGGGAACAGGCATAGGGTCTGAATCATAGGGGGATGGGCTGTGTTTCCTAAGTAACTGGCCAAAGGTCAGGGCTGAGTGAAGCCTAAGTCTTATCAGGACCACCAGGTGCCCTAGGGCTGGGGGGGAAGGAACAGCCCTCCTCCTGCAGGTCTTGGAGTCCTGAGATCTGTGGGGAGGCAGGCTCATTGTGAGCCCCAAGAGGAAGAGGGGCCTTACTCCTGCCAGTCCTGGACCCAAGTTTTGCTGGGGTCCAGGCTGCTTTGACCTCTCCATAGCCCAGGGCCCTAGTCGTGTCTGATAATTTAGGCCTGGGGCCCTGCCTGTGTCCAACATTTGATGATCGATCATTAAGATGAGATCAGTAAGGTGGGTCCAAATATGCCAGCACTGATATGCTTTAAAGAGGAAATCTGGACAGAGAATGCCATGTGAACAAGAAAGTAAACATAGAGGTGGTTTATCTACAAGCCAAGCAACAATAAAAAAATTAAAAATGCAAGTGTTGTGGATTGAATATGAAATGTTCCCAACAGGCATACTCTGGTCCCATGCTAGTAGCTCAGTTTTAATAGCAGTAGAAATCTGCAGGTGAGCCCTGGTTGGAGGTAATAGGTCACTGGGGGAGTGGTTTTTAAAGGTTACAGGTGGTCTGGGCTCCTTTCTACTTCCTATCTAATATGAGCCAAATAGCTCCCCACACATAATCCTGCTATCATGTTCTGCCTCACCATGGGCCCAGAACCAATAGTCTCAGACTGTGTTCTGAAGCCTCTGAAGCCAAATAAATCCATCGTCCTGTCATGTAAACTTGAATCTGAAATGCCCCATGGGCTCATGTCTTGAATGCTCCATCCTCAACAAAGTGGTGGTATTTTGAGAGGGGGCAGAAGCTGGGGCATACCTTTGGAGGTTTATACTTAGGCCCAGATCCCGAGTCCTCTCCTCTCCTCTCTTCTTTCTCTTTCTGTATTCTGCCCACCATGGAACAGCTCCTGCCTTCACATGCTCCACCACATGACCTTGTACTTCCTCACATGCAGAGAATCCACAAAGCCAAGGCCTATAAACTTCTGAAATGATGAGCTAAAACAAATCTTTCCCATATTAAATTGTTGGTGTCAACTGGTATTTTGCTGGTGACAAAAAGCCTGACTAATACACTCCTTTAGGTTATTCTGTCACAGTAATAAAAAACCTGCCTAGCACTGCCAGCACCCTATAAGCAGCTAGGTCCTGCCAACATACTGGATCTTGAACTTCTGGCCTCTAGAGCTATGACAATAAATATCTATTGTTTCAGGTCACCAGGTCCTTAGAACTGTGTCATGAAAAAAGCAACATAATAAATATAAAAAACAGACTTTCATAAATTCTAAAAGATTATGATTTTGTTGATTTAAGACTAGAAGATGAAAAGAAGACATATTTAGAAGACATAAAAGGCTTCCCCACACCCCAAAACTTGGCAAACCTTAAATTTGGATGTTATCCTCTTTGAACTTAATTTTCTTATTTTGTAAGTTAAAGTTGTAGAGATCAAAGAGAGAATGCAGAATCATTGTGACTACTAGCTAGTAAAAACCAGTTACACAATATTTATCAAGCTACCATTACTCACCTACAGAAGATGTGCTCACATCCTCCCAAGCACACAGGTTCTCTCAGGATATTAGTGCTGTTTGAAGATAAGAGACAAGGTATGGGTCCATTGCTAAATAAGCATTTCATACCCAATAGTTCACAAACCCAAGGCCCAACATTACTTCTGTCTTTATCAAAGCAGAAAATATTAAAGGATGTATGTATTCATTTGAAAAGCTTCTATTCCCCTTGTTATATGCACTCATTATCACACCTGCTAAATTCAAATGGCAATTATCAAACAACATAGGATTTAATACTTTTTTCTTTTTTTAATTTATTTTAATTTATTTATTTGAGAGAATTAGAGAGAAGGTGAGGGAGGGAAAGAGAATGGGCATGGTAGGGCATCCAGTCACTGCAAACGAATTTTAGACACATGCACCACTTTGTGCATCTGGCTTACATGGGTCCTGGGGAATTGAAGCTGAGTAGGCAAATGCCTTAACCACTGAGCCATCTCTCCAACCCTAATACTTTTTTTCTAATGTATCTTCTGGGAAGTCAGAGAAAGGAGCCACTTTGTTTAAGCACCTCTAAACCTCTTAAGTGACAAAACCAACCACTGCCATCTTCTTTCACCTGCTAAGGTATGACATCCCTGAACAATCCAAGTGAAGACCATAATCTCAAAAAGTGGCCTGTGATTGAAATGACCATGCCACGTATCACCCAAATGAGAACACTTCTGAGAGCAAAGTGGGGTGCTTAACTAGACAGGATGTTAGGACAACAAGTAGAAACCACAACTGCCCCAGGAAGCCAAGACATCTGATCACATTTAACCATAAGAAAGCACATGTTTCTTGTTATTAAGTAGCCATCTACTTCTTACAGGTGTTTCCACCAAAAACTTTCTTTCAGTTCACAGCAAGGTGTTTTGTTCCTGAAACAATTATAAACACAAATCATCATCATCGAGTGGGCAGTCAGCCACTGAATGAGACTCAATGCATTAGGACATGAGAAACAGACAAAACATAACCCATGCTGTCCATCAAAGTGCCTGCTACCTTGACTAGTCCCACGGAAGTACTGGTTCCTAATAAACATGACACTCAGCAGGCGCAATGCCTCAACAGCTGACCAAAGAAGCAAAAGGTGGGTAAAGGATGAACATTTCCCATGCTTGGTTTATTACACTAGCCGACGACCTTTGGGTACTTACCCCATAATCCAGTTACCTCTGCACACAAACCATGTCTCAAGAAAGGGTTCTCCATGCTCCTTGAAAGATCAAAACTTTCATACTGCACATTTTAATAGATAAGGACATTAAAGTAAAATTGAGCTTTCAGAAAGAGTGCTGAGAACAGAGTACCACATTATTGTTGAGCTACTGAAAACACTGCTCACTGACATTATAAAACCCATTACTTCTGCAAACTCACAAAATAATGATCTTTCGACCACACTACATACAACGTATCAATAAAAATATGAGTTTTGTGGTTCTGGCAATTAAGATGATTTCTTTCACAGTGCTCGTGCTGCTCCTACTTGACTACAAGCCTCCTCTTTCCTCATCAAGAGTACTCAATTCTACTTGCTTGCAAGCTCTCCTTTCAGCACAGGAAGGCACCAGTATTAAACCTCCTTCCCCACCATCTCTTTTGCATGGCTTCTGCCATATCATCTGCTTACTCTCCAGAGTGAAATTCTCCTCAACCTTGCAGCGCTTTGGATTCCTGACCCAGCCCAGGCCCCAAATTTAACTACTCAGAGCCACCTCTTAAGATACTCATGAATGCTAGTTTATAATCCTGGATAGACCCTAGAAAGCGTCCTTCCTTGCTCAGGCCATGAATTCCACAATAAAAACAAAAAGGGTGGCTGAGTGTGGTGATGCACACCCGGATTCCCTACACTCAGGAGGTGGAGGGAAGGGAATCCAAGTGTGAAGCCAGCCAGGACTACATAGTGACTTCCAGGCCAACCTGGACTATGTAAGTGAGAACTGTCTCAAAAAAACAAAACAAGAGACAGATATGTCTTTAAACCTATCTATAAGAGCTTGTAGCTTTTTCTCTTTGTAACTCTCCTAAAATGGTGATGATCAGTGAATAAAAAAGAATGACCAGATGGCTATTCACAGCAATCTCCATGCTCCTAAACTCTGTACATGGTATGAACGGATGACCACCTGAACACACTGTTACCTCTCTCCCAGGATTCCTACCCCACCCTTGGGGCTCAGAGGGAGGCTTCTTGAAGTCATTCTTCCTTCTTTAGATGGGTTGCCCTCTCTGGATCCCATATTTCTCATCTTTTTTTTTTTTTTTTTCAAAGTAGGGTCTACCTGGAATTCACTATGTAGTGTTAGGCTGGCCTCAAACTCACAGCAATCCTCCTACCTCAGCCTCCTGAGTGCTAGGATTAAAGGCATGCACCACCATGCCTGACTTCTCCCATCGTTTTCTTTTTATATGTAACTGAATCTTTCTTTTCTTATTTAAATTTTGTATTTATTTGAGAGAGAGAAGCAGATAGAGAAAGAGGAAAGAATGGGCATATCAGGGCCTTCAGCCACTACAAACAAACTACAGAGGCAGAACCACCTTGTGCATCTGGCTTACATGGGTCCTGGAGAATCAAACCTGGGACCTTTGGCTTTGCAGGCAAGCGCCTAAACTGCTAAGCCATCTCTCCAGCCCTCCCATCTTTTAAAGTACGTAATTTTCATCATTCCATTCAGCTTCTTCTTCCACTGGCATCTAAGGATTCACAGGTGATCACTCCTTCACCCTGAAAAACCACTTCCTTTCACTCCTGCCTCCCATTCTGCCTTCTGTTCCACCTTCTCCATCTTGAATAGATCAAAGCTCCCTGTCAAGTGTTCTTTACCATCAAATGTCATCCTCACCACCTTAGCCTGGCTCCTACAACACTGCAACTGCTCTCCAGGATGCTTCCGGTCACCCTCCTATCTGTCTTCCCTGTGATCTCAACTTCTTCCTGAAGCCTTCCTTGCCTTCCACCCAGCAGCACCCACATCCACCTGTCTCAGCACTGACTTGCCACTGTTCTTGTCCTGCTGCCAACACAACCCCAGGACGCAGTCCCTCGCCACCAAGCTTTCTCCGGTAATACTGACTCAATGCCTTCCTTGTGTCTAACGCTCAAATTCCCTTCCTATGATGACTCAACCCTTGCGGAGAGTTGCATACCCTTCACATGAACAGCAAGATATGATCATGTAATTACCAGTGACTTAGTATCTATGAATAATGGATCAGAAGAACTAATTACTCTAATTAATGAGCAAGACTGGGGGGGGGTTGAAGTTGTTAATAAGTGAGGAAAAACATAGGGAATGTGAATGAGAACTATGTGCATGTGGTGGAGGAGGGCGCAGCAAGGGGAGTGTGCTGGCCAACATCAAAAGAGGAGCTGAGGCAGATAATGCATAGAGGTGACATTTTCTATGTCACAGCCAGACTTCACAGAATGACTAGAGCTTAGCTAAAGACACTTTGGAATGGAAGAAATTTTCTACAACTGGTAGATTGTGGTAGTTGGAGTATAAACTGTCCCCCACAAGCTCAGCTGACTTGTCCCCAGCTGTTGGAAATTTGGGCAAAGTGTAGGGCCTTTGGGAAGTGAAGCCTTGCTGGAGGAGGTGTCACTGGGGACTGACCTTGAGGTTTATTAGTCTAACCCACTGCACACTCAGCAGCTCAGCTCACTTTTGCTTCTCCCTCACAGGACGTGATGCCCAGCCTCTGCTCTGCCATGCCTTCCCTGCCATGATGAGACTTCCCCTTAGGACTGTAAACTGAAATAAACCCTTTCCTCCCATCAGCTGCTTTCAGCCCCCTCACCCAGGAACAAGAAGGTAATGTCTACAGAGATAAAAACCAAACCCTCAAATGAACCCAACTTTAACTCAACTATTCACTCTGCCAGGAATTTATCCATCAGGTACAGTAGATATTACAAACAATGAAACTTCAAACACCAAAGATATCAAGGTAAGCCTCAAAAGTTCTCAGAGATTAAGACATAATACAATTAAAATGCCATACACATTATTTAAAAAGAACTCTTAAAGGCTTGCAGGAGGCTTTCTGGAGAGGAACAAAAATAAAGTGTTGTCCCTTCCCTAAAACATTAATCCAAATAGGCCTGTCAACCACCTAGAGAAAGAAGAAAACACCCATCCCATCCTGAAAGTCCCTGTTCTAAGGATGTAAAGAAATACTCTAAGTGGCAGATGATGTGACTCAGTGGCTAAGGCTTGCCGAGCACACACAAAGCACTGGGTTTGATCTCCAGGGCTACCTAAGTGGGGCATGGTGACACTGCCTATAATCCCAGCACTTGGGATGTTCAAGGTCATCCTCAGATACATATGGAGTTCATCTTCTTAAAAATGCAAGTTTAGCACAATGGTCCTTTTGGCCTTGTCTACTCTCACACCTGGAGAGAGTGTGCCCTACATAAGGGCCTTTGCTCACTGTCTATTCTCACCCCATTGACCACTCTCTCACTCCAAAGTGTTTTCCTCTGCAGTGGTCCCACTCTATTCTCACCCTTGGGAATGCCTGGTGTAATAAACTCTGCCTGTCTTCTATACTATGGCTGTGTGTCTTGTCTGAATTCATTCAATGGAGACTACAGTGAGATTCAGATAACATTAACATATAATAATGCCCCCCCATTATTAAGCAATGGTCCCATTCATAAAAAATTTAGTTCCATTCACAAAAATCTATCCATACCTCAGAGGCCAGTAACACAGCCCACTTTCCTTCACCAGTTCCACCCAAGCAAGTACTCGTCGCATCTCCTTCATCTTCATCAGAATTTATCCTGAACTGGATGTACAGTTTGCACCTTCAAATTTAGTATATGTGTCTTAAAGGTAGAAAATGCACTACCACTAATGGAACACCTCAATGATTTCTTGTTCTAATGACTAACCAGCACCATAGCAAGCTGCCACAGTAAACCACAAGGGAGCCACTGGCCCACTTGAAGGATCACTGGCTTTTAAGAATGGCTCTGACAGTCAATACTGCTCAAGAAAGGAAGAAGCTAAGTGCCAGGACCAGGAAACCTATCTTCTTCAGAAAAATTCATACAACACTCAGAATTTAACAGATGGGGCTCAAACAATCCTATAAATCCTAAGCAAACGCAATGCCCATAACAAGCTGTTAAGATAGAAACTATTAGCTCATTTTGCAGCTAAAGAAAACTATACAAAGATAAAATGATGTGTCCCAAAACCCAGGATTTAAAGCCAGGGAGTGTGACTCTGGAGTCCATGCTTTTAACCACTGCACTGCATGGCACTGCCTAGAGATAACGAGAGAGCCATTGTGGTGGCACATACCTGTGATGCCAGCACTCCTGAGGCTGAGGCAGGGGAAATCTGAGTTAAAGGCATAGCAAAACCCTCTTAAAGAGGACAAGGGCTGGAGAGATGGCTTAGCAGTTAAGGCACTTGCCAGCAAAGCCAAAGGACTAGGTTTGACTCCCCAGGACCCACGTAAGACAGATGCACAAAATGGTGCATGCATCTAGAGTTTGTTTGCAGCAGCTGAAGGCCCTGGCATGCCCATCTCTTTCTCCAGCTTGCCCTCCTTTCTCGCTCTCTCTTAAATAAATAAAAATATAAAAACTTAAAAAAAAAAAGAGGACAAAAAAGGCAAAATTATTTTTGATTGCTTTTTAAATGACAAGAGACAATTCAGAAAGAGAAATCATCTATTCTAGGTAAGATTACCTTGTAATATTCTACTAAAAGTGATTTTTAAAAGCACAAAAACAAGTGACGTAGGTGTTAAGCCTTCCCTGCCCCCAAATATGCCCAGAATAACCCACTCATCTGCATTCACAAACAGGACACCTGGGTGGGGCAGTGCCCATGTTCGGTTCCTGCTTCCTTTCCGAATACATTAGTTCTCTGCTCTGTGCCAGCCTCTCAAATAAGAAAAGTCCTCCGCCGCCACTATTCCAAATCTTTAAATAGCCTCTGTCAGGGAGTAAGGTCTGGCCCTAACACAAATGTCACATCTGGCCTCTTGAACACTTTCGCCAGCTTCACCTTGAAGCCACAGTCATGTTAAAGGTCAAGGAAGGATGTCCTGTAAAGGGGCCAATCCACCCGTGCCAGCAAGTAATGCTTGCTGCAAAACTGATCCAATGTGCTACACAAGACAGGTGACAGCTGGGAACAGCAGATAGATGACAGCTGCGAGCTGAATGTGAGGGTAACCGGGGTAATCACTAGCCTACTGGGGAGAACTCAGAAAGTCTGTAAAGGACACACTGACACAATTTCAAATAATATGGCACTGAATGGTGGGGAGCCAAGGCAAGCAGCGAGCCATGGTGAGCTGCTCTTTTCCAGCAGTGATGCCAGCCAGGCAGCTCCGGGGGTAGAGAGACAGCTAAGAAGGAAATGTGCTTTGCCCCTGAGACAACGTGCAACTGGCCCTGCTTTATTCCCTCCAGACATGCCAAACTTGAACTGGTACCAAAAGGACAGTAATCATTTCCCATGTAGCATAATATTCAACATCAAGAAGATTTCAAAGCCTTTCTATTAAAACTGATTTGGAAGCTGGGGGTGGTGACACACACCTGTAATCACAGCACTTAGGAGGGAGGCAGGAGGACTGTGAATTTGAGGCCAACCTCAGCTACATCTATCAAAACCCTGTCTCAAAGAAAAAAAAAAAGGAAAAAAAAAACACAAAAGTGAATTTGGCATTGCTTCCTATGGGCCAAATCAATCCAACAGCCTGCTTCCCTAAAGCCTTTGGGCAAAGAATGTTTTAACATTCTTTTAAAATTGTTATTTATGTATTTGCAAGAAGAGAAAGAGAGAATGAGGGCTCCAGGGCCTCTTATCACTGAAAACAAACTTCAGATTTATGCACCACTTTGTGCATCTGGCTTTACATGGGTACTAGGGAATTGAACCGGGACGATTAGGCTTTGTAAGCAAGTGTCTTTAACTGCAAAGCCATCTCTTCAGCCCATTTCTTTTTTTTTTTTTTTTTCCTTCATTTTTTAGAGATGTTAAAAAAAAAAAAAGAATAGTGATTATTTGTAGCATGCCACGCCTAAAACACTGACACTTTAGATAGGAAAAACCTTTCCTCAAGAAAGTAAAATTTAGTTCAGCCACCAGAGGTTTATATATTAACTAAAAAACTTTTTAAATATTTGGTTAGTTGTATTTTGGGGTTTTTTGTTTTATTTTTATTTACTTATTTACTTGAGAGCAACAGACAGAAAGAGAAAGAGGCAGGGAGAGAGGGAAAATGGGTGCACCAGGGCCTCCAGTCACTGCAAATGAACCCCAGATGCAGGCGCCACCTTGTGCATCTGGGGAATGGAGCCTCGAACCGGGGTCCTGAGGCTTCACAGGCAAGCATTTAACCTGCTAAGCCATCTCTCCAGCCCCTTAACGAAAATTTTTAAAGTAAGAGGAAAAAAACACTGAATTCAATATTTCCTGGATAACTACATGAAATAAAGTTCTGGGCCAAATTACTGATTTCTACCTTCAGTCTCTTGGCTCCTATCGTCTGTTTACTTTAGTTACAAGGTGGAGAAAAATTTTGCAAGTAGTAAAATAAGAAACTGGTTTGTTTTGATTTGGGGACAATCTATAATATTATTCATATAGTTTACCTACTTAGTCTCTTCCAAATTGTTCAACAAGACCAAATCTACTTTTCATATTTTAGAGTATGTTTTAGTAATCATTAATAAATAAATACCACCACACTCAACAATTTACATAAAATCTTACTGAGTTTCTTCTCTCCTAGAGAATATAAGACGTGAGAGCCCTGGGCAAGAGCAACACTGGGATTTTTCTTTGCTTTGCTCATTAATGAGTTCCCAGTAACCAGAACAGTATCTAGCATATCACAGGCACTCCACAGAATATTATGATTAATAAATGCTCACAGGATGGGCTAAGCATTATCACTGAGACACACAGAAGATGGAACCCCAACTAGGCAGTCTCACTCATCCAAATGAAACGGTGTTTCCATCCAACTGTCTAATTTTGTTCAACTATCAAGGTGTGAGCTATCACTGCTTCTGCTATTACAAGGGCAAGTTTTAAATGTGCTATTTCCAGAAAGATGACCCACATGCTCTAGGACAACATACAACTCAAACTGTCTTCTTCATTCCAGCAAAACTGCTACTCACTTAAGGAGCATAATGATACCATCTTGTCTTAAGTAAATATTTTGGTAAAAATAATATATGTATAGATGGCTGGGGGAGGGAGGGCGAACAGTTAAAAGGGCTTGCTTGTAAAGCCTGCCATGCTTGGTTCAATTCCCAAGCACTCATGTAAAGCCAGAGGCAAAGTGGCATAGGCATCTGTGAGCCCCAATGCACCTACACCACTGCGAGGCAGAGCAA
This sequence comes from Orientallactaga sibirica, assembly GCA_036365145.1. Classification (NCBI taxonomy): domain Eukaryota; kingdom Metazoa; phylum Chordata; class Mammalia; order Rodentia; family Dipodidae; genus Orientallactaga; species Orientallactaga sibirica. Next base: position 4,227,166 of record JAEOAD010000004.1, on the reverse strand, counting down.
GGAGAATCCAAATTCCCAGTTTTCAGTAGCAAAAGACTTTAGGTAAAAGAAGGTCTTCTGACTTCCATCTGCATGCTGTGGCACACATAGATCCCTATACACACATCTACACACAAATGCATTTATGTGGGTGCAAAACATGGAGACAGTTGAGTCCCTTTGATTTTTTTAAAGCTGTTGTGTAAGTAACACAACAGTAACTGAGTTCTGCAAGTTGGAAACAAACAAACAAAAGTTAAAAAAGAAAAAAAGAAATCAAAGTCCAATGAGGAAGTACAGTTGTGACAGCTAAAAGCAAGAGCAAAACCTAACAAAATGATCGTATGCATTCAGCAAGTGCTTTTAGGAGAAATTTAAAGTGTTAGAGATAAAGCCCACAGGTGGAGTGCTGGCCAGATACACGGGAGGTCAAAGGTTCAATACTCCCTAGTGCAAAAAGAAAAGAAAAGCCGGGCGTGGTGGTGCACGCCTTTAATCCCAGCACTTGGGAGGCAGAGGTAGGAGGATTGCTGAGAGTTCGAGGCCACCCTGAGACTACATAGTGAATTCCAGGTCAGCCTGGACCAGAGTGAGACCTTACCTCGAAAAGCCAAAAAGAAAAAGAAAAACCTTTCTTGAGTTTTACAAAACGTAGGTGGCATACCCCAGGACTACAATTAAAGAAGCAGGAAGTGCTACTCACGAAAATATTATCTTGGGATGCATGAAGAGGGGCTGTGGGAGACATTAGTGTAGGCTGCAACAACCCCAGGCCAAAATCCTCTAGCAAACCAATGAAAAGACAAACAGGGGTACCTATAAAGGTCGTCATCAGAGTACCCTTAGGGCTGGAGATGTGGTTCAGTGGTTAAAGGCACTTGCTTGCAAAGTCTGACAGCTCGGTTGGATTCACCAGTACGCACTTAAAGCTAGATGCACAAAATGCTGCATGCATGTGGAGTTTGTTTCCAATGGCAAGAGGCCCTGGCACGCCTATTCTGTTTGTCTCTCTTCTCTGTCTCTCTTTGCTTGCAAGTAAGTAAAATATTTTTAAAAGCTACCCTTAGCAAGTTCCCCATTACGCCACCCTAAATGTATGTATGCTACTAAGAAAATGATTTAGGGTTAGAGAGATGGATCAGCGGTTAAGGGGCTTGCCTGCAAAGCCTAATGACCCAGGTTTGAGCCCCCAGTATCCATGTAAAGCCAGATGCACAAAGTGTTTCGTGCATCTGGACTTCGTTTGCAGCGGCTGGAAGCTTTAACGCGCCCATTCACTCATTCTCATTCATATATTCTCTCTCGCGCGCGCCCCTTGCAAATAATAACAAACTAAATAAAATAAAATGTCTTAAAGGCCACCTGAGCGAATCAGCACCAACAGTGACTGGAAGCTAGAGCTCCACCCAGTCCTAGTCACTCTCCTGGGGCAGAGCCAGAGCTTTTGGCCACACCCCCAAGCGGCTCTCCCGCGAAAATTCGAGAACTGCCGTTTAGCTGTTTGCAGCAAAGAACTGGAAAACACTCGGCAAGAACAATGCAATGGCGGCCGGGGGTAGCAGAGCCATGTGCACGCCGTGCCGGACCCTCCCGCGCCCCGAGTGGGGCGACCCCGGCTCGGGCTCGGGGCCGTGGCCCGCGATCGCTCCAGAGACCCCGGTCGTTACCAGCGCGAGCAGCGCAGCAGCTTCTCCAGGCGGGCGAGCGCCACTCGGCTGTGGGCCCAGGGCCCGCCGTCCGCCGGCTCCATGGCGGGCGCGGAAGGAGGCTCGTTCCCGGAGCGGACCCTCGGCGGTCGGCTCCCCAGCATCACCTGGCCTGGCCGGGCCGGGCCGGGCGGTCTGGGACGCCGGTGGACTCTAGACAGCAACGGGATAGCACCGACCCCTGACGCTCCGATCCCGCCAAGCGCTGGGGGCGGGGCTGCAGGAAGGCGCTGAAAGCCCCAGAGCGCCGCCTGGGGGCGGGGCCTCGAGAGAGCGCCCTTGGGAGGGGCGGGGTTTGGGCCTGGGGCGGGGCCTCGAGAGAGCGCCCTTGGGAGGGGCGGGGCTTTGGGTCTGGGGGTGGGGCCTCGAGAGCGCTCCTGGGAGGGGCGGGGTTTGGGCCTGGGGCGGGGCCTCGGCCCTGGGGGGGGGCGGGGTTTGGGGCCTGGGACGGGGCCTCGAGAGCGCCCTTGGGAGGGGTGGGGTTTGGGCCTGGGGCGGGGCCTCGAGAGCGTCCCTGGGAGGGGCGGGGCTTGGGGCCTGGGACGGGGCCTCGAGAGCACTCTTGGGAGGGGCGGGGTTTGGGCCTGGGACGGGGCCTCGAGAGCACTCTTGGGAGGGGCGGGGTTTGGGGGCCTGGGGGCGAGGCCTCGAGAGCTCCTTTGTGAGGGGCGTGCTGGGGCTTCCATGGCGGCCGAAGGGCGGGGTGTTCTGCTAGTCCCGGGCTGGCGAATCCCATCAAGGAAGTAGCGCCTCTCTTCCCAGAACTCCTGACTCCAGCGACCCACTGCCACAGAGAAACGTTCAGCGCAGCATTTTCTAGGGTCATTATCACTACTTCTTGAACTTGGAAAGTTTCTCATGTCACGAGGTCACTACTTTTTTTTGGTAAGAAATTAATTTTTCTTCTCCCAGCTGTGAGATATTTGAGCCCAATAAAAATAACCCAGTTCTTCGTTCTTTGCATTTTCCCTTACTTTCTCTTTGATCCACCCCACGTCTCTGTCTCCCTCAGCTGCTGTCAGGTCGTGGGTCCCTATCTTGCTGCCTTGGGTTTTTACATGAGGATTCACTTTGGAACCCGAGCTTGTCCTCTTCCCCAAATTAATCAGGTCTCAGCTCTAGCGTTAGGCCTTAGATTCTCCCAGGTGCTTTACAGCCTCACAGTTTGTGCGCACATACATTTCCACCTAGTCTCAAAGCCAATTGGCTGCACCTGGCCTGATCCTGATTTAGTACCAGCATGTGCAGGGAGGGCGTGGCTGCTTAGGATTTGCATCATTGCAATGTATAAACCAGTCCTTGTAAGTCCTTTCCTGAATTACTTGCTTTAAGTTTCACTGTAGTGCTATGACATGGGACTAGTTGTGTCTACCTTAAGTGCAAGCCCTAACCACTGTGAACTAAAGTTCCCAAAAAAGCACTGTATCTGCTGTACCTACTTCCAGCAAAGACTGATAAAAAGTCCTGTGACTACAGAGAGAAGGAATGTGGCAACTAAACCCTAGTTACCTTGGCCTACCTTTAGCCCTTCAATAGCCATTATCACCCAACTCTGTGTCTGACCTATCATCCATGTGATTATCATTTGATCAGGTGCAACCTTTTTGGAATGTGCTGACAGACCCCCAGCTTGCACCAACCCTAGGGCTAAGAATGTCATCAGCACCTGAGGCCTATGGTGGAAATTTCCCTGCGTTGCTATAACCCACCTACCAGATGGTTAGCCAATGTATTTGAAAAGCGCCTTGATTTATGACTTTCTATGTTCTGTGACTATAAAACCTTTCTGAAATTGTTAACACATTGTAACATGGAATTTGCAGGCCATGTTCACTCATTGGGCTTCAGAATAAACTATCTCTTATCCGCTTTGAGATGAGAGCTGTGTCTTTTGGATCAACACCACCAATGGAGATGGTGTCTATAGGAAGTAATTAGGTCTAGATAAGGTTATGAAGGTGGGGGGTCTCCATTATAGTTAGAGCCTTTAGATGGAGAATTTGCTCAATTGCCACCATATGAGGACATGAGAGAAGGTCTTCACCCGCTGGGAGGATTTGAATATAAATGTCTTCCATCCCTCAATTGTTTGTGATTAAGCTTCCTTAGTCCCAAACTGGTGGAGCCTTAGTGAAGAGGAGCCTTGCTGAAGGAGGTGTATGTATTGCTGGGGGCAGAGCTTGGAGGTAATTAGTCAGCCCACTGGATGTTCAGAGCTAGCTTGCTCTTTGTGCTGTGGATGGGTAACAAAGTGAGGCAGCTTCCCTTACCATAAAGTTTCTCCTTGAAACTGAAAACCTGAAATCCTTTCCTCCAATAAGCTACCTCTGGTCTGATGTTTGCTAACAAGAACATAACTACAACACATACTAACACCCTGATCCTGGAGTCCAGACTCCCGAACTATAAGAGTTCTATAAACTCTGTTGTTTTATTATAGCAGCAAAGTTGATAAGAGGAAACATTGAGGCATAGCTCAGAGCTCTTAATTTATTTACCTAAGATTAAGGCACACTTGACAGGAAGAATCTGGAACCAGATCTTTTTTTTTTTTTTTTTTAGTGCTTTAATTTTTTTTTTCCAGTACATCATGAAGGCTCAAAGAGTTAAGTGATGTAACCAAGATTGGTAGATGTAGATGAGCACAACTAAGTAGGAATATTTTTCTTTTTGTATAGTGCTTAAAATCAGATCCAAGGCCTTGTGCATGCTAAGCAAGTACTCTACCAGTGAACCTCACCAGGAACCCCTAAATTAGCTCTTCTAGATATTTTAATGAGACATTAATGTGTATAAAGTAACCAAGGATATTTTTAAAACTCAGAGGCATGCAAGAAATTAGTCCTTAACCATGTTAAGCCATTGCCTACTCTTGTCTGAGTCTTAACAAAGTCAAGCTTCAGAAAACTGTAAAACCTGGAGGAACTCTGCAGCATTCCTGACATAACCTGAGACTGTCTGGAGTCAGACCACCCACTTCTACTCTCATACAAATGTGTGATTAAGTCAAATCTCTTTATTGGTTTTGAGACACTTTTATGTCATATAGCCCAGGTTGGCTTTGAACTCTGGTTCCTCCAGCCTCAGCCTCCTGAGAACTGGTGTCACAAATGTGTGCCACCATATCCAGCTCAAGTCAAATGTTAAGCTTTCTGAAAATTAGTTTATCTGCAAAACAGGAATAGCATATCATAGAGAGGGTTTTTTAAATTATCAAATGAGCTTGGGTGTAAATCTCCAGCATTATAAGTATTCAAGAAATGGAAGGTATAAGGGTGATCTCATATATAATCACGATTGTTACATGGAACATTTTTATCAGACGCTTCTTTAATTAGAGCACAATTTAACTGTGCTTAGAGTAATTTTCACATTTTGTAAACTACTTTGGGCACCTGACAATTGTAATTGGCCTATTTTTGTGATACTGTTAAATCAATTATGAGGCAGGTGCAATGAGTTTTCTTTGAGTTTCCTGTTTTCCTTCCCACTACCATTGCCCAAATACCTCTCCCCAGGGCTCATAATAGTCCTGGCAGCTGTTTAATGGTGGGGATAGTAAACTTAAAATAAGCAGGGTTATCCTCCTCTCTTTAACTTCCAACTCCATTTCTTCTGGGCTCAAGTTGCTAGTACTTGACTTGGCTGGAGATGGGTTGTGTTTTGAAAGCAACCCTCCCCTCAGACCCAGATTCAGAACTGCAAAAGACGATTCCCTCTCCCACTCTCATGTGTGTGTAAGATAGACATCCCTTGTAGGCTGAGGAGCACCCACCATGTGTGAAAATGCTGGAATTCTTACCTAGTGGTAAAGCATGACACAAGGCCTGTGTTTGCTCAACAATAAAAGAAAAAAGCAAAACATAAAATAAGATAAAAAGAAAGAAAAGAAAAGAAAAACTACTGAAATTCTCTCAAAAAGAAGTAGTTCTGGGGCTGGGGAGGTGGTTTAGCAGTTAGATGTCCTACAAAGCTAAAGGACCCAGGTTAGATTTCCCAGGACCCACATAAGCCAGTTGCACAAGGTGGTGCATGCATCTGGAGTTCTTTCGCAGTGGCTAGAGGCCCTGGCATGCCCATTCTCTCTCTCTCTCTCTCTCTCTCAAATAAACAAATAAAAATAAAATATTGAAAAAGAAGTTCTGTTCAGAAATCCAATCCACCCATAAAGTATTAGTAAAGCTTCCTTTTTTAGTGTGTGTGTGTGTGTGTGTGCGCGCGTGCGTGTGTGCGCGCACTCGCACTAGGACCTCTTGTCACCACAAAGGAACACCAGACATTTGCACCATTCCTTGTTGGCAGGCTTTGCAAGAAGCACCTTTTGACTATTGAGCCATCTTCCAGCCTCTACACCTTTATTTTACGTAACACTAGCTAGGCCTGAGTGATCTTATTCCCCCTTTTCCATTCAAGAACCTCCTGGGTGCATGAAAGTTAGTGTTTGTTACTCCATTTCTCTATTCATGTATTTATTCTCCAACTTAGCAGTCTTCCCAAGTACCTTAGACTCACAGTTATTCTTCCTTTCCCAGATTAACTCTGTGGTCCTGGGAGGATTCTGAGGCATACAAATTGCTTGCTTTAGCCTACTTACCCATCCTCTCTGGGTGCTGTCTCCTCCCTCCCTGCCGAGCAGTGACCCTCTGCGGTGTGGCTGTGTGCAAAGGCCTGTCAGCTCAGATCTCTTTCCTAATCTCCAGGCTCAAGACAATGCTTTGTTGTAAACTGCCTCAACACTACTGTTTTTCTTTGTGCTGTGTTGTGAAGGGAAGTAAATGGGTCTCATAGTCACTTGGATAAACATATATAACAAGAGAAATGAGATGCCCATAATACCCAGACTTTCCTCCAATGGAGTATGAAGATATTTTACAAACCAGCCCTCTGGCATTCCATCATAGTCTTATCAATAGGATCAACCACTTTCACACTTTGAGTTCATTCTCTTTGTCAGATAGAAATTTTATTTACAAGAATCTTTACAAAATCTAGAGTGTATAAAATGCAGTTGAAAGCAGTTAGTTAGAAACAACCAATGTGTTTACTGATGGAATGGAACAAACCGCCTCATATCCAGGACTCTGAGGTCTGTTCTGGGCATTTGACGGAGCTAGCCTTCCTATGTGAAATTGCTGTGAACCTAAGTTACAGTTGATGTTTTTGCTGTTTTTTTTTTTCTTTCTGGAATTCAATAGCATAATGATTAAATGCAGAGTCAAGTAAAACTAGGTTATAAGCCAAGCCTGTAAATTTCTAGGATTATGTCCGCGGACCCATTGTTTAACCTATTTAGGACTTCTTTTCATCTTTTGTAAACTTAAGATTAATCTATACCAGTGTGAGATCTGGGAGTATAGCTCAGTGATAGAGTATGCCCTTTACAACACACATGAAGCCTCCTGTAGGACCAATATGCAGGGAAAGAAAAGGGAGAGAGGGAAGAAAAGAAATATACCAATTTCATATTTATAGGATGGTTGTGAGAAAGGAATTATGTATTATGAACCCATCCTAAGCCAGTAATATAGCATAATTAATGGAGTTTCATTCACAGTGGACTTTACTGAATTTAACACATATAAGGAAAGCTCAACTAATAATAAGTACTCAGTATATTCTTCCATTTTTAGAACTGGTTTTCAGTGTTCAGAAGACTAAGCTAGTTACATGTGCTTTAAAATTCTCTTATGAAAGAATATATATTACATGTATGGGCCAATGCATTCTCCCAGGACAGAGATACTTGCTATAAAAATTCCTTTGCAAAACAATGCAATAACCCTGGAAGGAAGCTGAAATCTTGTCTAATGATCATAATTTTTTTTGAGTTAGTATCTTCTTAAATAAAGTATCTACTAGATCCCTAGCACTACCCTTGTCATGACATTGGAACCTAATAATAAAAAATAATCTTTATAATTTTGTTGAATTAACTTGGAAATCATTTTGTTGCTCCTTTAAGAGCAAAAAAAAAAAAAAAGCCTCAGCAATTGAAATTATTTTTTCCTCTGTGCACTGGATGGATTTTATGAAGCAAACACATAAGTGGGATGAAAATTAATCAATATCCACTACCCATGAATATCACAATGATTAATGTGGATTTCCTCTTGATCACTTCAGTGGTGCCCATATATATTGATCAAGCTATTGGCTGCAATGGACTGTTTACATTACTGAACGGTTTTGACATTTCACAGTCCCTTTGACTTGCATATATACATTCAGTCTCAATGTCACATAGACCTTGCCACTCAGGGAAAAATCTCCCAAGGCTCTAGAATCATCTCTTCAATGTTTTAAGATAGTTTCTAGAAGGATGTTAACTTCATCTTTGTGTTCACCTGTCAAATTTCTGTCATAGGATCAAAGGCAACTAGTCTAAGGACATAGTTACATCAACCTGTCCCTGCAGACTTTGCTTTTAAAAAGGTTAGTTGGTATTTTCTGTGTTTCCCAGTCAACTCTCATGTTGAGTCTGACACAGATAGCTCACTGGTCATTGTTTTATGTTCAGTAGATTTGAGAGTTCAACCTGGTCCACTGCCTTTTATTGTTTGCTATTTTTAAGGAGATACCTCAGTAGAAACCCCCCATTTTTTCAGTACAGTGTAATTACTGAAGCACATAAAGCCGTTATAGCAGGAATTTATCACTTTCAGGTGGAAATACTCCCAGCCAAATAAAAGATAGAGTAGGAATGCCAGAAGCAATTTATAACAGGCTCGCTGACATTTTGTGTTGAGAAGCTCCGCCACTGAATAAGCGTCAAGGCATAAATCTCTGTAAACGTGATTAAAGCAAGCAAGTCATTCTTCGAGGGGACACTATCATAAAAGCATGCTGGGATGCAAAGCAGGAAAATTCTGTTGACAAAAATCACCAAAAACAGCTGTCAGGAAAATTTACAAACAGCTTGTTTTAAATTCTGTTGGATCCCAGCAGCTGTTTGTTTGCACATAAAGTGTTCATTTAGGAAATGACACTGGCCCTAGATTGGGTTCTATTGTGGTTCAAAATTTTGTAATCAGTTTAATCAAAATTCATGCAATAATGTAAATTCCTCTCAAAAGACAAGTGAGAAGTAACCAGTATAGTAAATTTTCCTCATACACAACATGTTCGATAAATATGAGAATAAATCAGGAAATGACTATATACAATTATCCTTAGACGTTGTGATCAATTCTAAATTGCATTTGAGCTTTATTGTTTTCTATCTATAGCTACTACTTTAGAAATTATGCCTTGCTTATATTGGGCTTATTTAATTAGTATTGCTAGTACCCTTAATAGTTATTCTTCAATGGATTTAGAGTTTGGAAGGGCCAAAATAAAATTTAGTTACAATGATAAAGTCCCTTGCTGTACGAGATAGTTTTCGTAAGTCTGTCCTCCATCTTATTGCATCTGCCTTTATGTAGTCACTTTCCTCCCAATGTCAAATGATGTCTTACATTTTTTTTTCTCATGTGGAATCAGGATAAAAGAAAGTACCTTATTGCTATTATATGGATAAAGTAACCTGACACACTTAGCAAGGTGCTCACAGTGCAGAGTAACTTCTTAATGTATGTACATCATTTCTTAACTCATGCAAAATAGTCATTTCTTGAGCGGGCCATGGTGGTGCATGCCTTTAATCCCAGCACTCCTCGGCAGGCAGAGATAGGAGGATTGCCATGAATTCAAGGCCACCCTGCGACTACATACTGAATTCCAGGTCAGCCTGACCTAGAGCGAGACCCTACCTCAAAAAAAAAAAAAAGTCATTTCTTAACACATACTAGCACTTAGAACTGCACAATAGATGTTAGATTCAAGAATAACAAAGCAAGGGCTGGAGAGATGGCTTAGCGGGTAAGGCGCCTGCCTCCTAAGCCTAAGAATGCTGGTTCCAATCTCCAGCGGTTCCAATCTCTAGGTCCCACGTTTAGCCAGATGCAAAGTGACGCAAGGGCATAATGGTGCACTTGACCACAAGGGGGCACATGCATCTGGATTTCGCAGCAGCTGAGAGGCTGCTGGTGCGCCCGTCTATCTGCCTTCCTCTCCCTCTCTCTCTGTCTCTCTCTCAAAAAAGAATAACAAAGCAATGAAAAGCCCATGATTTTGTATGATAGAAACAGTAGTAAAATGAGTCTAGGCTGTGGACCCAGCTACACTGGAGGTAGAGGCATGAAGATGCAAAGCTCAAGGCCAGCCTGGGATATGCAGAACATTCTGGTCCAGCCAGATCCATGGGGCAAGATCCTACTTCAGAACAAAACAAAGCAGAACTGGATTATTATATGTCCATCGCCCCAGCACATTCCATTCATATTAATTCTAGAAAAGAATCTATATAATCCTTCATTATGTAACTGAAGTAATCACCCTACAGTATAGGTACCATTACCATCTCTCTTGATGGAAGAGAGAAAGGGGTTCCAAGTACTCAACGAGTTTCCCAAAGACACTGTTGTAGCCAGCTCTGCCTTGATGGGATGAACCTTCAAACAGATACAGCTTATGGGAGGAAGGGATTTATATAAAGCTTACAAGATCCAGGAGGGACGTTCCATCAGTGATGGAAGAAACTGCTCCCATTCATAAATCCAAGCACACAGAGAGAAACCATCACCAGTCAGCAAACACACACAAAACCAGCAACCAAGAGCAGGGACCTGTGGCAAGCAGCAGGACACAGGCAGAGCTCAGACTACTCTGCATATGTTTGGGCTGTAAAGCAGATCTGGCCCCAAAGACACCTTCAGGATCTTCCTCCAGCCTGCAGGCTGGGGACATACTTTCATAAAGCACTTGAGTTGATTGGGGGACATACATTCAAACTACTACAGACACACAGCTCACACATAACAAAGCAAGAAAATAGAAGAATAGAATAGAAAATAGTCTACCTAAATTCCAAGTCAAGCTTTTAGTACCTCTGTCACCTAGTTTTAATTAAACTAAACTTCAAAGGATGTGGTTTAAGCCCAAATCAACTAAGACACCAGGGTACATATAATTCCCAGTATAGTTATGCATTGTAATTTACAGAAATCTTATTATACTTCCTCTCAGAGAATTTCCTGCCTAGTTACAAGAAACAATAAAATAGTATGAGAAAGATTATAATTAAGGGTTCTGCTGTGAGATACACATGTAACTGTCAGAAAAGGTCAAGGGAAAGGATGTTCCAAATTGCTTAATGAAGATTGGAATGATCCTGGGTAGCTTTGTGGGAAAAGTGAAATCTGGAAAGTAGAAAGATTCGAGGTAGCAGAAGGGAGGAAGATACTTCAGATGAGCAAAACCATGTGAGCACACACAAAAATGATGGACGACATTGTGTCACTTATTGCAGAGTCTGGGTAGTGAAGCGTACAAAATTTCTCAGACTAGCAGTTCGTTTAGCTTAACTTGTCTAATTCCGACAGCAATGACTGCTGTGGACACATCTGAGTGCAGTTCAGGGGTAGCTAGAAATTGGGGAGACATCAGTGAAAAGTCACTTTTGGAGACTAATGGCTGAGACCGTCTCCTTACTTGTCTCATCCTCCATGAGACCTGATAATGTGGCTTAGATACGCAGAGAAAAAAAATACTCATCTAACCGAAGAAAATAGAGTACAACTATAGAACTGAAACATTTTTTTGTGTGTGTATATAATATGGCAATGAGTTGTGTATGTCTAATGTTATGTAGATGCACATATACCCTGTGTACAAGCATGTGGAGGCCAGAGGAGAATGTCAAATATCCTCTTTCACATTGTTTCCTTGAGAAGGAGTCTCTCATTGAACCTGGAGCTGGTGTTTTCAACAAACTGGATGACCAGCAGGCCCAAGACTTTATGATTCTCCTGTCTCTGCCTCCCTCCAGCAGCAGGACTGGGGTTACAGGCCTGTGTGCCCTTGCCTGTCTCTTCATGTGGGGGCTGGGATTCAGCTCAGGCCCTCCCAGGCCTTTATGCTTGTGTTTCTAAGGGCTGTTAACTGCTGAGCTGTCTCCCCAGACTCTATTTTCTAAATCCTTCACTTTTCAAGGCAACTAGAACTAGAGAGTAAACATTACCACATTAATAACAATCCACACGTGTTTTATTTACTTTTTTACTTTTGCTTGTATAGTGTGATTTATTGTATAGTATGATGTATACATAATGTATGTGTGTGTATGTGCCCCTGTGGTACCTCATATACTTGCCCCATATACAAGAGACAGCTAGAGTCACTAGCCTGAGGTGGCCAGAGTAGAACATTGGATGTCTGCTCCATAGCTATTCAGTCTGGTCTTGTTTTGAACCAGAGGTTTGGTTTGGCTTGGTTTTTATCTGCCTCCCTCCCTCCCCCCTCCCCTCCCCTCCCCTCCCTCCCTCCCCTCCCCTCCCTCCCCTTTCTTTCTCCCTCCCTCCCTCCCTCCCTCCCTCCCTCTTTCTTTCTTTCTTTCTTTCTGCTTTCAGAGCTTGGAGGGCTCAGAAGATTCTGGGGTCTCTCTGCTCCCCTGTGGGACTGCGGTTACAGGTGCATATGACCAAACCCAGATTTTACATGCTATCTGAATATTTGAACCCAGGCAGCTTCTGGACCCCTCAGGGTCCTTTGTGCTATCTCTTATTTATTTTTATTCATTTTTTGGTACACATCTTAGTATATAGCCCTCATTGATCTGGAACTATGTAGGTCAAGCTGGCATCAAACTTGCTGTGAACCACTGGCCTTTGCCTCCCAAGTGCTGGAATTACTGGTATGAGCCACCACACCTGGTCCAATCAACTTTATATAGCTTTGTCATTCACAAGCAGCAAATATAACCTGGTATGTGTGGCCAGTTATTAAACTTTCAAGAATTTTACCAGCTGTTCATTTAAAATAACCATAATTTTATTTATTTTTTATTATTTTATTTATTTATTAGTGAGAGAGAGGCAGATAGATGATACAGAGAGAAATAGAGAGAGAGAGGGAATGGGTGCACCAAGGCCTCTAGTCACTGCGAATGAACTCCAGACACATGAGCCACCTTGTGCAACTGGCTTATGTGGGTCCTGGGGAATCAAACCTGGGTCCTTTGACTTTGCAGGCAAGCACCTTAACTGCTAAGCCATCTCTCCAACCTTAAAATAACAATAATTTTAATTCATTTTTAAACTTAGAGTAAAAAAGTTATTATTGGTGTGTGTTTGTTTGTTTGTTTGTTTGTTTGTTTGTTTGTTTGTTTGTTTTTTGAGACAGGGTCTCATATGTAGCCCAGTCTGGCCTCAGAGTCTCTATATAGCTGAAGATGGTCTTGAATCCTGTTCCTCATGCCTCTGCCTCCCAAGTATTGGGATTACAGGCATTCATCAATATGCCCTGCTTTAAGTTATTTTTAAAGCAAAAGTAATATTCAAAACTCATCATTTCCTAAATATTTTACATTTTCTTGTTATTTATGCTTTTTACTGTTTCAATAGCATAAATGCTGTAGAATTGGAAGGGACACTCTTGCACATCTCTTGCCCATGACATATTCAATGACATCACTGGCATAGCTTAAAATTGGCCATAGTAAGAGCATTTGCCATGTATATTGAGCACTGCTACCAATTATAGTTTGATCTGTGATTTTTGTTGATTTTTTATTCTAGACTTAAATGAAATGTTAAGAATACAGATTAGACATGAAGGTATATCATTATGGCTGGGGCTTTAGCTCTGGTAGAGTACTTCTCCAATAAGCGCAGACGCTGGATTTAATCCTTAGGGCTGCATAAAAAAAAAAGAAAAAGCTTGTCATGTCTACTACTGTTATATTATGAACAGACCCCCCCCCAAACAATCACCTCTCCTAGTATTCAAAACATTACTGGCAAACAAATCACTAACGGCATAGAAAATTTTCATTTTTGTTTCCCTCACAAGTTCAACATGAGTATCAACCAATATATATTTTAAAAGTATGCTCAGAAAGGTCATTGTTCAATGTTTACCAGAACATCAGTGCCCTGTCCATCATGATACAATCTCGTGTCTCCCCTGACTACCACTCTATGTAAAGTTCAGACTGTGTTTCACATTTACAACTGAACGCAGTGCTACCAGCTCAATATGTCATATTTGCCCTTGTCTCAAGGCTGCACAGGGGTTTTCTGCTTGCCCTCAGATGCTTGGCTGCCCTGGGGTCATGAGCTCCTTGCTTTTTGAGGCCTACATCTGTCCAGTCCAAACCTGTAGCTGCTAATATCTAAGGCGCACCATGTCACCACTGTTGAATTTAAACAAGATAAGGCCTTTTCCTGAAGTTTGTGCCTACTCTGAACTATTTTGTGTTGCCTTGTGCTCTTATTGTCAATCAGAAGCATTACATGAAATCAGCTCTTTGGGTTCTGTTGCTCTTTTAACATTCATATTACAAGTCCGTGAAGGGCTGGTTTGGAGGAACACTTCCTTTCCCACTTCCCCCAACCCCTTTTATTCTTTCAATACAGGGCATGGAACCCAAAGCCTCACTAGGGAAGCATGCCACAACTGCTCTTTCTCCCCAGCCATATTTTTAGTTTTATTTATATTTTATTTTATTTTTATTTATTTATTTAACAGATAAAGAGGGAGAGAGAGAAGGGGAGGGAGAGAGAATGGGCGTGCCAGGGCCTCCAGCCACTGCAAATGAACTCCAGATGTGTGTGCCCCCTTGTGCAACTGGCTAATGTGGGTCCTGGGGAATCAAACCTGGGTCCCTTGGCTTTGCAGGCAAATGCCTTAAACACTAAGCCATTCCTCCAGCCCCATTTTTAGTTTTTATTTTGAGATAGACTCTTGCTATGTTGATCAGACTGGCTTTGAACTTCGTCTGTAGGCCAGGCTTGAAGATGAAAATCTACTCTGTCAGCCTACCAAATAACTGTGCCACCAGGCCCAGCTTGGATTTACTTATGTTTCCAGAATGTGTTGCTAGCTGATACATTATATATTTAACTTAATTATCTAACTTGTTATCTGTTTTTCTATGAAAGCATACTCTAATACTTACAATACAATCATTGTGATGCCCAGAATAGCACTAGGGATACTATACACATTCATGTGAATGAATTAAGGAGAATAAGATGGCAAACTGCTGTGATCAAAACCAACTTGACCTTTGAATCCTGCGGCATTATTTCTGAGGCCAAATTGCTCTCTTTTCTTTCTACTTAAGATAGGCTTATTTTCCCCACAGACTCTTTCCTAAACCATTTGTGCCCTGCAAGTTCTCAAAAGTTACTCTGTTCTTCTGGCTCCTTAGTACATTCAGGTTGGCTTCAAACCTCTTACTCTTCCCATACCATTTCCCAGCCATACATGCAGTTGTGATTAGAATAATTCTAATCCAAATGTCTAACAAAAAATACTCTCAAAATATATAAATTGTGTGTCTGTGTGAATGTTGCTAAAGATCAAAACTAGGATTTCACTCATCCTAAGCAAATGCTCTACCACTGAGCTACAACCAACCAAGGTGGAAAAAAAAATAAGTACATTTTCTGGGCTGAGGGGATGGCTCAGTGGATAAAGCACTTTGTGTACAAGCTTTCATACCTGAGTCTAGATCACTAGAACCCACGTGAAGCTGGATGCTGTAGCAAACATCTGAAGTCCCAGTACATCTATGGCAAGATAAAAGGAGTTGGAGACAGAAGAATTCCCCAGAAGTTGTGGGCCAAGCTAGCACAATGGTGACCAACAAGAGACCCTGCCAAACAAGGTGGAAAGTGAAGACCAACACTAGAAGATGTCCACTGACCTCTCCATGTGCACAGTAGTGAAGGAATTAGGGTTCTTTGCCACTGTACACCAGTATAATACGCCAACACACCAATAATTTTGGGTTGTCTCCAGATTCTTGTTTTATGAATTCGACCAATGAAATCCACGGGCCAGAGGATAAGGTTCCGAGAGATTTTATCATAGCTTAGACCTTTAGGAAGGAGAGCTTTAAGAGAAGGAGAGCTTAAGGGAAAAAAAGGAAACAAGGCCGAGCTCTTCCCCAAGGAGGCAAGAGGGGGTTTAAGAAGCCCAACTTGATTCTCATATTGTTTTTGTTTTATTTTGTTTTGTTTTGTTTTGTTTTGTTTTGTTTTGTTTTTAATAAAAGCCCCTGGATGGGCAACAGATCTAGTCAGTCCAACCCTGACATCAGGAGTCTAGGGTCAGGATTTCTAGAAAAGAGCAATCTTTCCAGAAATCTTAATTCTTCAGGAAAGACCTTCTTAGAAGGGAGTGGAAAGACTCCCTAATGGGACAGAGTTAAGGAAAGGCCAGACACTTCTGATGCGTCTGACCTGTAGTAAATGTAATGACCTAGATTTCCCCCTATAGGCCCAAGGACAATTTCCAAGTTTAGCCAAGAGAAAGCTGTTCTCTTTGAGGCACTGTCACCCCTAAACCATCTTAGTAGCACAAATGGACCCTCTTTCACACTCATGAACATGCACACACACAAAATACATTTTCTCAATTAGGTATGGTAGCACAAATCTGTAATCTTAGTACTTAGAAGGCTGAGGCAGGAAAATCATATATTTGAGACCAGCCTGGGGGACAAAAGGAATTCTAGGGAATCCTACGTTATATAGAGAGAGTCTGTCTAAAAAACCAAACTCCCGAAAAAGGATACATTTTCTTGACATTTCAGACGAAATTTCTTTGATCAGATGGTTTGAGAAAATTCTTGATAAGATGCTTGGCTAAGAAGGCAAACATTTGCAAAATTCAAAGCAGCAACAGGCAATATTTAAACTACATTCCATGAGGGGCAGAGAGAGAAACCAGCTATAAGCCACAGGAAGAAAGAACAGAGAAAATGGAAGGAACCCAGACAGAGCCATGATGTCTTGCAACAAGAAAAAACAGCCAGTGAAAAGCTGCAGGATTCCAGTGGCTGAGAACCTCAAAATCAAGAATCCTTAATTGTAGAATGCTTGGTAGCCTCATATAAGGTTGCTATGGAAACAAATCTGAAATGTAAGGATTTACCAGGCCTAGCTCCTTGGAAAACACCATGTAAACTATGTAACGGAGTATGAGGGGAAAGGAATGTCATATCCCAATAAGTCTTTTTTATAAGCAAAAGTATTACATATTGTATAGAAATCATGATATGACCAAAGGAAGCTGGCGAGGGAAGAAAGAAGGAAAGGAGAGAGGAAGGAAGGAAAAAAAGGGAAAGAAGGGGATTAGGGATAAGAAGGGAAGTGAAGAAGAATCTCGGTGAGGCTGGTTAAGAAAGGCTTATTTTTTTGTTAGTGTTTTGTGGTGTTTTTTTTTCTTGTTGATGATGATGATAAATGAATAGAGACAGACAATAGCGAGCTAGCTAGCTAGATGATGGATACAAAGAGAGAAAGAGAGAAGGAAGGAAGGAAGGAAGGGAGGGAGGGAAAGAAAGAAAGAAAGAAAGAAAGAAAGAAAGAAAGAAAGAAAGAAAGAAAAGAAAGAAAGAAAGAAAGAAGAAAGAAAGAAAGAAAGAAAGAAAGAAAGAAAGAAAGAAAGAAAGAAAGAAAGAAAAGAGAAGAAAGAAAGCCTTCCTGCCCCCAACTGGAAACTGGAAACATTTTGCTTCCAGAACAAGATGAGCAGGACCTGGAGTTGACTGATAGGTTTCACTGGTCTCACTCTCCCACCAGCCCAAGAAACACAGGCTCATCTTTCCAGAAGCAAGGTAGGATGGATGGTCCTATAGAGGAAGCATATTCTCTGACCATGTTACATTCTCAATGCTACTTTTTTTTTTTTTTTTTTTTTTTTTGCAAGGTAGGATCACACTCTAGCCCAGGCTGACCTGGAATTCACTACATAGTCTCAGAGTGGCCTCCAACTCACAGGGATCCTCCTACCTCTGCCTCCTGAGTGCTGGGATTAAAGGTGTGCGCCACCACACCCAGCTCTCAATGCCACTTTATTTTCCCACTCAGTGACTTCATGTCAAAGTTTTACATATCTGTCTGGCTTTTGACTTTTTTTGTGTGTAGATTTTTTAAATAACAATATTATTAAAACCAAGAAAGATCAGAAGAGAGAAAAAAAAATCTTTGTCTTCCAACTATTTTTAATAACAAAGAATATCCCAAACTTAAAGATATATTTTAAAATGTGTCAAGATTCCAAGCACAGGTGGAGTTTTTTTTTTTTTTTTTTTTGAGATAACAGCTATTAAAGGTAGTCTGTTGGCTTTGTAATGAATCAATTTGCAAGACAAAGGCAGTTACCTTCAACTTCTGGGAGAAATGGCTTTCAGCCCTCTCCCACACATGCCTCTCCATCCCTTTGCCAGCCTGCAGGCTACTGGGGTGATGAGGCAGTCTTGTCCAACCCCCTGCCCAGTGACTGTTACAGGAGACCTATCTGGCTTTACGTGGGGAATTGAATCACAGGGTGGGGCAGGCTTTGCAAGCAAGCACCTTTAACTGCTGAGTCATTGCCCCAGGTCCTATAGTAGTCTTTATGTCTGCTCCAGCCAGAATGACCCAGTCTAGTTAGGTCTGAGGGGATGAGGCAGACAGCATCTGCTACTTTTTCAGGTCAGGAGTTCCTAGCCTCCAACTTAATATTTCCTTCCACTTTGGCTCCACAAAACAAATTGTAATAGATATCACCATCACTTTTGTGGTGGTTTGATTCAGGTGTCCCCCATAAACTTAAGTGTTCTGAATGCTAGTCTTCCCAGCTGATGGCAATTGGAAATTAAAGCCCCCTGGAGGTGGTGTATTGTTGGGGCCTGGTTTATGGGTATTATAGCCAGCTTCCCCTTGCCAGTGTTTGGCATACTCCCCCTCGAGCCTGTAAGCCAAAATAAACCTCTTTTTCTCCCATAAGCTACTCTTGGTTGGGTAATTTCTACCAGCACTGCGAACCTGACTGCAACAACTTTCTATCACATTATATTGTCACTTATCTTGTGGTATTGTTCACTCATCATTACTTCCAAAATACCTTACTAATTATTAGACCTGCTACTGGGTCATATTTATTAATAAAAATAAAAGGCACATAAGGATCTGGGCATGTATATATAAGTACAAGGCCAGCTTGTACTACATAAAAAGAAGCTGTCTGAAGAAACAAAACAAGGGCTGGAGAGATGGCTTAGCGGTTAAGGCCCTTGCCTGCAAAGCCTAAGGACCCAGGTTCTATTCCCCAGATCCCATGTAAGCCAGATGCACATGATGGCACATGTGTCTGGAGTGTGTATGCAATGGCTAGAGGCCCTGATGCACCCATTCTCTCTCACTCTCTCAATAAATAAATAAATATTTAAAATAAGTTTAAATTAAAGAAGAAACAAAACAAATGAACCACAATATACATACAAAATACACATACAGGCTGGAATTGTAGCTTAGTGGTAGAGCATTTGCCTAGCATTGTGAACCTCTAGGTTCAATTCCCCTCACAACAAAATATATAAAAGTCCTTAATTCTGAGCCACAAAAGTAAAAGAAAATCAATAAAGTAAAATAAAATGTGTAATAGCTGAGTATGGTCACACATGTCTAGAACCCTAGTCCTGTGGGAAGCAGAGACTCACCAGAGAATCACCATGGCGTGCCAGGGAAAGAGGAAGACTGGCAAGCTCCAAGAGCAATAACAGACTCTGGTTCAAATAAAAAAGAAAGAATAAGTAGAAGAGTGATGGGGATGAGACACCCAACACTCTCCTCTGGCCACCACTAGCAAGTGCACAGGACTTCACGTGGGCACATACATGTGCTGTTCTCAATGTTGGGATAAAGAACCCAACCAAAAATAGCTTGTGGGAGGAAAGTATTTTGGTTTACAGTCTCAAGGGCATGATTCATGATGGCAAAGGGAAGCATGGCACGAGCAGAGGCTGGACATCACTTTCATCCCAGCTGGTGGAAAACACCAACAGAGTGAGCCAAACTGTGACAAGAGGGAGCTGACTATAACCCCCAAAGCCTGTCTCCAATATCACACTTCCTCCAGCAAGGCTTCACTTCCCAAAATGCCATCAGCTGGGGACCAAAGACCCAAAACACAAGAGTTTATAGGAGAAACCTGATTCAAGCCACCACATATGCTTACATAGTAGACACAACGCCACACACACATACCACACCACATTACACACACCAGTAATGATAATGATGATGATGTTAAAAAGAAATAAATATTTTTAAAATGTGAATGAAAGAATTCAAGAGTGTTGGAAGGGAAGGGGAAAGGAAAGGATTAGCAATAGCTCCTAATGGGAAAGAAAACAGTAGGAGCTACAAGATGTATGTTCATGCCCATCTCTTCCATTTGTTACATTTTTTTCACCCTTGTTAACCCATCTAATGCTTGATCTTCCAGTTAATCTCATGCACCAGATGGTTTTGGAGAGCCCATCATATGAAAGAAAAAACCAAGGGTGAATGAGTCACCAACCCTGACCTCATAAAGTTTCCAGCTTCTGCTTTCCTCTTATAAACTTCAAAATCAGGCAAAGAACAATTGTCTTCTCATAGTGTTGCTGGAAGATCAAATAAGAAAACCCAGGTAAAAGCAGTTTGTAAGTCATACATGTGAGAGATTATTATTACACTTCTTTTTGTTCAAACTTAAAATAAGAACTTCTCCGCCAACCCCACATTTTTAAAAGTTAAAACAAAAAGATTAACTTCAATTGTCAGTGCACAATTACCTTTGGAAAAAAAACTTCCTTCTTTTCAAAACTTATGAAGGTTTTGTGCAACTCCCATTATGATCAATAGATAATGTGGCTTGCTTTGAAATTTCTATATTTCATTTCCAAGTAGGAATTAAATTTTCTTTCTTGAATTATAGGGTGCCAAAACAAACAGTTGAAACACTGAGCAAGTATCACAGAACCCAACTATTTCTGTCCTAGTAGGTGAACTGCAGACAAAAACCCCTGTAATTTAAGTAAAGATATTCTCAGGCTTTAGGTAATTTTTTATTATACAACATTGGTACAAGATAGTGAACAATCCACACCTAAAAATAAAATTTTAAAAATATTGAATTAAAATAGTTACTTTATCCACTTCTTAGAGAATAAATTTAATGTTGAATCAACTAGAATCACAGCCTTATGTCCTCTCCTATTACGTATATATTATGTTCCTTTAAATAAAATTACAATATGAACATACTCACAGATCAAGCTCAGTTCTACTAAATATACCATAATTATTCAAAAAAGGTTAAGCATTACTTAAAATGAATATTTCTTGCCTTTCAAGTATTACTTACTGACAACCATATCAGGTTTGAAATGGTGCTATGTATTATGGTATGGAATGGTATGGTGTGTGTGTGTGTGTGTGTGTATAATTTATTTTATTATTTTTTATTTTTTTAAATTTTTGCTCTGTTCTTGGATCACAGCTCCTTTAACCCTTGTCATTTCCCAAATGATGAGCACAGTGTCTTTTGTTAAAATACAGGTCTTTTGTCTTTGACTCTAAAAACAGTGCATGAACCACTCCTCGGGTGAAACATAGCTCTTTGTTACTTGTAATAAATCTTAACCACACCTGAGTTTGCTAATGAGGTGTTTTGTTTTTATTTTGAAAAGTCCCTTGCTAGGCACAGGATGGTAAGCTGGTGCCAGGGGAACCAACTAAGCACTCAGAGGGTGACAAGTCACAGCTTTTCCCCTCCCTCTGGAAGGGAGATGGAGACTGAAGGTTACATTGATCACTAATGGATGATGACTCAATCAATAGTACTTACCTAAGGCAGCCTGCATCAAAACCCTAAGTGACAGTTGTCAAAGAACTTCCTTATATCATACAATGCATAGAAGCTTCTGGAAGATAGGGAACACCTGAGTCCACTCTCTCATACCTCACACAATGCATCTCTTCCTTGGTACTGTCTATGACATCCATCAGAATAAGTTTGTATATTTCTCTGAGCTCAGGAATCCATGCCAGCAAATTAATCAAACCAAGCAGGGGGACTCGTTGTTGGCATGTAAAGTGGAACCTTATGGGACTGAATCCTCAACCTAGCAGATCAGATGCTACCTTCATGTAGATAGTATCCAAACTGAGTTAAATTAGAGAAGTTGGCAGGTGTCCACTGCAGAACTGATTGTTTATTGGAAGAAAGAAGTTCCTACATCCTGGTAACCCGAGAACATAGAAGTCATCTTTGCTTACTGCTCAGTGAGAGAGTTGAAAATACATACATACATATGTACATATGTACATACATACATATTTACACACACCGTGTTTACTTTTCATTCTTCTAATTTCAGAAATGATGATGCTGTTTTAAAGTGTATTTATCCCACTTATCTTTAAATAAAATTACCATTAATTCTTGAGAATACAAAATACTAATATATCTCACAAGACAGTGATACAGTAAATGTACCATGTTCCTTTCCACAAGCTGAAATGGCTGCAGCTTTAGTTAAGAAATCAATATCTGCAGGTCATTTCTCTGTTGGAATTTAAGTTTGCAGCATGAAACACAACTGCTATATCTAACAATTAAGACAAAAATATATGACTATAATAGTACATGCATCAAGATATTGTTGTAGGATGCAAGGATAAATTGATTCATTAGTCTTAAATTCATAAACTTAAAGCATTTCAGGTTCTGGAAACAGGAAGGTTTTTGCAGTAAATTATTGCAGACAGTCAGACATTGTGACATATACATGATGTGGTCTATTCAAGCAAGAAGAAAAAGCAGATCCCTAAATACGCTGTATGCGGTGAAGAAGCATGAGTAATGCAGCCTTTGCCTTGATAAAGCAGAGGCATTTAAAATCAATTTGTAATATGACAGAGGTTGGTAAAATAGCTCCAGTAGTGGTATGATTTGCAGTGATAGTTTAATTCTATGCAAACATGAATCCAGACCCCCATATGCTGTTAAGGCCATGAGAGCCCAACCTTCTACAAGAGCAATGTGACTTCTAAGCAGCGCTCTTCTCAAAAGAAAAAGTGAAGGGAACAAAAAAATTGGCAACATACTTTTTGGAAAAGAAGGGAAATGCAATAATATTCCAAGTAGATTAGACTTGGGATGTCAACTGTGATCTATATGCTTTTCTTCGTAGACTACTTAGTATACATACTTTATTTATTAAAATGCCTGGAAGATATTTAGAATAAAAATATTGTACTCATTATTTTAAAAGATTTAATGTTTTTTTAATATAATAAAAGTACAGGATTTGCAAAATAATCAGTATGTTAATTCAAAGAAATGGAATGCAAGAATAATTTTTAAATTGTGAATTATTTTTAAAGTAATAATCTTTTATTGATCACCAAGAGGACCTTATAGGAGATAACAGATTCTTTCTACAATATATTACTCATGATCTGCATCAGTGAAATTAAGAATATCATGGCACATTTGATAAAAGTTTAATCACAAATTATGGCCCACATTTTACCTAATAACTGTTCAAGTGAGATCTAATAAAATCTTGCATAAAGCATGCACTGTAAAGAATATTCAGGCTTGGGCTAGAGAGATTGCTTAGTGGTTAAGGCACTCGCCTGCAAAACCAAAGAACCTAGGTTCAGTTTTCCCAGGGCCCACATAAGCCAGATACACAAGGTAACACATGAATCTGGAGTTCATTTGCAGTGGCTAGAGGTCCTAGCATGCCCATTCTCTCTCTCATTCACTCACTGTCTCTAAAAAAATAAAACTAAAAAAATTTAAGAATATTAAAAAAAAGAATATTCAGGCTGAAGAGATGACTCAGCTGTTAGGTGTTTGCCTGCAAAGCCTTAACAACCCAGGTTTGATTCCCCAGTTCCCATAAAGTCAGATGCACAAAGGAGCACATGCATCTGGAGTTTGTTTGGAGTGGCTAGAAGCCCTGGTGTGCCCATTCTCCCATTCTCTCTCTCTGCTTACAAATAAATAAATATAAATATAAAAAACACTCTTTTAAAAAAGAATATTTGCCGGGTGTGGTGACACATGCCTTTAATCCCAGCACTCTCAGAAGGCTGAGGTAGGAGGATCTCTGTGAGTTTGAGGCCACCCTGAGACTTCCAGGTCAGCCTGGGCTAATCTTACCTCGAAAAGCCAAAAAAAAAAAAAAAAAAAAAAAAAAAAAAAAAAATAAAGATCAAGTACCCATTACCCACAGATCATTAGAACATACTGAGAGGAGAGGAAATGTGTCAGTATGTCTTGTTCCTCACTTCCATAGACATCCTTGGCTGAATCATAATGAGCAAGACTCTTCAGTCACAGCCCTTGTCAATACTCAGGACAGGAAGAGGCTGAAATTTATTCAGACAATGAGATTCTCTGATACATAGATTTTTTTTTTTTAAGAATGCATTTGATAAAGGAGAGAGTAAGCTTCAAATCCAAAGTGAAAGAGATTTGCTTTTACGTACTGCAAAATAATACATAGGGGCCTATTGAGGTTTTATGTGTTGTGCTGGTTTGCTTTGTTAAAGCTTGGTTTTCATGTAGAAAATTAATTTTGTTTGTTCTAAAAGTATTTTAAAAGATGACCAAAATTTATGTTTTTATCAGGTGATGTATAAAGCCATTTAAAAGAGGTATGGTGGAGGGCCAGAGAGATTGCTCAATGATTAAGGTGCTTGTGCCTGAAAAGCTCAACAATCTAGGTTCGATTCCCCAGTACCCATGTAAAGCTAACTGCACAAAGTAATGTATGCATCTGGAGTTCGTTTGCAGTGGCTAGAGGCCCCTGGCACACCCATATTCTTTCTCCCTCTCCCTCTTCCTCATTGCAAACAAACAAACAAACAAAAACAGGTATGGTGGCCTCTGGCTATAATCCCAGAACTACAGAGGCTGAAGCAGAAAGATTGTTGTGAGTTTGAGACTAGCCTTGACTAGAGTAACACTCAGTCTCAAAAACAAAAACAAAAAAAAAAAAAGGAAGGTGAGGAGGAAGGAAGAAAGAAATGAATGGATTGACAAAAGGAGGAAAGGAACGAGAGAGGAAGGAAGAAAGGAAACTGTTTAAAAATATATTCTAGAGCTGGGCATAGTGGCACATATCATTAATTACAGTACTCTGGAGGAGAGGTAGGAGGATCGCCATGAGTTCAAGGGCACCCTGAGACTACATAGTGCATTTCAAGTCAGCCTTAGCTAGAGCAAAACCTGATCTTGAAAAACCAACTACATACATACATACATACATACATACATACATACATACATACATACATAAATTTTTTTTTTGAAGTAGGGTCTCGCTCTAGTCCAAGCTGACCTGAAATGCACTACGTAGTCTCAGGGTGCCCTTGAACTCATGGCAATCCTCCTACCTCTGCTGGGGTTAAAGGTGTGTTTAACCACGCCCAGCCCAAATGTATATATTCTAGAATAAGGGGGATGGAAGGAGAGGACAAGAGAAAGATTATGATCAAAACAATTTATATACATGTATAAAAATTGTCAATTAAAAAGATTAAAAAATTAAAATGTGTATACAAAAAAAACATGTTCCTTGATATCTAAGACATTCAAGAAGAGAATGTTCAGAAAAAAGGGACACACACTTTTATTTTATTAAGATGTCTGTGTCACCTTGTGCATCTGACTTACGTGGGTCCTGGGGAATAAAACCTGGGTCCTTAGGTTTCACAGGCAGGCACCTTAATTGCTAAGCCATCTCTCCAGCCTGGGACACACACTTTTCAGAGTGATCTCTTTGATTTAGAAGTTAATAGGTACAGAATAATCACAGATTCAAGGGGAAAAAAGAAAACAAGCTTCATCCATAGATAAATCATAGATGATATTTATGTGATTTAGGCTTGAAGAACGTTGAAGAGAAGTTCAGAATTCTAAGCAAAAAAATAGTACAGTGTGGAAGTGACTTTTTTTTAAAATTTGGTTTTCCGAGGTAGGCTCTCACTCTAGCTCAGGCTGACCCGGAATTTACTGTGTAGTCTCAGGATGGCCTCGAACTCTTGGAAATCCTCCTACCTCTGCCTCCCAAGTGCTGGGATTAAAAGTGTGTGCCACCACGCCCAGCCTGAAGTGACAATTTTTAAAGTTTTTATTGACAACGCAGACAACATACTATGATCATAATCCCATCCCACCACCCTCCCCTTTCCCCCTCCTGAATACCTCTCCACTGAATCCCCCTTCATTTCTTCTTTCCAACTAGTCTCTTATATTTTGATGTCATCGTTTTTTTCTCTCCTCTTATGCAGGTCTGTGTAGGTGGAATCAGCCACTGTGAGGTCATAAGTACCATGTCCACTCCTCCTCTCTATCTCTTTCTTCCTTCCTTCCTTCCTTCCTTCCTTCCTTCCTTCCTTTCTTTCTTTCTTTCTTCTTCTTTTTTTTTTTTTGGTGTTTTGTTTTTTGAGGTAGGTCTCACTCTAGCTCAGACTCACCTGGAATTCACTCTGTAGTTTCAGGGTGGCCTCAAACTCACAGTGATCCTCCTACCTCTACCTCCTGAGTGCTGGGATTAAAGGCTTGTGCCACCATGCCTGGCCTCCCTTTCTCTTTCTGCCACCTCTTCCATAATGGACCATGAGCCTTGATGGGTGTGATAAAGATGTCTCACTTAGTGCTGAACACTCCACTGTCCCTTCGCAGCACTGTGACTAGTTTTGGGTCACCACAGTGGTCATCACCATCTGAAAAGAGAAGCTTCTCTCGCCAAAAATGTGATTAGCATAATATATGGGCATAAACACAAGTAGTAGAGGGAAGTTCAGTGAGTATACTATTTAGCCAGACAACATAGTATTTTCCCCCCTAGGGTTTATGACCCCCCTGGCCATAGGCCTTTGATTAGGTTTTCAGTACCAGGTATGAATTCCCTTCTGTGAAGTGGATATGTGCCTCAAGTCCAACCAGACAGCAGCTGGTTTCCCATATAACATGACCATTAATACCACATGGTACATTTGGCCCAGCTGGCACGTTATAGAGGTGGCAGGGTCCACTTCTGGTTAAGACTGTTGATGATTTTTCTTTCCCAAAAGGCTGCATAACTTTTTCCAGCATCCCTACAGCTAGTCAACAGGGAGGAGGTCTCTAGCTCAGCTCCAGCTTGATTTCTCAGGGACCTGCAGCCCAAGCACGTGGTGTCTTTATCAATAGGGTCTTACCATCTAGATCTAGTGGGCAACCAAGAGCATCAAGGGCCTCTCTGGCCCAACAACTCACGGGAAGGTATAACACCCCTGGCACTGAAATTTTCTAGTAACAGTCTATGGCTTTTGTGAACACATGAAAGATTTTTTTTAAACTAATCACACTCTTTTTCTTTTGTTGGTGTGTATGTGTATAGTATTTGTGGTGCGTATATGTGTATGTGTGTGGTATGTATATGTGTAGTATGTGTGGTGTGTGTGCATGTGTAATATGTGTGTGTGTGTAGTATGTGTGGTGTATATGTTTCTGTAGTATGTGATGTGTGTGTGCAGTATTTGTGGTGTATGTGTATAGTATTTGTGGTATGCATATGTGTGTATGTGTAGTATGTGTGCTGTGCATATGTAGTAGGCATGTGTGTGTGTGTTTGCTAGAGCTGAGCTGGAAGCCTCCTCTCTGTTGACCAGCTGTCATAGTGCTAGAAAGAGCTATGCAGCATGCTGATGGTGAAACATCATTGACAGTCTTAACCAGCAGTGGACTCTGCAAGCTAAACAGATGCCAGCTAAGCAAACTGCTCCCACTGGTGTCACAGTGGCATGCCATGTCTATGATGGCAGTAACCAAGATCTCAGATTGGATTTGGGGCCTGCGCTGTGGGAGGGAATTCATGTCTGGTACAAGCCTATGGGTGTGATGGTCATAATCCTTAGTGGGGAGACTGCTACTCTGGTTTGGCTAAAGGATATATTATGTCCCCCAAATTTCAATATTTACATTTATGCCTGCAGCTCAGTGCAGCTCTCACTTTGGGTTAGAGAAGCTTTGCTTCACATGCCAGTGACTACTGGGGAAACTCCAAACTCATCAAAATGCTAAGAAGAGAGATCAGTGTTTCACCCTAAATGAGACATCTCTGTCACCCTCCAAGGCTCAAAGACCACTGAGGAAGAGATAGCAGAAAGAATGTAAGAGACAAAAGAATGGGAGGAGTGCTGTCAAACACTGTCATCCAGACACAAAGTGGAAATTGCATTTATGACCTCACAGTGGCTGTCTACCTGCACAAGACCTACATAATAAGAAGGCACAAACAATGACATCAAAATATATAGAGGGACTAGTTAGAAGAAGGGGAGGGGCTGGAGAGATGGCTTAGTGGTTAAGCGCTTGCCTGTGAAGCCTAAGAACCCTGGTTCAAGGCTTGATGCCCCAGGACCCACGTAAGCCAAATGAACAAGGTGGTGCATGCATCTGGAGTTCGTTTGCAGTGGCTGGAGGCCCTGGTGTGCCCATTCTTTCTCTTTCTATCTCCTTCTTTCTCTCTCGGTCTGTCTGTCACTCTCAAATAGATAAATAAAAATAAACAAAAAATTTTAAAAAATAAAGAAGAAGGGGTTCAGTGGAGGGGGGATAGGGAAGGGGGGACAAAGAAGGGTGGTAGGAGAAGATTATGCTTAGGTTACATAGTGCATATGTATGGATATTCCCCATAAACATGTTCTAAAACTTTAACTAAAATGTAGAGTGGAAAAAATATCTGTTATTTAAATACAGCTGGTGATTTTTCAACAAATAAAAGATTTTCTATTTGAATTTATTTTCTTTATGATAGTTTAAATTGGTAAAAATTAGGGTTGGGTATGTAGCTTAGTGGTTGAGCACCTGCCTAGCATGTGCAAAATTAATGAATAAATAACAATTTATAATTTGTTAAGTCTGATGTTAACTGTGTTAAATTGTATGTATGTGTAGGAAAATGATTATAAACTATTACAAGCTGAAATGGAACCCTAATTTCATGATTATATGAGAGCAGAATGAGCCACCCTATAATATGTTCCTTTTGCATAAAAATTTTTGAAGGTAGTTAAGAGCAGATTACATGGAAACTCTGCCCTTCCCCATCTGCCCAAAGACTCTGAGTTGAACTGATAATTGAGTTCTTTTCCTCTCTACCAAAAATTACAAATGTTGATCACTAAAGGTAATTTTTTTCACTAGGAGCAATTTTATTTATGAATTGACTTTCCGTTTTTTGAGACAGATTGTTCTAATGTTACTAGTTCTCCTGAGTGGTAGTATCAAAGATCTGTGTGACCATTTCTGGATCTAAAGACAGCTTTGTCTACCTCACCATCCTGGAAATGGAATGAGAGGAATCTTTTTAAATGTGCAAGCAAAGAGAGGGAGAGAGAGAATAGGCACACCCGGGCCTCTAGCCACTACAAATGAACTCCAGATGTACGCACCATTTTCTGTATCTGGCCTTATGTGGGTACTGGGGAATCAAACCCAGGCTGTCAGGCTTTGCAGGCAAGGGCTTTCACAGCTGAGACCTCTCTAGCCCCAGAGGAACCTTTACTAGCTTTTGTCTCCCATTTATTTGCCTTTTCAAAATTTGTCACTTTAAAGACTCAAAGACCTGTTGTTTACTTGCCACCTCTCTAAAAGTTTATTAGTCTTTTTTGAAGAGATTAAAAATATGCCCAAACCCGAAGCCATCTCTTATAATTACTCATTCTCTGAGTATCTCCTATTTAGATATGAAGCATATATGTTCCACATCTGTGTGCTTTCTTGTTGATAACCTGTCTTTTGTTATAAGGATTCATTTCAACTAAGAAATCAGAAGGACAGAGGCAAAATTATTTTCTGCTCTTCCTATGTGATAAAGTACATATTTATAATCAGAACAATGTAATATTGGTATCAAACTTGTTGCTAGCATGTGAGAAGTTTTAGACATAGCATAATTGGAAGCTATTGCTTTCAATTAGTAATTCCTGTAAATATGTCCAGTAAAGGTATATACTGATTTCCTTTGAATTTTTCTCTTAAAACAATAAATTATGATGATGATGTAAACCGAATTGAAGTCTTTCAAATAAATAATGAAAATTAGTTTACAGAAAGGCAAACTATTGTTTGCAGGTAGGAAATAATAACCTGAAAAGAGAGTGCTTCTGGGATGGAGAGATGGCTTAGTGGTTAAGGCACTTGCCTACAAAGCCAAAAGACCCAGGTTCGATTCCCCAGAACCCACGTAAGCCAGATGCACAAGGGGGTGTATACATCTAGAGTTCGTTTACAGTGGCTGGAGGCCCTGGCACACCTGTTTTCTCTCTCTCCCTGTTTCTGTATCTCTCTCTCAAATAAATATATAAAAAAAAATAAAATATTAAAAAAGTGATGGCTTCTTTTATGGTATCTTTATTGTTTTTCTATTATAATATTTGCTCCTTATCATGCCCTTTTTGAAACATGCATTTTTTAAGTTTTTTAAAAAGAATTCTGAGGACCTATTCATTTGCTTTGAATAATAGAAACTACTTCTGACAATTCACTTTTTTGACTCCCATTTTCCACTATAATCTTCTACAAACTTGTGCTAGAAGTATCAGAAGTGGCAGATTGATTTCCCTGTATCAGTGACTGTAAGATTTGTTTTTTTGACATTGATCCATGGAAGGGGCAAAATATCACGTTTCCTATAAACACCATTTCTTTTACTTTCCAACTAAGAAAGAAGTGCCGTTGGATAAACATAGGATAAGGGAGTGATATAAACAACAATTTTGCTTTAAAATGATCCTCAACTAATATTAGTCTTACTTTGAATTGAATTCCTCAATAAACCTAATTACATGGTAGGTTTAGTTCATGCACAACAAAATGTAGTAAGTCCTAGAAACTTAGCAGTACATAAAGATTACTAAATGTTTTAAATTTCCAAAGTGAGTTTTAAAAATTACATGTTACCATGAGAAGTAAATGAAAAGAATTATGAAGTTGCAAGACCATGGTAACTTCTGTGCCTTCCCTTCTAATGATCTCGATACAAACTGGAAACAGCATCTATTATTTTGCTCGGTTTCTCTAAAGCTTTGAAACTCATGACAATATAAATGACATATCAAATTATGATGGCAAAGATTCTGAATGCTGGGCTAGGCTAGGGTTGAAAAACCAAACAAGGATACTACTTTCTAGAGAAACCACAAAACTCATAAATTTAAGTTTCTACTGCATCTCCTCATCTGCTTTAGACCATCTTAATTTGCTTAATTCAGACAAATTGAGATTTGGTCTTTCTTTAGTCCTACCCAAAAGTGTTTTCATTTTCCTTACAAAAAGAAAAAAAAAAAAAAGGAATACATTCAAGAAAATCAATGCAAATATATATCAACTCTTGGACAGTTTTCCAAGATTCAACCTGGCTTCCTCTTTTTGACAATATATTTCTCAATATTTTATTTATTTATTTGAGAGAGAGAGAGAGGAAGAGGGAGGGAGAGGATGAGTGCACCAGGGCCTCTAGCCACTGCAAAGGAACTCCAGATGCATATGCTACCGTGTGCATCTGGCTTAGATGAGTACCAGGGAATTGAACCTGGGTCCTCAGTCTTCGTAGGCAAGTGCCTTAACTGCTAAGCCATCTCTCTGGCCCCTTAGCAATATTTTTAACCTTATATACAGCTGTGGCTGATACTTAGCAAGCTTGTACGAATTTGAGTATTCAATTTGAGTAACAAATACTTATTTGTTAACTACTTAGGCGCCCTGATTACTCCAGACTCAGAATTGTGGAATCCATTCTTCTTTGACCAAAGAAATTATGCAATTAAGCTTGTCGTTAGACTGCACATCTGAGAGAAACTGCCTACCACATCCAGAGCCTTCTGAGAGACACTTTCACAGGCAGTCCTTTAAGCAAAACCAAATTCAGGGATGCTTATTCAACAGCTGCTGGACCAGACCTGGCTGCCCGCTAATAGTGGGATAGTTTGAAAAATCAACTGCAAGGAGCCTATTATAAATCCCAAGGAAGGCTTTCCTGTGGTGGGCTACTACCATGCAATATCATGCTGCATCTATGCTGTGTTGCCATTTTATGTACAGAGTTAAAGAAAACTAAAGTCAATACCAACTTGTCTATAATGGAAGTTGAGAAAAGTGTTGAAAATATTGAGTGATCTTATACATGCTGAACTCAAGCCTCCTTTACCATATCAGTCAGCATCATCAGTGTGTTCCAGGGAGATTGTAAACCCCAAAGAAGCCTGCCAAGTCTTGACCTCTGGAGCCTGATGGTGTCATCTTATAGCATAAAAGAAAGAGTTTGAATAAGTGATTAAATTGAAACCTTAGGATGGGGAGATCATCTAGATGATCTGGATCAGACTCTCAATGCAATGGTAACTGCCCTTCTCAGAGGGAAGCACAGGGGAGTTTGACTGCAGGAACAAAAGAATAGAAGTGTGATGAAACAGAGAGATCTTTGATGCAACAGTGCTGGCTTTGAACATGCCAGAAAGGGCCATCAGCCAAGAACTATAGGAGTGTCGTTCTAAAAGCTGGAAAAGCCAGGAAGGCAAGTCCCCCGCCACCCAAAACATCACCAAAGAGCATGGCCCTGCCAATGATTTTGGACTACTGACCCCAAGAACTGAGAAAGAATAAATATGTGTTGATGTACATTGCCAAGTTTGTAACAAAGAATGGATCCACCATAGCAAACGAACACAGAGACACACGCACAGATCCCACCTCTGTGGTGAGAACGAGAGATGCACTTGGTGGATTTTCCTTTTCCTCCCCACTAACTAGATTTATGTACTTATTTAATGTAGACGTAACACGTTGATAACTAGGGATATATCCTGCAAAAATGATTGATTGTAAGGTCTTTTTATCTTCAACTGGAAAGCAAATATTAGAAACGACTAATGTGAACTGGGACTATCACTGAGATTAAAAATGTATACACAAAGGGCTGAAGGGATGACTCAACAGTTAAAGGGCCTTGCTTGCAAAGCTTGATGGCCTGAGTTTGATTCCCTAGTACCCACATAAAGCCAGATGCACAAAGTAGCACATGCATCTCGAGTCTGTGTGAGGGCAAGAGGTCTTGGAGTGCTGATGGCCTCTGTCTCTTAAATAAATAAATAAAAACAAAAAAGTATACACAAATGTAAAATATGTGTATGCACATCAAATCTATTAAACAGTCTTAAAAAACTAGTAGAATGTTTTAAAGTTACATTCTTTATATACTTTATAGTTAATTCAGAAATTTATTTGATCATTTATTTTCAGTTTATAAGAGCTATCCACCTAAGGAGTTTAGATGTAGACTTATCTTTGTATTTATTTAAATCAACACTGGAGCCTAAATTTTGTTTTCTTTCAAAGCTACATTTCTGTTGTTCTTGTTTTAGGTTTTCAAGGTAGGGTCTTGCTCTAGCTCAGGCTGATCTGGAATTCTATAATCTCAGGCTGGCCTTAAACTCACAGCAACTGGATTAAAGGTACATGCTGCCTCTCTTGGCAGTGCCCAGGGCCTCTAGCCACTGCAAACAAACTCCAGATGCATGCACCACTTTGTGCATCTGGCTTTACATGGGTAATGGGGAATCGAACTCAGGTTGTTAGGCTTTATGGGTAAGCACCTTAACCGCTGAGCCATCTCTCCAGCACTTTCAAAGCTATTAGATTGAGAAGAATCTACCATTTGTGAGACAAAACTAGGCAGTGGTTTTATTTTCCTCTGTAGTTCCTCATGTATCTTTCCAACCCCACCCCCACCCCCACGTGAGTCAGCTTTCTGTCACACTGACAACCTGAGACAATCAGCTTTGAGGGAGGGAAGATTCAGTGCAGCTTAGGGTTTCCCAGATTTCATTCTATGGTTTTTTTAGCCTATTGCTTTGGACCTGCAGCAGCACGGTCCAGCACCCGGGGACTGCGTGGCAGAGGAGGCCTGCTTACCTCAAGGAAACCAGAACACACAGGGAGAGGAAGCAGCCAAGTCCCAATATCCCCTTCAAGGCCATTACCCCTATGACCTATCTTCCTCTCACTATATTTCACCTCTTACAATTTGCATCACCTCTTGATAGACCACAGCCACCATGCCTACATACATGGGAGACCCAAACTATACCTATTGGAAGTGATAACAAAATACAGTTTCTGCGAGGAGGGCAAGCTAGTAGCAGCGTTAGGTTAGGAGGATCACCATGAGGTCAAGGAAAGCCTGAGACTACGTAGTGAATTCCAGGTCAGCCTGGGCTAGAGCAAGAACATACCTCAAAAAACAAAACAACCAACCAAAACTCCCTTGTGCAGAGGGGAAGCGAGTATTACCCTTCAGGCCTCAGTGGATCGGGTCAGCTTGGGGAGGCTGATAGGAGTGGAGGCCATTTAGTGGTAGGCAGGCTGGAGACACAGACATGTGTGAAGATTTTTTTGCCAAGACAGTATGACATAATTATCTTGTGTCACAAATTACCTTGCTCTCATTTCTACCTGTTCTGGGTTGGCAAGGGAGAATGCCCATTTGGTTTATGCTCCTGGAATGAAAGGAATGTTACTCTTACTGAGACACCAGCCCAGCGGCTGTCAGCCTATTCTTCATTTGATGTCTGTGGACTCTGGGGGATTGTGGTGAAGCTGGGCCTCCAAGCTGGCAAAGCAAAAAGTGTTCACTCATGGGATAGAAATGGTGACAAATATCATGAACTTGGGAGAGGGGAGCTACATGGCTGTGGAAAATAGCCAGTTGAAAAGCACACAGAGGGTTGGAGAGATGGCTTAGCAGTTGAGGTGTTGTCTGCAAAGCCAAAGGACCCAGGTTCGATTCCTGAGGACCCACGTAAGCCAGCTGCACAAAGGGGCGCATGAGCCTAAAGTTCATTTGCAGGGGCTGGAGGCCCTGGTTCACCCATTCTCTCCCCACACCCTCTTTCTCAAATAAATAAGTAAATAAAAATTTTAAAAATTGGAAAAGAAAAGCAAGCAGCAAGCAGATGTACTGTAGAGGAAATTGGTGCAGTTAGAAGCACAATTTTTTTAGCATGCACACAGCCTTGCAGATAGCATGCAACCTATTAGCATGCAACTGTAAATACAACAAACTGTGGTAGGGCAGGGTGGTAGACCTCACTCTTTCCAGATTGCCAACGAGAAGAATGAAGTTGTGAACAGTACACCATTCATGGTCAATGTCTTCATGGTGTCGTGTTCTACTATTCAAAAACCCATTGAAGGTGATTTTCTATGATTAGCACTAAAGAGTTAATTAGCCATGAAATTTAAATAATTAGGACTTGTGGAGTGAGGATTCAAACAAACAAACAAACAAACAAACAAACCCAACAAAATTATTTAGGGCATGTGGCAAAGAAATCTCCAAGCTTTATATTCTTCATAAATTCCAACTTTTGAGGCTAGAGAGATCAGAGATGGCTCAGCAGTTAAAGGCACTTGCTTGCAAAGATTGATGGCCAGAGTTTGATTCCCCAGTACCTACATAAAGCCAGATGCATAAAGTGGCCCATGCATCTAAAGTTTATTTGCAGTGGCAGGTGGCATGTCCATTTTCTTTCTGTCTGACTCTCTCACTCTCTGTCTCTCTGATAAATAAATAGCTAAATATTAGAATATAAATCCCAACTTCTTTAGAAATGCTTATTTATCAGGTAGACAAAAGGAGCAGCAAACTGTCAGATCATATAGAACACTCTTGGTTTTAATGGATCTCACAATTTGGATTAAGAAAAGTTGAATTCAAACTGTGCTAATGTATTTGTATTTTTATTCTAAATGGTGTGTTGTACATCCCATGGCTGTAGAAACCACTTTGTCCTTTAGAGTGAGTTTATGTATCATATAAACCCTGCTTCTGCATAATTAGTGTTATTTTCCAAACAAGCAAAAAAAATCTTAAATAATGATGCTAGATTAACTATGAAGACACCTCATCACATTTTAAAAGCACTATGTAGCTAACCGACTTTAAAATACAAATAACAGAGTTGGAGAGACGGCTTAGTGGTTATGGCACTTTCCTGCAAAGCCAAAGGACCCAGGTTCAATTCCCCAAGACCCATGTAAACCAGATGCACAAGGGGGCACACACATCTGGAATTTGTTTGCAATGGCTGGAGGCCCTGGCATGCCCATTATCTCTCTCTCTCTCTGCCTATTTTTCTCTCTCAAATAAATAAAGAAAAATAAAATATTAAAAATACAAATAACATTTAAAAAGATTTATGATATACTTAAAGGAAAATTCTTCATGAAACCCAACAATATGTAGAACAAATAAAACACCAATAAAATGGAAAAAAGCAAAGATTAAAAGTATCACTTGGACCCACTTGTGACCCCTTCTGTTTTTCAGGAGCTCTGCCTTCTTCCCTTGAGCTCTATAACAAACTCTATAATAAACCCTTCTTTTTTGTTGTTGTTTTTATGTGGTAGGGTCTTGCTCTAGCTCAAGTTGATCTGGAATTAGTCTCAGGCTGTCCTTTAACTCATAGCAATCCTCCTACCTCAGCATCCCCTAGTGCTGGGATTAAAGGCATGCCTGGCAGAGAGAGAGAGAGGGATCAGGAGAGAGAGAGAGAACAACAATATAAATATGGGCACACCAGGTTCTCCACCCACTGCAAACAAACTCCAGACGCATGCACCACTGTGCATCTGGCTTTATGTGAGTACTGGGGAATCAAAGTTGGGTGGTTAGGCTTCACAGACAAGTGCTTTGACCACTGAGCCATCTCTCCAGTCCTGAAGTAAAAGTAAAATTTTATTGAAAAAAGATTGTTATAATTAAATTATTGTATTTACCCTGGTAAAAACCTCAAGTTTCTCTTTCATGATTAATGTAGCCTTTATTGCTTCTTCTCATTTTTTGCTCTCTTGCCCCATGCATACATGCATGGCTCTAAAACCTTTCTAAACTTCAAAAAAAAAAAAAAAATCAAATACTAGGCATCCTGCTTTTAGATACCTTTAGAGTTATTGGATAAGCATTATTTAATATCCTAATTAGAAAATAATCTTACTTGTGAGCAAAATATTGAATTATCTAGATGCTAGTAATCATATCTATACCATTTTGATAGCCAAGTCAGTAAATATGATGCCTTAACAGTTTGATAACATAAATTTATGGTTAGGATTTGGAAGATGTGGACCCACATCTATTTACCTCCAATAGGGCATCACAACAACCAAAGAAGTGATTCCACCCAGGTCTCAGCTAGCGAACCAGTAAGGTTGTTGGGGTTGCTTACAGGAATATGAATGAGGGATGTTCATAGGAACATGGATTATTGGCAGCTGAGTCACTGAAAAGCCCACCCCAGCATTGGTAACAACTCAGGTGAGCTACATCCACAGAGCTCCCTACACAACTTGCAGGAAGTTTGGCTGATTCTAGAGTCTCTTCTTAGAAATTGTTTACAGCTTTAATAACCGTGGGGAGAGGCCTCAGGGATCTACAACTTTCATAAGCTTCCTGACCCTTGTAAGTTTCTAAGTCTCTTTCCTCCTTTTGAGGGGGGGGGAATGTTTCATTTTGGAGGATATAGCTACATGATAAGTATTAATTCAGGTAGTGTTTTTTTTTCTATGTGCAAAATACCTGCCTTGGGCCATGATTTTTGAAAGCAAATTTATTTTGTGAACAAACATTTTGATATTTAATTTTAACCAAATGATTATCAAAAAATGTGTTAACTTCATGCCATTTCCCAAAATTGGAGTTTAAGAAATTTTAATAGTATAAGGTTTTAACAACTAAATGATTTTACTTATGTTCAACTTTATACTACACACACACACACACACACACATGACTTTTTCAAGTTAGTGGGCTACTATTCCATACTTTATGCACCGCTATTTCTGTTTATCCATTTGTATGCTTTTATGTTTCATAAATCATTTTAAAAAGAAAATGCTAGTGAAACTCAAAATATTGACATTCTCTTTGGGACTAAAAAACAATGGCAATCACTAATGTTTGGCATCTCTAGAGTCTGCCTTACATGAGTATTGGTAGTTTAGATGTTTTTTTGGTAACTTGTTTCCTTTTTAGGCATAATTCTAGCTCATATTTATTTGTTTCCATGTATTATTTTGTGCAAGGATGGTGACTAGACCTGAGTCACATATGATTAAAGTTTATACTACAGGTTAAAACTAAAGATCTCCATAGCACCCAATAAACTTCTGGCAACAGAATATGTCTGCCGAAGCCTCAGGAACCTCATAGCACCATACACAGGTACACTGCATTATTAAAGATATTCCCACATGCTATTTCCCTTTGTAACTTAAGTTCACAGTTTCATTATGGGAGCTAAGAACTGGTTAGAACTGTAGTAGCTTGAATACTTAAAATTTTATTTGATATTGGTCCTTACATGATAGTCAACACAGTATAAGTTTAAGAAAGAAAGAAAAAAAAAACCCAGACTATTCTTGATGGTACTGGCAGAAATATAAACATCAGGTGTGGAGGACATAGCTCAGTGGGACAACATATGCTTAGCATGGTCCAGCTTCCATCCCTAGCATCAATCCCTTCCCACCTCAAAAAACAGTAAAGAAACAAAATCTAAGCATCAAAAGGCTGACCCTCTCTGAAAACTCTAACTTTCTAACCTTCCCTAGGAAGCCTTCTGGAGTCAACGTGCTCTCATAGACATGCTTTCTTCCTTCATCCTTTTGCGCTACCTCATAGTTCAGGCAAGTGTTTTGTTTGCTAAAAACCAAATCACACCATCTCTACTATCCCGTGTTAAAAACAGAATTTCTTTCTCGCTATGCTTGTATGACTCACGTATGGCAGGCCATCAGTGTTGGCTGAAATGAGCCTAGCTCCAGGAAGTACTACTTTCTAAGAGGAGGTGCACTTCTAATAAGAGGCACTTTCTCAGGGGCTACTCAGCAAATGTCAAGCCTTTTAAACGTCCGCCTCGAAAAATCTGACACTGGCAATATTAACCTTTAGAAGTCATATTAGCATTTACTTGAAGGCTATGTTTTGCAGTGAAAAACAGGCTACATCCAGAGTCTAATAACTTCCATTCCACCAACACAGGTTTAATAAAAATGTAAACTGGATTGATAAATTATCAAAATCCATAAGCTTCCAGCTTATTATTCTAGTCTCTAGCAAAGCACATATTCCCTAGTTAATCTCCTGTTCCCAATGATCTGTGCTCACTCCATCATCTCTGGAATCCAGTCACATCCATTACAGCATGAGCTCTTACCACTTGCAGAAACGAGTACCCTTCACCCGCCCAAATCCTCAGGTACCTGGGTGGCGCCAGCTCTCATTGCATCACCAAGTAAAAGCTTATTTTAAAACCCGACATTTCAGTTGAAAGATTTGCACTATTTGAAAACATGGCACAAATAAGAAACCTTGAATCAGAAGCAGTTCAATCACACTTCCTCTGTGTCTAACAAGCCATTATCCATCCTCACCACCTTGCAAGGTACTTGGAGCTTTTAAGAGAGGGCTGAGGCACCAAACTTTGTATAGCCCCATGGCCCAATCGTGCTGTGAAAGATTTATTAACACTGTAAAGCTGAAGGTGATGAAGACTCAAACTGAGACATAGGATCAGTAAGTGGTTCTGAAGTTCTGTGAAGGAGATCAATGAGGTCTAAGGGGGCAATCCCAAGGTGGGCTCATAGCCTTGTTTGCCACCATAAGATGACACCCTTAGGTGAGGAACAGCCATGGAAGAGCTATGAGCAGCCAAGGTTACATGGGCACAATCAGCAGGAAGAGTAAAATACTCAAGAGAGAAAAAGAGACTAAGAGAGAGGTCTGAGGACCCTAGAGACAAATTGGTCTCTGTTTCATAGTTATTCTTTCTTTCTTTTTCTTTTATTTGTGGAAATTGTGTGGATAAGTTTGCATTGCTTGTGTTGCAATTTGCTATTATTTATTTACTTATTTATTGCTCACGGAATTCTACATGGACCAACAGCAGAACATATAGACAATAAAACAGAAATCTACAAATGAAACATAAATTGTCTATAATTTCATAGAAGGAATAGATTAAATTTGACAAGATCAAGACCGAGAAGAGAAATTAAAGTGAAAAAGTACATATTTTAAGATTGTATATATTTGTTATATAGGAGCCATGGACCTATATAAGGACTTCCTGGAAATTATGAGAAAGATAGACATGATAAAATTTTATTTTTTCTATTGGTTTAAACCAGGGATTCTTAAACTGGGCTCATGTCATTCTTAATTTATTAGCTTCAGGGGGTCTTTGAATATGTTGAACTTGTATCCCAAATGTCATCTAAAGAGATTTGTTTTTGAAAAAAGTACTCAAACTTATTCACACTACAATAAGATTCTTGAAGGAGTTTATAGTCTAAAATGTTATAAACTACTGAAAGAATTGGTGTTTACTTTACAAACCAATGTCATGTATGATTGAAGGCCCAGAATGATTAAGTGCTAGGTCAAAATTAAGAATCTAAGCACTGAATTTAGAATCAATATATTTTCTTTGGCCCATGCGGTGATTTCAACAAAATGGAATCACTAAAGTTTAGAATTTGTGTTTTAAGTCTTAAAAAATGAAAAATTTGGGCTGGAGAGCTGGCTTAGTGGATAAGGCCCTTGCCAGCAAAGCCTAAGGACCCAGGTTCAATTCTCCAGATCCCACATAAGCCCGATGCACATGGTGGAACATGCATCTGGAGTTTGTTTGCAGTGGCCAGAGGCCCTAGCATGCCCATTCTCTCTTTCTCTCCCTCTCTCTCTCTAATAAATAAATAAAAATAAAATATTTTTCAAAAATGAAAAATTTGCCAGGTATGGTGGCACACCTTTAGTCCCAGCATTTGGGAGGCAAAGGTAGAAGGATCACTGTGAGTTTAAGGCTACCCTGAGACTACATAGTAAATTCCAAGTTAGCCTGGACTACAGTGAGAAAAAAATGAAAAAAAAAATCAAAATTGTGTGGCCAAGCAATGGTCCCCTAGTTTTTGCTCAGCATTCCCAATATGGGTTGAGTATCTTTGATCTAAAAATCCCAAATGCTCCAAAATCTTAAACTTTTTATGATGTACAGATATGACATCATCACATGTGGAAAATTCAACCCTGGGTCCCATGTGATGGCGGCAGTCAAAATGCAGTTCATATTTTAAAAGTATAGTACATTAATTTCATGCTAAGTATACAAGTAGATCTCCATGTTTAGACTTGAGTTCCATCCCTAACATAACTCCTTATGTATTTATAAGTATTCCAAAATCTGGAAAAAAAAAACTCCATTACCATTCATACATCTCTTCCCAAGTTTTTCTGGTGAGAACACTCAATCTGTACTTCCTAATCCCTTTGCTTGCTTATTTTCTTCCTGGATCTTATAGATATTTGTGTTTCATAGTCCCTAATGGAATAATTTGTACAATACTCATACCTGAGTCTATGTTTTCTTCCAATTTAGAATGGATTCTACTGATCCAATGGTTCTTTTTTCTTTTTCTTTTCTTTTTTTTTTTTTACTTTTTTTTTTTTTGAGGCCAGAGCAGGGGTACAGGGTCTCATGTAGTCCAGGCTATCCTCAAGCTCAATATGTAGCCACAATGACCTTGAACTCCTTATCCTCCAGCTTCTACCTTCCAAGTGCTAGGATGACAGGTTTGTGCCACTATACCTGGATTAAATTGGTGGATGAAATCTGAATGGCGATCCTTCCTTTATAAGGTCTTATTATTATAATTACTGTTATTAGTATCGAGACAGGGTCTTGCTTTGTACCTAGGCTGGTCTAGAGCTCACTGTCCTCCTGCCTCAGCTTTGCCCAACTGTTGAGATAATAGGAGTGCACCACCCAAGGTTTTGCAACTCTGTGCTTACTAAAAGGCTGCTGTCAGATGTTCAGATTTGCCTTCTGCTATCATTTATCTTCTAAGTTAGATTAGACACTTCTATGAATAATAAATGATGCTTACTTGACTTTTTCATGAGCACATGTACTCATAATTCTTTTATATTTTATATATGTTTGAATTCATTCAATAAACATTTCTTGAGAATATACCATACACAATATTCTTTTTCAGTTATGGATGTACATATGCATATATACATACATATATATGCACATACACCTATATGTATATATATGCTGGCAAAATAGTTACCAATTTAAATCTGGGGGTGATGGCACACATCTTTAATCATGGTACTTGGGAGATATGATAATAGATTTCCAAACATATGATGAAGTTAAATGTCTCTGTTTTATGTGGCTCTTTAAAAAGCAGAATCCATTATGTTTGCCCCTAAACAGAATCACTGAGCTCTCCCAGCTAAAGTTCATTAAATTACTCATGCCTATTTATTACTTTTCTGTGCATTAGAAAGAACTTTGAAAGAACTATGTTTCTTTTCTGCTTAGTTGTAGCTCACAAATACTGGCTGATGTACTGGCGATATTACTCTGGTATGCTGCTTTCTCCTACCTGAGGTTGATCTTGAGAGTGTAGTCGTATCTGGCTACTCCACTGCTTATAACCCAACAACTGCTTCACCAACTTCTAGTTAAACCAAACCCTTTATTTGGTTTTCATGTGCTTTATGGGATAGTCCTACTTCTGCCTCTGGGTTCATGTTTGCCATTCTCCCTTTTGCTCACTAAAGGGCAGCTGAGCTGGCTTCTGGCAGATGTCCTACAGAAGGCCAAGTCAGCTCCTGCTGTCCACCTCCTATGCATATCATTTCCTGGACTAGCTACAAACCTCCTTAGTCTTTGGCCAATTCTTGTTAGATTTCTAAAGAAACTTCATGTCCTTAATAAGATACTTTCTGACCATCTAACTCTCCTTTCTCATGACAATGCCTGTCTCCCTTTGTTAATGATGCCCTTGTTTGTTTGTTTGTTTGTTAGTTTGAGGTAGGGTGTCACGCTACCCCAGGCTAACCTGGACTTTACTCTGTAACCCAGGGCAGCCTCAAACTCATGGTGATCCTCCTACCTTAGCATAAGTGTTGGGATTAAAGGTGTGTACCACCACACAGGTCTGATCAGCCTTCCCCACTGCTTGATCACTGT
Organism: Orientallactaga sibirica; assembly: GCA_036365145.1. Taxonomy (NCBI): domain Eukaryota; kingdom Metazoa; phylum Chordata; class Mammalia; order Rodentia; family Dipodidae; genus Orientallactaga; species Orientallactaga sibirica. The sequence goes on along the minus strand of JAEOAD010000004.1, from coordinate 4,184,508 downwards.
CTTGTATATTTGCTTGCTATCTTTCTCCTCAACCATACTATTCCTAGGGCAGGGTATCCTGTCTTTTACTCATCTGAGTGCCTGGGACAGGATAGGCTAAAAAAATCTTTGAATGAATGAATGAATGAATGAATAAATAAATAAATGAAAATAGTGCTTAACAATCTAAATATATGACCCATAGCCAGGTGAGGTGGTGCAAGCCTTGAACCCCAGCACTTGGGAGGTAAAAGCAGGAGGATCAGAAGTTCAAGTTCATAAAAAGAAGTTCCCAATCATCCTTATCTACATAATAACTTCCAGGCCAGCCTGGCTTATATAAGACACTGTCTCAAAAAAGAAATAAAATGAAAAATAAATAGATAAACTAAGTTATGACATGCAGTTCTGTTTTCTGACACATGATAGCTGCGCATGAGGGGAGTTGACTACATAAGAGCAGTGATGGACTTCCTTTAAGTCTATCGCTGTGTTTTAGAGGGTTTTGCTTAAGCATAGTCTTGACAAAGGAGCAACCCTCTTACCTGGCACATATCATTTTAATAGAAAATGAAAGTTAGGGATGTGGCTCAGTGGTAGAGCACTTGCTAATGCACAAGGACCTGCATTTGATTCCCAGCATGGCCAAGAAAATACTACATAAATAAAAACAGTAAAATACATCAAGAGATGCTTTATTTATTATTCCTGGCACAATTCACTGTCTACTTAAAAAAATATTTGCTGAGCCTGGAGAGATGGCTTACTGGTTAAGGTACTTGCCTGTGAAACCTTAAGGACCCAAGTTCAGTTCCCCAGTACCCACATAAGTCAGATGCACAAGGTGGTGCATACTTCTGGAGTTTGCTTGGAGTAGCTAGAAGTCCTGGTGCATCCATTCTTTCTTTCTCTCTCTAACAAATAAAATAAAAAGGAAAAAAATGAAATTTGGGCTGGAGAGATGCCTTAGTGATTAAGGCACCTGCCTGCTAAGCCTAAGAAAGCCGGTTCTAATCTCCAGGTCCCATGTTTAGCCAGATGCAAAAGTAATGCAAGGGCACAATGCCACACTTGCCCACAAGGGGCCACACGCATCTGGATTTCATTCACAGCGGCTGAGGGGCTGCTGGCGCACCCATTCTCTATCTGTCTCCCTCTCCCTTTGACTCTCTCTGTCTCTTTGTGTGTCTCTCTCCAAAAAAAATAAAAGTGAAATTTTAAAAAATATTTGCTGGCTTCAGGGAAAACATATTTACAAGAAATGCTAATAGAAAAGAAACTGTTTGGAAATCTTTAAATCAACTTCCAGTTCCAAAGGGATAGACAATAATTATTTTAAATCTTACAAATTTGTATTTGATGAGAGGAAAAATATTTTGGCCTGGTGATATGCAGGAAATATGCAATGCATACTAATGCTTGAACTGCACATGGTTGGTAGGGCAGGAAAATGTATTTTCTAAAGATAAGACTCCAGAGATCTTTGTAATTTAACTATAAGAAATAACACATAAAATCATGTTTTCTCTGGAGGAGCTAATCAATTTTTATTGAAAATGAAGAAATAATCTATTTTAACAAATAATCAAAGGTCAGTTTGTGGGGCAGACAGTAAAGAACAGTTCAAGTACATATGGCAAAATAAAATGCTCAATGCTGCATATGTAAGGAAGGCTCAGAAGATACCACTAAGACAAAAAAGAAAATTCAAAAGGATAACAAAAAATGATTATAAGACACATGTATTGTTTTAGTGTGAAAGAAACATTCTTTTTTGTAATATGAAACTAGTCTGAACTTGTCCCTAAATCTACATGGAATTACAACTTCTACTGAATGTACAACAGAATAAAGTAACTTTGAGGGATCTGGGAGTTACGAGGAAGAAATCTCCATATTTGCCTTGAATGCCAATGAATGTTAAATTCATAAAACTGACTAGTAATAGCACCTGCATTTGTATAATACTTTATACTTATGGACACTTTCAAATACATTATCTCATTTGGTTTTCAAAATAGCCCTTGGGAAAATCACAATACATTCAGCAGTATTTTACTGATAGAGAAAGGTTAGGGCAGGCTCAAAGTCACTGAATACTGAGCTGAAAAAAATAAAATCCTTCTCTCTGCAGTTTAACTCTAGTTTATTTAGGACCAAAATCTCTAATTCCACGGAGAACCTTCTTAGGCCTTCAAATACCCAGGGAGGCTCAACACATCAACTTATATTTCCACTAAGAAGTGAAGGAGAGATTGGAGTTCCTGGGAAAGACTTTGAGAAAGGATGGAATTCCCAAAGCTCCTGAAGAGGAATTTCCTGTACAGGAGGGAGAAGATCCCTGGAAGGAAGAGAGAGCCTTTGAAGAGAAACTTTATTTTGTTCACAGGTCACCAGGAGGCCACCCTGTCCTGTCCTCATTGTGCCAGTGACCATCACTCATGAGGAAGTGTATTTGTGTTGTTGAAATTTATCATCTGTGTTAATTTTCTGAAATAATGAATCAAGCCATGATTTAATGTTGCTAATGGCATTTAAACTGAGATGTGGAGTGAGTAGGAATTAGCTAGCTAAGGAAGAGGGGAGCTATACCTTCCTGGCAGAAGAGGTATGAGCAGCAGAGGCAAAAGGTTTGCCTCATGTCATTACTATGTGCCAGAATAATCCACTGGGATAGTAATTTTTTGTTTCTCCCCCCACATTTACAGATGAATCAGAAGCAGAAGAATGGCTTTATTTTCTCCTTTGTAGCCCTGTCTATTCTTTCTAAGTGTCAGAGCAAATGAAGACCTGGGCTTGTTGTGCAGAGTTAAGAAAGTGGTGTTCTGGGGCTGGAGAGATGCGTTAGCAATTAAGGTGCTTGCCTACGAAGCCTAAGGAACCATGTTCAACTCTCCAGATCCCACGTAAGCCAGACGCACAAGGTGACATTAATGCAAAGTCATGCATGTGGACAAGGTGGCGTATGCATCTGGAGTTCATTTGCAGTGGCTGGAGGCCCTGGCACACCAATTCTCTCTCTCTCATAAAAATATACAAAAAGGGCTGGAGAGATGGCTTAGAGGTTAAAGCACCTGCCTGCTAAGCCTAAGAACACAGGTTCCAATCTCCAGGTCCTGCATTTAGCCAGATGCAAAGTGACCCAAGGACGCAATGCCACACTTGCCCACAAGGGAGCACACACATCTGGAATTTCTTCACAGCGGCTGAGAGGCTGCTGGCATGCCCATTCTCTGTCTCCCTTTCCCTCTCCCTCTATCTCTCTCTGTGTCTCTCTCCAAAAAAATAAAATAAAATAAAAGTGGTATTCTGTAAAAGAAGATAGAATAATAAAGGGAGACAGACTCTGCAACCCTAAGGTCAGGGGCTGAACCTGACAGAAGCTGGATCACAATCTTTGAGCTGGGAGGGATGAACTTAGGACTACTGGAAGTAGCAGACCTGCTCCTGATGTCATCTTGGAAGGTGTTGAAGTGCCATAAAGAAAGGCTGGGCCCAGTTACCAAAGACTGCAGCCTTCATAGTGGTGTCAGTCCCCAAGTGTGTTACCAGGAGGGTGCAAAGCCATACCTCACTTACTTTGGATCTTCAGCTAAGACTTTTGTTTAGTAAAAATTATAGGAAGCATTGTTTTAGACTAAACTACGGCACTAGCCATCCCCCAACAGATCAGACAAAAAAGGAGTCACTCATCCTAAAATTTCCTTTCATCAAACCCAAAGCAACTTATTTGATCTCTCGAGAAATGAGGAGAGATACAGACACATTTTTCAAACTGACCAGTTCTAGTTGGCATGATATCAGTGCTTTTTCTCACATTCATCCTTACAAAATAAACAATAAACAAATTAAAAAAACTAGTAACCTGATGTAACCTCCAATTAACCAATCAGTTATTTTTCTACTTCCTTATTTCTACCTATGAGACAAGTAGGTTTGAAATGACTAGTCTTTTTGTTTTATTTTGCTGTCCTTGACCTTTTTGGCTATAGAGTTACCTTCTCTGCTCAGCTCACTAGAACACTCTCTCTATTTTGTGGATTGAAGTGTTGCCTAATTCCAGAATTGCAAACAAAAGCAATTAAGATCTACAAAATGGGGCTGGAGAGATGGTTCAGTGGGTAGCACACTTGCCGTGCAGATGTGAGGACTGGAGTTTGGATCCATGGCGTCCAGTGGAGACAGAGATAACCTGGGGTAACCTGGCTAAACTAGCTGAATTAGTGAGCTCTGGGTTCAATTGAGAGACCCCAAACTTGCTATTTCTTAATTACCTTAGCTCAAAACAATTTTTAGGTAAAGTCTGAGGGTGACATATTCTGATTTCCTTCACCAACAAAGTCTCCTTCCAAAGAACAATGAGACTTGGATAATAATCTGCAACCTTTGTGGGTCAAAGATAAGACCTAATGACTCTCAGAAAGACAGGAGGGGGTAGTGTAGACATATGTTGTGGTTTTCTTAAAAGTGTGAGGATGCTGAAAAACACTCAGGGGCCATCGCATGGCTATTCTTTTCTATTTTCTTAAAAATATTTATTTATTTATTTATTTATTTATTTATTTATTTATTTATTTATTTATGAGAGAGAGAGAAGAGAAGGGAAGGGAAAGGAAGGGAAGGGAAGGGAAGGGAAGGGAAGGGAAGGGAAGGGAAGGGAAGGGAAGGGAAGGGGAGGAAGGGAAGGGAAGGGAAAGGGAAGGGAAGGGAAGGGAAGGGAAGGAAGGAAGGGAAGGGAAAGGAAGGAAGGGAAGGGAAGGGAAGGGAAGGGAAGAGGCGGGGCACACCAGACCTTCTACCACACTGCAAGTGAACTCCAGATGCATGTGCCACTTTGTGCGTTAGGTGAAAGGAATGGAAGCCCTGTCAAAAGGTTTTGCAAAAGGCTGAGCCATCTCTCCAGCCCCTGGTTCTTCTTAAACTTTGGAGAATGATTGGGAAAATGGGGCCAACAGGCTTTTGTGAAATGAAGGTGTCAGAATCATTTCCTGCACATGCATACTCCAAATGCATATGCCGGAAGGGGGGAATCAAACTCTGGTTGTTAAAGGTTTTGCAAAGGCTGAACCTGTCCAGGAATTTTATCATTGTCATGGAAGGGAAGGGAAGGGTATACTCCAATGGGGTCAGGGTATGCTAAGGGAAGCTTCAGGTTCCCTGAGATGAAAGGGCACAGTTATGGAGGAAGGGATATTAAGGGAACAGATCCAGGAAGTTCCATAATGGCAAGGAAGGGGAACAGGACCAAGGAGAGAGAAAGCCAACCAGCCACCAGACCTTCTACCACACAATGGAATCAAACCATCACCACACCTTAAGACCAGCCCCCAACTGCCAGATGCATGTGCCACTTTTTATAACTATCACACATCGTTTGGCTTCAGGTGTGTACTGAGGAATGGAAGCCCTGTCATAAGGTTTTGCAAGCAAGCACTTTAACTGCTGAGCCATCTCTCCAGCCCCCTGGCTCTTCTTATAGACTTTGAGATTTTATGATTGTGAGGTCTGATCTTGGCCTTTAGAATGGGGCCAGCTCACAATTACTGTTCTCTCCAGCTTTTGTGAAGTTTATGAAGGTGTCAGAATCATTTCCTGCACATGCATACTCCAAATGCATATGCCGTTTTGTGCATCTGGCTTTACATGGTTACTGGGGAATCAAACTCTGGTTGTTAGGTTTTGCAGGCAAGCACCTTAACTGCTGAGCCACCTGTCCAGCTCAAGTTGCATATTTTATCATTGTCATGTCACAAGTAAGACACCCGTGTGAAGATCAGCCATATAAAAGTATACTCCAATGGGGTCAGGGTATGCTACTTTAAAACATGCACCTTGGTATCTAAGAAACAGCAGGACAGAAAGGTCAGTCTCACCTCTCTCTTGCCTTTCCTTTCTGATGAAGGACATAAGGTCCTCATCCAATTGTTTCAATAAAAAAGCCCTTATCTTTGAAAACACAGAAATGAATCTTTAAAAATGAGCTTAAATTCTTCCCTACTTATTATTATTAGGTCAGACCCTTTTGACCTTTGACATATTCACCCTTGCCTACATAGTCCTTAAATCTAAGCATAAATATACAAATTTACATGTTTCTTCAGGTCTTAATTTCCTTATGAAGTGCACTATGCCATATAAGACAAATCAATTTATATGTTTTTCTCTTGTCTTTTGTTATAGGAGACTCAGCTGTGACCCTATCAATGGGTGAGGAAAAATAAAAACCTTTCATTCCCCACAAATCTTTAGGATCTAAACACAAAAAGAAAACTTTACTACTCACACACATCACAAGTTCTTTTCCAAGTAATATCTTAAATGATTTAGCTAGATTAAATAACAATCTGTGGGACAATTCCATAGGTAAATAATATTTTCTTCCAAATATGACTGCTGTTGAGTGAAGGATGGTTGGAAAAGACAAGCAGACACCACAGAGGTGGCATTTTCTAGCAGGAGAGAAGACAACCCTGAAGGCATTAAGCACTGAGGAAGTAAGCTAAAGGCAGTTTCTAGACCCAAGCCAAATACTGTCATAGGATAGAAGAAAACCCCCCTTTTTAATGCCAAAGTTAAAATTATACCCAGTACAACGCTTTACCAGGTAAACAATGGAAGAAAGGACTATATGCACCTAGTTCACTCCATATTTGGGGGAATCAGGTAGCTGTTTTTTATGTATAGGCTCCACCCCACCCCTCCACTGGCATTTATCCTTGGGTTCTCTTGAACAATTAGTATGTACTGTTGGCTGACTTCTCACTTCAGTATTGTGGCAGCACGAAGCCAAATCCAGCCATTCTTTCCAGGAGCTTCCCATTGATTGTAACAAACGCAAACACTGCAATTGGAAATTCTAGGTCCTATTGTTCAATTGAAGCTACTATCCAATTTATTTTACAGCAAAATTCATCAGAAAAGCATTCAGTAAATTACTCTGGCTTGTTTGCCGGGAGAGTCCAGGGTTGTTGTATTTCTTCCCCCAGGGCACCAAGGGGAGACAGTCTGTTGTCTGTCATTCACAGCGTTCATGGTGTTTACTGCCAATGACATGGCTGACCTTAGGTAAAATTACAGAGTAGCTAAGTTCATTGTAGGAACCCTACCTTCTGTCCACGCATTCCTTTCCCATCTCTCTGAGAAAGGCTCTGTTGTACTACGCCCCAGGACTGCGTGTCCAATGAACATCACTGAATTTTTGAAGTAATGCCTCATAAAACCCAAGGACACCACAAACCTGCCCCAGCCTTGAGCTGGCTCACGATTGCTAAATCCACTCACCAGTCATCAGTTACTAGTCACCCTAACTCGACAGCAGCCCTTGGGAGGGCTTCTTCATCTTCTTTAATCTAATATTTCACCCTGGACCATTTCTTGAGTTTTCTTCCCATTCCATTGATAGCCTCTTTACAATGTTATTCCTCCATTTCTCCTCCTCTCCTGAACTTTGGCCTTAAGGCTCTCAGGCCCATGCATTGCCCCTCTTCTCCTTCTGTCTGAATTCACTCCCTAGATGAACTCATTCCATCGCACGATTCCAATGGTCACCCATATATGGCAATTCCCACCGTCCATCTCCTTTGTGGACCTTCCTCCTGGATTCTATACTCAAGACTGCCTGACACCTTCTTCTGAATATTTTGAAAATCATTCACTAGCTATCTCAGACTTTAACTAACTGAAGTGGAAATCCATGTTTTCCTCCAGAAAAATCTACTCTTCTGAGATTTTTTTTTACTATTTGACTTGGAAAAAACGTGATCATTACAGTAATCCAGGTGAAAGTTGTACAGATATCCCGAACTTCTTTCTCTCATCACACATCCAACTTCATCTAGCCAATTTCAAAATACACCCAGAACTCAGCCACTCTTGTCTATGTCCAATTACTTACCTCTTATATGCTAAAAGACAACTTGGTGCTTTAAATTTTCAAATAACCAATTTAAACAAAGTGTGAATCATGAACTACGCAGCTCCAGAGTGCTAGAAGATAGGTCTACCACAGCACCAGAACAGCAAGAAGGGAAGTCTTCATAAAGTCAATAATGCAAGGTCAAAGAAATATTTGATGCACCAACCTGCCCTAGTTAGATATTACATGGCTATTTCTGATTGGTTAGGCTAATTATCGGACAATCATTCACTGGATGTTAATTGGCACTTCCTGGCTAGTGAAGACCATGAATTAGGTTTCCTTTTGCATGAAATGAGAAGCTAGGTCTTTCCAGCTAGCTGCCTCTGCCTGTTGGCTTCCCAATGAACTGTTTTAACAACTGCTACCACCTTGACTGAGTTATCATTGTCTCCTGTCTGAGTCTTCCAATAACTCCATAAGTTCTTTCCTTGTTCCTACCTTTATATGCTGACTTGGTTTAGGTACCTCCAATAGTAGTTGCTTTGGCAAAACTGGGGTGTTAGGTATTATAGGGAGTGGAATGGTGCACAAGGGAGGGTAGAGAGAAAAGCTGATTAAAGATTTGGTGTTAATGATCTACTTATTGTGGATAACTGGGGCTCAATCTTAATAGGGTCCCTTTAAGAAACTTGAGGGGTTTATATCTCTGAATTGTGCCATGCAACAAGAAATGTAGGACAGTGAACCTATGTAATTAAATAGTTGACAACTCCAAAGGTTGGTAAAACACTGTTTCTCTTTCTTTATTGCTGAAGGCACATGGTATACAAGTTTGTTCTTTACATGGAAGGGATGTCTTGGAATGCCTAAAACACTGGAACCTAATAAAATGTCAGGGACATACCCTGAGATTTCTAGGGTTTATCTGCTTTCCTATTCTCACATGACTAACCAGATCTTCCCAAATATTGGAGAGCATTCATGATCACCAGTTTGGTTGACTTTATGTCACTCTTCCCCTGCCCACCCCAGGCCTTCGTGATGGTTTGTGGTCCAGTTTCTTAAACTGTGGTTTAAAATAGCACATGGGTTCCCCTAACTAAATGTGGGCTCACAAGGAATTTGACAATAGCAAAAGGTTTCTGCATGTACAATGACCAAAAATTCAAAATTATGTATGGCACAATATAGGCCTGGTCCTAGCCAGACTGCATGGCAGAAGAAAACAGGAAGTGGCTTCTGTGAAAATGGCATTCTGTGCAGGCTTGGTGTGACAACAGTTACAGTCCCATGCTCGCGAGAAGCGAGAAGTCTGCTACGAGATGTCCTGTCCAGAGACAGGCTGTCATTGGTCACAAATAGGGGACCACCCCATACAGGGATTAGCAGCCCCTTAAACCCTATGTGCATTGTGCTAAATAGAGGAGTTTTACAGAGTCTCGCTTCCGCTTTCACCCAACTCCCGGAGTCTGTGTCGTGACTCCGCACTGCTCACCCCAACTCGGCAGAGACCCTACCGTCCCTCCTGAGCTGGCCTTGGGGGGTACCCCAACACAACATCAAATACATAATGAGTCCAAAACACTTTGGCAGCACCCCTGTTGCATTACACTGCTTCATTATAGCCTCGTTTCTGGCCACATGATTTTCCCACTTCACACTATGCATGGCGTCATGCCACACAAGGCCACTGAATGCTGCCTGCAACCTTTGGATCAGATATAAGCTTATCTTATGTTATGAATTTCAGTGTTTTTACTGAGCATAGAAATTTTCCTGCATTTAGGATATGAAGAATTTGCAGCTTTCAAGTAGCCACTCCATCATGGCAGCATCTGCTCTTATTTCTTAAGTCTTGTGTTCATACAATTTGTTAACATCAAAACAGAGTTCTGTTTCTCAAAACTTTTTTTAAAGATACAAACTTCAATGCATAAGCTTGTGTGCAACAGAAAAAAAAGTTCCTGCTTTTATAGAAACATCCTGGTTTAATTATGAAAACCAAAGAATTTTAATATTTTCTTTCCATCATTCCCTTGGCTTGTATCAATTCAATAGATCTTTAGATTGTATTGTGTCAGAATGTTTGATTTTAAAAGTTGCTCTGTGAATTGTTGACTTGAACGTCACAAAATATTGTTCAGTGAATGCTGACTTGGGATTAGGGCAGAATGTCCAACAATTTATTAAATGCTCCTAAATATACTTCTATTATGCTGTGCTACATATTTATGCAGAACAACATTCTCAGCATTGACAACCAGAAAGCCAAAATATCAAATTCTGAAAGCATTGAAGAGGTTCTGTGTCCTGTAGTATGAAATCCATCCAAGATTTAATTCTTGATGTAAAAATAAGCAAGCACATTCTGCATATCATTAATATACAAATTTGCTTTTATCTTTACTAAATTATTCAATTTGATGTAATACCAAAAAGTTGGTTTTAGAAAAAAAATTATGATTTGTTATCAGCAAATTTTTGTATATTGTTTACCTTCTCATTGCTGGGCTAAAATACCTGACAGAAATGAATTGAAGGAAGGAAGGTTTATTTCAGCTTATTGTTCCAGGTTGCAGTCCATCTTGGCAAGGGCAGTGGGGTGACAGGAACTGGAAGCGGGGCCACAGTGAGGAAGTAGAGGCTAAATGGCTTTGACTTTCTTTTCTGATAGGATTTAGAAAAATATGTCTTATCCAATCCAACAACAGCTCTGCTGATTTGTTCTAGTGGTAACATACATAATGACCTAGCAGTTGAGATTAGGGTTACCACTTGGTCAGCTTTATGGTAGCTGTGGCTTTGCTATGGTTATTTGCCACCTGATTTTTGTAAAGGCCATAACAAGGAATTAAATGAAACTATGGTAGGTACAAGGAATTAAATGAAACTATGGTAGGTACAAGGAATTAAATGAAACTATGGTAGGTACAAGGAATTAAATGAAACTATGGTAGGTCCGCAAAGCTTTCATTTTTTTCAATTTAAGAGAAATTTCTGCCACTTTAACGGAGATTTAGAAAGACTTTTTGTTTTGTTTTGTTTTGTTTTTGGAGGTAGGGTTTCACTCTAGCTGAGGCTGACCTGGAATTCACTATGTAGTCTCAGGATGGCCTTGAACTCATGGTGATCCTCCTACCTCTGCCTCCTGAGTGCTGGGATTTGCTGGGATTAAAGGCATGCACCACCATGCACGGCTTTAGAAAGACTTTTGACTCATTTTTGACTCAGGAATGTTTCCAGAGACGTCCATGTCATCTACCACTGTGGCTCTTATTTAACAGGGTATGGAACCAAATATAAAGCTTCCAGCAGCCAGTGTGAAAATCTAATATTTCATTTATAACTGTGGGTATAACTACCTTAGACTCACTGGGCCCACTGTGAGGTGGACTTTTGCCTGGCCTTTATGCATCTCCCCTCTAACAGGAGCCAGATAGCCATGGTGTTGTTGTCTTTGACCTTGTTTTCCAGCAGTCAAGATCACATTACCCTTCCCCAGCGAACACTGAATATCTTACAAGAACTGAGGTTCCTTAGATAAAGTACTGGTAAAATATTTATTTCATATACTAGATTTGCAGTGTGCATGATCCTTTTTAAATGGATTTAGCCTCCTCCTCTTACTCAAGCAATGAGCCCTGGGTCTGAGAATTGACTCGAATCTAGACACCATCATGGTTTTCTATTGTAATGGCTAAAAATATTTGATTTCTACCTTTTTATTGTTTTTGTTTATAGAAATAAAGAAATAATATTTATTGGTGATTTATTTAACTCCAAGAAATACTCTGGTCACTATACATTGCTATAGGGCAGGCCCCATTTCCTTGGTTACTGTATGTTCTGTGTCTGGAATAAAAATTATGTCGACTTCACCTCTAATGCTAAAGCGATGACATGTGGATTCTGTTATTCCAGAATCTTATCATCGCAATTATTTCTAAGGATCTCAGTTTTATAGCTGTCTTTGCTACTGTCAATTCTGGTCAACATCTATCACTATTCATTTTATGATGGTAACATCATCCCTCACTAGCATAGTCTTCATAGTTTCAGGGCTGAGTACCTGCCAAACCCTTCCAGGAAACAGAATCAGCTAGTGGGTCCTCTGGTCTTATGTAATGAACATTAGGACTCCTCTCTCAGTACCCTGCAAAGGTAGTGCTGGTCTCTCTACCACACACCATCTTCATCTCAATCTGAAGGAGTAATTCCAGTAGAATATAAAGATGGATTCCAGGCTTTATATTCTGAATCCAAGGTAGGGTCTCCTGTCCATGAACTCTTCACTACTGGTCTTATATTTTCCCCACCCCATATATACACACCCACCCAGCATTGTTAAAAGCAGCATATTTACTCAGCCTATAGATTCCCCACCTCATGCACATATAACCACCCAACACTGGTCGGGGTAGACTATCTACTAAGCTTATAGATTCAAGTGCCAAAATCTTTCAGAAACATCTCCAAAGACATATCCACATCTACATTATTTCAGTAGCTACCTGGTCATAGTATAGCCCAGCCAATTTGACATGTATCATAATCCTTCACATAAGGTAGCTAAACTATCTGGCAGATAACTTGTTGCTAGAGTTCCTCCCTCACAACCCTCTCTCCAAACTTCTGTGAGGGCATTAATAAGAAATGGGAGAATGATAAATAATTATGTAACAGGAACAGAGGAATTGACACCATATACCACTTATTCCATGACTTAATACCCTCTTAATTTCTCTATTCTCTCAGCTTGATAGGTCAGGCAACTAAATATGTTGTCCTCTTCTTTGTGGACACTTGTCTCTTCTAGTTCCCAAGCCCATTGTCTTCTTTCATATTAAGCAAATTAATGTTCCCTGTCCCAAACATTTGGGTGACAAGCAAACACTCTATTGCACTCTACTGCTAGTGTCCCTGCAACCAATCTGCATGTTTTCCTACAAAGGAATTCTCCTAAACAAGAAAAAAAGATCTTTTTTCTCTAGGTACTATATATTCCCCTGAAAAATTTTTTTACCATGTTGACAAATCATTTATCAACTGTGTTCCTTTAGGTTGAATGAATAGAAGTAAAACGTGGGATTTATATGTGGTTCTCAAGTTTCATTTATCTCAGGATTCAACTAATCATTTTAGCACGAGCAAGTATCTAGATACAGGAAATGGTTTACCTTCTTTTCTTGGCATCTTGTTCACCCTAACCCATCTCCCACTCCAGAGAATTCTTTCCTGGTTCTTACAGTGACAGTGAATAGTCTGATTTTTTTTTAATTATTATTATTTGAGAGAGAGAGAGAGAGAGAGAGAAACAAGTAGAGAATGGGCACACCAGGGCTTCTCGGGCACACCAGGGCTTCTCAGCCACTGTGAACAAACTCCAGACGGGTGCGCCCCCTGTGTGCATGTGCGACATTCCGCGCTTGCATCACTTTTGAGTCTGGCTAAATGTGGGACCTGGAGGTTTGAAAAGGGGTTTCTTAGGCTTCGCAGGCAGGCACCTTAATCGCTATGCCATCGCTCCAGCCCTGATTTTTATTAATTTGCAGGAAGCACCTTGGAACATGAACTTGCTGAAGGAATAGGTGCAAAGACTAGGTGGGGTCCTCAATTATCCCACAGTCGGGATTCGTCTCTGTGCCTGTTTCCCTCCCTGCATCCCACTGTCTTTGAGTTAATATATTCTGCCATTATCAGTCTGCCCCTTGGTCTCTCTCTCTCTCTCTCTTCCTGTCTCCAGAAAAGGGAAGAGAGAGTGAGAAGACCATTAAGTTTAGAAAGTCAAAATACCTAGGGCCTTCTTCCTATCTTTTTTCCTGGTCTGAATTTCTGGAGGGTCAAGGGACAGTTTCCCTCATAGGTATACTCAGAAGTACCTGTCCTTCAGAAACAAATATACTTTTTATGCTCAAAGAGGCCTCTACACTTTTTTGTTTTTCTCAGAATACCACGCATTCTGCACTAAATATGGTATGTCACCAAAATTCCAAAGTTGGAAACTCTGATCACCAATAAGATGGTCTCAGGACACGGGGCCTTGGGGGAGGAGGTTCTTCATGAATATTGGTGCCTTTCCTAGAAAGGCCTTACCCGCTTGTTTTCACTCTGATTCCCAACATGTGAAGACATAGTAAGATGGTCACCACACATCAGGACTTGCCCTCACCAGAATCAGATCTTCCATAACTGTGAACTGTAAGTGTTAATTGTTGAAACCACATGTTGGATGGTAATCTGTTGGTGCAGCATGGGCATTAATTCTCAGGTGGGTTGCCTATGCTGGTAGGGAATGGAGCTGGGCCTATATCACTAATACATTAATGAATGAAACCTAACAAGGACATAAGGCCTTTTCTGTGCATCCCCTAGGGACTTATTTTTATGTTTTATATAAAAATAGGATGTATTATGGGCTGGAGAGATGGCTTAGTGGTTAAGGCGCCTACCTGTGAAGCCTAGGAATGCCCAATCGATTGTCCAGGTCCCACATTTAACCAGACGCAAAAAATGACCCTAGGTGCAATGCTGCACGTGCCCACAAGGGGGCACACGCATCTGGAGTTCCTTCACAGTGGCTGAGAGGCCGCTGGCATGCCCATTCTTTGTCTCTCTTTGTGTCTCTCTTAAAATAAAATAAAATAAAATAAAATGTATTATATTTGTATTGTATATGTATATCTTTAATAAATCTTAATGTGGGGAGTTGGCTGGGGGACTAAATCAACAAGTAACTCTAGCTCCCCAAATCTGAATGGGAACTTTCCTATACCAACCTTCTTGTAGCTTTCATAACCTGGAAGCAGCTAAATCTCTGCCTTTCTTCTTCCTTCCAAATTGTCTTTATTTATCATGGTTTTTATAAACATCTTTTATATAATTCTCTTTTCTCATAGAAAGTCTCAGCTTCCACATAAAAGAACTCTGACTGTAAATTCCTCCTGCAACCCAAAGCAATTTTTGGATTATTCTTCTGACATTGTCTCATAGCATCTTGTAAGAATCCAGATTGGCACAGTCTTACTAGTTCCAGTATGTGAGCTGAGACTTTGTCTTCTTGTTATTATGGTCAGAATTGAAATTCTATCTTTTGGAAGTCCTATTGTTCTGTATACCCAGATACTTGTTTGAGGTTGTAGGAAACATGTGAAGTCTAAAGCCTGAATAATAGTGAATGTCCGACTCCATTATTTAAATTAAAAAAAAGAGGAGGGGTGCGGGTGGGGAAATGACTCACTGGTTAAAGGCACTTGCTAGCAAAGCTTGCTGTCCCAGGTTCAAGTCCCCAGTGCTCACATAAAGCCAGATGCACAAAGTGATACATGTATCTAGAGGGTTTTTTTGCAGCAGCAAGAGGCCCTGGTGAACACATACTCTCTCTGTCTTTCCCCCACCCCTCTCTCTCTGCTCTTAAATAAATAGAGTTTCACTATGTAGTTCATGCTGGCCTTGAACTCACAATTCTCTCATCTCAGCTTCCTGAGTTCTGGGATTATAGGATTAATATACTCTCAATCCTATGATGTTCAGCTAAAGACTATAATGCCAATGTTTTGTGGAATTTGAGAAGCTGACAGTCGCTATGAACTCTTCATTGCAGAGTTTAGGATTTGGCTGGTGAAGATATGCTCCTGATTAATTTCCATTACTATATCAGGAGTCATGGCACAGAGAAGAATTCTGTCACAGGAACAGAAACATTCCATTCTAGATTCAGCTTTATCACTAATTAAGTGGTGTAACTAAAAACACATCACATAATCTTGGTCCTTCATTTTCCTCATATATCAAAAGGAACCAATAATAACTAGATTTGTTGTGAGGCAAAATTTAATAAGAGAAAAGTACTTTGAAAAATATAAAACTCTACCAGCATAAGGTAATTTTGTTATTATAGAGCATAAGTTCTTCCAATTTCAGTTTAAATTAAATAATTGAAGATGAAGTATCAATTTCATCGATGAAATGTGGCAGAATGATAGTAGTAGAGAGATCAATTTAATTTAGGATTCATATTTTTATTATGTAAAATCACTTAAAAAGAGATGCATCTTTACTCATAACCTTAGTTTACAAAAGGAAAAATACTGAAACAATTGCAAAGAATTGGGCCATTAATTTCATTAGATTTTTACATTACTTAACATGCTTCAAAAAGGTTTAATGTTTCTTGCTACAAAAATAATAAATTAAAAAAATGATTATACCATATAAGTAAAATTTAGAAAGAGTCTCTCTTTGATACTGC
Organism: Orientallactaga sibirica; assembly: GCA_036365145.1. Classification (NCBI taxonomy): domain Eukaryota; kingdom Metazoa; phylum Chordata; class Mammalia; order Rodentia; family Dipodidae; genus Orientallactaga; species Orientallactaga sibirica. The sequence goes on along the minus strand of JAEOAD010000004.1, from coordinate 4,168,423 downwards.
TAAAAGATGTCATTAGTTCTGCCTTTGATGCCTTACAAATCACAAATTTCAACATCTCATAATTTATTATAACTAAAGATTTTAAATTCATTTTTGTAGTTTTTAAGTGAGAATTTCAGCCGAGTTTCAATCTTTTTCTCCTGATTGTTCCTGCAGGTTTGTCAACCTACAGCCAAGGTGATTCAGCAGCTCCTCTGCTTGCTTAAGATGATTTGAATTCCATTCACAATCACCAGGGTGAACAATCACAATATAAAGAAATCCCCAAGCAATCTTGTTTTCAGGCAGCCTTTCCATCTTAATGCCTTGTATCGCAGGGATCAGAACACCTCCTCAGAGCCCACTGGGTGCATTGTGTTACACCAGAGTTTTTCTATCAGGCAAGTTATGGAAATGGTTTGTTTATCCAAGTGAAATTTAAAGTTGCTTCTAAATCTAGTGTCCATAGCACTGGTCTCTAGAGTGAAGTCAATAAGAAAATAGTAGGATGTTTATGGTTATTTTTTCATCTTAAAAAACAGAGAGGAAATTAAGCTTTATCAGTAATAAAATACCATTTGATACTGTTATCTTCATATATTAACCAGCCTAGCAGTTCATATATATGGTGTATAAGCTCGAACACATATACACAAAGGGAGTCTGCTTATGTGTTTTTATAAATAAGGCCAGACTGCCCACCTATTCTGAGTTTACCAGAGAATTGCTTTAGTTTGGGGAATTAAAGGATCAATATTGTTTATGGGAAGGATATTCTACCATTTGCATGTGAAGAGTAGATTAGAAGAGGGCAAAACTGAAACTGAGAGAGAACAATCTGTGCTAGGAAGACCTAGCACAATGAGAAGAAAGAGGGAGGAGAGGAGGAAGGAGAGGAGGAAGAAGGTTCTTTTATTTTTTACCTTGGCCTTTTTTTTTTCCTGAAGTGAGTCTCACTCTAGCCCAGGCTGACCTAAAATTCACTATGTAGTCTCAAGGTGGCCTCAAACTCACAGCAATCGTCCTACCTCTGCCTCCCAAGTGCTGGGATTAAAGGCATGTGCCACCACGCCCGGCAGGAGATGAACGAGCGTAGATCTTGCTATAGAGTGGAACAATGTGTCCTCCCAGTACCAGGAGTACAGGTCACAGGCAGGTCTCAGTTCTTGCACAGATTTGCTTTAGCACCACAGGTTTGTCTTTCCGAAGGTCTACATTCCCACCACAGCCTACATCTCATAATGATTGATACAAGGCAATAAGGATCCCTTTTCCTTGCTCCTGTAATAACAGCCTCCAAGATCCCAGGCCTCTGGTGAGCACACAACTCCCAGTTATTCAACCAAACACCAATAGGAATATTGCAGTGAAAAATTTTGCAGATATAAGTAAGGTCTTAAGTCTATAGGGAAATTTTCTGGGTGAGTCTGGAAGCAAAGCATCATTCATTTCTATTTGTTTTGAAATAGGGTCTTATTATGTAGCCCTGGCTAGCCTTGAACTGGTGACAACCCTCCTGCTTCAGCATCTCAAATGTTGTAATTACAGGCATGGGTCACCATCTCTTGCTTCCAAATGAGCCTATAAAAACAAAGTTATCTGGTGGCGCAGACCTGTAATCCCATGTACTTGAGAGGTTGATGTAGTAGTGTTGTAAGTTTATCTAGGAGATAGACTTCTGGGTGTCTGTGAGGGTGTTTCCAGAGAGGATCCAGGGAAGATCCACACTGAACATGGGCAGGCTATCCCATGGCCTAGAGTTCAGGCTAAAGGCTGAATCAAAAGGAGAAAACAGCAGAAGACTAACGTTTGTATTCATCCCACACAGGGCTCAGATTGACAGACGAAAGCATGATTGCACACAGCTCCAACTCTGTTGAACCAAGGGGTTTACTGGGGTTACCTATAGAACATGGGTGAGGAGTTGCTTACAGGAGCATGAGTGAGTGACTCAAAGGCAACTGTAAAACCACAAAGTCCCACCCCATTCTGGATGGTGACCTTGGGGAAGGAAGCTGTATCACCTCTTCTAGCTAACCTTCTACCTCTTATGTAATCTAGTTTCTTCCAAGATCACATGCCACTGGGAGGAGGGCAAGGGGCAACAATAACTGGAATTCCAGTTAAGAGCCTTCTGACTCCTCTACCAGGAGAATCAATAGTTCCATAACCATAATCATAGACCCGACTGTCACTGTATTGTTCTGCTTCAAAGTTGCCATTGTTACTGAGCCCAAGGCATTCTCTGCTTCAAGATGGCATCACCTTATGCCTAGAGGAACATGTCCTCACTGCTCTCCATGCTGTGATGGGCTGTACCCTCCAACCATGGACCCAAACAAACCCTTCCATCCTTAAGCGCTCTTGTCATAGCAACAAGGAAGTAACTAATGTAGGAAGTTGGTACTGAGGAATGGAGTTGTTGCTATTCTAAATCTCACCATGTGGTTTTTAGGAGCTTGGAACTGGCTTATGGTGGAAATGTACAAGAATTTGAATCTGTGGCTAAAGGAGCTGTAGAATTTTGTGAGTAGAGCTTAGAGTAGCAGTAGTTTAGAAGACCAGAATGTCAATAGGGACACAGAAATTAGAGGACCAAATGATGAAGTTTCAGAGGCCTGGGCTAGAGGCCATTTGTGTTAAATTCTAGCAAAGAATCTTCATCCTGTCCTTGTCCTGACTTCAGAAGTAATGGACTAAGTCATGGGGTAAAGGACATTTCGACGCAGGATAGCATTCAGTCTCTGGCACAGTTGCTGCTCACTGCTCTTATCAGACACTATGGGAGTCCGAGTAGACAGCAGAGCAGAAAGTTATGAAAATGTACAATTTTGTGAGGAAAGAAGCATGATGAGCAAGTTTACAGTTGCAGACAAAGGACTGGAGAAAGCAGCTGTAATTGTTAAAAACCAAAGATTAGCACTATTGCAAAAGCAACCTTCAGGGGGGCTGGAGAGATGGCTTAGTGGTTAAGGTGTTTGCCTGCAAAGCCAAAGGATCCCTGTTCAACTCTCTAGGACCTATGTAAGCCAGATGCACAAGGGGGCGCATGCATCTGGAGTTCATTTGCAGTGCCTGGTGATCCTGGTGTGCCCATTTTCTCTCCCTCTCTTTCTATCTCTCTCTCTGCCTCTTTCTGTCTCTCAAATAAATAAATAAATAAAATATATGTTAAAAAAACAACCTTCTGCTCTGAGGGCAAGACCCCAAGGTCAATGGTTCCAACTTGTAACAATGTGATTTGAAAGGAGAGAGCCTATGTTGAGAATGCCACTACAAAGATACCACCTAGGGAACTATTTCCTCTGGCTTATCCTCAAAGGCAACTTTGGAGCAAGGGTACATCTAAGCTCGTAGCAGCACTTGGCAGTGACATCTATATGGTACTGGCTTTGCAAGCATAAACGATGAAAGAGTGAAAGCATCATGGAGGCTTGCATCATGGGTCCAGAAAGCCACTGAAGCCTGGCAATGTGTAGCAGGGTTGGAATTCTTGCAAGGAGGCCTTGAGAAGAACTAGAATCATGAAGTCTAAGTTGCAATGGAGACCTCAGGATGTTGGTGATGACAGGACCAAGGAAAGCTTTATGCATGGAGTGGAGCAAACCCAAGACAGACATCATTTGTGCTGTAGGCAGAAGAGCTGAGGGATGGGGTTGCTCAAGGCCATTGAAGCCCAAATACTTTTGTCAGGAGCCCCAGATGCTGTACATGGAGCAGTAGGATTTTGTTGTCCCTGCTGGAGTTCATTCTTATTTAGGTCTGGTATTTTCTTGCTGTTTCCCACCCCCACCCTGCCACACACACACATACCTCCCTTTGGAATGAAAATGCCATTGTATAAGTATGTGACTTGAATTTGTTTTTTTAATTTGCAGGGATGACAGACAAAAGATTACTTAAGTAGAAAAGACTCTATTTACAAAAAATATATATACTTTTACAGGGCATGGTGGTGCACGCTTTTAATCCCAGCACTCAGGAAGCAGAGTAAGAGGATAGCTGTGAGTTCAAGGACACCCTGAGACTACAGAGTGAATCCCAGGTCAGACTGGGCTAGAGTGAGACCCTACCTTGAAAAACCAAAAAAAAAAAAAAAAAAAAAAAAAAAAAAAAAAAAAAAAAAAAAAAAAGAAAAATATATATACTTTTTGGTTCCTCGCTGTTCTTGGGGGTCCTTGGCCACCGACATCCTGGGCACAGGAGGAGTTGGGGGGAAACAGGGTTCTGGAGCAGCAGGTGAATGCGATGGGCAAGGAATCAACTCAGGAGGCAGTCTGATAGTTAGCACACTCTCCTTTATTCAACAGGGGAGTGGGTTTATAAACACTTGAGAAAGGTTGAGATGGCACATACAGACTATATGGCGAATGGATACATAGTTTATGGGTTGCTATCTAGTTGGTTGACAGGCAGAAGTGTAAGGAAGATAGTAAAAGCTATGTGACTTCAGAGTTGTGAGGGAGGAGCTGTAAGAGAGATAAAAGGAATGGCGGGAAAAAGCTAAATGACTTCAGCCACATAAGGGTCTCTTGGGCAGCTAGCACAAGGTCAGAAACTGGGAGAAGGACAAAGCCTGGCTTATGGAATGGGCAGATGCTTTTGGGTTCAAGGGGGGAGGGCCTTGGCAGTTCTGCCCACTCTGGGCGATGACAGGGCACACTACAACCTTGCCCAAGGGTAGGGAAGGCCAGTCACCATTGCCAGGGTGGGTTCCTGACAATAAGGCCAGCTGCAACCCCCACAGCCCAAGGTCCCCAGCCATGTCCAACAGTTCAGGCCAGCTTTCTCACAGTCCCAGCCCATGTTTAGCAATGCCCAACCATACTTTTAAATGACGTTTAAACTTTTGAGACGTGGAAGATGCTTAAAGATGGACAAAAATGAATTTTACATTATGAAATGAACACAAGACTTTAGGGATCAAGGTGAAAGGTTACGACCTAAAAATGTTATGTTTGGGTGTCAAGTTGACAAAGAGTGGACTTGTGATGGATAATATTGATTGCCAATTTAATGGAATTTAGAATCCTGTAGGAGGTAAACCTTTGGGTCTGGAAAGGTGTTTCCAGAGCTATTAACTGAGGTATAGAGACCCACACTGAATGTAGGTGGCAGCATTCCATGGACTGAGGCTCTAGACTGAAGAGCCGAACATCAGTATGCAGACTCTCTGCTGGCGGACTGGGAGTGAAATGTGACCATCTGCTTTGCCTCCCGCTGCCACCCCTAGAGCTGCTCCTGCTGCCATGCCCTCCTTGCCATAATGGATTAGACCCTCCAACTTGAGCCAAATAAGTCCTTCCTCCCTTAGGTTAATTTTGTGTTGGATATATAGTCCCAGAAACAAGCAAAGTAACTAAAATCTCCAGTCTCCGAATAAATGGTTGAGAATGCAGCGCTGCCTGTGGAAGAGCACTTGCCTAGCATGCATAAAGGCCTACGTTTAATCTCCAGGGCCACACAAAGAAAATAAAACAGTTTTCTGCAGTTGATTGGAAAAGAGTGAGTCTATAATTTGAGTCAGGGGAGGGATGGGACACAGAAGGACTGTCAGCTTGAAAGGTGAGAGGGGTCCACGTGTCAGGGACTGCCAAGGCATCGAGATGCTGAGACAGGCTGCTGGTGAGCAGCCAGGAAGAAAATGAGAACCTCAGTCCTATAACATCAAGAAATAAAATTTGCCAATAGTAGTAATGAGCTTGGAAGCAGATTTCCTCCCCCAAGTCTCCAGATGAAAACTGAATCTGGTAGATACCTGGGTTTCAGACTTATGATAGCCAAAAGCACACAGCCCAGATATGCTACGCTATGCTCTGTGAAGTTTAAAATTGGGTAGAGCTTTACACCACTAATTTGGTATTAATTTGTTTTGTGGTAAATAGAAAACTAATACAACCCCAAATTGCTATAAGATTTAGCCAAAAATATATTGGCAGGAGTTGTGAAGTACGTGTGGGAATGGATTTGGAGAATGCTGGATTAAAGGGGGTGAAATATAAAGTTGTTTTGATTTGATAGGTCTCTCCAATATATAGAATTTAATACTTAGAAAAGACTCCAGGGTGTCTGTTTTTTATAGAAGCATAGAAAAAGTGATAACCCACAGTAACTGAGGTATTAAATACCTGAATTGCCATAACAGATAGTGGAAGAAAGAATTTAAAAGACATGGGGAAATGGACATGTACTAAAACTGTTCCTCTCCTCAGCCAATATAGTAAATCACAAACTTATACGGCACCTCAAAGAAATAGCATAGCTCAGTGTGACCCTTTCCTATTTGAAGCGTGCAAGGGTGATGTTCTCATTCACATTTCCATACAGGTCAAGTCTAACCCCCACAGAAACTAGACAGGTTCTGGAAGGGAACAGTTGATGTTATCAACTCAACCAAATAGTACCTAAAGTGTCAACGTTGGATTTGCTCGTTTGTGGCACTGGAGCTTCAAGCTGGGGCCTTGGACATGCTGGGCATGTAGTCTACCAGTGAGTTACAGCGCCGTCCCAAAGAGAGTGCGAATCACGAATGAGAAGCCAAAAGAACTCCATTTTCCATCACTACCACTGAACAATGTGTGGAAATTTTTCTATTCTCAACTCGGATTCATGAATCTAGAGGGAAGTCTAGTTCCCAAAGGAAGAACTCTACCTTAAATATTTCCAAAAGCCTCATTGTCTTAAAGCTGTATCTTTGCTTGGAAACATGTTCTTCCTATAACATGGGACCAATAGGCAGGAAATGGAGGCACTCTGTGTATAGAGCCGTTTTCACCCATTGGGGTAGGAGAGAATATATATAATTATAATATTATTATAATTATATATATATATATATATATATATATATATATATATATATATATATATATGATTTATTTGAGCGAGAGAGAGAATGTGAAAGCCAGGGCCTCTAGCCACTGCAAAAGAACTGCAGACACATGTGCCACCATGTGCATCTGTCTTACGTGGGTTCTGAGGAATAGAATCTGGGTTTTTAGGCTTCATAGGCAAGTGCCTTAACCACTAAGCCATCTCTCAAGCCCAATAATATATTTTGCATCTATATAATTACTTGAACATCTCTTGGTAGACTCTTCACTAGTTTTGATGATAAAAGGGCAGGCGCCACACTCGAGGCTTAAGAAAAGTATAGTTGTCAGAGGTTCTGACCTCTCAGAATAAACATCCGGGTCACTCCACCAGGAAAGCCATGACAGCTGGCATCACGGGCAATGAGTGTCAGTTGTGGCTTAGAGACCAGCTACAGAGGTGATAGTTATGGTTCAGTTCCACTGGCCTTCCTTGTTAATTTCCATCAAGAAAGATGCCCATGGGATCCCACAGGAACTGGTTGGGGAACTTTGATGAAGTGACACAAGCTCTGCAAAGGATAGGCTGTAGTGGATGCCATGATGCCCCATGCTAACTGCTCCTCCTCAGAACTGGGGAATTTCTTTACCCATCTGAGAATGCCACCAGCAGTCTGTCATTAGCTACCAGATGGCTTACAGATTGTGCACACTGAAAAGAGCAACCTCCCTGTAAGACTGAACTCCTTTTCCCAGGCAACTTGTTGATGCAGTGATGTGCAAGATCCCCTTGTCCAAACTTGGTACCATTCGGAATGGCCTCTTCAGCCATTTTACACCTTGAAGGTTTGTTGAAACTTTTCTTGGAACACCACCCCATCTTCTCTCTCTGCTCATCCCTGCTTCCTTCTCTTCTCCCCAACATTCTGTAAGTTCAGACATTCCCTTATCAATCTCTTTGTGTGTGCTCTCTACCTTAGCTTCCTCAATAATCCTATCTGTATTGAATTACAAATTGAGCCCAGACAGATGTCGTCATAATGGAGCTGGCATACAATGTTAAAAAAATTATTTTTAGCATGTATTAAGGAAAACAGAGATCTTTATCAACTGGATGGAAAAGGAAAGCACGATCAAAGACTGAATTAACCATAAGTACCACTTTCTCTTGGACAACTGTGTTGTCAGTGGTACACTCATCAACACGAGGAACATAGGAATAGGAGCACAGCTTGGGTGAGCAACTGACCAATTTCTTATTGAACATCTTTGTCATGAATATGGAGGAAAATGCAACAAAATAACATATACAAAATTATTTGGTCAAACCACTTGAAATTGCCATTTTGGAGATCAACATTATTAAGTACTGTAAATTTCTAATGAATCCACCTAATGATTAAATATCAACTGCTACCTGGGAAAATTTGCAATTTTTTATTAAAGCTTATAGAGGCATATAAGATTTTAGAAAGGTAGTATCTGTCAGACTCAAAAGATAGTATTTGGGCTAATGATAGTCATATTTAAGCTTCCGAGGCAAGAGCATAAGTCACATATTATTGCTTTAAGGCACATTAGGAGATCTTCATGGGATTGGGAACTTTGATTTACATCAATTTTCTTGTAGAAGTTGAGACATAATTGCCCTAAGTAGAGCTAGGAAAGGTCATAGACAATGTTATTTCTATGCCACAGCTTTCTAAAATATGCTATTATCTGTCATTTAAAAAAAGCCTAGCACAAACTTGGTATTCTGTGGCACTGGGTGTCCATCAGCAGGCTCATTTTTGCAGAATGTCTATTTGCAGGTTTTAGATAAGATCTAAACTGTGAACAGTGCTGTGAAGGGGCTCACTTCACCTTGATGGGCTGAGTACACCTAGCACACCAAGTTTGCTTAATATGCCCAGGTGGTAGTATGTGTCTTGGTGGAATGTAGACACATAAATATAACTGACCTAATTTATTTGAAATGGTATTTGAAGGGTTGGGGTTAGAAATAGGTTCTGCGGTGCTTCTACTGTTCTGAATCTGAGAATTTTGTTTCCATTCTTTGTCCAGAGACCCAATCACTAGTTATATAATAATCTGACCAAAGAAAGACAAATATTCATGACTAATATTGTGTTAAACTACTGAGGGCTGGAAAGATGGCTTAGCAGTTAAGGCACTTGCCTGCTATGCCTAAGGACCCAGGTTCAATTCCCCAGAACCCACGTAAGCCAGATGCACAAGGTGGCTCATGCATCTGGAGTTCTTTTGCAATGGCTGGAGGTCCTGGCATGCCCGTTCTTTCTTTCCCTCTCATAAATAAATAAAAATAAAATAATTTTAAAACAAATTATTGACTAAGAGGGGGGGAAAGAAAATTAGAATAGCTACATGCATTATTCCTCGTTGAGATGTGGAGAAAATCATTCACCAATGTCTCAATTGGAATAGACTAACTTGCCCCGAAGTAACAAGAGAAACAAACCCTGAAACCTCCACAGCTAAAGCCACAAAGCTGAATTTTGCTCATACGATCAATGCTGAAGCTGGGTGTGGACTCAGGTCCCGTAGCTTACGCCATTGTCTGAACTGACTTCTTATGCTTCTGTCCAGAGTAGCGTATATCCCATTTGCTCTCCTTGAACTCACACTTTAGTAGTTTATGCTAGTTCAGGATCACAGGTAACTTCAAGGGGGCGGAGAAGGCGCACACATGAGCAATGTACCTGGAGCAGGGGAAGTGGGGAGGAAATTTTCTGGTGAAAAGCCCTAATGGCAATCAAGTGTGCCTGTTTCCTAGTCTGTACTGAGATCAAAGAAAGGCAGTTTTGGAAGAGGAAGTTGCAGAAATGGTAGGAATCTTGCGTGGGGCAGATAAAGAATGGATATGGCATGAAGGACATGAATGAGGCACTGAAGTTTTATGTTCAAAACAGCTTTTTTCTGGAAGTGGTAGGGAAACCATTTTTTCCAACACAAGTACAGAACTTCATAACCCTATCCTTTTAAAAAAGTTGATTGTCTCATTGTTTTGTTGGAGCAATGAAAAGCTGAGTAACACATCAAGGAGAAGGGAAGCTAATTCAGGTTAAAAGGAAGTTAGTATCTGGAAAGAGAATTTGTCAGTTTCATTTACATTATCAGATTACTGACTTGTAGAGTTGTTTGTCTTCTTGGTAACATTGAGTAAATTGAAATGTTTTCTTTTCACTCATGAGCAAAGTCCCTGCATTTGACTCCAACTTATTCCTCAGGGGCTACTGTACTTATTTTTTTAAATAATTTATGTTTTCTAATTTATATTATCCTAATTTTACATTCATATTGGTGACTCCTTTGCTACTTTACTTACTAAGACAGAATTGTAAAATATACAAAAATATACATGTGGTTAGTCTCTTCCTAAAAGTGCCATGTTTTGTATTTATTTCATTATTTCTATTAGCCTTTCTAGTTTATGAACTTGTCCAGGATTTATTAAACCAGCCATTAATTCAGTTATCAGCAACTATACTAATTTTGATGGTTTTAGTTTATAGGGACAGCAACTGCCACAATGAAACATGCAGGGAAGTATTTGAGTCCAGTTAGGCATTATGAGGAAATTGAGAAAATCATATTGTTCTGTAGATTACTACTCAAAACTCTTCACAGCAGAAAGGCCCGCTTTCTGTCTTCTTCAGTTTTACATTTGAATTATGAATATAGTTTATTCAAAAACAAAATGACATGGCTATTAAATCTTATATGATTAGGCTTAAGTAGATTGGTAAAATAGGTTGTTAAAATTTTGGATCATGGATCTGTTGATCTGAACCATGTCACAGTAACATACTAAGAAACTGACTCAAATACTTCTTAATTTTTTTAACTTTTTTTTGGGGGGTGGTTTCAAGGTAGGGTTTCACTCTAGTTCAGGCTGACCTGGAATTCACTATGTAGTCTCAGGGTGGGCTCAAAGTTATGGCAGTCCTCTTATGTCTGCCTCCCGAGTGCTGGGATTAAAGACGTGTGCCACCACACCGGGCTTTTAAAAAAAACTTTTTATTAACAGCTTCCATAATTAAAGACAATAACCCATGATAATTCCCTCCCTCTCCCACACCTATCTCCCCCTCTCAAATCCAGTCTCCATCAGACCCCTCCCCCTTTCAATTAGTCTCTTTTATTTTGATATTATCATGTTTTCCTTCTATATGAAGGTCTTGTGTAGGTAGTGTCAGGCTACCTGACAATATTGTTATTCATTAACTATTAAAGTTATGACCCACTTTCATTCTTGATGTTGATAATTTTTATTTGCCTTGCTTTCCCTTTTTGTTTTTGAATTAAATTTATTTTTTAACTTGCACATAAAACAGAACTGTACATATGAATTGGGGGTAACATCAGATATGTTAATACATATGTATAGTACATTTAAGTCAAGTTTAGCTGATCCATATTCTCAAGTATTTATCATTTCTCTGTGGTAAAACCTTTCAAAATTCTTTCTTCTAACCTTTTGGAATGTACATTATGTCATTGTTTGCTGTGGTCACCTTCCTTATAACAATTCACTAGGACTTCTGAAAGTGAGCTATTCTCAGTGAATGCGAACTGCTTTCTGGAGACAATTATCCATGTCTGACACGTTTTTTGCCATCACAACTAGGGCTATGCTTGCATACAGTAGGAGACCTAAAATACTACAGAACATGCTATGCTATAATGCATAAGACAGTCATGCACAAACAACAAAACTACACAACCAAAATATCCAAGACTGAAAATACTAAGCTTGAGAGGATCAAACTGGAGGGTATATCAAAAATATTTTTTTAGTCATATGAAAAGTTCATTTTAGTTTAAAATAAAAGAACAAGGAGACATAATTTTGTTTGTTCAATTAAATAGTTGTTACATTATCTCTAAATAATTAATTCATATAATGCCTTATTTGCATGTGTATGTTTATGTGTATGGTATGTGTATATGTATTCATATGTAAATGGGGCTTCTCTTTGGTGGCTGTGAGCTTCCTGCTTGTTTCATGTTGACTTGGTTCCCAGTACCAGTTGTGAGCTCTCTTGTACTGAGCAGGCCTCATGTCTAATCAGAAGACAGTTGTTTACTTACAGAGGCTATGTGCCACTATTGCACAAGTATGGGCTTCTTGTTCGTCTGGTGGGTTGCATAGATTGCTGGGTCTCCTGCTTATTCATGGTGTTGGTGACCATTGTCACATAGTAGCTCCCATAGCACTTTCCAGCACCACGAGGGTTTTCCAGGAAAGGAGTGGTTTTCCTTTTGGGTCCCACATGGTCTCTTGGTGTCTTAAGATGGCAGCCTGGTGTCTTCAGCAATAGAGTGTTACCTTTCAGCTTTGTTGGATAACCAAGTGTTTGACAATGATCTACATTGTTTTGGGGACTTCATGTGTGGTAGCTTGAATTGATGGCCCCTGATATATTCAGTGTTTTATTAGTTTGTATTTTGCATCTGCAGCCACCTGGCTGGAGGCAGTGTCACTGGGTGGATCTTAAGGTGTGGTGGTGGGTTTGAGATTTCCATCTAAAGATATACAAAGTGTGCCTAGCTGGAGTTCCTGAAGTGTGCTGTGCTGTGTGGCTTTTGGTTTTTGGCTTGGTTTATGGCTTTTCTCTCTGTGTTTGGTCCTATGAAGGCAGGCCAGTTTCTTCTGCCATTATGGAACTTCCCCTGGATCTGTAAGCTTCAATAAATATCCCTTCCTCCATATCTTTGCCTGGTCTGGAAGTTCATCTCAGTGAACCTGTCCTCTTGGTTCCCACATGGTCTCTTGGTGTCTTAAGATGGCAGCCTATGGTATCTTCAACAATAGAGTCTTACCTTTGTTGGGTAACCAAGTGTTTGGCAGTTACCTACATTATTTTGGGGACCTCATGGGTCTCCCTGGCCAACTGCTCACTGTGGGGAGTAACCCAATTCTGGTCCTGGGGTTCACAAGCTAGAGCCTATGGTTTTAGGATTAAGCTTTCTACACCTTCTACTAGGCATATTAGTCTGGTCCATCCACCCCCTTAATTGGGGTTAAATCTTATCTACTAGTATTCTAGTTGTGGTGGTTTCATTCAGGTGTCCCTGATAAACTTAGGTGTTCTGAAAGCTAGGTTCTCAGCTGATGGAGATCTGGGAATTAACACCTCCTGGAGGTAGTGTATTGTTGGGGGTGGGATTATGGGTGTTATAGCCAGTTTCCCCTTGCTAGTATTTGGCACACAATCCTGCTACTGTTGTCCACCTGATGTTGGCTAGGAGGTCATGTCCACCCTCCGCTCATGTCATCATTTTCATCCGCCATCATGGAGCTTCCCCTCAAGCCTGTAAGCCAAAATAAATCCTTTTTTTTTTTCCCATAAGCTGCTCTTGGTTGAGCGCTTTCTGGCAGCAATGCGAACCTGGCTGCAACACCAGTGTAAGGTTTCTAATGCACTAACTACTTTAGTCTTTAGTTTTGTGTAGTTCAAAGAATTGAGAGTCCTTAATTTTCTCTGTGGCTATGTTTTCTAGTTCACTATTTTTGCATTCTCATCATTATTATTTATTTCCTACTATTTTACTTTTATTTACTGAGACTCACTCTATAGCTCAAACTAGCCTTGAATTCACCCAGGCTACGACCTCCTGCTTACCTCCCAAAGGCTGGCATGAGAAGCATGTGACACCATGCCTGGGATGAACTGAAGTCTCGGCACCCCCGCCAAAAACAACAACAACAACAAAAAAAAACCACACCTGTGTTAAATATTCTATAAGACGGATTGACTGGTTCAAACCTTTGTGATTGGAGAGCTGAAATGTTACAGGTTGGGAGCCAAATTCTCTTACAGCTTAGTTAGCTCCTAAGCAGCCATTGACTTCCCACCTCTATGTTTAACCTACTATCCTCTCCACTACTAGGTAAATCCTTTTGAAATGAACAGACAGACCACCTACCTTCCACCAACCCAAAAATAAGAGAGATTTTCCTGTTTTGCTGTAGTCTGCCTACCTGATGTTTCCACCTATATATCTGAAAACAAAATGATTTTCTTTTTTTAAGTTGCTATGAGAACTTGATGAAACATTAGAATATGGTATTTGAAGCAACCTGAACCTGTGTTCCAGAGCTATTTGAATCCAGAATAAACTATCTTTTATTCCCTCTGAGGTGAGACCTGGTGTGGGTGAACAACAGAAAAAGAGCTGGTATGTATGTATGTATGCATGTGTGCACATGTGTGTTGGCACTGATATGTTTCTTTTCTTCTCCTTATTTTAGATTTAATTTGACCTCTCCTTAAGGTTAACACTTACATTATTGATGTTAGATGTTTGTTCCTAGCCATTGTAAGTATTTATGGCTCACATTTCATTCTAAGTGAGGTCAGATGAGTAGGCAGAGGATAAACTAGAGACCCAGTGCATGCAGGATGAGGTAACTGCAGGGCTGTGTTGGAGCAGGTCATCACATGACTATTCAAATAATAAAGACACAAGACATTCATATTAGTCTGAGACCTCAAGGCAGACTGATGACTGCTCTTTGCCCTTTGTTTCATTATAATGATATCTCCATATCATTATCTTTGCAAAATTGCCTGCTTCTGTCATACACCTGCTGCCATGTAACATCTAACAACACAATCTAAAGAACGGAAAAGGAGAGAGGCCCTTCTCCCTGGAAAATATCCACCCATTCTTGGAATCCTTCCTCTTCCCCTTCTCATGAATAACCCCTCTGTTACTGGTGGACTCTGGATGTTCCCAGGTTCTTTGTACCTTATTCAAAGAACTGAGAAAAATGTTCATAAAAGGAAAAGCAGCAAGGAACTTCATTAAGAGCAAAGTGATAGTCCACTGACAAGAGGGGCAATGGGCCACCTGAGCGGAAGAACACTCAGGGCCCTGGTTATGACATCATGCTACTTAAAAAAAAATTGACCACTTTCATAATCATAGACAGTAAACCATGATAATTCCCTCCCCCCTCACTTTTCCCTTTGCAACTCCACTCTCCATCACACACACCCCCCATTATTCTCTCTTTTATTTTGATGTCAGTATCTTTCCCTCCTATTATGGAGGTAGTGCCAGGCACTGTGAGGTCATGGATACCCAGGGCATTTTGTGTCTGGAAGAGTGCATTATAAACAGTTCTACCCTTCCTTTGGCTCTTACATTCTTTCTGCCACTTCTTCTGCCATAGACTATGAGCCTTGGAAGGTGTGACACAGATGTTTCAGTGCTGAAACACCTCTGTCATTTCTTCTCAGCCCTATGGTGCTTTTTGAATCATCCCAGAGGTCACTGCCATCTGAAAAGAGAAGTTTCTATAACCAAAAGTGAGGGCTGGCTTAGCAGTTAAGGCATCTGCCTGTAAAGCCAAAGGACCCAGGTTTGATTCCCCAGGACCCACATTAGCCAGATGCACATGGGGGCAAACACGTCTGGAGTTCGTTTACAGTGGTTGGAGGTGCTGGCATGCTCTT
Organism: Orientallactaga sibirica; assembly: GCA_036365145.1. Taxonomy (NCBI): domain Eukaryota; kingdom Metazoa; phylum Chordata; class Mammalia; order Rodentia; family Dipodidae; genus Orientallactaga; species Orientallactaga sibirica. Next base: position 4,153,146 of record JAEOAD010000004.1, on the reverse strand, counting down.
TCTCTCTCTCTCTCCCTCTTTGTCTGTCAAATAAATAAATAAATATAATATATATATATATAACCAAAAGTGAGCATAGCATTAATATATGTGTAGGAACATTAAGAAAAGTGCTTACTGGGGAGTTTGGTGAGCATAATATATACATTTAGACAAGAGCGGGCATTACACCCCTAGGGCTCATACCTCCCCCCTCATAGGTTTTCAGTATCAGGCATGTATTCCCTCCTGTGGAGCGGGCCTCCAGACCAAGTGGAGAGTGGTTGGTTTCCCCCATAACAGACATGCCACTATTACACCTGTTGGCTCATTTAGCAAAACCTAGGGTTTGCAGTGTCTACTGTTGTTTATCTGCTCTGATGACTTCTTTCTCTCCCATGGAGCTGCATGCAACATAGCTTTTTCTAGCTTTCTGTCAGCTGGTCTACAGGGAGAAGGTTTTCAGCTTAGCTCCAGCAAGATTTCTCAGTGATCTTGCAGCCTAAGCACATCATATTACTTTTTAAGAACTCCATGAAGAAGGGGTAGGTTGCCAGAGCATAGTTTGGGTAGTACTCTGGTTTGGTTGACAGGTTTGGCTTATATAATCTTTCTCTCTACTCCCCATGTCCCTTTTTATTCATATATATGAATAGACCTACAATGGTAAATAGAAGTTTTCCTTAAAAGTTCACTTAAGTGACAAAGTTTGTCTTAAATTTTACATGCAACCAAAACCAATTTAGCTGAGATTCCCCTGCCATTTCCATCCTGGATATATCTAAGAACTTATTTGAATAGAAACTGATTACAAATAATGGTCTCGAGAGGAAGAGAAAGCTCTTTGTTTGGAGTGGTGTGTAAGTATAGCTCGGTGCTGGTGGTGGTCCTAGGTAGGCAAACAGCTCACTGGGTGCATTGTTAGGAAAAGGATATGCTTACTACACAAGTCAAGCAGTGTCATTTTTATATGCTTGCCTGCCTCACCTTTGTTAAAGTTTGCCCAGAAAAATGTGCTGTCCTCACCACTGAGTACTCTCTACTCAAGGGGCTTGCTGTCTCTTTGGTGGCATATTTCTATTAATGCTTTTCTCTTAAAGTTTCTTTTATTGAGGTAGGGTCTCTCGCCAGGCTGACCTGCAATTTACTACATAGTCTCAGGATGGCCTTGAACTCACAGCCACCTTTCTACCTCTGCCTCCCGAGTGCTGGATTAAAGGTGTGCGCCACTACACCTGGCTTAATAAAGTTTCTTGTTGCTTACAAAAACATGTTCTGTTCAAATCCCAGCAATGTGACCCTTGAAAACCATGCCCTTCTTCTTGAATGTGTACTTATGCCCTGTAATAAAGCTTCCCAATTCCTCATTTTGTCTCATTTCTGTTATTTTTTTCCTGATGGTGACAAGAACCAGGAAGAGGGAGTAAAGGTTTTCATCTGCTGTATCTCCAGACCTCAGCCTGACCTTCAGCAACATGACATTCCTTAACTCTATATATTTTTATGTCATTTTCATTGAGTTCAAAGTATGTTCTAGTTAATTTTGTCATTCATTCTATGACTCATAGGATATCTGGAGGTTCATTATTTAATCTCCAAATATGTGAGGAGTTTCAGATGCATTTTGGCTCTTGATTTCTGATTTGATTCCGTTGTACTCAGCAAACACACTTGAAGTTTAACCCTTAATTTAATAAGACTTTGTCTAGGGATCAGTTTATGGGCCTTCTTGATGAGTGTACCATACATACTGTGTTATTGTTAAGTAAATCGTGATATCAATGCCAGTTGATAGTGTTACTCAAGTCTTTGACTTGTCCTTGCCTTTTTGTGTGCTGTGTCTACAAGGGAATAGTAGAAGACCAAAAGATTCAGGACTCATGGCCGTGCCCTCCATTGAACTCAGTAGTTCGGCTTGTATAATAACACAGATGGACTAGTAAGATCAAAGCAGACAACTGCAAATTCAACCAAGCAGTCCATGTAGTAACAAGGACTGCAACTGTAATTTGAGAACTCTGTTACTGTAGGTTAGGTTAAATGACTCCAGTTACATGAAACATAATCATTTATCTTGAAAATTTATCCTTTAAGAAGATCTATATCGGAAAAGAGAGTCAGAAGCAGCTTGTATTCATGTGAGATACACTGTTATGATCTTGTTCCATTACCAGGCTGTGGTAGTTTGAACATGTGGCCCCTTATATATTCAATGTTTTATTAGTTTATTGTTTGCATCTGCAATCACCTTGCTGGAAGCAATGTCACTGGGGTGGATCTTAAGGTGTGGTGGTGGGTTTGAGATTCCATTGTAAAGATATGCAAAGTGTGCCTAGTAGGAGTTCCTGAAGTGTGCTGTGGCTTTTGGCAGTAGTTTTGCTCTGTGTGCTGTGTGGCTGGGGGCTTTGCTCTCTTGCCTGGTCCTGTGAAGATAGGCCAGCTTCTTCTGCCATTATGGAACTTCCCCTGGATCTGTAAGCTTCAATAAATAATATCCCTTCCTCCATAACTGTGCCTGGTCTGGAAGTTCATTTCAGCAAACCTGAAGCTGTCTGCTTCACAGGCTAACATATTATTTTTTTTTGGGGGAGGGGATATTGAGAAGCAAACCCAAGGCTTTATGTACTATGTAAGCACTCTACCCTTGAGCTACATCTCTAGCTACTGGGCTAATATTTACTCCGTGGCATATTTTCTGGATAGACTTGGATAATTCAGACATGTATAAAACATCACATTAGTACACCATGTTTATGACATCATATTAATTGAGCCAGATGATCAGAATGTAGCAATGTAAGTATACTAGCAGCTTAGTAAAACACATTCCTCTTGGTGTTGGGGTGGTAGCTGAGTGGTAGAACACATGCTTAGAATTTGCAAGGCCTCATGTTCAATTACTAGTGCAAAAAAGGACACATGCTCTAGATCCCAGCTTCACACCCTGTGGATTACAACCCCATATGGGAATACATAACTAGAATGCTGGGGAAATATCTGGAATCAGTGAAGGTTTCTCAAAGCAAAATGGCCCAATTTAAGAATGAAACACAAAATAAATCTGAGGTGTTTCTGGTAACACTTGCCAATGTTGTATTCTGTGAATTCCCTGATTCTAAGCACACAACAGGTACACCTTACAGTGCTGTCATACCATACAACACTCACAAACACTGCCTGATGTGTATGAAATGAGCTGCAGCTTTTATTCTTACTGTTCTCACAAAATTTCTGCTCTTATAAAAATATAATAGTTTACATTTCAGAAAAGACTTTTAATATACTGTTACCATCATTCTTCAGTATATAAGTATCACATTAGTGTATCTTTGGATTGTATCATGTTAGAATGTTTGATTGTAAAAATTTCTCTTTGAGTTGCCGACTCATTTGAGTTTCATAAAAAAAATCATTAAATGAATCTTGGTTTAGAATTAGGACAGAATTTCCAACAATTTCTGAAATGATCCTAAACATATTTCTTCCATTTTGTATTTCTGTGAAGTGGCATTTTTTAATGAAATAAAATATAAATAATTCAGAAAAACATTAAAGATGGTCTACATTGTAAGTATGGAGTAATCAAGATTGCTTTATATAAAAATAAACAAGCACATCCATATCATCTGTATATTAACTTGCTTTTGTCTTTAATAAATAGTAAAATATATGTATACCAGGCAATTACTTTAAAATAGTATCTGTAAATGTTTGATTCATACATCTATTTTATGTACCTATTTGCTTGAACAAGGAGTCACCAGTAGGAAAAGTTTAAGAAGCCCTGCTCTAGAGACTAAGAGAAATACTGTGCTAGTTTGAGGACCAAGTATGCCAGTTATTAGTTCATGGGTCTAAAGCATTCTTGGACATTCTCTTCAGAGTGAAGGGTACATGGTGGTGTTCTCACATCTCTTCATCACCACTAGAAAGCACAACGCTGTTACTTCTTTGGGCTATGGCACAGCTCAAGTCACACTTTGAAATGCTGCAATGCCAGTTTTGAGTGAGACACAGGACAGGTCAATCTGGGCAGTGGTTGCAGATGTAGCTGGCCTTGTGCTACACAGGTTTGTGTACTTAGTGGTGATAGGATAACCGTGACATGTACAGTATTAAGAAAATCACAATTGCAGGATCTCTCACATTCTGGAGCAAGACCTGACCAATGTAATGGAGAATTACATACCTTTTAATATCCATATCTTTTTACTTGCTACTAGCCCTGCCATACTACAGATGAAATGCCTAGCCTTGGGATACCTAAATTAAGCGTGTTAATTATTTGACTATATAATCCTTTTAAATGGATTTAAAAAGAAGAGAATAAAAGTTTTATTCATTTACTCCAAAGACTCTAAAAGAGATTGAGAATGTGCCCCATAGATCTTCTTAATTGAATGGGACCTTCAGGAAATGAGTGTGTTACTATTCAGGCTCTCAGTACAAGCCCAAAAGAGAGAAAGATTTTTTTTTTTTTTTTACAAGGAGATGAATAGGTATGGCTTGTGCCTAGCAGCTAGATCACCAGGCAGATTCACAAAGGATTCACAAAGGTTTTATGAAACTATATTAGAAAAACCCTTGTCATGGCTTGACATGGGAGGAAGAAGCAGGCAGATTAGCAGTTCAAGATCATTCTCAGCTACATAGTGACTTAGAGGCCAGCCTGGATTACATGAGACCTGGTTAAACATCATCATCAACAGCAATAATAAAATCCAAATCAAAAATACCAGCATAAATGTAAATGGATAGAAGGACAATACAAGCTGCATTCTTTTTCTCACTTTCTCCTTTTTAGAACAAGAATGGTTTCTTTTGCTACCCTATGACTTCTTTGCCATTGTTTGTTGGGTATATGGTAGCCAGGTAGCTTGTCTTTAGGGTTTCACAAGTTCACCCACACAAAACAACCATGATTGTATCTAAGAAGCTTGAATCATGGGATAAAGAATATACATCCCAATTTAGACATGAAGCAGTGAAAAGATACTGCCACTGAAATTGATGAATGCTATGGCGACATGAGAGAGGGAAAGAATGGTTTTCATGTGGAAAGAATGAGAATCAATACAGCTTACCCATGCCACTTATAATACAGGATCTTGTCACTCCTACTTTCTATCATTTCTATTTCTATGATTCATGTCACTATGTATTTGCTTCTCTAATTACTAACCTAAGAAGAAGAGAATGTAGCAAATGTGTTAGGATATCACTTCTGAGCTTAGGTTATACATATTGTGAGTCCCATCTTGTCTTTACTTTCTTTCTCTGGCTAACCTTGCTTGCTTTAGTAAAACAAATTACACACTGCAGGATGCCGTCCTATGTGGCTTATGAGCTCCATGAGAAAACTGGGCTGATGACTTTGCAGCACAACTTATTTCCAAAGCCCAAATAGAATAATCCAATTTAACCAACTGCTTTATTCACTAGTCTACACTTTTGGCAAGCTCTAAAAGAGTCAAATCCCCTGTCAAAAGGGTGAAGATTTGTCACTATGGAGGATAGTCAAAGAAATTAGCTTCAGGCTCGGAAAGCAATTTCAAGAGGAGTTCTAAAACTATTTAAAACTCTGGAGGTACTGTTGGAATAAATGTGCATCCTGTCAGGGCAGCTACTTTGAAAGGGAGATGGCAATTTGGATCCATAATTTCTGCTTTGTTTCTTAAAGAGAAGAAGTGCGTCAAGTATAAAGACAATGATAGCCATCCTTTCTACAAACAACTACAAAATAAGAAATGAATAGAAAGTTCTGGACAGTGCCTTAGTCTTTGCTCAACAATCTACACCTAGGATTTTGAATGTGAGCTCTAGATTTTGTGTTACTAGCTATGTGGGTTTAATCTTGCTCTTCCTATGATTTGGTCAGTAGCTGTTGCTTTCTTCCTTATTATTACAGAATCATATTGAATAGGTTTATATTTATAATTATCTTGATGATCATCTCTCAGTACCACTCCTTTCAGCCTCCATATTCATATACCATGATTCATATTTAAAATGGAACTGTTCGAGTTTTATGACATTGATCTTCAAGTTTAAGTAAAGTTCTAGTTGCTCCTTCACTTTGTTCAGTTGTTTGTGGGAACCTGGAACACCAACTTTTAGAAAATGCTATGGTTTTTCCCTGGTGTCAGTGGGAAGCAATTGCATTTTTTTTTTTTTTTTTTTTTTTGCTACGCCTACCAGTCATGAGAGATCATGAGTGGCTACAATGCATTTGATGATTGTTTTTGGATTATTGCTTTGATCCTTATCATAATAAAAATTCCAAGCTTTATCTTGGAATAAAATATTTCCACAGTGCGGAAGGAGAGAGCACATATGGCTGAGTTTATACTGGGAATAGGGCACATCCTCATGACAGAAAGTGACACAGAATGCTTGTGACAATGGTTTGCACTTCTGCACTTTTCAGTTTTATCCTGGTTCAGCCCTGAGTGCTCTGAACGGCTTCTTCAGTTAAAAGGTTTTATGGTCTCTTCTCACTGTTCAGTCACATGGCAGAAACTTGAGATCTCCATACCATTACTATGTTCTTAGGAGGTTGATTTAATACCAGCTCCATTGTGCTAAGACAGTTGTTGTCCCATTATCATTTACCTGAGGGATTTCTCATGAGTACAGCACATGGCAGAAACCCTTGGTAGAAGGATTTGTGGTACTTCCAGATGCTGAGTCAGGGAGCAATATTATTGTCTTTGACCCCACTCACTTCTGTGCTCAGCATCCTACATGTGAGCTACATTTTCTACTCACCTCTGCCTGGGATTAAGTCAGACACTGTGAATCTGACAAAAACTTCCTTTTGCAATCTGTAGGAAATGCTAAGTACAAGCTAAGCAGTGACATAGGTTGAGCTGAACTTACCCAGGTATATTAGAAATTGGCACCAGTTCTTGGCACTGAGCTTCCTCTCTCTCGTATCATCTGTGCAAAGACTCCTTCCCTTGCTCTCCCTTCCCCCAAGCCATGGTTTAGATCTCAGTTCTAAGCTCCTATTGCTGTTCCTTTCTTTTTTCTTATTTTCCCGCTTCACCTTGATGTAGCCATTCAGAACTAAATAGAGTGACAACCTCTGAACTAATCCATAGTATACTGCTGTGACCTGAATCCTATTTTCTCACTTACCAGTAAATTGAAATTCATTCCTCATAGCTTCCTGACATAACCTCTGACTGGTTCATACTAAATCTTTACTGTATCCCAGAAACATAACCTGGTTTAGGTGCGACTTCACTTTCATGGTAATTCAATGTGCCTGCCTGGGAGGAGGTACACTTGGCATTATCCACACTTTTCTTAAAGTTTAAGACAATATTCCAAAATTTGGGAGAAAAATTATGAAGACAAACAATTTTATTCTAATCACATTTCAGCTTGAAGAAACATAAAGTTTGTTGCAGAATGCCTGAACTTTGCTTTTTCTTTCATTCAATTAAGAAAAAAAAAAAACTGAAAAACACTAAGGTATGCAGATTTTCTGAAGTCAAGGCTTTCCCTCTGGTGGGTTGGTAGTTTTATGAGCCTTTTCCAGGAGGAATAATTAGATGTGTGCGCAAGATGAATTACAGTTCAAACCTGTCACTATGAGCATCCCAACGGACTTCCCTAAAAACATCCAATGCATTACTGATAGATCCTTAAAAATCAGAACGGAAAAGTGAGATAGAAGAAAATAATGATTTCAACTTTCCAAATTGCTACTTATTCAATGTGTTAACTGGTTGGTATAATTGAGTGTTTCTCAGTTTCACAACTCAATTACACTTTAACAGGTCAGAGACGTCATGTTGCCAAGCAGGACGTTGCACCATGGCCACCATTGGCCACTTGCAATGAATATCCCAGAACGTTAGCATTTTCCTTGTGAAGTAAATGATTACTATTAATTTCATATAATAAACTTGTTTCTAGTGTTTAATATGGATCTCACATAGAAGACAGGCTATAAATTATGTGGGTGGAGAATGGAAGAGAAAGACACATTGTGCACAGTTTATTTTTCCAACAATCAATGAAAATCTTTCTCCCCTAGTGAGTCTGGATTCTTCTAGGTTGGAATAGCAAATCAATATCCATTCATGTCTATGTTCCCAACAAGAGTAGAGCAGCAGTGAGTTTAGCAGAGAGCAACACAGCTCCATCGGAACGCTTCCTTATTGACCAGCTATGTGTTTCTAAGAATTCTTGATTGGTGCATATTTGAAGAGTTGTATGACCAGTAAAAGTTTTCAAAAAAATGTTCAAGATGGCATTGCTATCTGTCTCAAAATAGAGTATCGGTGACTGAACGTGCTTTAAAGTAAATGAGAAGCACTGTGAAAGGGTGAAGTCAGGCAATAGTAAGCAGAGTACCTCTGAGAAAGATGTTCTATTGCCAAGTGAGCCTGTCTCTTCCAGCTGTATAAGGATGAAAGTAGTTAGAAGAAAAACCCAAGAAAGTAACCATAATAGGTACAGCTCCAGACTGAGAAGAAGGAAAAACTGGAGGGAGATCAGAAATGGTATGGAAGGTTCAGACTATAGAGGAAAAAACAAAAACAAACACAAATACAAAAATAATTTGAACCACAGAAGTTAAAGTATTAAAGCAACAAGTGGCAAAAAAAAAAAAAAAAAAAAAAAAAAAAAAAAAACATTTTAAACAAAATAAAACCCAAAGAGTAATGTAAACTTGCAAGGATTTGCACTAAAGGCTGGAAAAATCTTGCAAGCATGACAAACACTCGATGTAGAATACAGTCCATTTTAATAAGAATACAAGCACACAAAAAGCTCTTTTAGTTGATGGACTGACAGCTTAAGAGGTTGGATGAATTAGGATGTTGTAGGGGATGTACAAATGCAGAGACAGAAGAAAGACTCAAGATCCTTATGATAATATCCAGTTAGAGTCTTGATAACCTTCTTATTGACATATAATGCAATTTTTCCTTGAGAACAGATGGAACTAGCGAGATTCAATTATCCTTATACTAGGATCTCCTTTTCAGAAATACAGGCTGAATATTTGCTCTAAAAGAGCATCAGTGACATCTGTAACTGTCCTTCATAAAATGTTTTTGTTAGGAACTCTTGTTTCCTCTTGTATCTGCAAATGTGTACCTCTCTATTTCCAAATAAGTCACAAGGAAATTATAATTGAATTTCACCAAATCTATGTATTCTGATGCTGTGGTTTGGATGTCCAGTGTCTGCCCAAAGGCCCACATATAGTGGCTTGGACCCCAGGGTGTTGCTATTGTAAAGTGCTATGCACCTTTAACAGGTGGAGCCTGGTGGGAAGTCCTGATGTAAAAGGCATGTCCTAGAGATACTGAGGGACTCTATCCATTGGTCCTCTCTCTCTGTGCTTCAGTTTCAGATGTGATCATTTGGTCCTGAACACTCTTTCATGACGATGTCCTACCCACACCAGAGACCAAAGTAACAGAGCTGACAAATCTTGGGTTTTCACCTATAAAATTGTGAGTTAACTAAGCCTTTCCACTTTATAACATTAGTTGCCTCTGTTATTTTACTATAGTAACCCTAGACTGACAAATATTTCCTTGAAGGAAAGTAGTAAAACAAAGGTAGTGGAGAGATCCCTCTCCTTGACCTTAAGGCATCTCATGTCAGTGATTGGCTGGAGCTTCTAAGTAGAGGAAGATTTATTTTGAGGGTGAGGGTGAAGATGATAAGAATTTGGAGTGAGGCAGCTCCCATTTTAATTTTAATTTAATTTAATTTAGTTAGTTTTTTGAGAGAGAGAAAGAGTCAGAGAGAGAGAGAGGCACACATACACACACAGAGAGAGAAAGAGAATGGGTGTGCCAGGGCATCCAGCCACTGCAAACGAAGTCCAGATGCATGTGCCCCCTTGTGCATCTGGCTTATGTGGGTCCTGGAGAATCAAACCAGGATCCTTTGGCTTTGCAGGCAAATGCCTTAACCGCTAAGCCATCTCTTTAGCCTGGCAGCTCCCATTTTTTATGCAGTTAGTCAGTGCAGTTAGTCACAGGCCCAATAGAACAACAACAAAAAATCTACATGTCCTGACAAACACTAGTAAAACACTGGTGCAAACATCCTTTAGAGACATCCTACTGTCAAGATGCACTCCCAGGACCCCTCAACAGGGATCATCTGATAAGGAGGCTCAGAGGGTCCCTACTGCCAGCCCAAGGATAAGAAAAATATGGGAATCCTGATTATTTGGGGCAATAAAGCTGTCCCACCTCCTCCCATTCAGTGTGAAGCCTCAGAAGGGGAAAAGGACAGAAGAGCTCCTGAGCTCTTCTCTTTGTTTTTGTTTTCGTTTTTTCTTTACATGTGAGTATTGGAAGGAGGGAACAAGCATGCCCTGGCACATGTGTGGAGATCAGAAAACAACCTCAGGTGTTGGCCCTCACCTTCCCCTTGTTTGAGACAGGATCTCTCATTATTTCCCTCTGCATTTGGCAGGCTAGCTGGCCTGTCAGCTTCCAGGAAATTCTCCTTTATCCACCTTCCTTCTCACCATAGGCATTCTGGGATTACACATGCCCACCACAGTGCCCAGCAGTCTGTACACACACTTGTGTGGCAAGCATTATATACACTAAGTCATCTCTCCAGCCTTGTTTTCTTTTCCTTAAAGAGTTTTTTCAAGTTGTAAAAGCAAGACTTTTAGCAATTTACCGAATGGCATTCCAAAGTCCAGTTGCACATTCCTGAAGAGTTAAGAGCCACTAGCCAAGGAGAATCAGAGCAATTCACATGATTTGGAAGCCCATCCTTTTGCTAAGTGACTGAATACATTTCTGTTCTCATCTGGACGTATATGTGTGCTACAATTGATAAAGAGCAATGGCTCCGTGTTGGCTTTCCCTTTCATAGCCCTGTAATGAAAAGGTTTAAAGTCCTGTCTAGACTAGAGTAGGGAGTCTCAAATACTAGCAGATCTTGGAACACTATGTCATGTTAGTATAAAGAATTACTTTCAGAAGGGGCTGTGGGAAAGGAAAGGAAGGGTGCCAGACATTCAATTCAGGATTATGAACATTACAGCATAAAATAATTTTGCATGTATTTTAAAGTTTTGCACACATCAAGTGTCATTTACCATGATGTTGAGTGAATTAGTTTGATTTAAAAGCCCAAGTTTAGAGCCCTAATCAGGCATTGTTTGCAGTAGAAACATTAGTGTAGTGACTAATGATTACCTGGTTAATATAATATTGCTTAAGATAGGATGAGAGGAGGCAGAGTTCAGAATTAATACAGTAAAGAAGGTCACATCTCAATCTTTATAGCTTTCATTCAGAAAAAAAAATATTAGTGAACACTCTGTTCTCCAAACTAGAGGGAGACCATTGATGTGTAGGACTGAATCATAACTGAGGGCAACTCTACGGAAAACAGTGGGAGTCAGTATGAAAGGTTATTGTAATTTGCTTGTTATTTAGACGGAGCCTTTGGAGTATGATGTTAGCTAGTTGTTGGTATACAGTTGTGGGGCTCAGGGAAAGACAAAGGTATCTTGACACAAATGCTAGTCTTCAATTGCAGCAGACAGAGATATTTTAAACATTCAGTAGAAACCAAACTTTTGCATCTTGATCCCTTGCTGCCTGGGCTAGTAATATATGATACCTGTTGTCTTGTAACGCTCAGGACTGGTAGGAGTTGCTGTGATCATGGAAGTAAGCTGCTGGCTCTCCACAGTGCACGCTGTCACTTAGCTAAGAGGTTTGGTGAGTTAGGTGTACTAGAGACTTTTCCAGGTTGTGGTGTTTTCAACTTATTTTGGGTTTATCAGGACTTATGCCATAGCTCATTGAAAGTTGAGGAGGATCTTTACTTTCCTAAAATTGCTTGCAACTGCTAACACAAGAATGTGAAAATAACAAAGGGACTATTGGGGAATAGGAAGGGGGTCCAGCCATAGGGGAGGGTGGTGCCAGAGAGGATAATAGGGGTGAGCATGAGCAAAGTACATCGTAGCAGTTACCTTCTGTCGCTGGGACAAAACACTGACCAGAAGCAGCCTGTGGGGAATTGCTGATCTGCTTTCTCCACTCTGAGGAAACTTCCCTCCTATATGCAGGCCTTAAATAAGCCCTTTCCTCCATAAGCTGCTTCCGGTGGAGTGTTTTGCCCCAGTGACAAGGAGATAACTGCTACACCTTTGATTAAGGACACGTTCCCTTGGCTGAATGTCTGGTATGGTAGTGTGAAGACTCAGGGCAAGATTCGTCCAAGGAAAAGAGGCTTTCTTACTCTACACACCTCTAGCACCCATATGAGGAGGAGAAGTTCTAGCTATGTCTTACTGCAGAACAAAAGGCCATAAGATAACAACCACTTCATTTTGCTCACAAATCTGCAAAATGAGAAGGACCTGTGGCAGGGAAGGTCAGAGGCTGAGGGCTGAAGCAGCCACCTGTGTATGTCTCTCACACACAGTCACATAGATGTATGGACGGTCTTTTCATTGAGTCTGTCCAGCAAAACGGAGCAGGGTTTTTATACAACAGCTGAGAATGTGAGAATGTGGACAAAGCTTCTTATATCTCCCGCTAAGTCTGTAAAGCCAGCATGCATTGAACAACAGAGTGAATTAAGTTGTGCAGCTCAATGAGAGAAGCAGCAACAAGGCATTTCTGGACCTTATAAGCTTAGCAGGTGCACTGTGAACTCAGCGTTCAGGCATTCATGGGTCTTTCAGCAGGGCGGCGCCCCAGGAGAATTGCAAACTAAGATCTACAGCATGACATGAGAACTCGGTGGTGACAGCATTCAACACAGACAGTGAGTTGAAACCCACAGAGCTCCCTAAAAGTGTCTGGAATGGGGAATGGAGGGAGTCTGCATCATTTCTGTGAGACTGCCGCATGGAAAGGCGGGAGGACAATGAAATGCCATCCACATCACACTTTCATTATAACTTCCACGGAGAACAGCACCGAAAATGGAGAAGGTTTCACAGCATCCAACACAGCAGCATGAGGTCTACACGTTCAAGTATAATTACTCACCCACAAGAGTTCAGGTCTACTCAGAGCTCGTCCATGCTTACCTTCTACACCATTCGAGCAAGTGCACTCTTTGTACGTTTTATTTTAGTGGATAAGGCATTTCATAATAAATTTCCAGAGATGGGAAATACTGCTAAGAGTGACATTCATTGATAATGATGATCAATAATTCAACTGTGAAGCCTAAATACTTCCAAAGCCTAGCATTATTCTTTCTTTTCTTTCTTTTCTTTTTTTTTTTTTTTCGTGCTATACTATCATTCAAACTACAAAACCCTGGAACCTGCTGGTCTTTCTCGAAGGCTCTGCTTTATTCAAATTCTCAGGTCAACAGACACTGAAATGCTTTCAGGACTACCTTCTGAGGCCCGGCACTAGTCATCTGTGGTGTAGATATGACTCTGAAGAGATGGCTTGTTCTAGTAACTTGGAATCCTTCTTCCTCTCCTCCAATTTGTCTAATTCTTCTAACTGGGTTTGATCCTGTGTTCCTGCTTTCATACATCTTTTTCTGCATGTGTATGTATGAATGGTATACATGCATGTGTGTATAGGTATTCACATGTGCATGCATTTGGAGGCCAGAGGACAGTGTTGGATGTCTTCCTATATCACGCTCCACATTATTTTGGTGTGTGTGTGGGGGGGATATAGGGTTTCTCAATAGAATCCAGAGCTCACTGATTTGGCAAGACTAGATATCCAGCAAGCCCTGAAGATCCTAGCACCGGAAGGCATGTGCCACTACACCTGTCATTTACATGGATACTGGGGATCCGAACTCAGGTCTTCATGCTCCCGTGGCAAGCACTACACCCACTGAGCAATCTCTCCAATGCCTAAAGGTCTTATTTTCATACTTAATGTCTAAATCCCTCATGGACTGAGATCTTGTCTCTTATTGGTTGCCCATTGTTCATGAATAACTATTTATTCCACTGGACTCTCTCCCCTTGTTCAAGTCAATGTCCACTTCCTGACTGCTGAGCCACTAAGTGCCCCTAATCCAAGCTCCCATTGTCACTTTTTCCTCATGTCAGAATGACCTGATCCTTTATTGTGAAACCATATGTATATTGTCCAGGACACAGATAGACTACTCATAGGCTGGCCACTTCTTGACACTGAGCTTTTCACTGTCTCAATCTCTGGTATCTGTATCATCTGCTGCCTTCCCACATTTGTCTCCCATGAGTAGAAGGCCCAGTATTGAATAGTACAGTTGATTTTCCTCTCCTTATCTGCTCATCTTGCACTAAATGTTTGGCTCATGCCCATGTCTTCTCAATGCCCAAGACATGTCCATCAAGATCTCCAAATTAAAAGAGAAGAAAAAGGAGCTAGAAAGATTGCTCAAAGGTTAAAGGCACTTGCTTGCAAAGCCCAGTGGCCTAGGTTCAGTTCCCAAGTACTCATATAAAGCCAAATGCACAAAGTGCCACATGCCTCTGGAGTTCATTTGCAGTGGCAAGAAGCCCTGGCACATCCATTCTCTCTCTCTCTCCCCTCCTCCTCCTCTCTTCTCTTAAATAAATAAAATATAAAAAAGATAAGAAAGAAGATAAATATCTATGAAACAAATACAAAATTTAATGAAAAGAACTTGTGTTGAAGTCAGGTTCACATTGCTGGCAGGAAACACCCAAATGAGAGCAACTTTTGAGAAAGAGTTTATTTTGGCTTTCAGACTCAAAGGGAAGCTCCATGATAGCAGGGGAAAACAATGACATGAGCAGAGGGTGGACATCACCTCTTGGCCAACATCATCAGATGGACAACAGCAACAGGACAGTGTGCCAAACACTGGCAAGAGGAAGCTGGCTATAATACCCATAAGCCCACCCAAAACAATCCACTACCTCCAGGAGGTGTTAATTCCCAAATCATCATCAGCTGGGAACCTAGCATTCAGAATACCTAAGTTTATGAGGGGCCCCTGAATCAAACCATCACAACTTGTGAATAAGTCCTTTAAGAATAATCATGCTAGTTATATGTGTGTTAGGTATTTTTTTCTAAATGTTTCATGTGAATGAACTCATTTCACCCCCAGAACTTGGTAATGTGGTCCTAGTATTATTACCATTCTGTGGTTAAGGACATTGTTTATTCATTTTTCCATTGCTTTAACAATGTGCCATATACAATATGCTTAAAAGAAGGAAAAGTTTATTTTGGCTCACAGTTTCGGAGGTTCCAGTCTAAGAGCAGTTGGATCTGTTACTTTGATTGTGTGGGGAGGCAGCCTGTCTCAAAAGGAGGACACGCGGGAATGACTGCTCACCTCGTAGTAGTCGGGAAGCAAAGGGGAAGAGGATGGGCTGGGATCCCATGTGGTCCCACGGGCCTAACTTTCTTGTTACAGTCCTTAGCATCTAAAGAGTCTACCACTTTGGGTTAGTATCATGGGCTAGGGACCAGGCCTTTAACAGATGAGCCACTGGGGTAAATTCAAAATCTAAATTATAGCAGACACTAAGGCATACTGTGAAGGTAACTGGCCTAGGTTATATGGATAGGGAAGTAGGAGATTAAATTGGAAGCCTGGCAATTTTGCCCAAGAGTCTTCCATCTAACTGATTGTCTAAGGCCTCTATAGATGTGAATGTGTCCTAAGAGGGCACCATAACAATGGCATTCTTACTGTCATATGTTCATTCAGTTTTCACTAGGGTTATTTAAACCTGAGTCATAGCACATCTTTACAAGGCATAAGAACATACAGTCATGTTTCTCAGTTATACCAGACTCACTGCTGGTCATGGCTTAACACTTTCTGTGCTACACAGACTGTTTCAAAGCTAAGATAACAAATGATGATGAGTAGAGTATTAGAGCCATATTTCAGACAATAAACCCCAAAATGAAAATAATTCACCAAATTGTCTTCTTAATACATATGTACAATTTAGATATAATTAGTGATTACATCTCACTGAAAGTTTGGCCAGGTGATCAAATAAATTTTGTTCCCTATTCTGCATTTCTTAACAAAAAATGAATTCCAATTACCTTGCAATTAAGGCACAGTTCATTTGTTACTGGTCATGATGTAATTGCATCAGTCTGGGGTTTATTGCCAAATTATCTTGTTTATATTCAAAGCCTTTGAGCCACTGAAAGTCTAACTAAACAAAACATGTCATAATTTTTTTCTGAAAAAGAGAAGTGTACTAAGCCATATAAAAATAAAGAAATCAAGACATTTACTACGTTTTTTTCTTAATAAATGCTCAACGTTAGTCAGGTTGGGTGACTGAAGAAGACTACCATGAGCTTGGCCAGCCTGGGTGACATAACAAGTTCAAGGCCAACCAACAGAGTGAGACCCTACCTCAGAAACAAAACAAAACCCCAAAGCTAGTCAAAACAGAAAGAAAGAATTATAAGGCAAGGTAATATACGGCTGGCGTTTCTCTACCCCGCCTCACTTGAGGATGATAGCCAGGCCTGTTGACAAGCACTTGGATTCTACTCCAGGTGAGTGATGAGAAGATTAGATAGTACATATGTGCACCTTCCAAATTTTACCAATGAATACTGATGTGCAGCAAACTTGAAGATATAACCTGAGCCGGGACTGTTGAGCTGGCCACGCTGAAAATAATGATTTATTGGAGCACAGCCAAATGGAGGCAGATCTTTAAGTTTAGCAAAAGTACTGGTCCCGGGGGCTGGAGAGATTGCATAGCGGTTAGGGTGCTTGCCTGCAAAGCCAAAGGACCCAGGTTCAACTCCCCAATATCCACATAAAGCTAGATGCACAAGGTGGCACATGCATCTGGAGTTTGTTTGCAGGGGCTTGGTCTCTGTGGAGGCTAAACATATATTTATTAAGTAGTCCAAAGCAGCCCAAAGCTTGAGGAACAATGACTAAAAGACAAGCAGGCAACTTTTGGGAACTTAAGGACTTCAATTCTCAATGTATGATAGATAAAAGGCATGCCGACAATCTTGTCAATCGTAACAGTTGTCTGCTTCCTTCCATCAATATGTCCAATTACACCTCATTTTCATGATTCTCCTTATGTTCCTTGTGTCCAGTACATCTGCTCCCCAAATGCATGCACCACCATGTTCCAGAGCAAGCTTTCTGAAGGACAGATCTTGTCATGTCAGTTTCTTTTCTTATTTTTCCAAGACACCTCCCTCCATGTTCCCCATTACCCTTTAGGGTCAAGATAGAGAGGGATATGTTATTTTTGGGACCCATTGCCAAGTGAACACGTGGCCCTCTTCATTCAAAAAGCAGAAAATGCTATCTAATTTAATGAGCTATAACATTTTCTTTTTCCTTTTTCGGTGATCTGCCTTTCAACTTGGCATTACACATGTATTTGCTGTTTGGTGTCTGAACTAGAGAATATTAAAATTTTAATAATTAGAACTTTATCATTTATCCTTATATTACACAATTCTGGTTTTAAATGTCAGTATAAGAGTTTTTATCTTAAATTGCAAAACCAACAAACCATGCATTTTGTATTCTACAGCTCATATATACACAAGGAGAAAGGTTGTAGTTGAAATACAGGTCAACTGCATTTCATTTCCTGGTATGCACCCACCCTGCCAACACTGGAACTTTCCCTTTCTCTCATCATTTTCAGCTTAATGTGGGGAAGTAAGAAAGGACATATGTGACCTCTCTAGGCCTTATTCTGAAGACCCAGGGTCTGTGTTTCTCATTTGAAGCAGCTCTGCTTTGGATGAAGGGCCATCACCGTCCTGCTCACTCAGGTGTAGATAGCACACATGTACCTTGTGCTTGCTTTGGGTCATGTTGCGTTAGCTTGTACTGGGTGGGGGTTTGTTTACCAGAATTCTGTGCTCTGGGCCACTGTAGAGAGCTGCGAGGTGCCGCGCCTTAAAGATGGCACTGGCTTCCGCCTTCCGCCTTCCCGATGGCGAGTGCTCTCCTGGATAAACAAGTCCTTATTTGGCTTGGGCCATGATCTAGGCTTGCTTCCTCATATGTGGACCTATCTGCATTCACCACGTGGCTTACCAGGGTTGGCTGTTCAAAGGCTTCTTAAGCTTTGGGCGGGCTTGTCCCGGGGGGAGTGAGTCGGGCAGTCCGTGAGTCAGTGAGTGAGTCGGTGAGTGAGTCAGTGAGTCAGTGAGTCAGTCAGTCAGTGAGTCAGTCGGGGTCAGAAGATTGTTCAAGGTTCCTGAATAAACTGCTGAAAGAAGAGTCCGAGCGTTGCGTCTTCCTTGCTGGCCGAGGCGGTCGCGACAGGCCACCATGCACAAAACAACAAGAAACAACAGGCACACACACTCTATATTGTATTTATAAATTTAACGAATTTTTTATATTTTCATATATGTGTATTATGTCTTTTGATCTTTTTTCCCTCCAATTATCCTCTCTTATCCCTTTTTCTTCCCCATTATTCCATTTTACTTCCTTGCCCTTTTTTTTTTTAACTCACTGAGTAAAAATAGTCTGCTTTTTAAGGATGGCTTTCTTTCATTACCATATGCTTCTGAGATTCACACATACTTAAGTATTGTCAGCTTGATTCTTGTTATTCCAAAGTAGAATTCTATTGTAAGGATATGGGTCTATTTTTTTCAAGAATCAATGAAAAGTTGATTTGTGTTATTTTTAGTTATTAATCTCTCCTATGAGCATTTGCATGCCAATCTCTATATTGACATATTTTCATTTTATTTTTTAATTAGCTAGGAGTGAAATGGTTGGGTCACATGGTAGGCAAATATTTAACTTTCAGACAAACTAAGTGGTTTTCCCAAGTGTTTCAAAAGGATTCTCACATTTCTTTATTTTAAACATATTTTTAATATTTATTTATTTGCAAGCAGAGAGAGAAGAGAGGCAGACAGAGAATGGGCACATCAGGGCCTCTAGCTACTGCAAATGAACTCCAGATACATGCACCACTTTCTGCATCTGGTTTTATGTGGTTCTAGGGAATTGAACTCATGTCATTAGGCAGGCTTTGCAGGTAAGCAACTTAAGTGCTAAGCCATCTCTTCAGCCTGGATTTTCACATTTCTTTTCTTTTTCTTTTTCTTTTTCTTTTTCCTTTCTCTTTCTTTCATTCATTCATTCTTTTTTTTTTGAGGCAAGTCCAACAGACTGACCTTTTTTTTTTTTTTTAATGATCACCTGCTAGAGAGAGAGAGAGAGAAAGGAAGAGAGAGAGAGGGAGACAATTGGAATGCCAGGGCCTCCAACCCCTGCAATGTGTGCCCCCTTGTGCACATGTGTGTCTTTGTGCATTTGTGTCACTGTGCATCTGGTTTATGTGGGACCTGGAGAATCAAACATGGGTCCTTAGGCTTCACAAGCAAACGCCTTAACCACTAAGCCATCTCTCCATTCCTGATTCTCACATTTCTGCCTAAGTGTTTGAGAGTCCCTTGTTCTTGCATTTTGTATTTTCAGTTATTAACTATAGCCATTGTAGTGGATAGTGAGTGATATTGATTTGCATTTTAAAGATTGATGATATTACATTTTTATTAATACACTTAGATTTTTACAGAATGTTCATCTTCACACCCTGATAGATTATAAACATTCTGAAAGCATAAATTCCATAAATTTATCTATTTTTAAATTTCTTGAACTCTGATCTGTGTTGTTTTTCTTTACAATATTTTAATAAAGCTGGGTGTGGTGGATACGCCTTTAATCCCAGCACTCAGGAGGCTGAGGTAGGAGACTGTTGTGAGTTGAGGCCAGCCTGAGACTACCTAATGAATTCAGGTGAGCCTGCGCTAGAGCGAGACCCTACCTTGAAAAACCAAAAATAAATAAATAAATACATAAACTTTAATGAAATATCTCAAGGTAAATAAAAATGAATAATAAACCCTCATAAACTCACTATCTACTTGTAAGAATCATGTAAAGAAGTCCCAGGTATTTCATCTATTAACATCTCCCAAACCCACCCCCACATGTACTGATTTTTTTTACCTTATTTTATATGTTTTGTGAGACAGTATCTCATTATACAGCCTAGGCTGGCTTCAAACTTGCATCCTCCTGCCTCAACTTCCTGCTTTCTGGGGTTTATTGATGTATGCCACTTTATAAAAGCAAATATGGGACTATATAATTTTGATTTACTGATGTAACCCTAGTGTTCAGATCATTAGCCAAAATTATTAAATAGCAAATTATTCTGTGTATGTTATTTAATTTTATGGTCTTATCTCCCACAGAGAAGCAATGGCTTTGAGTGACCTAATTAATGAGTTCAAGCTTTGTGGTAAATTTACATAGGCACAATATAAGCCTCCTTCAAAAGCTACCAATGGGCATCTGCTATCTGTTGTCAGAGAGTGGTAGAGGCTTACAGATATTAAAGTTTGTTTGTTTAGCTGAATACTATCTATCTCTTGATTAGCTGCCAGGATACTTTGCTTATGCAGTAATACTTCTGGATGAATCAGCCATGAAAATGACCTTCAGCTATGGTGGATTTCTAGCCCTTAGAAGCTGTTTACTAAAGTCTGTATTAGGTTGAATGCTGAATAGTCCATCATAGCCATAATGGGGCAAGAGCAGAATTGCTTGACTCTTGTTCGATGCTACTTTAATACATGAGTCATAAAACTGGCTGTCAGGATGGAATAAGCAATCAGAGTACCCTGTAGCAGAAAGAGACTTGCAGGCAGGTGATTGGATGAAAGTAGACCAGATGTGAGTCAAATTTCTGGAAGCTGCTTCTTTCTAAGGCATAATTCTCAATGTAAAAACCCTCCAAGAAACCTGTTCTCCGACTACTGAAGAGACAAATAAGACTGCCTGAGAAGCCAGGCAGGTGAATGCATCTCTCATATTGCTCGAGTTTGTTCCTACAATTAATCCTGGAACTAAAATGGTTCAGAATCTTCTAGGGAGTTTTGACAGACGAAATGCCTAAAGGAAGGATGTGTTTGCAAAAACACAGTTACATGCGACAGTCACAGCTTTGTTTTCCAAAAGAATAGCAATTGAATGACTCAAAAGGCTTAATTAAGAGGTGATATGGCTTCCTGACTTTGAGCTGGTTTCTTCATTTCCCCTCCAAGGTGACTCAGCCAAGGCAAGGGGGGGTGCATGCATTGAAACAATTCTTTTGCACAGCTGGCTTTTCATGCCACTGGCTGTGGAACATGCCACACAGAATATCACATGTTTAAAACAGCAGTTTAACAATTTTGGTTAATCCTTATGTTGTGGTTAGATGCCAATAGCTCCATGAAAGCTACAATTTAAAATAGCAATTATTTTAAAGTATATCTCTTTCATACACGACTAGTAAATTGGATTATGTTTTCTGAGCCTCCCAGGAGCATTAGCCAAGGCATATCTAAAGCTTTTCCACTATTATAAATCATCTTTATAGGCTCACAGATATTTTATAATAAAGGTTGGGATTTCCCTAATCTTTTTAATGTGAAATTCATGTTTCTTTCTCTCCATTAATCCTTATCCCATTTCTGTGACTCCACTCACACATTAAATTTATCTAGGCTATCAGCCAAAGTGGAATGCTTGTTTACTTTCTTCCTAAAGCCTGACTCTTCATCCAGATTACCCATGGTGGACCAGAACTGTGTTCTGACCTTGCTGCAAAAAGCAGGCGGCTCAGTGATTGTGGATTGTGGGTAGGTGATAGGCTACTCACATGGTGTGCTGATGTGCACTTGAAAGAGGAGGCTTTTTTTCCCAAAAAGTGACAAGTCAAAGGTTGTGAGAAAAGTAATGGTAGACTTCTTTTTATGCACCTGAAATGAATCAGACTGCAACATTATGCCACACTGGAACAATCATTTATCTCTGGCAACCTATGGTTTGCATTGTTGGGTACGTGCTAACACAGTGTACAGTATCTTTTTAAAAAATTTTATTTATTTATTTATTTATTTATTTATTTATTTATTTATTTATTTATTTATGAGAGCAAGAGAGAAGCAGGCAGAGAGAGAGAAAGAGAGAGAAAGAGAGAAAGAGGGAGAGAGAGAGAGAATGGGCATGCCAGGGCCTCCAGCCACAGCAAACAAACTCCAGATGCATGCGCCCCCTTGTGCATCTGGCTTACATGGGTCCTGGGGAATGGAACCGAGGTCCTTTGGCTTTGCAGGCAAACTCCTTAACTGCTAAGCCATCTCTCTAGCCCCTGTACAGTATCTTTTTAAAAAATATTTTTTATTTTATTTATTTGAGAGAGAGAGAGAGAGAGAGAGAGAGACAGAAAGAGAATGAGCACTGCAGGGTCTCCTGCCATTGCAAATGAACTCCAGACACATGCACCACTCTGTTCATCTGGCTTTACAAGGGTTCTAGGGAATCAAACCTTGGTCGTCAGGCTTTCTGGCTTGGCATGCAAGCACCTTTAACCACTGAGCAGCTCTCCAGCCCCGTGTAATACTTATTAAAACAATTCCAGATGTCAGTGGATTTTAATTTGGAGCTTTGTTTGACTTTGTAGGAACCCTCTGAAAGTAACAAACAAAGCAAGTAAATAAACAAACCACTCTACAAGGAGCCTCAGGCAAATTAGCAACACCATATTTAAAGGGAAAAACTAGATCTGAATCCTGACTATTAGCATAAAAACAGAAATATCAATGCCATGTCAGAGGTTTATTTCATTTTAAGGAAATACAATCTTCATCATTCAAATAAATTTAATTTAGAAGTTTAGGTTAATGTTCGCACTAGCTCTTTGCTACCTAAAAATAATTTAATTTTTTAAACAGTGAATGTGGTGATTTTCTACTGTATTCTTTGGGCTACAAGTAATGTAAGAGCCCACTTAAATGTCTTAACAGAACTATCACCTCCCCAAAGAAGAAGCCTGGAGAATACTGCTTTCAGGACTACTTGAACAGATTAGTAGTATTGTGAAGGATTTTGATCTGTCAGCATTTCAGCTTTCAACCTTTGGAGTACTGTCTGGAATCTTGGGTCCATTTAACCTCTAGGATGTAAGACAACCCTGTAGCACAGGGGTGACCTACAAGGATTACCTCGCCTGCCGTGACTTTGGATGGATCCCCATGCCATAGCTTTGTGTGGGAAGAAATTGTTTTTCTCTCAGAAGTTTCCTAAAAGACCCACCTATGGATCTCTTTATCTAGAATTGGGTCGCATACCCCTTATCTAGCTGCAAGAAAAGTGACAAGAATGACGTGTGACATTTGTTAGTTAAATGGTGTCTGATCCAGGAACTGAGATTTGGGGAAAGAGAGAAATAGGAGAGTTGAGAAGACAACAATGACTTCCTGTGAATAACTGAGATGATATTTTGTCACAGTTTTGGCATGTGGTAAGTCAGCTGTCATGAGAACAAATTATAAAGATGAAAGGTTTATTTTGGCTCACACTTTTACGGGTTGTGGTCCATGATTGGTTGGTCCAGTTGTTTGAGGACCTGTGGCACTAGAGCACATCTCGAGGGGATCACATCGTTAAACCAATTTTGTCATGAGCAGGAAATGAGAATGAAACAGAGAGAGAGCAGTCTATTATCCTCTTCTTAAAAAGGATGTCCCCAGTGATCTACTAATATCTCCTGAAGATTTCACCATGTTCCAACAGCAACATCGGCCCTTGGGATAGATTTTGGATTCAAACTACAGCATGGTAACATAAAGTTACTAAGAATTATCATTTTGGGGGCTGGAGAGATGGCTTAGCCATTAAGCGCTTGCCTATGAAGCCTAAGGATCTCGGTTCAAAGCTCGATTTCCCAAGACCCATGTAAGCCAGATGCACAAGGTGGCACATGTATCTGGAGTTCATTTGTAGTGGCTGGATGCCTTGGTGCGTCCATTCTCTCTCTCTCTCTCTGTTTCTCTTAAATAAATAAATAAATAAATAAATAAATAAATAAATAAATATCATTTTGTTTAAACTTATACTTGTTTTTGGAAAGGAATTTGTATTATTCAGTGGCAGATATATTTTATGGGAGACTCACAGATTAATTCTAATTAAAGTTCTTGAATTTCTCTCAATTTAAGAGTCTTTTTTAAACAGTCTTAGGAAGAAAAAGCTCATTGTGATGTTTCAATTCCAAATAATAAAAACAATAGGATGTGATGAATTGAGAAATGAAATCACACACTTTCAATGGGATATGGCAAAGAGCAAATGACTGGGAAAATGATTAGGAAGCAAGACCCTGGACATACACAAAGACACAATAGAAACCAATCAGATTGAACAGACAATCAATGCTACAATTACGCTCCTCGGCAGATGTAGAACTGAAAACACCAGAGCACCTGTTTTCCACAAACCAAAGCTAGACTTTACAGACACAGTTTGAGAGGCAGAGGGCAATAGTAAATACCTCTCTTCATTTAGCTTGATTCACTCAAGAGGCAACTTAGAGTTCCCAGGAGTGGGTTCCATTCAAGAAAAAGCGACAACAAAAAAGAATCAAATAACAACAACAAGATAAATAAAAATTTACTTTCTTTTGAATGTTCCTATACAGAAAATTTTCTGAAAGCATATTTCTTTTATTCTAGTTTTCCAGTTTTATCTCAAAAGTACACAAGTCTTTCCCCCTAAACAAACAAGCTTTAATGCAAATGTCACTCAAGACCCTGTATCAGCAGGGATTCAAGGATCCTGGTGATGCATTTTTTTATGGTCTACATCTTTTGGCCAAAAAGAAAACATCTCTGAGAGCTGCAAAAGAAACTAAGAAAGCTTAGGAAGTTGCAAACTCAAGGAGCAGAAATCTAAAGCCTCCCATGTACTCACTAAGACAAAGGACATCTTCCAAGTTTCCCCGAAGCACCCAAGTACAAACAACGTTGTCTGCATTTAATTGAAGATTAAGAGAGAACACAGAAAGTACAACTCGTGATTAAAGAGCATTCCCCCTGCTGAAAGATAAGGTGCTTTTCTTACTAGAACAAGCACAGTACATCAAAACTTGCTTTTGGAAAAATAAACTCATCCTAATGAATGTAGTGAAATGCCACTTTATTAATCTATTAATTTTTCAGGAATAAAGTCTTTCAATATTGTTCATTATCCTAAAAGTCAAAATCTCCATTTCAATAGAGTGTTTTTAAGGGGAGGTGGCGGGAAGTTCTAATGCATATTTATGTCTAAATCTACCTAGGTTTTCTGGGTGACAGAACACAGAGCCTTTTTATATGCTTTAAATAATGTGTGGAGCCCTAAATGTAAAACCAAGATGAGTGTCACATTGAAGTGACTGGAGCTGGATGCATCCCAACAGGCCATCTAAGAGCTCTCAAGGCAGTCATTATTTATCAGAGGAACAAATGGCTTTCCCCCCAAGACACAATGTAGGAAAGCCAGTAGTCATTTCATTGTAACCTAATTGAGCTGAAGATATTCGATTTAAGCCCAGGAAGCATGGGAGTCAGCAGCAGCCATTAAGAGCACAGCAGTTGATTATTCCATCTGTCAGTCAGGAAGTCAGCAAGTATTTACTGAACACCTACTCTACACTCTAGCAGATATTAGGGTTCTAGCCATGAGCAGATCCAAAGTGGAAACCTCAACTTCCAGTCTTTCTCTTTTACTTTAAAATCCAGTGGAGAATTCTCAAACCTGTCTTAGGAGAAGTTCTCCAGACATGCTAATGGACCCAGGGAAAGATAAACATCAGGCAGATGATATGCCTACCCTTCTGGTCTCAGCTTAAGCATAACTGTATACAGAGGACTTTTTCTAACCTCCATTGACACTCACCTAATGAAATTAAGTTAAATTGTTATGGACTCCAATATTTAATTTATCTTTTGGAAAAAAAATTGGGGGGTGGAGGGGAGTTTTTACAGTTTCTTGGTTGCCTTAGACATTTGCAACATGTGGCAGTCTTCAGTCCTTTGCCTTCTTGCAGGCACCGACATTGGCCTTGGCAGTGCCCCTGTCTTTCTTCATCCTGTTCTTGTGTTCCTTCCTCTGTTTCCTTGAGCTTTTTTTTTTTTTTTTTTTTTTTTTTTTTTTTCTTATACAGGCCCTATCTTGCAAGTCTGTGTTTGGGTGTTTCTTTGTATAATCCAAGGAGTCATAAATCATGCCGAAGCCATTTGCCTTGCCCCCACCAAAATGGGTTCTGAACCCAAATACAAAGATGACACCTGGTGCGGTCTTGGACCTTTTGGCTAGTTTTCCCCCGTTTTCTGTCTTAGGTACTGTAGCCTTCTCCAGGTGAAGGACGTCAATGACCATTTGTTTCCTCTGAAGCGGTCGGTTGGTTATGAACTTCCTGGTCTGGCTGGTTACTGTGTCATTCACGATGGTGGTGATCCTCAAGCAGCAAAGGAGGGGGAAAAAAGCTCTTTTGAAACTTTTGTACCTGTGTATAATATACTTTGATCATATTCACCCCGTCACTGTGCATTGTCCCCTTTCTCTTCCTGCTGAAGACTTTCTTCTTCCTCACTAGTTCAAATTTAACCTTGATGATGGTCTGCAATGCTGTGTTAAAAGATTCCCTTGTGACTGGGAAAGATAGCTCAGCTTGTAAAGTGCTTGCCTCATGTTGCGACTTGCATGGGAAAATGTTCATCATAGACTCAGATGTTTGAAGACCTGTCTTTAGATAGCTGTGCTGCCTGGAAAGACTGTGGAATGGTTATGAGGTAATGCCTTGCTAGAGGAAGCAGGACACTGGGAGCAGGCCTTGAGATGTTTATAGCTCAGACCCACTTCCTGTTCTTCCTCTGCTTCCTGACTATGGATGCAATGTGACCAGCTGGCTTCCCATTCCTGCTGCTATGCCTTCCCAAAATGATGGAATGTATACTCTGAAATTATAAACTGATATAAACAGTTTCTCGTTTAAGGATCTTCCTGTCAGGCATTTGGCCAGAGCAACAGGTAACGATATACAAAAAAATTCATACTAAGTAAGGCTAGTGCAGTGATAGACATGGCCATGTGGTTCATAAGCCTTGATACTTGTTTGAGGGAAGAATGTAGAAGAGTGTGGAACTTTGGGCTAGATAAGCCCTACAATGCTATAAGCAGAGCATAAGGAAGCATTATAGTGAAGTGTTGGAAGAACAGAATGCTGAGAGAAACACAGACAATGGAGGTCTAGCTCATAAGGTTTCAGAGGGGGATAGGATCCTATTGGGAAGAGGGATAGAGGCACTTCACGTTATATGCCAGAAAATAACTCGGCTGCTTTCTGCCCATGTCTTGAAAACTGGAGTGAGTCTGAAATTGAGTTTAACTATAATGGACTAATTTGTTTGATAGAGGAAAGCTCAAGGCAGGATAGCATGGAGTCTCTGTAGTAGTTACTTCTCACTGGTCTTATTCAGATCTACAGTGAAATAGGTCAAAAAGATACATTTAAAAAAAGATGTTTGAAGAGGAAAGGTCTGTGAGCAAAGGAAAACTTCTGATCAAGGATACTACAGCCTATAATGCATCTATAATTAACTAAAATGAATATGATTGAAGAAAAAAATATCACTTTCTTCACTGGAGAAACAGGAAAATGTTATGAGGGCAAGAATCCACCCATTGAAGGCTCCAGTTTGTGAGAATGCTAATTCATTTGCAAGGATAGAGCTTACTCTTAGACTAGTGAAGGGTTTCCTGCTCAAAAACCATTAACTAGGAAAATGTTTTCACAGATTCAGCAAATAAGGTATACAGATGCCACTACAACTCTGGTCCAACAGGGCCAGACTCCATCCTAGGCTGGCAGTAGAAATCAGCAGCAGTATCCTCAAGATTCTGGTTTGATCAGCATGAAAGACATAAGACTGAAGGGTTCATGGCATCTTGCTCCAAGATTTGTGAAAACCACTAAAGCCAGGCAATATGTAGTGGGATGTGATTCTCTGGAAGGAGGCCTGGAGAGGTTCTTGTGTGAAGCTGTGAATGTTAACCCTATATTGCAGTAGAGATCCCGGGATGCTGAAGATGTTGGGACTGCAGGACATCGACCAAGAAAAGCTATAAGCTCAGAGTGAGTCAGCCCAAATAAAAAGTTATATGTGCTATAAACAGAAGAGTGGAAATACTCAAAGACCTTAGAGCCCAGTTGATTTCATCAGGAGTCTCAGGTGCAGACATGGAGCCACAGGACTTGGTGATTACCCTACTGGCCTTTCTTTGGTCCAGTCTTTACTTTGTATGTCACTATTCATTCATTTTGGATTAGAGATGTTTTTACACCATGCCACCATGTTGGAAGAATGTAATTTGTTTTTAGATTTTACACATGGTGACAGTAAATAGCCTTGAGGTTCAGAAAAGACTTTGGACTTTTGAACAGTGATGGGATTGATAAAGATTATGGGAACTTTTGAAGTTGGGTTGAATACATATGCACCATGAGATAGCCATGAGCCTATAGGGGCCAGAGGCAGAATGTAGTGCTTTGAATGAAAATATCCTGCATAGTTTCATGTATTTGAATACTTGGTTCCCAGCTAATATCGCTGTTTAGAAATGCTGTGGAATCTTTAGGAGGCAGAGCCTTGCTGGAGGAAGTGGATCACTGGGGCTGGCCTTGAAGTTTTTATAGGCTGTATTCACTTCCTGTTTGCTCTCTGTTCCTAACTGTGGATGCGTGTGATCAACTTACTTCTGCTACCATTCTTTCTTCAGTGATGGATTCTAACCCCTGCAACTATAAGCCAAAAGAAGCCATTTCCTTCCTTAAGGGGCTTTCTGTCTGGCATTTGGTCACAGCAACAAGTAAAGTAACTAATACTGCATGTGCATATGTGCATGGGAGTCCAGATGCTCAGCACCCTTGTAAACACCAGGTACAGAAGTGCCTGTAATCCCACTGCTGGGAAGGCAAAGACAGGTGATTCTTGGGGTTTGCTGGCCAGCTAGGATAGCTGAATTGGGGGGCTCTGAATTCAGTGAGAAACCTTGCTTAAAAAATAAGGTGGAGAGTAATTGAGGAAGACACCCCAATATTGGCCTCTGGGCTCCACATACATGTGTGCACATGTATATACACACCCTCACATATATGAGCATACATGCACCAAACATACACACACACACACACACACACACGCACATGCCTAAATATGTAAAAACAAAGATCTCTCTCCCACACACCACATGCTTTGGTTGCAGGATGCTAAGAAATTAAGCTGGAAGTGAATTGGAAGCCGCCTCCCTACTGGCTGGTTATCAAAGTTGCAAAATACTTTGCTCCATGGGAAGAAGTTTATGCCTGGTCCTGAAAACCTAGTCAAGTCTATTGCTGGGAAAGTCATAGGCAGGTCCAAGAAGGAAAGATTCTCCTGTTGTTTGGCCAAGTGCCCATCAAATTCTCCTCCCCTTTAAGTATTTGTTTATGCACATAGACTAGAGATACTCTCACCTTTGGTGCAGATGGCATTGACTACTGTGGTGACTCAAAACTTATCAAAGTGATTAGAATAAGTGACTCTTGAGTGCTCAGTTCTAAATGGACATCCATGTCACCCCCTTCAAGCTTCAGGGAACATTGTAGAAAAGGCAGAAAGAATTCAGAGGATGGGGAGGAATGCTTTGGAACACTGTTTTCTGGGTATGAAGCATCACAGTGGCGGGCTGTTGTTTCCTGCTCAAGACCCGAATAACATTGAGCATATCAACATTTTATCATTTCATCAGCATGACATCATGCATGGTGGAGGAAGGCAAAATAAAAAGAGAGAGAGAGAGAAGAAAAGGAAAAGGAGAAAACGACTAATTAAAAAGAAGAGGGCCAGGCATGGTGACACATACCTTTAGTCCCAGCAGATGTAAGAGGGTCACCATGAGTTCAATGCCATGCTGAGACTACATAGTGAATTCCAGGTCAGCCTGGGCTAGAGAAAGATCTTACCTCAAAAAAACCCAAAATAAAATAAACAAAATAAAATAAAATAGGTTCAGTGGAAGGGGGATGGAAGACAAGAGAAGGTAATGGGATGGGATTATGATCAAAATACATTATATACACATATGAATACGGTCAGAAAATTTCCTTTTTTTTTAAAGTATGTAACTCATTTTGAGATTTTTTTTTTTTTTTTTTTTTTTTTTTACATACATGGTATGAGATGAATGTTGTTGCAGTCAGGTTTGCATTACTGGCAGAAAACACCTGACCAAGAGCAGCTTGTGGGGAAAAGGGTGTATTTTGGCTTACAGACTTGAGGGGAAGCTCCATAATGGCAGGAAAAATGGTGGCATGATCAGAGGGTGGACAACAACAACAGGAGAGTGTGCCAAATACTGGCAAGAGGAAACTGGCTATAACACTCATAGGCCTGCCCCCAATAATACACTGCCTCCAGGAGGCTTTAATTTTCAAATTGCCATCAGCTAAGGACCTAGCATTCAGAACACCTAAGTTTATGGGGGAAACCTGAATCAAACCACCACATTCCATCCCTGGCCTCCATAAATTGATAGCCATACATGATATAAAATACAATGCATTCAGTCCAGCTTTAAAAGTCCCCATAGATTTCTCAATCCCAATGATGTTTCTACATCCCCATAGTCCAAGGCCTTTTAACTGAGCCATATACAAAAAAAAAAAAAAAAAAAAAAATCCCCCCCAAAACCCATAATAGCAAAGAATAAACATTCACACTGCAAAAGATGGCATTGGGCATAGCAAAGAAATATTTAACCAATACAAGATTTAAACATGGCAAACATCAAACTCTGTAGCTCCAAGTTCAACAACTCTAACCAGTGACAAGTCTTTAAGTCAATTCCAACCAGTGACAAGTCTCCATAGTTCCAAATCCGCCCCTCCAGCTAGGCTATTCACGGTCTCAGAAAACTTCATCTGGTATTGCAGCTCTCCTTGGCAGCCATCCCATATTCCTGGCATCTCCATTGGGTCTCCACTGCAACCCATGGTTCATTCTCACGGCTCCATCGGGTTACCAAACAGGTAATCCAACAAGCCTGCTTCACAGTGCCCATGACCATTTCCAAAATACAAGACCATGTTGAAAATTCAATGCCCTTTTCTTTCCTGCATTTGTCATACTCCATAATACCAGGTGGGCTGCCAATTTGTTAAACCAGGGAGGAATAAAGCACACTTTGAAGAACAGGACACTACTTCAGCATTCAGGCCCCTTGAAAAGAGTGTATTCTTCCTGTTTTCTCAATGTATATAAGCTGGCCCAATCTCAAAGTTTGAAATCTCCCATACAATTGCAGCTCAACAGGCAGACATTTCAGCCCAAAGATTTCTTTCTGTGCCATGTCCTTCTGCACATGCCAGTCCATTTCTATGCAATGCAACCCTGTACAAGTTCTTAGGACACAGGCATAACAGCAAGCCTTTCACACAAACTGCTTCTAGCCCACTCCAGAAAAGCTCTTTCTCACCCTCATAAGCCACAATCCATAGTTATTGCTGCATTCAACCCTGACCAAAATAGTCCATCAAGCTGTACTGACAACACTACAAGGAATCTATTAGGCCAAGATTTCAAATTCATCCACATTTCTCCTGCAAAGCAGGTCCAACAGGTCAAAGATGCACAGTCAGGTTTCTAGCAACAACAACCCCACTCCTCTGATACCAACTTTACTGTTGTAGTCAGGTTCGCATTGCTGGCAGAAAACACCTGACCAAGAGCAGCTTGTGGGAAAAAAGGGTTTGTTTTGGCTTAAAGACTCAAGGGGAAGCTCCATGATGGCAGGGAAAATGATGGCATCAGCAGAAGGTGGACATCACTTTCTGGTCAACATCAGGTGGACAACAGCAACAGAAGAGTGTGCCAAACACTGGCAAGAGGGAACTGGCAGTAACACCCATAGGCCCATGCCTGACAATACTCTGCATCCTGGAGGCTTTAATTTCCAAATTGCCATCAGCTGGGGACCTGGCATTCAGAATACCTAAGTTTATGGGGTGAACACCTGAATCAAAACACCACAAATATCCAGTTTCATTTTCTTCATATGGGTGGCTTGTTTTTCGCCATGGGTGGCTTGTTTTTCACCATGGGTTTTTAAAGATACGGTCCTTTCCCTCATCATGACACCTTTTGGCAGAAATCAACTGACTTGTGTGTTCTCATTTCTGGTTTCTCTGTTCTGCTTCATTGCTTGAGGTGAACTTTTATTTGTTTTGTTTTGTTTGTTTGTTTTTATTTGTGTTGCTTTCTACATACCAGGTTGGGGGAAGGAACTGTGGGAAGACTTCTTAGAGACCTTTCATATAACTCTCCTGGGAGTATTTCTGCGGGATGTCTTTTCTGTTAAATTCCTATCTTGATTCTGTAATTAGGTTAAACTTATGCTCTGAGGTTATTTCCAACCCTGTACTCAGCCTACTTAAAACATGTAATCAGATTTCCTATGCCTTAGGTTGCCTGTGCCCCAGAAGAGCTAGATAATCAATATTTACAAGGGATGTTAGACATGCTGACATGTCCATAAGCCATGCTCCTTGTTTTACCTTCCCAGTGTCCTGGTTATGCTCCAGGCCCAGAACAATGTATGTGTGTATGAGACGTGATGAACACCACCAAAAGTCACAGACATTGAAAACAATGTGTTACCCATAAGAATGCTGAAAGCAAGCCAGGGGTGGTAGCACATGCCTTTAATCCCAACACTCGGGAGGAAGAGGTAGGAGAATCGCCATGAGTTCAAGGCCAGCCTGTGAATACATAGTGAATGAATTCCAGGTCAGCCTGGGCTAGCGTGAGACCCTACCTTGAAAAACAAAACAAAACAAAAACAAACAAACAAAAACACACACACACAAAAATCAAGGGAGCTAAGAATGATGACATCTGTAAATGGAAGCAATGTGTGTGTGTGTGTGTGTGTGTGTGTGTGTGTGTGTTGGGTCAACTGAGTTCACCAGTACTGTCCCTAAGACCCTTCCTTTGAGCAAAAGTTTAAGGAATTTTCTTAGAGACAAAGTTCCTTGCTCATGTATTGGTGATTCCTTGTTTTCCTTGTTTGTGTATTACTGTCTAGCTACTCAATAAATAGACCAGGTGAGTGTTTGTCAGAGAAGCAGCAGGAGGCAGCAGGCTCTCTCTTGGTTTAAATGACTCCAAGAATCAGTCTCTTTATTTCAAGGCATCACTACACCAGGCAATAATACTACCATCTATATCACCTTGAAATTGGATAGTGGGAGATCTCCAACTTTGACTTGTGTTAATTAAAAATGTCTTGGCTAAGAGCTGGGTGTGGTGGCACACATCTTTAGTCTCAGCACTCCAGAGATGAGACAAGAGGATCACTGTGAGTTTGAGGACAACTTGGGCTACAGAGTGAGCTCCTGGTCAGCCTTGGCTAAAGTGAAACTGTGCCTCAAAAAAAAAAAAAAAAAAAAAGTCTTGGCTAAATTGGGTATTTTTGGCTTCATATACATTTTAGAATTATTTCTAGATCTGTGAAAAAATGCGATTAGAAATTAGAAATCAGTAAATCTTCTTGTGTAGTGTGGACATTTTAATAATAATCAATTTTTCCAAACTATGGAGAACGAATTTCTTTCAAGTATTTATATCTACTTTAACTTTTGCATTGATGTTTTATATTTTTCAACACAGTGATCATTGTTGTTAGTACTAGCCAGGGCTTTGAATCTCTCTTCTAGATCTTTCTTTTGGTCTAGATTATCTAAGACTAATTGATAAAATATGACCTCACATGGTTAAGAACAACAAGGTGTTAATGTACACAGTTTCTAGAGGTGATATTTAAAAACTAACAAGGTGTTCTAGAAATGTGATCAACAAGGCATATTGGAAGGAGAGAGTGCAAAACAACCATAATCTAGCCCTCACTCCCTCAGGTGACCACTATTTGCCTCCAGCAGTTTTCCCCTGGAAACACTCATCCTTCCCATGGACGAATGTCAGCCATGAGAACAGAGTGAACTGCCATCAGCATAAGTAAAATAATTCCATGAATTTCTTATGAACCACTATAGGCACATTTCTGAGTGTTAATTTTACAGGTATGTTTCTTCTCTTGTTGAAATAAAAATAGGAAGAAAGAAGTAAGTAAAGTGAAGTATGTAGATATTGGTTCTTTGAACTCATAAGGAAATAGTATATAGCCCTTGTGTAATTAATGCTTTATAAAATTGATTAAAATATGTGCTTTGGCTGGGTATAGTTGCGCATGCCCTTAATCCCAGCACTTGGGAGGCAGAGGTAGGAGGATCACCATGAGTTTAAGGCCCATCTGAGGCTACATAGTGAATTCTAGGTCAGCCTAGGCTGGAATGAAACCTATCTCAAAAAAAAAAAAAAAAAAAAGAAATCCATGCTTTGTGGCAAGAGGCAAGGGGGAATGAGCTGCAGCCCTGCTCCTTTAACTTCACTGGGATCCTTTCCCATCACTTCTTCATATCTTGGCACAAATGTCAGACCTCGGCTATGTTTCTTGGAAAAATCGGACCATATTGTGTTAATGCCTTGCTGTTTCTAATAAACCCTTTATTTTCCTACCCCTAGGTATGGAAAGCATCATAAGCAATTCTCTATTCATTTTGAAAGAAAAGAACTAGCAGACTCCCATGTGTTTGTACAATGAAGGACTTCTTCATTTGTCCTTTTAAAAATAATCAGATGAGGATTTCTGGGACTCTTGACCAAGTTTTAGTTTTCTTTTAATTCTGAAACATTTCAGATCCACAAATGCAGAAGAAAAATAAATTACATTAAAAAAAATCCATTAAATAATGTAATCCTTAAGAATACTTAAAATAATCAAGTAAAAACTATAAAAATAATCTTTTTTTGGAAAACAAATCATATACATTAGATATATAAGAATATAGGTAATTATTCTTTTAGGGTTTATAGCTTATAAAACAAAGAAAATAAACATGTGTTAACTTTTAAAAAGAAGTTTTCCTGGGCTGGGGAAATGGCTCAGTGGTTAAAGGCTCTTGCTTGTATAGTCTTTCTGCCAGGGTTCGACTCCATAGTACCCATGTAAAGCCAAACACACAAAGTGATACATGTGTCTAGAGTTCATTTGCAGTGGCAGAAGGCCCTGGCATGACCCCCATCTTAAACAAATAAAAATATTTAAAACCAAAGAAGTCTTCCTTCACTGAAGAGCCCTCTCACCCAGGAGAAATGGTACTGACAAGGGGCAACGGACTCCTCCGTGGTACTTATGTCAGTCTGATGCTGCTTGTGATGGGGTTAGGATTAAAATCTTCCATGTGGGCTGGAGAGGTGTTTTAGTGGTTAAGGCACTTGCCTGTGAAGCCTAAAGACCCAGGTTTTATTCCCCAGAACCCATGTAAGTCAGGTGCACATTGTGTACATGTAATTGCAGGTGTTTTGTAGTGGCTAGAGGCCCTGGCTCATCCATTCTCTTTCTCTCTCTCTCTCTCTCTCTCAAATAAATAAAAATAAAATATTTCAAAAATATTTTTTAAAAAACCTTCCATGGACTTAAGTTAGGCTGTGAACCAATTCATGCTGAACTGAACACTACTTTATAATTTAAACACAGTTATGAAATCATAGTCAACTCAATGGTCTTGGTTGTCTCTGGTTTCTTTGACCAAGTTCATTGCCTTTCCCTTCCCCATATTTTCCAGTCATGTCCTGGACAGAAGAGGTACATGATGTTTTAGTCACCTACTTATATCCTGAGTCCAAACTCTTAGAAATTACCTGTGCAAGTTTTTTTTTTTTTTTTTTCCTTTTGAAGGTCTTAGTGACAGTTAGGTCCTCTGAAAAGGTTAAAACATATAATGTTGATCCAGAGAGGAAAGTATCTTCTGCACAGTGTTTCCTCTCTGAGGGAGTGAAAGAAGCTGTCCTGGAAAAATGCCATTTGACCTCTCTGTGAAATGTCTATTTGACAAGCTGTTCTTTCTGCAAAATGAGCTTGTTCTGAGTTAGATGGACATTCAGATGGGGGTTTGTACAGTCCATTTAAAGAGGGGGCTGTGGGCATAACCTTGCATTGCTGGGCAGGTTTTGATCTTGGCTAGGAAAGCAGAGATGTAACATCTTATTCTGCTTGTAGTCTGGCTGTTGAGGGTGGATTTGGTTTTCTTTAAATCATTTAAAGGAAGTAAGCAAGGGCTATGGAGGTAGCTCACTGCTCAAGAGCCAATGACCAACATTTGGATCCTGGAATCCACATAGAGATGGTTTCACCATAAAGCCACATGCCGGTAGCACACAGATCTGTAATCTTAACCTGCCTATTGCAATGAGAGGTGGAGCAAGGACAATGCCAAAGTTCATGGGCCAGCTAGTCTGGTGTTCTTTTGCAGCTGCAAATAAATGAGGTCCTGTCTCAAACAAGGTGGAAAGTGAGGACTGACACCCCAAGGTTGTTGTCTGATCTCTATATGCAAAGCCTATAACACACACACACACACACACGCACGCACGCATGCACGCAAGCAAATAGCTAAGAGAATCCGTTACTTATCTTCTATGTATGGTTCTTGTAAGCTCTCACAAAGCCCCCTTCTTGGTCTCCATATCATATTCAAGCTACAAAATTTGTCACTACCAATCATTTATCATTCCATTTCCAGAGTATGTCCTTCAGCATAAAATAAAATCTGAATTATAATGCTTAAAACACTCCACAGAAGAAAATTCTGTTTCCTTCTTCATTCATGCATTCTAGTAGTAACAACCTTTTTGTCTGTCCATAACTTCTTGTCACCAAGCCTTTTGCTCCAGTCCCTGTCAAAAAGAATGACCAACAAGGTGTTTAACACACTCATGGCCAGGAGTTATCTGAGATTAAGAATTACATAACTCCAGTCTTTTGTTAGTACAAACTAGCATGCATTTGATGAAGGATATTTGATAGTAATATTTTATGTCATATTTTATTGCCTTCTAAGTGGTAGAACCTTGCAGTTTTGAAATGTTTTATATGAGTTATATGCTATTTTGTATCATTTTCTCTAGTTCTCTCATAACATGACTGATGGTGAATCTCTGAGAGCATACAGAATCATCGTTCTGAACTTGGCCTTGATGCCCTGACCAGGACTGCTCAGTGCCAAGCGGGATGCATGTTCTTCCTTTTAACTTTTTGTTTGCTTGTGTGTTTGTGTGATGTGCCTATGTGTATGCATGTGGTGCATATATTTATGTGTGCCTGTGGACGCCAGGGCTCTAAGATGGGCTTTCTTCCTCCTATTACTTCCACCTATTACTTGAGACAGCCTATCACACTGAACCTAGAGCTCACGGATTTGGCTGGACTATCTAGCCAGTGAGCCTAAGAGATTCCCCGTCTACCTTGCCAGTGCTGGTACTAGGTGTGCAACGCCATGCCCAGCATTTTATGTGGGTGCTGGGGACCCAAGCTCAGGTCTCCATGCTTGCATGGCAAACACCTTACCAACTAAGTCACCCCTCAGCCCCAACAAAATTATTACTAGTAGATGAGAGTGTAACTCAGTAGTAGAGTGTTTTCTTGGCATACACTAGATCATAGCCTTGATTCCCAAGGACCACAAAAAAATTATCATGAAATGAATCTAATAATACCAAAAAGTAACAGAAACAATGTGATCTTTAAATTTCAAATATACCAGTTAATTTTTTAAGTTAATAAATTTAGATAATAAAATATTCCTTTTGTTTATTTATATTTTATTAGCATCTATAGAATTAGGTTTCATTATGCTGTATTTAAAAAAACGTTTATTATTTCCTTTCCTTTTCTTTTCTCCCTGCCCTCTCCCTCCCTTGTCCTTTCCCTACCAGGCTCCATAGCATGCTTTCCACTTTCATGAATTTTTCCTTTTCCCCCTTCTCATCACCTCTTTTCTCCCTCATGGACTATCTTGACTCATACACTCCCTCTCACATCCCCATATTTACTTATATACAAACATTAAAAAATATGGGGCTGGAGAATGGCTTAGCAGTTAAGGTGCCTGCCTGCTAAGCCTAAGAACGTCAGTTCCAATCTCCAGGTCCTATGTTTAGCCAGAGGCAGTGAGGCAAAGGCACAATGCTGCACTTGCCCACGAGGGGGCGCACACATCTGAAGTTCGTTCGCAGTGGCTGAGAGGCTGCTGGCACACCCATTCTCTATCTGTTTTCCTCTCCTTCTCTCTCTGTCTCTCTCCAAAAAAAAAAAAAAATAGGATTTGCACATATGAGAGGACGCCTTCATGCATTCTTATAAGGTAAAATTAACATTTACATATTGATCTCTTCTAAATGAATAGTGTTAGTTTCTGTGCCTTCTGCCAATTTGTCACTGGCTTCATCAAAATACATCTTTGCACATGTAAGTTCATTATCAAAGAGCAAATTATTTAAGCTATGTTCACCCTTAGTTGACAGAAGAAGATGTTTTATTAACTTTAATCTCCAAGCTCTTCCCTAATAGCAATGCAAATAATAGAAAACTCAGAAAAATGTTTAGCAATGATTTATCAAAATCTCATTTCACAATAAATTCTACGTATCATGATAGAGTATGTGTTTCTTTAGGATTGATTCTAGCAGCTTTCAAATACCCCAGAGTCAAAAAATTTAAAATATGGAGTGCTTGCAATGTCATGCATGAGACCCCAAGTTCAATCTCCAGCATTGCTTCCCACAAAAACTTACCTGGGAACTGAGAGTGTAACTCAGTGGCAGCACCACTACTTAGTATGTACGAAGCCCTGGGCTCAATACCTAGCATTAAATTGTAATGATCTGGATTAGAATATAAACCTGACATTAATGAACTCTGTTATTTATGAGTAATGGAATTTGATGGTTGATTCTTTCTTCCTTAAACATTTCTATATGGCTTACTTGTATAATGAATAGGTTATAAGAATATATTTAACATTATATATTATAATTATACAACATAGGTTATGTAATATACCTAATGTTTAAAATACATAACTATAAATATACATTTTATATGATGAATGTCAACTTTTCTAGATGGCTTAATTTTAGTATGAGTTTTTTGGTCTAATAACTGATATTTTGGTCCAACCAAAAATTAAACATAAATGAAAACTTCAAGTGTCTACAGAGAATGGCAAAATTGAAGTAACAAGTTCTGCTTCTTTTTTCTTATTCTATCCTTGATTACTTAAAACCTGCTGGGCTACATCAATCCAGATGTTTTGGAGGCAGAAAATGAACCTGAGCAAACTGAAAGGATTCTAAGTTAATTTGAATATATAATGGAATCCCAGCAGCTCAGACTGCTAGTGTCACACAGTTTAAATGTACAAACTTTTCTTCATAAAATAAAATACTTGTTAAAGGATATAGTTTACAAATTATAACTTATAGTGTTCAACTTGAGAGGAATTGAGGGATGAGTTAAGAAATCACTACCATTGCTATTTTGGAGACACAAATTTCAGACAAGCTAGCATGTGCCTTGTTCTGGGGTCTTACAGGTTTAAGGCAAAGCCCACAAGTAGAGAGGGGAGCTATATGCTGTTTCTCAAGAATTAAGATGGAGCTCTTTAAGGAGTGTATGTAGAGTTGCTTACACAGAGAGAAGCTCTCCGTAAAGAAGCTCTTGGGATAGAAGGTTGGGGCAAGAAGACCCCAGTGGCTATCTGTAGGACTGTAATGCTCTGCCCCAATGAAAATTCTGACTCTCAGCAGGGAAGTTACAGGCTGCAGCAGGTTAAACTAAATCAAAAGATAGAGGTAGACATGACCTGGGCCTGGTCTCTTGTGTCCTCTTGGCTTCATCATATTTTGGGGCACCTCACTCTGCCTGTGTCTGTTCAACAAGTTTTTCCCAAATGTTTATAAATGTATCATTAAAACCCACATCAATCATATAGAATTTATCCTGATGAAAGATTTTTGCTTCTGGTGGGAGTTTTGATGATGGATTGTTTAGAATTGCTCACATCTAGTGAAACTAAAAGGCAATCGTCCTTTTTCTTTCTTGTGTGTATGTGAGTATATACAGATCTATGTGTGCAAGTGTGCAAGCATGTTTATGTGTGTGCAAATGTGCATGTTATGCAGGTGTACACTTGTGTGTGTGTGTGTGTGTGTGTGTGTGTGTCTGTGTGGAGACCAGTGGACAAGATCAAGTGCTATTCTCGAGGTGCTACGTATATATGTTAATGATATATAACTATATCATATAATGTATATTATTAATATGTATATACATATATGTGATAGGATCTCTTACTTCCCTGTAACTTACTAATTAGCTACACTGGACAGAAAGCCCTGGGGATTCTCCTGTCTCTACCTCTCCAGGAGTGGCATTACGAGTGGTTTTACCATCATGCCTGGTATTTATCTTCGTTCTGAGAACTGAACTCATGCTTTCAAGGCAAGCACTTTCCAGACTGAGCTATCTCACAAACGTATAATTTGTCTTCTAGTTGATTTCACTTTAAAATTCTTTTAAAATTGCCTACAGATATTGCACCCCAAATTTACCTGCACTATGGAGGAATATATCCCACTGCCCCAACCTTTTGCAGTGATTTTTTTTTGGGGGGGGGTTTCGAGGTAGGGTCTCACTCTAGCTCAGGCTGACCTGGAATTCACTATGTAGTCTCAGGGTGACCTCGAACTCACAGTGATCCTCTTACCTCTGCCTCCCGAGTGCTGGGATTAAAGGCATGCGCCACCATGCCCGGCTTTTTTGCAGTGATTTTAATTAGTGTATATTAATTATACAAAATAATTGGCTTTATTATGCCATTTTCCTATACGTACATAATGTACTTGGACCACACCCACTAGCACTGCCCTTCCTTAAGGCATAGTCGTTGCAGGGAAAGAAAGAGACTAGGAAGGACTGGAAGGAACACATGACCTTCTCTTTCCACTTCCAACCTCCTGCTTCACAGGAGACA
Organism: Orientallactaga sibirica; assembly: GCA_036365145.1. Taxonomy (NCBI): domain Eukaryota; kingdom Metazoa; phylum Chordata; class Mammalia; order Rodentia; family Dipodidae; genus Orientallactaga; species Orientallactaga sibirica. Next base: position 4,112,372 of record JAEOAD010000004.1, on the reverse strand, counting down.
CTGGCAGTTTGTCAGCTCTCCTCCCCGCATTGGCTCTGTACACTCGCTCAGGTGAGTCATTATGTGTATTTGAAGAATGGAAGACTCACTGAGGAAGCTTAAGTAACTGAGTTCTAGCTCCCTTCATCTCATTTAGGGTAAATTTCGTTTTCTTTATACCCCAAGGGTTGAATTCCCACCCACCCATGTGGCCTTTTGAAAGCAGGATTTTAGCAACCTGTGGTATTTATTCCAGCCCCACTTCTGGTCCAAGTGTCTGTTTATATTGTTCTAAAACCCGGTTACGGTTTGATTTTTAGTTTTTTGTAATTTGTGTAATTTATTTTTTATTTTTATTTTTATTTATTCATTTATTTTTTGTTTTTTTTTAGGTAGGGTCTCACTCTAGCCCAGGCTGACCTGGAATTAACTATGTAGTTTCAGGGGGGCCTCGAACTCACGGTGATCCTCCTACTTCTGCCTCTCGAGTGCTGGGATAAAGGCATGTGCCCCCATACCCGGTATTTAGAATTTTTTTTTTAATTTACTTGAGACAGTGAGAGACAGAAAGAAAGAGGCAGACACATAGAGTGTATGGGCACTCCAGAGCTTTTTGACACTGTAAAAGAACTCCAGACACATGTACCACCTTGTGCATCTCGCTTCATATGGGCACTAGGAAATTGAACCCAGGCTGTCAAGCTTTGTAAAAAAGTACCTTTAAGTGCTGTACCATCTCTCCAGCCCATGGTTTGATGTTAAAACTGCTATTTTTCTGTTTTTTTAGACAATAGATGGGTCCAACCAGGCTTGGACTTAGAGCCAGCTTTGCTTCTCTGGTTCTTTTCGCACACACATGAGAATGCTAGAATGAAGAAAAGTATGCCAAAATATAAAATGTTAGATTGTGAAACACAATCTTCAGATTTTGTTGAAAGAGAAGGTGAAGAAGGCTTTTTAGGAATTACTGCCTTTGTTACTTACTCATCCATCTATCCATTCACCAATCTCCTAGCAGTTAATGCAAAGCTCTGTATGTTCTTCAGTGATGTGCACTCAGGTCAGTATAGAAGTTATGTGTGGGGAGGTGAGGAGGGAGCAGAAGTTGGGAGTGGTGTCAACAATCATGTTAGGAGCTGGGGAGCTGGCTCAGTCTATGAAGTGCTTGCCACACAAGCATGGGGTTTCTCTCTGACGCCCATGAAAATGTCAGGTGAGAGAAAATGTCAGGAGGTGGAGACGGAATCTGCAGGGCAGACTCGCTGGCTAGACTAGTTGAACTGGTGAGTTCTGAACTTGAGAGTCTTTGCCTGAATAAATGATGTACAGAGTGGTAAGGAAAACACCTGACATCAACCTCTGGCCTCCACATGCACACACACACACACACACACACACACACACACACACACAAATATCACTTTACGGGTATGGTGGATTACAACTCTAATTTCAGCACTTAGGAGGCTAAGGAAGCTTGCTGTGTAGCCTGGGCTACAGGCTGAGTTCCGAGTTAGCCTGGGCTAGAGTGAGAACTGTCTGATAAACAAAATGGCACAAAACAAAACAAATTTTTTAAACCACTTTAGTCTTATCTGAAGCATGTTAGGTTTTAAGGAGGACTGGGGTATTCAGTAACTTGAAACTCTCTTAAGCATCAATGAAACAAAGCATAATACAAATGAGGGAAGTAATTTCTAGACATCAGGTGGTTATTCTTTTTAGTTTGGAAGCATGATTTTTATACTTATTAGATCTTAATCCATCATGTGATATCCTGTAATGGAGCTTTAATATATGAGATATTATTATTGTACTTCCTGCTTTAATTAAAAATGTTAAGTAAGTTAGGGCTGGAGAGATGGCTTAGGGGTTAAGGCGCCTGCCTGCTAAGCCTAAGAACCGGGTTACAATCTCCAGGTCCCATGTTTAGCCAGATGTAAAGTGACGCAAGGGTACAATGCCACACTTGCCCACAAGGGGGTGCACACATCTGGATTTCATTCTCAGCAGTTGAGACTGCTGGCGCACCCATTCTCTGTCTCATTCTCCCTCTCTGTCTTTCTCTGTGTTTCTCTCCAAAAAATAAATAACCTTTACTTTTCCATTGCTGAAATCCATAGAAATAGAAGCATACGTCTGTGAGATCAGTTTACTTAAAGCAATCAACTCACTAAACGCACTCATTTCTCTGTGGTAGTCCCCCCTCACTGACACAGAGCATCATGCCTTCATGACTTAATTGGATTGTTAGTTAGGATTTCAATGGTGCACACGTGATGCTCAGACAAACTAAAAGAGCTCAATATAATTCATGGTCTGCATTATATTTGAAGACAACAGGAAAGAATAGAGCAACAACTCCAAAAGCAGATGGGACAAATACTTGAGAAGCTGTTTAGGTACCTTTAAGTATTGTAGAACCACCTGGGTAGAAAGGCAGAAGAATGAGAATGTTTATCATGATCGCTGTATCTAACACAGTCTGTGTGGGGGGGATTGTTCTGAACATAAGGCCACAAACAAGCTCTTCTATTTCTCTCTTGTCTAAGGTAGTTAGGCATATGCCTTGCTTTTTGGCTTCATTATTTTCAAAATAAAGTTTGAAAATATAAAGTCTAGCCTGACTTGATTTTTCACATCATTTAAAATCATTATTTTATTTATCTAAAAGCCTTCTTTCTGATTCTAATTTAGTGGCATAGTTACTTCAAAGGATCTATATTGGGGCGCTATAATTTATAATTCAATTAACAGAATCAAGGTACAACATAAATTGATTAAGACTGAAGCTGCATTTGTTTTTGAGCTTTATATTTTCAGTAAGATATCAATTTATCCTTAAGAGATACAGATGCTGATCTCAACTTTGGCTGCTTATTAAAACACTTTAGGGGACTTTAAGACCTCCCACTCCAGGACCCATACCACATGGTGACTGATTACTTATATTTTCCAACAAAGGGTGAAATCCTGACATCAGTATAATTTATCCAAAGCCCAAATTCTGAAATAGAAAATGTTAGAATGAGTAAAGGAAAAGTGGGGGAAGGCTAATCAAAATCTAAGAGGGTATGAATAAGTCATATGAAAACCTACTTTTTTGGACAATTTCAAACCCAAATGCCATAGATTGTTACTAGAAAATTTTCAATCAGGGATGGATACCTTCTAGTGAATTGTTGCTCCCCCAAAACAATACAGGTTGTTGTTGAAGCTCTTGGTTTGGTAAGACCCTATTGCTGAAGACTCCATATGCTTGGGCTTCATGGTCACTGAGAAATCCTTCTGGAGCTTAGCTGAAAACCTCTTCCATGTACACCAGCTGACAAAAAGCTGGAAAAAACTACACATGGTAGCGTCTATTCACCAGTGGAGATAAACAACAGTGGACACTGAAAGCCTTAAATTTGGCCATCCATGCCAAATGAGCCAACAGGTGCAATAGTGGCATGTCTGTTATGGGGGAAACCAGCTGCTCTCTAATTGGTCTGGAGGCCTGCTCCACAGGACAGAATACATGTGTGGTCCTGAAAACCTATGATGAGGGAAGTCATGAGCCCTAGTGGTGTAACACCTGATGGTGTCTGGCTTAATGAATATATTTTGTTCACCAAACTGCCTGGTAAATACTTCTTGTAATGTTCATAACCATATATTAATGCTGCTTTCACTTTTGGTTAGAGAAGCTTCTCTTTTCAGATGGCAGTTACCTCGGGATGACTCAGAAAGCACCATAGTGCTGAGAAGTGACTGAGGAGTGCTCAGCACTGAAACATCTCTATCAACACCTTCCAAGGCTCAGAGTCCATTGCAGAAGAGGTGGAGAAAAGAATGTGAGAACCAAAGGAAGGGTAGAACTCCTTACAGTGCACTGTTCCAGACACAAAATGGCCTGGATATCCATGACCTCGCAGAGCCTGGCACTACTTACACAAGACCATCGTAATAGAAGGAAAAGATGAGGACACCAAAATAAAAGAGAGACTGATTGAGAAGGGGAAGGGATATGATGGAGAGTGAAGTTGGAAGAGGAATGTTGGGGGGAGGCGGAGAGAATTACTATGGTTTGTTATCTATAATTATGGAAGTTGTCAATTTAAAAAATAAAACTAAAAAAATGGGACACAATGAAAATGATAGAATGAAGAAAGTGTGCCTAACTTTTTTTCTTATAAAATATTATACTGTGAGACACAGTCTCAGACTTTGTTGAAAGAAAAGGTGAAGTAGGAGTTTTAGGAATGACTACATTTATTCCTCACTTATTCCTACATCCATCTATCCATTCATTTATCCAGCATCATCTGCTGAGATCCGCTATGTCCCACATTAGGCTAAGTTTATATCTTAAATTCTGTAAAATACCTTTTTTGAAGGTAAGGCTGTCATTGGATCTCTACTTGTGATGATTTAAGAACTCCCAGGCACCCAAGACACCAAACAAAGGAAAAGTTTTGTCACAATTGGGGTTCACGATAAGATGGGATCTACTCTTCCAACCACGGACCTTAGGTTGTGGCTCTTTTCTGTTTAAACAGGTATGTTAAGGGGATTCTTGGATTCAACAAAATGCAGAACATCCATCGTATGATGACTGCTAAATAAAAGCAGTCATCCTGTCATCTATAGAACTTTTTGGTTTTAGCATTTTTCTTCTGGAAGGCACTCTGAGCTACAATGTCTTTATGCCTGCCTCCAGAATTGGCTGTCAGCTGAAGCCACGCGGTAGCACCTATAGCTTTCATGTCACAGGCAGCTAGCACTTGGGCAGAATTTCCCATACATCCCTCTTAAGCATCTTTAGTGTCCAGTCAGTCCTTTAAAAAAAAAAAAAAAAAACCATCCCACAAAGAAGTTAGGAGAGTTACCTAACTGATTTACAGAGAGGTAAAGAAAGATATCCAAAGTTAACTAGCTAAGTGACTAGTAGTGAGCCTCAAGACTGGTAGAGAAGTTCAGTTGGTTCAAAGCACCCCCTTATACCAAAGCTGTGTGGCTTAAGGCCTGTCTGGTGGGGGGCAGTGGCAGCATCCACAGCCCTGTGCATTTGTTAGAAATGCAGGATCCTGGGCGCCATCCCAGACCGATGATCAATACCTGCATTTTAATAAGATTTCTAAGTGATTCATGTGTACACTTGTTTGAGAAGCAATTTTCTAAATCCCTGTTTTATAATGTACCTTGAATGAGAAATAATCAATTTTATGAGGCTTCCAAAAGTGTTGATGTAATGAGTGAACATGTCATGGGTATATATTGGGCATTGCGAGGCTCTCAGTCAAGAGCATAGAAACAAGGCACACTGGATTGTTCTCTAAAGCAGAAGCTCTCATCTCCTGGAAGATAAAAATTGCCTGGATGTCCCTAATCACCAACTCACTAAATCAGAAGCTGGATCATGTTTTAAACAAAGGGCCCTGAATGGATTCCTATGAGGAGGGAAGTTTGGGAACACCGCATTGAGTTAACCTTTACAATCAATAAATAATGAGGATGGAAAATCACTAGACCTGAAAAACTATATCTTAATTCAAAGTGCTATATTATCATGTCTGAAAAAATAAGGGCCCACTGAAAGGAGGATTTTTTTGGCCAAAGAACCATTGAAAATGAGCTTTTGGGAGACAAAAGATGGCAGAGGTCAAAGTCCACGCAGAAGAGGTGAGAGAAGATCCCATGGGATGATCAAAGACAGGTCTTTTGAAGAAACATCCTGCCACGGAGATGGATGTTTCCAGCTTGAGAAGCCTGATGACATGAAACACAAGAATCCCATCATTAACTCATCTTGCCCTAAGTCTCTTCTCAGCAAGCCACTTTCTGATTAAAGCTCAACTTCCTATAGTGTGCTTTCAGGGACAGAACACTCACTGGCTGGGGGATAGAAGTGTTCAGTTCAAGTTTTTGTTATGAATCAACAATCTAGCATTGACATTTTGTCCATCAGTGTTCTGAAATTTAACATTAGTCTACCCATCAGCAACAGGCATTAACCACTTTGTAGTGCCAAGCAATGATTCTGAGGCCACAGAGCTGTCCGGTGCCAAGTCATTTGCACTGTTTTGTGCAGGAGACCTACTTAGGTAGACTTACCCTAGTCGCTGTCCTTCAATACTGTTGTGTAGTGTTTCCTACAGATTGAAAGTTCCCTCCTGGAAAGAGGAGGAAGGTGCACTAGACTCAGGAAACTTACAAGACTCACAAAGGTACTTAAGCAGCAAACACATGATTGCTGAGCAGGGGGGACTCTTTGATGCAGTAGCTGCCTGCAAGGTGTGCAGGGAAAGCCAGTGATGCAGCTTTCCCGAGCCGTCTCCATGGGCTTTGAAATGATGTAGTTTCCCAACTGACTCCTGCTCCCGTAAGTAACCCCTCACCCATGCTCTTATAAGCAAACTGTCATCCCTGCTCCTGTAAGTAACCCTCCACCATGGTCCTGTAACTAAACCCTCACCCATGCTCCCATAAGAAAACTCTCACCCATGGTCCTGTAACTAAACCCTCACCCATGCTCGCATAAGTAAACATTCAACTGTGCTCTTATAAGTAGCTCCAGAAACTTCATTGATTCTCAAGCAGGGCTTGGGCAGAATGGATTCTGTGGTCTTTCAGTGTCCTATCTAGGTTGAATAGGCATTTCTGTGCATCTCCTCAGGAAACGACATGCAACAGATACTTTTATACATCTGCCTTTCTGGCACTTATCACTAGTGGATAAGAGTGGGGAAAGATAAAAGATGAATTAGGTAATTGGAAAATTTCCATAAAAATGGAGAAATAGAACAAGGTAATATTTTTCTCATGACAAACAAAAACAAGCAGAGCAATGGCTGTGAAGGTTGAGGTAATGTCTTCAGAATGGATTTGCTAACTTTTCTTGACTTTTCTCTGTCCATCCCTTGTAGTAAGTTACTAATGAAGCCTGGAAAACTACAAGAACAATTTCAAGATTCCTAGGTGATTTGTGTATATACTTAAGTTCAAGAAGCAATTCTCTAAACACCTGTTTTGTATTGCTATGTTCACAATGTCCTCTTGAAATATAAAGAAAATGCACTTTCCATCTTAAACTGGCTGTTTATTTGTGGAAGGAGGTATGATGAAAAAACTTACCTACTTTCTTTTTCTATAATATCTTATTTTTATTTAAATATTTATTTGACAGAGAAAGAGGAAGAAAGGAGAGAGAGAGAGAGAAAGCGAGAGAATGGTCATGCCAGAGCCTCCAGCCACTGCAAACAACTCCAGATGTGTGTGTTCTCTTGTGCATCTGGCTAACATGGGTCCTGGGGAATCGAACCTGAGTCCTTTGGCTTTCCAGGAAAATGCCTTAACCGCTAAGCCATCCCTCCAGCCCAACTTACCTACTTTCTATCCTGAGGATTTAACAACAGGAATCATTAAGAGGAGGGGAGTGAACATGGTAGTTTTCTGAAAGTATGAGCATTCATGTGTGTTAACTATTTGTTAAGTCAGTTCAGTGTAAGGCACACTGCTATTGAGAACTCTGAGATATGTCACATCAAAATAAAGTGGACTGTACAAGACGGAACAGGAATGGAGGCATTGGGTTTCAGCTTAGCTGCCTGCAGTTGAGTGTGGTAGCATGGCCACTGACTCGAGGGCCGTGATATATCACAGTAGCCGCTCTGATAGAACTAGCTGACCTCTGAGCTAAGTGGGAGCCACTGTGCTCACAGAAGATGTAACAAACACCAAAGGGTGGGAAGGAGTTAGCCAGGAGGCTCTGTTATATACTAAGACAACAAGAAGAAGAACAAATTGCTGTGGAGAAGAGCTATATGAACAAACTATGGGAAAGAACTGTGGAAATATTTCTTACAGACTTTACAAAGTAACTTTTCTGATATTATTGCTGTGAGACGCCAAATTCTTATTTGTAACTTGCTCGACAGTTAATCTTACAACTGTGTAATCCACCAGCTTAAAGCAATGTGACTAGATTTCCTCTGGAGTCCTTGGTGGACCTTTGGTCTGAACAGCACAGATGACCAATATTTTTATTTTTTTGGAGAGAGACAGAGAAAGAGGGAGAGTAAGACAGAGAGAGATGGGCGCGCCAGCAGTCTCTCAGCTGCTGTGAACGAAATCCAGATGCGTGCGCCCCCTTGTGGTCAAGTGCGGCATTGCGCCCTTGCGTCACTGCATCTGGCTAAACGTGGGACCTGGAGATTGGAACCGCTGGAGATTGGAACCAGCGTTCTTAGGCTTAGGAGGCAGGTGCCTTAACCGCTAAGCCATCTCTCCAGCCCCAGATGACCAATATTGACAAGCAATGTTTAGAGATGCCGAATGATCTTAAGCTATGCCCGTTTCCTTCAAGGCCTGGTTGGACTCTCAGCTCAGAACAAACATACATGGGTAGGAAGTGCTGACCATAGTGTTGAAGACAACGAGGTCAGCAACTGTGGCCCTTCAATCTGTTAAAGGCAACAGGTGGGCTTAATGTGATTCTCCTGTGATCAGTGTGTGTGTGTGTGTGTGTGTGTGTGTGTGTTCTAGATCAGCAGAGTGCAGCAGGCCATACCCTAAATCCCTTCCTTTAACAAATGTTTAAGGATTATCCAAGGTGGAAAGTTCCTTACGCTTTGCTCACACAATGTTCTAGTTGTTCTTGTTTTACTATTTTTTTTTGCTGTTCAATAAAAGTACCGATGAGTACCTGTATGCAGAAGAGAGGAAGCCACAGTCGCATCCGAGCAGCAGCGACAGCAGCAGATGCAGCAGGTTTACTGATGGTTTAAACTAAACTTCAGTTTCCTTTTCCTCAGGCTGCTGCTAGAGGCAGCTAGGCTGCTCCTGGAATATGTGTCCAGGAGTTCACTCCCTCACCTCGCAGTCTGTCATCTTAGAAGCAGATTGCCCACTTCTGCATAGGAAAATTCCAGAGGTTTGTTTTCTCTAAATTCTGGCTTGTGTCTCCCCACCACCAAAAAGGACAAATTAACAAATTATGTCACCCCAGGCTAAGTCATTAAAACCAAGGAAATGAAAACCTAGGGAGTAGGGGACATTGTTCACCCAAAAGACCATCAGAGGGAGAGGACTGATTCTTTCTTGCCCATACTCTTTTGTTATCCCCAGTAATTCCCCTCCAGCTGTCAAGTATATCTCTCTTTCTCATAGTCCCTTGAAAATGTTAGGTATATGGTTCATTTACATTTTCTATTCTAGTTCCTCTGAATTGATTTCTAAGGCTTTCTTCGTAATGTTGCACAGAAACTTCTTGCCAAGGTCACTCATGGATATGTCAAAGCCAATGGTCAATTTTCCGCCCTTATTTTAATCACATAAGACAACAAGGTCAGCCACTCCCATCCTTTTAGGAACAATTTATTTCATTGACTTAGATGTTATACATTATGTCTAGATGTCCCTTCTTTACCTCAAAAATACTCTCCCAGGCCTCTCCTGTTAGATAATTTATCTGCTACAGCCATTCTCATCTCCCTGAATAACTTCTACCCACCCGTTCACGTGGGCTTGGTTTCTGTGTGCCAGTGCCTTCTATATATGTTTTGTCTCCAGTAGGAAACTTTACCAAAATTCCAGACACGTAGATCTATGACTTACCATCTCCTTGAGAATTTCCTTCAGGCACCTCAAACTTCATGTCTCTTTAACCCAGTCCTTGACCTTCTTTCTTCAAACTGTCCTCGCTTCTCCCATTTTCTCATTCCCCAATACGTGAAAGTTCAAAAGCTCTGGATTCATTCTTCTCTCCACTTTAGACATTCCTCACTCATTTGTGGCAGCAAGTTCTGCTAGCTTTAGCCTCAAACTTTACCAAGAACGTGGCTACTTCCTACCTACCATCTCCACAGTTACTAACTTCTGTCAGCTTTCTAGATTGCCCTAACTTTTGCAGGTTCCTAACTCCCTGTCCTCCTAACTCACCGCCCTCCTCAGCTACCACAGTTGGCCCTCAAGCACAGTTGTATTTTTTACTCAAAAACAAAAACAAACACCAGCAGGACTTAGTCTTCTGCTTCTTTCTGTCTGACTTTGTCAAGTGTTACAGACTCTTTCTGTGTCATGGACAAGTTGGTATCCAGGAGACCTAAACCCAAAGACCCAGGTTAGAAATCCTAGTTGAAGGAACTTTAAATTTGAATATTAATTCAGGGATGATTGACTAACTTTACTGGAGATGTACCAATATCTTAACTAAGAAAAGTTGTCAAGAGATATACTGGCCACCCAGTGTCAGACGCCCAGCCCAGTTGCTGGGATAAGGGGAGGCCACTGGGATGTACAATGTCATCTGGAGATAACCTGGCATAGGAACAAAGGGACCACAGAAAGCAGAAAAGAGAGATTGGGAATGAATTTGAGGTGGATAAAAAATATAGTTCACTGCCATAGTTTAACACATTATACTTTTTAGGTCAGTTATTTTAGCCCTTGGGGCAATAATACCTTACAGCATTAATACAAAGATACTGCACGAAAAGGATGAAAATGTTATTACCTTATTGAGTAAATGTTGTCTGGTATGTAACCTAAATTATTCCATTGGTGGCTGATAAAATGTGGGCAGGAACAGAAGATACCTGTATAATTTACCATTAACAGTAGATGTGTGGCTAAAAAGTCAGCCAAGGTCTGGAGAGATGGCTTAGCAGTTAAACGCTTGCCTGTGAAGCCTAAAGACCTTGGTTCAAGGCTCCATTCCCCAGTACCCATGTAAGCCAGGTGCACAAGGTGGCAATTGTATTTGGAGTTCGTTTGCAGTGGCTGGAGGTCCTGGTGTGCCCATTCTCTCTCTCTCTCCATCGTTCTCAAATCAAACAAGTAAATAAAATAATGGTAATAATAGTAATGATAATAATAATAATTTTAAAAAGTCAGCCAAGGAGAATTTTACCAGTTAGATTCAACATACTACTGGAAGTTCTAGCTGGAGAAATTAGTAAATAAAAATAAACGAATGCCATGCAAATTGGAAAAGAAAATCCTCTCTGCTTCTGGGATATATAGATAGATAGATAGATAGATAGATAGATAGATAGATAGATAGATAGATAGAAATGTCTATATAGTCCACAAAAATAACTTTTAACATTAATAACTAAATTCATCAAAGTAGTTGGATGCAGGGTCTGCAAACAAAAAAGTCAGTTGCAATTCTATTCACTAACAATGGAACAACCTGAAAAGGAAATTTAGAAAACAATTTTATTGAGAAAAGCAATTATGGTGGCCTGGATGTTTGCATACTCCTAAAGTTCATATAATAGCAACAATGGCCAGGGCAGTGGTAGTGGGTGGGAGAGGGGCATTAGACAGGCACTTATATCATGGGAGGAAAGCCCTCGTGACAGGATTAAAACTCTAATGAACATAATTGGCTTCCCTTCTGCAAGTATCGCTCATTTATGAAAGATGTACTGGATGTGCATAGAGGTCAGGAAGCCGTGATCAGGGTGAGCCAGGCCAGTGATCTCCTCTCTAAGGCAGCACAGACATAAATACAGCTCACCACTGCAACATTAGTGAATTTCATGCATTTAAAATTAACATATTCGATTCTTTTTTTTTCTTACACATGGGGAGACAAAAGAGGATGGGGGGGGACTATGATCAGAGTACACTGTGTGTAGGTATGGAGGTTGTCAATAAAAAGTTTCTTTTTGAAAAACATACAAACTATAGAGTCAAAATCACTTTTTGAGTACTAATTCCTGGCAAGAAAACTACATCTTATAAAACTACAAGTAGTTAATGACACTTGCTTGCAAAGCCTGACAGCCTGGGTTTGATACCACAGTACCCGTGAAAAGCCAGATGCACAAAGTGGTGCATGTGCCTAGAGTTCATGTGCAGTGGCTAGAGGCCCTGAAGCATCCCTTCATAGCCTCTTTCTAAAGTAAATGACTATAGTATTTAAAAAACTGTAAGTGATATCATTAGTAAAAGGAACTAAGATGTTGAAAGTTTTTGTGAGAATTAAGTAGTAAATATTTGTAATATTTTAATAAATATGACAGTTCAGTCCAGGGTTTCATATATGACAACTTACCAGTAAGTGGTCAATACAGTTATTTTACCAATAACTGTATTTTACTTTAGTTTTTCAACTTGTGCAATGAGATTAAACATAACTCTATCTTAGTGAAAATATTTTATTTCAAATAGCATCTTTATTTTTAATATTCTTGGGAGAATGCCAACAAGGGCAATATTTTTTGTTTTTTGTGTTTTCAAGGTAGGATCTTGCTCTAGCCCAGGCTGACCTGGAATTCACTCTGTAGTCTAAGGGTGGCCTCAAACTCACAGTGATCCTCCTACCTTTGCCTCCTAAGTGCTGGGGCTAAAGGTGTGAGCCACCACGCCTGGCTGAAGGGCAATATTTTAAAGAAAATAATAATATGTCTAATTCTTGGCATTTTAATGAAAGACACTGCATGCAGAATTAACATTTTAATTTAAAATTGTTGGCTACCTTCCCTTCTATAGCAATTAACTTTATACATTAATAGTCTCCAAAAAGGAAAACAAGGTACAAATGTGTTGAAACAAAAATTATAGATATAGTTCTTCATTGAAAGAGACTTCTTTGGTCCTTTAAAGATTTTTATTAATTTATTTATTTTAGTAGTTCTGTGGAATGAACATAGGGCCTTGTTCATGCTAGCAAACCCTCTACTACTGAATTATGTCACTAACCCCCTTAAAAGGATTACTGAACAACAATAAAGTATTGATATTGTGCTGGATATGGAAATATCAAAATGAAGGAAAGATCAGGCACAACTCTTAGGGGAACTTAGAATGTAATGGGAAGAGAAACAGCTACAGAAAGAGTTTCTAACACAACGTGAAAAAGCTTCAGCAGAGGTAAGTGTAACAAAGATGCTTGTGTAACAAAGGTAGAACAACTACTATCCCCTCAATCTTTTGGGGAAGGTTTTCTTAAAGAGAAGACATATTTTAAAAAGTGATGAAAATGAGAAGAAAATTCTCAATAGAAGCTGAGTGGAGAAGTGGTCTTGCAAGAGGAAGGAGTGTATGTGAAAAGTCACACACACAAAAATCCAGGAAGGACATGACATAAGGAGGAAACAGCAAAATAACAACAGCAGCAGCAAACAAACAAACAAAACCATAGCAAGCAGTCAGAGCAGATGACATAGAAAAGACAGGCAAAGGTTTTGAGACGAGATCATGAACCGCTCGGTGGCTCAGTTATAGAGTTTGCTTATGTATGGAAGACCAGTGTGGACTTAAAAGCAAGGAGTGACTGGGTTAACGATAACGAATGGTACTGAAAGAATGCTGTTCTTCTCCTTGTAGCTTGCTGCTCCGTGTTGAGAAGCCTTAGTTAGTGAAGCAAGTGGGCTCCTAAGGTCAAGTCAAGGTAAGAGAGCCATAGCCTGCTCCATCATCCCCACCCTCCCCTTAGTTACACTAGCTGTCTGTCCAGGAGTGGATTGAAGGAAATAGGAGAAAGGTAGCTTCTTTTAGGCAGTTTCAGTTACAAATTGAGGCCCAGAGAGAACAGGAGATGCCACCCCACATGTCACTCACCCTGAGACAAAAAATGGAACTCTTGGCAAGAATGGAACTCACCTCTGACTGAGAATGATCTGCCGCACCCCTCTAGATAGATGGCACAGGTGAGCTGGCCTGGACTAAACCCGCCAAATCTACAAACCTATTGGGTTTCCTCTTGCATACCTGAGTCTGATGAAAGAAAACATTTTCTCCTTCTTCTTCTCCTTCTCCTTCTAATTTGAGAGAGAGACAGAGAGGAAGAGGCAGAGAGAGAGAGAGAATGGGCGTGCCAGGGCCTCTCAGCCGCTATGAATGAACTACAGACGCCTCTGTTCCCTTGTGTGCATGTGCGACATTGTACACTTGTGTCACTTTTGTGTCTGGCTAAACATGGGACCTGGAGATTCAAACAGGTGCTCTTAGGCTTCACAGGAAGGCACCCTAACCGCTAAGCCATCTCTCCAGCCTGAAAGACTACATTTTCAATCACTATAAAGGCTGTGGCCTTCTCCCCCTACCCCCTTGCTCTCTCTGTACAAGTCTCCTGTGTTGCTTCCATATAAGAGTCTGGCCTACCCTCCCACCCCCACCAGCCTGGCTGGGGGAGGGGGAGAGCATAATATTGTTTCTTGGTCTGAATAATTCTATGCTTGCCTCTGTTTCATACCTTGGTGTAACTTCTCACTTTAATTACATGTATGATTTTCCTCTGGTCTCTGGATCTGCCATGTGGGTATTTCCCTTCCACTCCAAACCCACCACGTGGGTGCTTTTTCCATCAGCCTGTTAGCTGTGTAACTTCTAAACTCAGGGTAACCATGGATATAACTTTTTCCTCCTTAGGGTTTCTCATCTAGATTTCTTGGTCTCTGCTTTGATATTTTCTGTCTGCTATTGTTCCTTAAGTCACCACCATTGGCTCCTTTAACTTTCTTCCCTGGGGAAACTAGGGGGAATGCTATAGGTGTGCCCTCTAAATCAACCTACACAAGCTCTTAAATTCTAGCCTCCATGTGCTTATAGCTCCACCCCAGTCTTTCCTTGAAAGCCTCAGTTTCCCATAAATGGGCTTTATTAACTCCCCCTCCACGTGCTTGTGGCTCACTCCAGTCTTTCCCTAAAAACCTCAATTTTCCTTAACGTATGAACTATGCAGTGTTTTCCACATGAGAGTGTGTTTCCTACTTCCAACATGTTTATGACTCCGCCCTGTCTTCTTCCTAGATCCCAACCTTCTATAAATAAAACAACAATTTGTGATTTCTCCCTAAACAAGTTTAAGATTTCATAATTTGTCCTTCTTGAGTTCATTGTTGAAAATACAACAGGACCCAAAGTTTTGGTTCATAAGCTTGGGGGACCCCTCCTGAATCCCCAAACCCTGCATCAAGATTAGGCAGGCAGAGAGCAGATTTGGAGGAGGTGGCTGCATAGATCCCTTCTCCTTTCTGCTGATTTTGTGCTCAGTGTTTTATATGATGAAAATTCAGTTTTAGAGATGAAGAAAAATTGCTACCATCCCCACAGGTATCTCAAATGGCTCATGTAAAGAAGGGCTATTCTTTCTGTGTGTGTTCTTTCAAATGGAGACAGTCCTCGGAGAGTTGGGAATCTCTCAACACTCATCCTACTATGGAGAAGCCCAAAGGGATGTGAACTCAAATGGGTTTTTTATGTGTTTCTTGCTTATATGTAAAAAGATACCATGAAACTTTTATATAGTTCATCTTAACAAATAAGACAAAGAAGAAATAAATGTACAGAAATGTATGAAAACAAAGCATTGGATTCTAATTCCAAAGAAGTTATCAAAATCCCCATCCCAGTGGATTTCTCTGGAGTAAATGTAATGTGGAATCAAGCATCATTCTTTTTTCTTTTCTCTGAGTAAGCTACATCAGGGGAAACTGCACTGCATTTCAGAAATTTAAACAGAACAAGGATATTTGGTTTCCATACCAACTATGTCAGTTTCACTTTTATTTCTCATTCATTTGTTTATTTCTTTTACCAACAAATATTTATTGAATGCCACAACTATTTATTGTGTGTGCAGGGGATGAGTTAGGAATATCAGAATAGATCCCATCCTGATTAAGCTTCAAGCCTAGTGATAAAGAAGTATTAAATACTCAAATAGTAACTGAAGTAGTTTAGAGGTGAGCTGGACCTTTCCTGACCACCAAGAGGTAGATAAGACTGGCTGAAATCCCCAACCCATGTCCCAGGATGCTCAGAAGCTCCACTCTGCACAGGCACCTGGGCTTCCTTGTCTCACGGTTTCTGGATTCTTCGTTCCCTTCAAGGAAACAGTCAGTGTTTTGCACCTCAGAGAGGGAAGACTTGGGTATATCTCCCACTCTGAGCCTCTGGGAACATCTCAGAAGAGGAGGCATAAGGAATGTAAGAGCTGGAGGAAGAGGTATGGTGGTGTGAAACACTATACCTTCTGAGCATGTTGTGCCCATTGCAGTCATGAACTCACAGCAGCTGTTATTACCTGAGCAAGACCTTTACAACATTTGGCCCATCAACATCCAACCATGGATGGGGGCAGGACTCATGAGGCCCCCATTCCACACCAAGGAGCTATTGGCAGTTAATGGCTGCTGGGCAAGGGAGAGATGTTTTCTTCATGGGTATAGCCACTGGTTGTTACCCATGCTCCCTGGAAGCCCATTATATATAATTAGCATATGCTAATAAAAATGCATTCCTTAGTTTCCACAGACATTTGAATAAAGCATTTGTAAGTGTGGCTTACTTTAATGACAATGTTTAATGTTAATGAAGTCAGTCCAGAATAAGGCCACACAACAAAAGGATGTGAAGAAAGCATTTGAATGTTCACGGTTTTCAAAGCCCAATCCACCACTCCCGCGGTCACTGGACTTCCTCCATGTCTGCTCTTTACTTTTGGTTGCTTCCCTTTCCCCCAGTGACCAGGAGCAAGTGAGAAATCACAATAAGAACAATTTCGGTAGGCAAATTTGTTTTATTCCTCCATCATGAAGCCTGGTTATCCCCTTTGTCTTCTGGGGGGGGGGCTCCTAAAGACACCCACACTCATGAATTCATACTTTTGACTCCAAAAGGATTAGCCACATATGTCCACCAGCAACATACCCAGGGTTTTGCACATGCTAAGCAATTGCTCTAAGACTAAGCTTCTTTCCCAGCTCTGTTTTTTTTTTTTTTTTTTTTTTTTTTTGAAACGAGGTCTCAGCATATAGCTCTTGCTGCCCTTGAACTCACAAGGTAACCCAGACTGGCAATGAAGTAAGTGGTGATCTTCCTGCCTCTGCATCTTGAGTGCTGGGATTATAGACACACACCATCATGCCCAGCCCACCAGACATTCTCTATCCTAAGAGACAAATTGTTTGTCATCTGTAATGACAAATACTGTGAATCTGGATATATGATGAATTATGATACAAAGCTCAGAGAGAGAACAGGGCTGTCAGATTTCAGCTGAAGAAGCAAAGCAATAAAGCTTCTCTGGACAGTGTAACATTCCCAAGGACCAACACGAGTAGGAAAAGGGCATTCCCAGTATGAGAATGGCATGTGCAAAAGTCTGGAGATGGGAAGGAGAGGAGAGCACGGGGAAAACTGCAGGTGACCAGCATTGCTGAACCTTAAAGAGCAAGAAGGAAGGGGAGAGGATGCCGGAGGACAGGTACACAGACCCAGTTGATGGGAAACTCAGGGTCATGTGATTCCTATTTTTAGTTCCTGGCTCTTCCCTAACAAACAAAAATGACATCAAGAATTGTGTTTCGTTTTTTTTTTCTAAACTTTGAGTTTATTGATCTAAGAAACAAAACAGTCATATCAACACTGGCAAACTTGTACACACACACACACACACACACACACACACACACACACACATAAAGCACCTTTTGAAAGGCTGTGAAATTTGGCATAATTAATAATAATCTATTCTATAATCATAAGCAAGATTCTGGGTCATCCATGTAATAAGCTGAAAACTATTCAGATGCATTTTTATTCCACAGAAATACTTCCTAAGAGAAGCTGGGAATATGAAGGTTTCTGTAAGAGCATAAAAATATGTGGCCTGCCAGCAGCACATGAATGGTGTACCATGTTTCAAGATCTGCACCTGCTCAGCTGACACACCCACTCCCCCCTGAAGAGCAAGAAGCTTTTTGATTCTTCCTGTGCCTTACTATTACCCAGGCATGGCAGAAAGAAGTCCAAGTTCTGTTTACCACCAGGGTAAACTGCACCCTCTACTGCATTCTTATACGTGCACGCCCCTGTACACATTGTACCCACTGACTCCTGTCATTGTTAGTCCAGCCCATAGCACTTTACACATCACAGTAGATCTGTGCATTCATATTATTTTCTAAAAATAAGTTATTTTGTTTGATCACCCACCCATCCTATTTCTCTGAAGCCACCTTCCTTTTCTTCTTTGATCTTACTTTTCAGCTACTAATATCCATGCCTTTTATTCTGTCTTTTTATTGAAAGTAATAAATTAACACATTCATCATGAGGTGGTTTCGCCTTTTGCCTACGAATCACCAACATACACGGTGCGCTCACAGTGCTGAATACATAGGAACCATCTTGGTAGCAATGATGTTCACTGATGTCCATAATAACAACATGGAAGTCGAACACAGGGGTAGTTCGTCATACAGTACAATGCTTTAAAATGAAGAGGTGTTGAGGAAGTGGTATCTTCTTCAGCATCATTTGCTGAACTTGGACTTGCTGCAGATGCTAACACTCTATCTGGTCATCCTGTGAGTCTACACTGATGGTGGAACCTTGGCTACTGGTATCAGCATTTTCATAGCATTTTTGGTCTTTAGCAAAGTTGATGAAAACCTAATTATTTTCAATGAAAATACAGCCATTAGTGTCAGCTGAATACAGGAAGAAATGAGGTTAATTCTCTGCCTCTCTCTCGCCCATATGCAAAATGGGAGAATAAATAATAAAAGCTAAACTTCACTGGGTCATGCCCACATGCACACATCATCACGCAGAGTCTTTTCATAAAAGACTGTCACTGAATTTGAAAACAGTGCCTGTATCTATAATTATGATTATACTTATAACATATATCTGTAATCCATGTAACCTACATTAATATCTATATCAGGTATAGATAAGGAGCTCAGCCTGAAGTCCTATCAAATGTTTAAATAGAAGCATTGGAAATCACTTCATTAGTTTCAAGAGGTAATATAGTAAAATAAAATTTGTGTAGAAAACCCACATTATGTTGTTACCCAATTATTTAACAGATAGATCTCTGTATATGTTTTAAATCATTAAATCTACTAATCATAAATTCATCCCAACACTAGCAAGAGTCTAATTTTTCAAGGCAAGGTGCTAGTAGTTGGTTGTAAGCCACTAACTCTTCAGTGTTGGCAAAGTTATAATGGTGCCAAGTCCCTATCAAAATGCCTAAAGCTCCATAAAATCGTAGTCCATGAAACGCAGCACAGTGCATTGTCTGAGTGGCTGCCAGGCCCATTCCAGTGACAGACAATCAGAGGTTCTTTCTGTACGCCATGTTGGTTGACCTATGCACAGTTAAGACTTTGCGGAGATCATAGACAACCTGGGAGGCCTCTAGTTGTTGAATGCAAAGTAACTAAGATGTAAGTGAAAGGGCATGATTCTATATTTATTGTGTTTATTTATGTATCTGTCTATATATCTATATCTATATCTATATCTATATCTATATTGCTTTTATTGTGTGCACTTACTAGACCTAAAGGTCAGAACATACTTTGTAGCTAACCCTATGTACCCTGATCCAGAAAATAATCAATAGAAACCTTTATGAAACCTACAAGGAAAAAGTAAGGAAAACATTAACACCTATTTGCTTCATAGGTAAAAATCATGGTTTTTTTCTGTTTTCCTTATCTATATAAACTTTTATGGATATACATATCTTATATGGAAAAAATGTTCATTCCCCCACTAAAAATAGCTAATGCTTTCTGTGTCTTTTTTTTCTTTTTCTTTTTTGTTTATTAATGCAGGGTTTTGCTCTAGCCCAGGCTGACCTGGAATTCAACATGTAGTCTCAGGGTGGTCTCTAACTCATGGCGATCCTCCTACCTCTGCCTCCTGTGTAATACTGGGATTACAGGCGTGCACCACCACACCCATCTTTTTTTTTTAACATCTCAAAATGCAGTTAGAAACAAATTAAGCTCTTTGGTAAGTTTTTTCAGGTGCAAGAATAGATATTGCTTAATTATTGCATAAATTAAATGTCATTAAAAAGGAATAACTAGGGTGAATAATAATATGTGGCATCAAGCACATCATGCTACCCATCTTACCTCTTCCAGAGTGGTCTGACTCACGAGGAAATTTGTGATATTTAAAGCAGTCTTGTTGGTTTCTAACAGATCAAAAATGTTTGCTACTCCTCCTGCTGTGACAGGTACATGATACTCCAGCATGCTAAGGTGCTGATCCTAGGAGAATGAAAGGGGGAAACAACGCGTTTTACAATGTTAGGTAACCTTGACTTGATTGGACTTCACAATGCCAAGACCTCAGAAAAATTCAGAAATTCATTACCCTGGAAATGATGGCACAGTGTAAATAATGGGTACATTTTGAAAGTAACAGCTTGTAGAGATGAGAGAAAAAAATTTTATGAATGTCAAAGAGGGAACAAATTAAAAGGTTAATGAAAATTCCAAAGCACTTCACTTTCAAGCATACTTAGCCAGTCATATCTCATCTAGAGAGAGCCAGTAGTGTGGTAATCATGCATCAACTTATTCTCAGTTCACATAAGCTTTCTCAGGAGTTAGCTTTAGAAATTTCACTTTTATGTTAGATTGCTCAGAAATTAGCTATTGAATGTTGTATTGGCTAAAAACTTCAAGATTTCAATAGCACTGTCTACAAACCTTACTCACATGTTGATTCAAACTCACCTTATTCAAAAATATTTTCCTTTCCTTTTTTTTTTTTTTTTTTTTTTTTTTTTGGTATTTCGAGGTAGGGTCTCACTCTAGCCCAGGCTGACCTGGAACTCACTATGTAGTCTCAGGGTGGCCTCAAACTCACAGTGCTCCTCCTACCTCTGCCTCCCAAGTGCTGGGATTAAAGGCATGTGCCACTACGCCTGGCTTTTTTTTTTTTTTTTTTTTTTTTTTTTTTTTTGAGGTAGTGGCTCACTCTAGCCCAGGCTGACCTGAATTCACTCTGTAGTCTCAGGGTGGCCTCAGACTCAAAGAGATCCTCCTACCTCTGCCACCCCTGTGCTGGGATAAAAGGTATGTGCCAACACATCAGCTAGTTTTCCAATTTTTAAAATTTAGTCACTAGCATCACCATCTATTGCTGCTTTGGAGTATCGAAATATTTCATCCCTTACTATGTG
Organism: Orientallactaga sibirica; assembly: GCA_036365145.1. NCBI lineage: Eukaryota > Metazoa > Chordata > Mammalia > Rodentia > Dipodidae > Orientallactaga > Orientallactaga sibirica. The sequence continues at coordinate 4,091,458 of JAEOAD010000004.1, read as the reverse complement.
GTATTATTTTCCCCTTTTCTCTCCATTTGCACCATCCATGTTATTAACCTGACACTTATCGTCCCATTATCTGATTTACCACCACAGCTTCTTTGGAAGCCTGGAATCTAGATACACACTAATTTATTCTAGCACAAAGCAGCTTGGGTAATCATTTCTAAGTACAAATTAGTTTGATCAGATATTTTCTTACACCCTTGAATCTACACTTGAGATCTCTATGGATCCAATCAAGTCAGTGTATTTCAGCCTGGCATTGAAGACTTATTCCTTACCTCCCTGCTCAGAAACTGGCCTCTCCTATGGACTTGTACTTGCCTTCTGCCTATCACTGTAATCTGGCCATTTTATTATTATTTTTTATCAAATTATTCTAGATATTTCCCAGCTAGAGGTGTATAAACTACTGAAGAAGTGTATAGAATAGTCTGCTTAGGGAGAAATCAAACATTTATCATCACTTCATTTGCTTTGGATAGCTTTGGTCCATGGAGAAATGTATCAGGAAATATATAATCTTGTCACTCAATAAATAAAGATTTCAGCCCAGCAATTCACTGGAAGTGTGTGACCTACAGGATTTGTGCAAGAAAGGTGTCCTTTAATTTTTAAATTTGATTTAAATTTAGATTGGAGAAAATAGACTTTGATAAGAATCATGAAAGCTATTATTCCTCGACAAGTTATTCTCGGCTTGAGGAGGCTAAGGCAAAAACTATTTTGTAAAGATAAAAGGATTCTTTTAAGAATGAATTGTTTTGCCCTCTATTATCACTGTACATTAATATTGTGACCTAAAGTTTATGAAGACAATTAAGACAGTTTTCATTTATGTTTCACACCAGTTTTGTGAAGTAGATGTTTATTCCTACTCTCAAGAAAAATGAGGTTCAGAGACTTTAAATGCATCATTGGATAACACCCCAGTACAGGCAAGATTAACCCCCTAGCTTTCCAATTTATTTTCATTATTCTATCTCTGATTTCTTTTTAACAACAATTACTTGTCATCAATATCTGTAAACTGCCTGCCCATCAAGATGTTCTAATGATCTTTTTTTTTCTGTCAAGTGCATGAAGTGTGTACAATATGAAATGCAAATGCATATATCCCTGTGTATCCATCCTGTGGCCATTACTGTATATGAAATGGGAAACAATCTTATAATATTTCCACTAATCTAAAAATTGAGGACTTCTCAGACATTCTGGGTTAAGTCAATTTTTTCACATGAAATTAACAAAGTAGACAAAATTCTCCAGTTATATTATTTTGAATTCCCTATTTTACCCCTATGAAGATATGGTATTAATCATGGCATACTTGTCATTCCTCAGTTTTCTAATGTATATATGTTTTTAGTAAACTGGCAACTTTATAATGAATACAGTGTTATCATAAAATATCTGGAGTGAAGAAAATAATAAATATATGTAAAATGGTTAGAATGACTTCAATCGCTACAAAAATATATGATCTAAAAATTCTATTTGTTCATATTAGGTGTGCTACAGAATAGCTTATGCATATTAAACTAATGGATGAAGATAAATAAAAACTTCATGATCAATATGGAAATGTCAAAAACCTGTTTTGTTATTAGGCTATGAGAGGCAATGCCAGTCAAGGTTTAAGGGAGGGGATATCACTTACTTTTAGGTATGTTTTTGGAAAGTGCAGCTGCATGAACCTTGTGAGGGTCTCCATGCTCACTTTGTTATTTTTCAAGTGAACCTTGACAGTAAATCCACGTCCAAACCTAAAACGTGTAAAATACAGTATGAGTTATATTTTGCCAAAATAGCTCCCCTGGAATTCTAGATAATGAAACTGGTCCCGAGCGGGCCATTGTGGCCTCTTTTCTTATATAAAGATTGTCATTTTGCCATAAAAGTTCAAAACATGTTGCAAACTGGAAATAGTTCCATGCTGTGGATTTAAATATATATATTTCTAGCTCTACACTATGGCAGAATCATGGGCAAAGCACCATTGGAAAGAAAGCATAAGAGCTTGGCTTTCTTGTAAATCCATGTGTTGGTAATAGATGTCAATTTCTGTGGCTAAGTACTTTCTAATTTAAAATTAATAAGGCCTTTAGAGGCAAGTCACTGGAGATTTGGTGTCAACAATGAAGAGTCATTAGAATTTCAGAACTAAATATGAAATCAGTATGCTAGTTAACTGCATCTGAAGTAGAGTATGTAAACAGGTTGCAACAAATACTCTAAGAGCAACATAAGACCTCTGTTATCCCTTTTACCTTATCTTATTATTTTAAGACAGTCAAGTTGTTATATGGAAAGATATAAAATATCACTCAAATTGAGAGATCAACATGGATATATATATATATATATATATATATATATATATATATATATATATACAAACACACACATACTTTGGTGAACACAAACTATTAATTTAACTTTAATGTTTAATGTGATGATAATATGATATTTATGCATATTTCCCAAATGTATTCATGATTAAAAGGTTTTCAATGTGGTAAAAATGTTAAATAGCTTGCAGAAAGCTTGTGCAAATGGCAAATGAGCATGAAAGATTTTTTAAAAATCTATGCTTTCATGTACTTGTCAAGGCTAATTTGTAATCGGGTAAACTTAGAACTGTTTCTTGAGAGAATTTTGGTTGTGAGTTGTTAATTATTATTACTAGTTAACTCATGAACTTCTAAGCTCCCAAGATTTGGGGTTATAAACTAAAAGTACAATAAATTTTCAATGAAATAATATCAATTTAATGTAGATCAATGATAATTACTTTCAAAGAATAGCTTCTCCATCCCAGTTTTACTCCTCATTGCAGAGTGGGATGCTGAGATGGTCCTTGACATTGACTATACCTCTGTTATATCAATTACCCAACACCATGTGTAAATAGCATATTTGTTCTTTACCTGCTTTTTATGTGTTGCAAAGATCCAATGCACTGGAACCTTCCATTCACCATAATGGCCAGCCTGGTACAGAGGGCTTCACATTCTTCCATGCTAAAAGAAAACAGCAGACTCTTTATCAACATTTAGGGCATGGGAAATAGAACTGAAGTTCATAAACATATACTTAATTAGTTCATTATGGTACCTTAGAAATCTCTCTTCAAAGAGAACAAAAAAATCTCTTAAAATGAAAATTAAATATCTTCAGGTGGAGTTAATTACTGTCATTCTAAACTTGAGGCTACCTCTTTCACTGGAATGCCTCCACTGTCAAACCAAGTATTTCTTTTAAGCCGTTTAAGAGTTGACTCAACACTTAAACACTAAGAAGTGTTTCCAAAAGGTCTCTCAGCTTCTTTCATTCTGTACCAGTTGGCTTTTATGCTTTTTGAGTTTATACCTAGTTAACCTGGAGTTGATTACAGGCTCTTATTTCATGGATATAATATTATCACCCTTTTTACTTCATGAAAAAAGTTCATGGAAATGAAGTGATTGGCTCCAGGGTGTTAAGGATAAAACTAGGACATAAACAAGTCTCTTGGTAAACACATCTCATATTTTTTTCTATTATGCGATCACTATAATTCAAGGTCAACTTAATCCAATTTATAAGGCAGGGACAATGTCATAGAGGCACAGAACAAATGCTTTAGTGTCTCTCATACTTGGCTGACTGGAAGGGACTACTTTCTGGAAGACAGCCATGTCAACTGATTCTGGAAGAACTGGTGAGATTAGAGCTCTGAAAGATTTTCTAGAGACTATATCAAAAAGACAGCATGGCTAAAGGAACACATGGAGATGAGAAGGGGCAGCATGGAACCAAGAGTCACTCAGAATGACTGAAAGGAGAGCACTTGCTGAAGCCAGATCAAAGAAGGCCTTACCTAGTACTAGCCTAAGGTTTCTGAACCTTATATGATTTGATAGGTAATAGGAACCCATACTGAGTTAAGATGGCCACAAGTCATGAGAAATTGGTTATAAAAATGACTGTTGAGACATTACCCTCTGTCATACTACGGAATTCACATCATGAAATCCCCTTGTTTCAATCCATTACTGTAAAGTCCTCCATACCATGGAGGACATTTTTTTTTTAATTTGAGAGAGAGAGAGAGAGAGAGAGAGAGAGAGAAGATGGGCACGCCAGCGGCCTCTTGGTTACTATGAACAAACTCCAGATGTGTGAGCCCCCTTGTGGGAAAGTGCAGCATTGCACCCTTGCATCACTTTTTGCATCTGGCTAAACATAGGACCTGGAGAATCGAATGGGCAGTCTTAGGCTTCGTAGGCAGGCATCTTAACCACTAAGTCATCTCTCTACCCCATGGTGGGCATTTCTGATCTGTATGTATTATACAGGATTGCCTTTTTGTTCTACCATCCCAAAGGCTGTGTGACTTGATTTTAAAGGCTCCCTCCTCACTTTACCTGTGGGATGTGAGTATGACAGAACATTTGTTCTGAACTTCTTCTGAGATGATCTTCCAGAGGTGTCTCTTTGACTTAGGATCCATCCCAGAGCTTGGTTCATCCTGAAGAGAGAGTTATAAGGAATATTTTTCAAATTAATTGATTTTTAATGAAGTTCTTTACATGAACCATTGCATCTCAATTCCTTAGAAATCACTTTTTGAGGTCCTGTACCTAACATGTTTTGTACATAATCAGCTCTTTCTGCTACTGTCAAATAGCTCAAAATTGAGTATTTAAAATTATCAGTATGTTTAAAGAAGTGTTTTGGTGAAGTTGACATCCTGATACTTTACATCTATTTCTTATGTTTCCTTGGAAAAAATTTTACTTCAATTACTGACATAGCAGAGGTTTTTAAATATCTAATTCTACTTTGTCACATATATATTTGAAGCTATGTAACCAGGATTGTTTTCTTTCTCCTGAAAGCAGAATTGTGGCTCAGTGATAATATGCTATGTGAAGTAGAAAAAAATACAACTTGATATTTCAGTGAATATGGTTGAGTTATATTTTTAGTTTCATGTTATTAATTGAAATTTAAGACTCCTTGGAAAAATAAAAATTAGAATTGTAGAGGTTGTGCCAAGTAGAAAAAAAAATCATCACATGATTTTTCAAAGAAAAATATGCCTTGAAAAAAAAATTTCAAGCCAGGTGTGGTGGCACATGCCTTTAATCCCAGCACCACTCAGGAGGCAGACATAGGGGGATCACCATAAGTTCGAGGCCACCCTACATTGTGAATTCCAGGTCAGCCTGAGCTAGAGTGAGAAAAAATAATAATAGGGCGGAGTAGATGGCTTAGTGGTTAAGGTGCTTGCCCACAAAGCCTAAGGACCCAGGTTCGATTCTCCAGTACCCATGTAAGCAAGATGCACAAGGTTTTGCATGCATCTGGAGTTCATTTTCAGTAGCTAGAGGCCCTAGCGCACCCATTCTCTCCCTATCTGCCCCCCCTTCTCTTTCTCTCTCAAGTAAACAAATAAATTAAAAAATAGAATAACAGATAATCTAAACAAGCAATAATAGACTTTAGCAGATGATAAATAAAAATTATATATCAAGATTAGGTAATGATTTTTAAAATGTATCTGTAATGAAAAGAATAAGATAATCAGAATAAGATAATCAAAATTACTTTGTGGTAATATATTAAACTTAAAGACAAGGATGACTATCAGTTTGGGGAAATAGTAAAAGATATATTGTCACTGCTCCTACTTTTTGAAGAAAATAGCACATATAGTAAGTACATATGGAAGAAAAGGCCCATATTCCAATTCTGCTCACTACTATGCATCACTTATATTGTGCTTGTAACATTTAAAATGTTTTACATCTATTATCTCACAGGGGTGCCCAAGGATTGTTTTGTTCAATTTAAGGGACACTTACACTGTAGGATTCCATTATAAGCATCGACTGGCAAGAATGTAATGCATTATAAGCTTCTAGTGTTAAAGAAAGATGGGTTCTATCTGGGCAGTTTAAAAAATTTGATCCACTGTATGACTTAATCCCTGGAATAATGTGGTGATTTATAACTGGATTTTTAGTGCATAATGTTTGTGTTGGAAAGCAAAATACTATACCAAGAACATGTATAATTTACACTTCCAGATGATCAATTTAATTTTCTAGTTCTTAACCAAAAATAAATGCGGAATGCATTTTTTGACTCCACCTCTCAAATTCAGATAAAATAACATGTAACTTGTATATTTTAACTTACAATGAAATAAAATTTTAACACAGTACATTGCTCTAAAATGTGCCTTTCTTCCTCAGTAGAAATTGAAAACTGTTAGTTTACTTGATCAATTCCTAGCAGAAAAAGAGATGATTTCATCAATAAATGAAAATTAAATTTTACTATGTTCCATAACTTAAATTATTTGAACACCCTGAATTTGTTTCCTCTGAAACCCCATGAGCCATTTGCTTCAGACAAAAAAAAAATCTTTTAGAGGACATTGTTGTGTTAACAAATTATATGCTGATATAAATTCCCCAATGTGCTAGCATCCGTGCTTTGCACAGTGAGAATGCAGTGGATGGGGACTGTGCTAGCTAGCAGCTGGCTGGATAGGCTTCCTTGGTTGTAGGGAAGACTTGTTCATAATGTTTCTCTTACCAGCAGGAGGATGGATGGTTTCCCTATCAAGGCCAGGGCAGTGGATAGCTTTCTCTTTGTGCCATAGCTGCACATGGAGGTGGCTCTGTCCTTGTAGGGCATCAAGTGAAGTCTCCTGAGGAGTTTATGAACAGTCTGTGGGTAATAAAAGAGGAATTAGGTTGACCTTCCCTGCCAACACCCTTAAATAAAGTAACAAATGGAAGAAAATTTGCCTGTGAATAGAAAATTTTATCATGAAGAATTATGTCCCAAAGGAAATAAAAATATTTAAATTCAACATAGATTTTATTCTCATTTTCAAAGGTCCACTTAAAATTAACAGTTCATTTAAAGAGATAAAAGTAAGTCTTTCACTAGAATACCATGCTGGAACCAAAAGGGAAAGTAGCTCCTTCCTCACTAGCTCTCATTGTGGGGGAAAGCCCTATGGGAGCTGACGGAAGCCAACAGTCACCCATGGCATGAATAAGCAGAGGACCCTGCAGACTCTATTATCAACCAGCCAGACAAGAAGTACACATGTGCACTATAGTGGTACAAATACTATGGCTAATCAACTATTTTGATTGGACATGAGGCCCTCTGAATGGGAAAGAACTCATCTCTGGCACTGAAAACCAAGTCATAATCCCATGGTCAGGAAACTCATAGACTCCAGGGAGACCTCACTGTTCTCTGGAGGGCACACCAAAAGGCCTCTCAAAGAACTTAGCATATCCCCTTTAACCCAAGGTGTTCTCACTCTTGGTTGGAGAATCTTTTATTTTACAGATGATAGAGAAAACAGAGGAGAGCTAAGATCCATCGATAAAACAAGAAGATAGCCAACTGCTCATCATGAAACTTGCCACCTCTACTATATCTGCCAGGGCCCAGGATAAATTAGAGGAAGCAGTGACATGAACACTGCTCTTACTACTAGCCTGACAACCAGCTCCAGGGTGATGGTGATAGATGCAGTGATCAATCAAAACCCACCAAAGTAGAAATCCAGAGGCTACAAAGAACTCAACACTAAACCAGACTGCCAATAAGCTTGCCATGGCTCAGGGAACATTTCAGAAGAGGGGGTAGAAAGGTTGTAAAAGCCACAGAGTGGGAAGGAATATCTTGAGGCATGGTTGTCCCCTGCTCCCTGGCTACCTCACAGGGACTAAGGCCTTCATGACCCCACAGTGAAAACCATAACCCCACTGAAGAGGGCCCTTGGCATAACAGGAGCAGGGACAAGGGGTAAAAGAGTATAGCTTGTTATAATACATATAAAATTTTAAAACTCCACAATGTAAAATATAATAACCACCATCCAGGGTCTCTACATTCTGCTCATTTAATTCTAACATTTGGTTATAATTCACTCTGAGTTTTCAAGCAATAAATTAAATATTACAAACAGGAAAAAAGCAAGTTCTGGGAGGCTCATTTTCAAATGGGATTCCCCCCACAAGTGTGTGTGTATGTGTGTGTGCTGTTTATGATTGCAGACTGCACTTTATGCTGCATTACCATAGAAGTCTCTTATAAAGCTTAAAAGAAATAAGACAGAATTCAGAGGCAGCTTTCTCTTTGATTGTCCCCATTGCTCCATCTTTCTTCTGAGAGGTGAGTTATCACAAAGGCTTTAAGACTATTTAAAACTGACCCACTATCAAAATTGCTGTGTATTAGGAATCATGGGGCTTGAATTTATTTCTATAGCTAAATAGCTCTGGCAAAGAATGAAATCCTAGTTGCATGTACCCAAGGTCCCCAAGGTTGAGAAAACAGAGGAATATGCCCAAGAGTTTAGCCATTCCATTACCAAGGTAAATAGTTGCAGTGAGGCCAAAGTCACAGTCAAAACTGGGGGTGGGGACAGACTTGAGTTTAGTGTGCATGGGCCCTGGATTCAAGCCCCAGCATATAGAAATAAACAGAAATCAAAATGGAAGCTGTGCTATTTTACTTGGGCATGTTACAGTTAATTCTGTGAGCTTTGGGATGCCTGCTGCATAGGTAGGAAAGTAATCTGAACACCAAAGAATATACTAGTATCACTAACTAAAGTTCCACTCAGAGCATCTGTTTGACAGTTCTTTGAAGGGTAGCTGAACAAACAATCACAGGTGTATACATAGAACACACAATCACGCCCAGTTGGGGCATTGTTATGAGGGAAATGTTAATGGTCCTCCACACGCCATATTGGTTTTGCCATGGGTGTGATGTCAGGAGAAGCAGAAATAAGAATGATGCTCAGATTAACCAGCTTTTCACTGTGTACTCACTTCTTTAATGTCTTTCTCTGGAATCCCGTGTACTCTTGCATAGAAGTACAAATGCTCTTCCACAGTCACCAGGTCATCTAAGGCATCCTCCTGAGGGCAGTATCCCACCAATGAGCTGTGAGAATCTACATGGCCCAGGGATCTGAGTGGAGAAGATCAAAACAGGTGAGAGGCTCCCAAAACCTCATCACTGAAACAGAACTAAAATGACCCCAACATGGCTCAGGGAAACTCGCGGAATAGGGGTGGAAAGATTGTTAGAGTCACAAGTTGGGGCATTATGCACAGAGACTGGGGCCTACCCCCCAGAACTCTTGACTAATCTCACAATGCATGACCCACATTCCCCATTGATGAGGGTCCCTTTGAAAGTGGGAGGACAGGGAGGAGGACAATGGAACCAATACTATGAATGTAAAATCAGAATAATATAGATAAAAAATATATATTAAAAAAAAAAAACAGGTGAGCTTCTCAAACAGGTCTCTGTTGACCCCAAATACTGGGATAGTGGATCTATCTTGGTCATAGTAACTAGTGATTTTGATTAAATAGGATAAAATAATTTCCTTATCAGAGTCACACATAAGGGTTTAAAATTCTGCAGTCATGGCACTGGCTTCCATCTCATGGGAGGTTTCATAACACAGACACAAAATCATATAGCATGTTCATTTAAGTTATTCGGATTGTGTTGCTGTCAGTAAGTAGAAGCATTAGGTCTTGGTACCCAGTCTTATTTCTGATCAGAATGTTTCCACCAGATGGAACGATGTCTCCAGTCAGCATCTTGAATATCGTGGTCTTCCCAGCTCCGTTTACCCCAAGAAGGCCAAAGCACTGGTAAGCAGGGAGGAATAAAAAAAGATATAAGCCTTAGAGACATGTTGCTTTTGTACCTCCTTCCTCCTCCCTACATGAAATACCTTGCCGAGAAAAATAAATCCCTGGAATTATTTATGATAAGACACTGCTCTATTGGCATTTGGTAAAGCTTTCTCTTCTAAAGCAAATGGGTACTTGTCTATTCTCTTTTCCCTCAAATCATCTGAATATTTGTGTATATTCAGAGGGCCTGCTTTACATTTCACATTATACCATCCCTTTATGTGACATGATTAAATACCCCACAAGTAAGATATGCTAACTCCATAGAGTAATTGCATTTATAGATTTCACATTATTTAAGCAAAATCACAACTTTACTGAATAAGCTACTGAAGCAGTAATTTCTTTATGTTGTTGAATAAATTTGATGCATGAAGTTTGCAGTTATGGAAAATAGCAACATTCTTTTGCTTCTTTCAAAGCTGCCTTAAATATTATGTCTGTGAAAACCACAAGAATATAAATGGATACTGTTCTAGGACCTCATTTCTGAAAATGTCTAACTTCTTTATAGTATATTTCAAAGAGGCCTAGAGATGAAAGATTGAAGAAAGCACCCTGAATAGGCTTCCTGCCTGAAAGTAAACCCCAAACAGGACAAGAGTCTGGTAAGGGATTCATGACTTGATGTGTGGTGGGCCTAGAGAATCCTCCCTGGCAAAAGGGAGAATAATCACAAAATGAACAATATGTGAGCATAGGTAAAACACACACACACCATAAAAATATTCAGAGCTTGACCTTTATACTTCTAGATAAAAATTGAAGAAAAATAACTAATTATTAATTACATGTCATTTATGTCAATAAGAGGGATAGAAACTAAACACAGTTTCCTACCTCTCCAGCAGGTATCCCAAGGCTGATGTTGTTGACAGCTATAATCTTTTTGTGGATGAGTTGGTAGGTCTTTGTGAGACGATGGAGTTGGACCAGGTCAAACTCAGCTGCACCACTCTCGACTCTTAGCCTCTCAGCCCTCACATCTTCATCTTCATCTCTTGTCTCCATTACAGGTGAAGAAATGAATTTTCTGAAGAACAGTCTAAAAAATGGACCCAGTAATTTTTACACCAATGATTTTTGAAATGGTATTATTCAATTTTGACATGTTTTATCATATTTTACTCACTGAAAATATACTATCTTATTAGGTTTCTTTAAAATTGATTATATGATATTTAAATGTATTATTTGACATGCTACCTAAATAACTCAGTTACTAATAAGTTACTTCCTAAGTGGAATTCCAGAAGTACTAGTATAATTCAACACTCACAAGGTCAACAATCACTTTATTACCTCTTAAAAAGTAACTCTGGGCTGGAGAGATGATTTAGTGGTTAAGGCATTTGTCAATGAAGCCTAAGGAGCTAGTTTCCATTCCCTAGTACCCACATAAGCCAGATGCACAAAGTGATGCATGCCTCTGGAGTTCATTTGCAATGGCTAGAGGCCCTGGTGTGTGCATTCTCTTTCTCTCTCTTTCTCTGTCTCTCCCTCTCTCTGCATCTTTCTCTCTCTTTCAAATAAGTAAATAAAATATTTTTTAAAAATAACTATCTTCTTCCTCCTCTTTATTGTGGTAACATGAAAATGAGATCAGCTCTCTTAACAATTTTCTTTTAATGTCTTATTTTTTGGAAGGGGATGTGGCACTGGAGATGGAAGCCAGAATTATATTGTTAGCTATCAATAGTTCTCTTCATTTAATATTTTTATTCATTCATTCATTCATTCATAAGCAGAGAGAGAGAGAGAGAGAGAGAGGAGACTGAATGGATATTACAGGGTCTCTAGCCACTGCAAATGAATTCGAGATGGATTTGCTACTTTGTGCATCTGGATTTATTTACGTGGGTACTGGGGAATTGAACCCGGTCATAAGGCTCTTCAGGCAAGCACCTTAACTGCTAAGCCATCTCTCCAGCCCTGTAGATCTCTACTTTAAAACAAAGACATTTATTTATTTACTTATTTAAGAAGAGAGAAGCAGAGAGAAGGAGGTAGACAGAGAATGAGAATGGGCAGGCCAGAGCTGCTGCTACTACAAATGAACTTCAGATGTGTGCACCACTTATGCATATGGCTTTATGTGGGTGTTGGGGAATTAAACCTGGGCCATCTGACTTTGCAAGAAAGTGCCTTTAACTACTGAGCCATCTCTTCAGCCCAAGTCTCTATTTTCAAAACATCTGAATGCTATTCTGTTTATAAGTAATGTTTCATGTATGAAGCACATCAAGTCCCAAACCTACTTCAATATCTTGTGTAACAAATACCAAAAGAAAACTAATACAATTTTCAAAGATCCAGCCAATCTTAGTCTTCTTTCCAACATCTCTATTTCTTTTCAAGATGACCCCAGTGCCTCTAAATACATTGTTTTCTTTGACTTTTCTGTATCCCAAACCTGACTTGTGCAATCAGTATCCAAATACTGGAAATAACATTTGGCCACGGGCCAATTTTCTGTGTATTTCTATCTCTATTACAAGCTTTTTCTCCTTGCCTACATTTCTCCCAGAACCTCAAGCTACTCTCATGTCTTTGACTCTTCCAAGTCAATCTGCACTATCTCTACAAAAATCATACCCACTAAGGCACCATATGGTCATGGGACTCTCTGTTTAGACATTTTCAATGGACTACCATGGGTTTGTGGAATAATGTGCAAACCAGATCTCTAGCAAATATTCCAGAGATTATATGATCTTCCAACCACACTGTAAGCATTTATCACCTAGGTCATAATATTTTTCTATTTTCTAATCATTAAGTCATAAATAATACCCTATGTTTTTCTCATCTTTCCTTTTATTATGTAATAAAATTTTTATTTTTAAAAATATTTTTATTTATTTATTTATTTGAGAAAGAGTGAGAGAGAGAATAGGGGACCAGGGCCTCAAGCCACTGCAAATGAACACCAAATGCATGTTCCACTTTGTGCATCTGGCTTACATAGGTTCTGTGAATCAAGCCTGCGTCATTAGGCTTCACAAGTAAGTGCCTTAACCACTAAGCCATCTCTCAGCCTCAAATTTTTATTTTTCAATTGTTGATACATGTATATGACATTAAAGTCCAAATGGTTCTGGAGAATAAATGGTGAAAAGTAAGCAATCTTCAAGAAGCAGTGACAATTAGGATGTCTATGAATCTCTGAATAAGCATCTAGATTTCTTTTTAATTTGTGATATATTTTATGCAAGTCATAACCTTGCATTTTTATTTAACAAATATTAGAAACAATACCAACTATTAAACTGAGAGTTGTATCATTCTTTTTTGGGGGGGTATTTCAAGGTAGAGTCTCACTCTAGCCCAAGCTGACCTGGAATGTAGTTTCAGGGTGGCCTTGAACTCACAGTGATCCACCTAACTCTGCCTGCTAAGTACTGGGATTAAAGGAATGAGCCACTATGCTCACCTTGTATCATTCTTTCTAGTGGCTGAATAGCTTTGTATTTATGAATGTATGTATGGAATTGATTTAACTCATCCCTAAATAATGGACATCCTTTCTGGTAGTTTTGATTGTTTTAAGTTTGGTTTTTCTGAGGTAGGGTCTCACTCTAGCTCAGGCTGACCTGGAATTCACTATGTAGTCTCAGGGTGGCCTTGAACTCACAGCAATCCTCCTATCTCTGCTCCCGAATGCTGGGATTAAAGGTGTGCGGCGCCATAACACCCGGCTCGATTCTTTTGCTATTAGAAATGGTTACTATTATGAATAATTTTATGCACACATATGTCTGCATTTATGTGGGCATTCCTGCAGGAAAAATTCCTAGAAATGGGTCAGTAGTGTAAGTCTTTTGTTTTAACTTATGGTGATGACATCTTTGCTTTATCTCAGTCTTATTTCCCCAAATTCATTTGTCTACATGCCATACTCTCAGACTTTCTTATTTCTGCCTAGGGAAGTGTTTGCTAACCCCCAATCTCAGTTGTTTTGTTTACACACATATTTTCTCTGAACCACTGACTCAATCTCCTTAATATTAACAACTGTGCTTGTTAAATTTTATCCCTTACTCCACAGCAATTCTTGCAGATATATAGTAAAACTAGACAACCACTGGCTATAGTTAAATGAATACAGAATTGTGCTACAAAATTTTTAAACACTTTTGCTCAAAACATTTCCACATTACTAATGGAAAAGCTGAGATTCTTGCTCTTCCATAAACATTCTGAACTGTGTTTCATCGTGGGTGACAAACACTGTGTTTTCATACATCTTACCTGAACTTCTTTATTAACCTCTCATTGATCAAAAGTCGCAGTAAGAAAAACATGGTGCCCTGAGAAACCAAAGCCACAAACATTGCACCTAGCTTGTTCATTTCAAACGTTTCGCTTGGATAATCTACGCCATATGCTTTTAAAAAGTCCAGGACTGCCTGTTGCTGAGACAGTTCAATCAAACCATAGCCAAAACAGAACTGAGGGAATATCAGGAAAATTCGCTTGAGGGTTTCAGAGATAAGTTCTAAAGTCTGAAACAAGAAAAAAAATAAGAAAATTTAGTGGTAAGCTTCCAACAACTTGATAAAAGTTTAAAACTAATAAACTCATGTGGAGAATTGCATTGAGAATGGTATTTTTTTCACACGTAAATATTTATTATAACCAAATAGTGAAGTTTATTATTGAAATACATGCAAAAGAAATTGTATTTTTCTTAAGAGGACCTAAGGCATCAGGACCAATCCTGGAGGCAAAAACATTTCTAGGCCTGCCTTCAACTTTGGGGATGTAGGGTTGGTTAGGGTGTTGGTATTCGACACAGGACAGCAGTAGGTGCCAGCATGAGGGAAGACTCAGGGCAATAAAGTTTCAGAGCCCAAGGGAATTTCTACTTGGAGATGAACTGAAATGGTGAAATGAGACGGAAGGAAAGAAAACATATCTCAAAGAGAAGCAAATGGCTCATTTTCACGTTATTCACACTTGAGGCCAACTACTTCCACCTCATGAATTTTCTTCCTCCTTCTGGAGTGTGCTTGGCTATTCCCCAGTTCACTTCATTTCCTCTCTATTCTTTCCTGTTCAATTGCCTGGCACTGTTAGTGCTTCTCTTCTCACTAATCGTAATTGTCAGCTCTGAGTGGAGAGTGAGGCTTACAATGAAGTAGATTCCAATACATGATTGAAAGGGAATGAATGAGATTTTCTTTTCTCTATGATTGTCCAAATGAACCTAACCCATACTCATAGAGCTAAGCCATTCTTCTTGTCACTACTGTACCATAGGAGCTTGTTAATGATTGAAGTGTTTAACTGACCAATTGGTGGCATGATTTACATAGTGCCATATAATAGATCTGATTTCACCTCCATTTCTTTGCTCAAGACCTCACATTGACATACAGTAAACATAATAATAAACATTAACCTAGATGGAGCTTTAAAAGAAACTTTAAAGGCTATACTTTCTCCTCTCCTAAAATTTAATAAATCCAAATGATATTCTTTTCTATTTAAAGGATGTAGAATAAAGAAAATCTTTCCACCTTGAACTTGTTTAAGCTGCTGATACATTCCATGAAGTTTAATAGGCTAATGAAGGACTTACCGGGTCATTGGGCTTTTCCTTGGACAGAAAGTATACCACCGACAGGGAAACAATGGAATTGATGCCAAAAAACAGGTTGACACAGACATATGTGATGAAGGCCATTCCTGTTTCATGGAAGAGACCAGCCAGCAAGTACATCCAAGAAAATGTTGCATAGCTGTAGATTAATGAGACTAACAATTAAACTTATGCTTTCATTATTCTATTCAACAAAATAAAATAAAAGCGGAGCCAAGCCAAGCCGTCAAGTTCTATCTCACTTTCATTCCTCTTTCTGACCAAAGACACCCAAAGGGTGCATTGTAAGTGACAATCTCTCTTTTAAGGAACCTTGAATAGTCCCACATCATTTTAATCTCACTGAGGATGGTGTTGTCCTATGCAGGTAAAACTTCTTTGCTCAGAAACAGGAGTTCAATCTGTGTAAATCTTAGTTAATGTTGAGGAAAAGTAATGACATTGTGGTAGGTTAGCTAAGCAAACAGGACCTTGTTAGAAGACATGTGGTCTGTTTTGAACAAGTAAGTAATTTTAGGAGAAATTAAATAGATGCCGAGAGTTTCTATACAGACCACAGTTGCTAAGAGAATCTATTCATACATTCAAAGTAGAAACAAATGTTATTTTTAACATTGATTAGGTTGACCTGTATTACCTGTATTAGCCTACTACAGAAACAAGGTTATGTGTGACTTTAGACATCTATAAGAAGAAGAAATACACACAAACATACATACCATACAATGCTATACATATTTATACAAATTGCAAATTTATATGAACATAAATTCTTATGGATACATATTTTCTAGCCATTCTAAACATCCATTTTATGTACATTACAAATATAAATTGGTAAGCATGCCATTGGCACCCAGTGAGTGTTCATTAATAACAACATAAATTTTCAGATGTATGATACTTACAGACCATGACTAGCAAATATAATGCATTGCTAGTTTTCACTAATATCACATGAGACCCTCCCCCAGGACAATTGTAAATTAGCTAGTGAGACTTGTGTCCTATTGGGTTCTAGAGGCATTGAAATGGCTTCATTCTTTCTTCATTGCTTAATGAACAGCTTACCCAAACAGCAAAAGTAGCAGAGATACGGCGCCTAGATTGCTCCCCTTGTAGAAGGCAGGTAACTTGAAAATTGCAATGACACCAATGGAGAAGGCGACTGGGACCAAATAGAAGACCTAGGAAAGGTAAAATGATGGTTAATATATTGCAACTTCTTGTATATCAATAACCCACCTAATTAAAAACTGCAACAAGTTGACCTGGAAAAACTGAAAAATAAAACCTTTTTATTTTCCTATTGTTTGTAACATTCAGCTTATTCTGCATTGATTTTACTTTAGAATTTGTCTTCTTCAGTATGAGGTCAAACCAGTTTTGATGTATATAGTTACATAAGAAGTCCCTGGTGTTTCTGCCTCTAGACTTAAGACTTGGGATCATTCGGTGACAGGGGTTCTGTGAGAAAGATAAGAGAGCTGGGTATCTTGGCATTACAGTCAGCCCTTTATTACTGATTTCATTTTGGATGCTGCAGCTCTCTCCGATGGCTGTATTCTAAGGCTGCGTTATCAGTGTGAGCCACTCTATGAAAAACAGCAGGGAAGTAGGTCCCATACATTCTTGAAATCGCAGGTATGTGAATAAAGAACACAGTATTCTATTGACTAGTAGAAATACCAAATGCTGAAGCATCTGCAGCAAGATGCACACAGTGAAAGTGGTGGTGAATTAAGTGGTGGAGGGGAAGGCAGATGGATATCCTAAATTGGAATAAGTGCTACATATAAAACAGCAGAATCTCAGTATTAAGTAGACCTTCACAGAAGCATGCACTTGAAGCTTTCTTAACATTAAAGCTCCTATAAAGTCCAAAGCAGTCACTGTCAGGCTCTTAGATTTGGCTTCTATAACAAACACATTTCAGACCTCACTGGATGCATTAACAAAACGGATATGGAGTTAATTACTCTCCTACTCTTCAAGCCAATGATCTTGACAACAACTCAGACAATTTCACCGTAATCACAGACAAACGCATACTCATCTGGGCTTGCGGCCAACACTGGAGTCAAGTACGACCACCGGAACTCTGGGAACACTTTATGCAAATGAGAGAGCTATCCATGAAATACATCCTTTCTTTTCCCTGCTAATCTTCTCTAATGTGTCATTCAGCAGGAGCTGCTACTTCGAATTTTTCACTATTAGTTGATTAAAATTTTATAAGCTTGATTCTCTGGCACGACTGGGTAATGCTGTTAAGCTGGTATTTTTCTACAGTAGTGGTTCTCAGACTTCATTGTACTTAAACTCACCTGGGGGCTCTTGTTTAAAATACATATTCTTTATACTCCATTCCCAAGACATGGATTTAAGAGATCTGGAAAGGAGCCCAGGAATCTGCATTCTAAAAAGTACCCATAGGATTCAGATCCATCCCAGAGATGAAGACAGGCAGGCAGGCAGGTTTTCTTTTTTCCAGTCATCAGGTGAATATAAGCCTGACTCAAACAGCTTAAAAAAAATACCTTCCTGTCCTTATTATAACAACTGGAGCAAATAACTACGGAATACAAAACTGGTATCTTCTACTCAAATTGATTGCGTCTTTCTTGCAATGACAAAAGTTACTCACCATGTCATAAATGAAATTGGTCACCCAGTAGCATGTCACACCGATGCCTGAAATGTGCTGCAGCTGCTTGGCCTTGGTCTGATGTTCCCTGACAACATAGGTGACAAAGCTGGCAGTGGTGACGGAATAGCCCATCAGGATGGACAGTGCCACTAAAATATCGATTAGACTGCTGATTCTACAGTGAGCAACAGAGGGAGGACAGCAGACATAAGTATGTTGGACCTCTTTTCAGCCAGATTCATGACTAAAACCACCAAGATAACAGTACACAAGTTGGCTGTGACACAAATAACGCTTCCTATAAGGCCATTAGAAAATATCTTTGACATGACTCCACTGTGACCCTGGAATAAATGTAGCACTACTGTGTCTGAATTGGCTAGGGATAGTTGATAGGAAAAAAAAAAGAAAAACCTCAGTCTCCAAGCGTTACAGAGTCTATGTAAGGCACATACACATCTTGAGCAAAGAAACAGCACTTACATGCTATGCAGGCAAGTTAAAATGATGAAGTACTAAGCAACTTGACTCTTAAAAGCAGCAGAACCTGCAGTCAACACTCTACTTGGCAGCCCTACTCTACGCCCTTTCAGAAACTTATCCCAGTCAGTGACTTAGATTTCAGCCCTGCGTGGCTGATGTTCGTTCAGATAGAACTGTGATTCCCAATTATAGCACTTGACACAGAAGCTCTGCCATGCCAAGGAGAGAGCAGTCATGCCAGGGAGATCTGCTTACGTGGCTTGTTCCTGGTCCTGCACGCCTGGGTAAGGATGGCTGTACATGACGATCCCTGGACGGAGAAACAGTTCCTCTTTTAGTAGGTATTAGGTTCATCAGAACCACCAAGTTTTAGATGAATAATATTCAACACTTCTTGTGCTATACGCTAAAGAATGTTAAGGCTTCTCTTTGAAAGGGAAAAATGTTTTCCTTTAATCCCACTAATGCCATGTGATTGGTAGCACTTTCACTACAATGAAAGAAACATTTTCATACTACCTTTGGAATCTCTGGAAGGGCACCATAATTTACATTTCTTATATAGCATACATCCTCCCTATATTATACTTCAGCAATTATTTTCCACATTTTTCTGTCAGTGTTTGTATTTCTATTGAACTTCAGAAACGCAGTACATTTAAATGCAGTACATTTTAAATGAGAACCCCATGAAGAACAGACACCATCCCTACCCTCTTCCTGTTCTGTGGTGGTGGTGGTTTTGAAACATGGTAGCCTCTTCCTTCTCCTTCACTACTTCTAAGATGCCCATTTTTCTACATCTCCTTAAGACCTGGGCTTGGGAGCATCCACCATGCATTCCCATTAAGACCCAAGAAGATCCAGAGACTCTAACTGTTCCAAAAAAGTCATCATTTAATCTAGGATAGCTCCAGGCAAGCACCTTAACCACTGAGCAATCTCTCCAGCACCTTAGGACAGCTCCAAACTATCGGGATTGCTCAATGGTAGTTATACTTTCTACGGTAGAAGCAAGGCTCTTTTCTCCTCATCCTTAGAAGATCTTGATTAGCCAAATCCAAAGTGGACTGGCAAGTTTCTCAAAGACTAATGTAAAGACAAAGTCTGCACTGACAGAGTAATGTGGAAAAGAATGGGAGGAGATGACAGTGGGGATCTGCTGCCTAAGGAGTCAGAGATGGAACAAGCACATGTTCGTTTACTGCTTGAGTCATACATGATCATTCTATCAGGATATTTAGATGTGGTACCTGAATATTTGACATGATTCTAGAGGGATATTCTTTACATTAACTTAAGCATACAGCTTTTTAAAAGAAGAATATGACACTTTGAGGTTGAGTTGTGCAACAATAGCATATTGAAGAAAAATAAATGATAAAGCAAAAAAACAATAAAAATAGACTTATGATTTTAATCACATTATTGGGAAATTTACTTCTTGTCTATTGTGAAAATCAATAGACTAATTTTATTGAGGTTCTAGTTTCCTTGTGGCCTACTTAAACCCTGTTCAGTTCAGTATAGGCTAGAAAAGCTTGTCTTTCATCTCTTCTTTGCATTTCAGAATCAGAAAAACTTTATTTCACCAGAGGCATTTTTGCACATCCATTTTTGTCCACTATGCAAAATCTTATGGAACCAGTTGCTCTCACATGTATTATTTAGTTGAAAAATAAAGTAATATGTGAGGTTCCATAGCATCCATATAATGTCTTAAGTAGAGTGATTTATCAATGCATATTAATTAAATCAAATCAAATATTAAAATTTCAATTAGAATCTTCCCCACATACACTATATATTAAAAGAAGACATTTTTGTGGTCTCTACAGATGAAAAACTAAAAGTAGAAGCTTCCCATTGGCCATTGATGCTAATGCAACAAGGGTAAGACTAAACCCCGAAATGGAAGGGGGCCATGGTTTCGTGTTTTTGAAAAAAGAACTTAGTTCTATAACATCTGTTAGAGACACATATAAAAAATAGTATTCTTTGGAAGGAAAACAGAATTCTCACGTGAAATTAACCACTAGAGGGAACCACATGAATATCATAGATATTGACATTGCAAAGGAAAGCTAATTAAAATGTTTTATTAGCATGTAAGAATTCAGAGAAAATAAATATTACAGCTAAAAAAAAAACCTCCAGTGCATTCAGAAGTTAACAAAGATGCTTTCAAACAGTGGTGAGTGAGGTAGAGAAGGTGGGAAAAGAATGGGGTTGATTTTTAAAGACAGGTAGACACCACTTAGGCATCATGAAACAATTCAAGTTTCTTAAGGTGACACATATTTCTATTTTGAAAAAAAAATCAAATGTACCTCAGAGAGAATTGAAAGCTATCATTTTCACAAGTTTGAATGAGAAAAATAAGGAACATAAGACAACCCACTCCTAATTTCCAGCTAAACTTTATTTTAAATTAAGAAATAAATTTCATTTTAGGGTCAATATAAATTTCGTGTTTTAGAATTGTTGCCCTTTGTATCCTGTAACTTAATGGGCAATGGTAAGGAGCTACAACAAGCCACCTAGAGTCCAGTGTAGCTTCAACTGCCTTCGTCTCAGCACTGCACACTAGTTGTAAAGAAAACCAGACTTCAGGTCTTAAAATATGGTACCCCTTCCTGTTCTCTGTACCTTTGCTACCTCTCTCCCTAGTCATTTTTGTAGGTGTTATATTTCCATTATCTGTCACAACAATATGTCTTTTGCTCTGAATAAACCATCCCAGAGAATGTCAGATTTTCAACTGTATTTCAATCCAACTTACACTCACCAGCCTTTAGTCACCATTTCATTTAATTTACCACTTTTGACTATGCCCTTTATTGATGTGCTAGACCCAAGGACTATCAATCTTGTTATTTGCTTTATATTCTTCCTACTAGGAAAATACCAAAGCAGTTGGGTAAAGAATACTCTTTCCTTGGAAATGAAGACTCCCAACGATTCTGTTGCTGGGATGAGCATTTGAAGCAATTATCAGCACATCAGCAGACATATCTATACCCAACAGTGGGGATATAGTTGAAAGAAAAAGGAGTGCTGGCATTTGTAAAATATAGCTTGTATCCTTTTCCTTTCCTAATAGGCTATTTATTAGGTTCAGTCTTGGTCAGCAAACATATTACTTCATTTTTCTCCATCCTTACTATTTTTTTAGGACCATATGGAAAAATAATTTGAGCAAGACTAGAGGAGATGAAATGGTCTGATGAACAGTAATTGAATTAGAAAAAAATAAATCAATTCCCTTTAAATCACAGCCTTATTTAAAAAATGATGTGGAAGCCTTTTGGGACACGCAGTTGAATATGAATAAATAGCTTGGAGCATTGGAAAAAGAAACAGGCAAGTCAAATAGCCTTGAGTTCAAATCCCACTCCTGGACCTCAGCACAATTAATAGTAGTAAATGATGTAATATTCACTCTGAATGGTGCTAGAAGGACCAGCAATATTTTGCACAAAACATGTGTCATATGATCAATACACAATAAATGGTGGCACTTTGGGTCAGGTGTAGAACATTTTCAGTTTAAATGGTTTTGTTCATATTTTTATATTTGTGAACCATATTTATAAGCAGTGATCAATAAAAAATGTTTTTTTGCTTTTTGTTTTTTCAAGGTAGCGTCTTACTCTAGCCCAGGCTGACCTAGAATTCACTCTGTAGTCTCAGGGTAGCCTTGAACCCATTGTGATCCTCCTACCTCAGCCTCCCAAATGCTGGGATTAAAAGCATGCACCTCCCATGCCAGGCCCAATCAAAATTTTTACCTACAGACAAATAAGTAGTTACCAAGTAGTTTCCCATGAGATATGACTAGTCATAAGAGCAGAGTGAATATGAAGCTAGGCATCACTACCTGACTTGATAAATGAGGCAAATAAATTAACCTGAAGCTGAGAGGATTCTCCAGAATGTTCCATCTGGCGGAAGTTACTACGTCCAAATTCTTTTTAAAGAGTGGCGATTTAGATACCATAAAACAGCTACCACTGGGAGGAAGCGGTTAGAATGTGCATATTTAGATGGAGAGAAGCAAAAGTTGCAGCTCAAGATGTCAGCGATCTTACCATGTCGGGCAGCATCATGTTTTGACATGTTAACTCGCAGAAGGAAATTGTTCAGGCTGTTGAGGTAAGCTGGAAGGGAGTGATAGCCTTCTGGATCATACCACACCTATTAAGTTCCAAAAGAAGACAAGATCAGGATTATATTCAAATAAATTTGGCTGTCTTAAGTGAGAGCATCAATTTTGCAATGGCTTATTTCATCTTGGAAGATAATTAACTATCTCCCACAGTGTCAATCACAGACCCATATATTTCCAAATTACAGATGAGCAGAGCTTGAGAGGCCAGTAATTCTGAGCAATAGAATTGAGTGATTACTTGATCAAGATCGTTTCCATAAGCAAAGCTTGAAGTGAACTAGGGAAATCACTATTACTTCAATCTCTGTGGCAAATCCATGATGATTCTGAGACTAGCATTGAGTTGTTCTGACTCTCAGCTATGGTAATCAAAGCAATGGCATATAGGCCAGAGTTTTTTAAAAAAAGAAATGAATATATATATATATATGTAGAGAGCTGCGAGGTGCCGTGCCTTAAAGATGGCGCTGGCTTCCGCCTTCCGCCTTCCGCCTTCCCGATGGCGAGTGCTCTCCTGGATAAACAAGTCCTTATTTGGCTTGGGCCGTGATCTAGGCTTGCTTCCGCATATGTGGACCTATCTGCATTCACCACGTGGCTTACCAGGGTTGGCTGTTCAAAGGCTTCTTAAGCTTTGGGCGGGCTTGTCCCGGGGGGAGTGAGTCAGTCAGTGAGTGAGCAGTGAGTCTGTGGGTCAGTGAGTGGCAGGCAGTGAGTGAGTGAGTGAGTGAGTGAGTGAGTGAGTGAGTGAGTGAGTGAGTGAGTCGGTCGGTCAGTCAGTCAGTCAGTCAGTCAGTCAGTCAGAAGATTGTTCAAGGTTCCTGAATAAACTGCTGAAAGAAGAGCCCGAGTGTTGCGTCTTCCTTGCTGGTCGAGGCGGTCGCGACATATATATATATATATATATATATATATATATGTAAGCATGAGGTCATTAGCAGAAAGACTGATAGCCTTGAAACCACCCACTAACTTTCTCTTCCTATTTATAACCCACAAGATGTACTATGAAATATTCCACATCAAAAACAGATGGTTTTAAAAATCCTCAGAGTTCATAATTCAAAATTGCAAATCTTATTTAGAGGGACCATATTTCACATTAGAAACTCCCTTGTTATGCAAGAATGTTTACTCTGTATGAAGAGAGGAATAAAAAACATTAAAATACTTGGGGTTACTGTTCTCCACATGGCCTTATGAAAATCTCCTAAAATAGGCCCAGTGACATCTATCTCACAGGGATGCTGTAAGGATGAAATGAAGTATTTTGTATAAAGTAAAAGGTGCTTGGCATAAAATAGTCAACATATGAATACTGGTTTCCCCACTTCCTCCTAAATTGTGTGTCTTCTATTACCAAATGAGAACTATACAAAGAATAATTCCAAATCACCATTTCAAGAAATCAATCAATCAGTGAATAAAATCCCTATGCCTGATGTTTATTACATGGAATGTATCTGTCTTTGAATCAGTAACTAGATTGTTTCAAAGCACTGGTATGATCTAGAAGAATTTGACCAGGGGCTTATCAATCTTTACTTTTTTTCTTTTTGAAGAACTACTCAATTCATCAATTTTTAAATTGTTTTCTTAATTTCGAATTCATTGATTTCTACCCTTATCTTATTTCTTTCCATCAAGTAGTTTGGGGTTTGGATTTTTTAAAATTTATTTTTTATTTTTCCAAATCCTTCAGATGGATCATTTATTTATTTGCAATCTATTTTTGTAATGTAGGCAGTCAGACCTATATATTTCCCTCTCAGCACTGCCTTCATTGTATCCCATAAGTTTTGGTATGTATGTTTTCATTCTCAGTCAGTTTTTTATTTTCTTCTTGAATTCTTTAATGACTCATTCATTGTTCAATCACCAGGAGTTTTGTGTTTTATGTTATAGCTCTTGTATTTGATTTCTAGCTTTATTGCACTGTGGTCAGATATAATACAGGGAGTCATGCTAATTTTTCTGTTGGTCACAGAGGCCCATGAGGCCCCTAAAACAATGCAGTCCATTGCCAAAGCACTTGGTTACCCACCAAGTAAGACCTCGTTGCTGAACACACCACAGACTTCAGTTGCAGGACATTGAGAGAACATGCTGGAACTGAAATAGAAGCTAGCCTCCTGTTGGTGAGCTCTCATAGTACTAGAAAGTGCTACATGAACTTCTGGGGGATAAAAGTCACCAAAAGTATGAACAAGCAGTGGATCCTGGAAGCTACAAAATCAACCAGCCAGGAAAGGTGTACATACCAGTACAATGCTGGCTCTCTGATGGGATATGAGGCCCACCTAGTGGGAGGGAAATCATACCTGGTACTGAGAACCAAATCAGAATCCTGTGGCTATGAATACCATAAACCCTAGAGGGAAGTCTTCAATGTTCTCGAGCTAGTAGAAGAAGTTCCGTCCATCAGAAAATCTAAATTTATATGCTTATTCATGTTGATCTATGATTCTCTAACTACTGGTTAGAGAGTCTGCATTTTATAGATGTTGGTCAATGCCAAGGAGGCCTATGACCCATCACAACAACCAAAAAAGAAAGCCAACTGCCTAGCAAAGGAAAAGTCATCTCTATCACATCTGTGAAGGCCCTGGAAGTTGTGCATTAAATATGAGTGTTGCTCTCACTACTAGCCTGAGTGCTTCTTGCTGGGAGATGGCAGTAGACACTGAGGAGACTCAAAATTCATCTAAGCAGAAAATAGGAAGCTACTGAGAGCTCAACACTAAAAGAAACTCATAACTTGCCATTCAAAGCTCAGGGAACATTGTGGAAGAGGGGCCAGAAAGAATTTAAGAGTCGTATGGTAGAAACATGTGCTTTTGAGGCATTGTCCTCCCCTAAGCCCAGGGAGTGACTGATGCACTTATGACCCCACAGTGATTACCAATAACCCCACTGATGAGGGCGCTCAGTGGAATGGGAAGGGGGAATAAGGAACATAAAAGTATAACCCATGGGAGGGCTGGAGAGACAGCTTAACAGTTAAGGTGCTTGCCTGTGAAATCAAAGGATTCTGGTTCAATTCTCCATGTCTCATACAAGCAGATGCACAATGTAGTACATGCATCTGGAATTTGTTTGCAGTGGCTAGAGGCCCTGGTGCACCCATTTTCTCTCTCTCTTTCTTTCTCTCTCTTTCTCTCTCTGTCTTTCTAATAATAAAATAAAAATAAATCTTTAAAAAAGTACAACCCATGGGAATATGTCCAATATTCATTTATTAAAGATCTCAATAAAAATAATTCAAATGTAGAAATAATAATGATTACAAAGCTTATGGCTACTGAATGAAATTACTACAATGTCCAAATAACCTTTTCTCCCCTTCTTTACTAAAATGATTTATTATGGGTTGCACTGAAGAAATGGTTCAGCAGTTAAAGCTACTTGCTTGCAAAGCCTGACAGCCTGAGTTAAATTCCCTGGTACCCATGTAAAGCCAGATGCACAAAGTAGTGCATGAATCTGGAGTTCATTTGCAGTAGCAAGAGGTCTTGGTGCACCTATTCTTTCTGTTTCTCTATTAACTATCATGTATCTATCTCTGTGTGTCTCTCCTTGCAAATAAATAAAATATTTTAATAATGATTGTTATTAGCTAAAAAAAAATCTAGAAGAAAATAAAAACCAACAAGATTATTTTATCCCCATTAGTTTTAGTTATGATTCCAGGATCAATAAGAAGCAAGGCTAAACTCCCATATTACCATTTTCTGCAAAGTTATGGCACATACTAAAGAAAAATTCACAAAACATTAAAAGTAGAGTGAAACGAAAGCTCATAAGGGTGCACACTCATTGATTCATCAAGTAGATTGAAAAAAATTACTCAAAACTGGAACTCCTCCAGATACTCTCTGTCCTTCCAGATCAGGTGGCGAAACTTTGCCTACTCTCAATGTTTGCAGAAAGGCAATCAAAGCCTACAGCTTACTCTTTGATTCATTTTCTATTGCTTATTAGTAATGCATTGGAGATTTAACCTGCATGCTATACAGAGCCAAGCCCTTTCATTCCATTGAGTGAATATGAAATCATTTGTTTGTTCTGTTGCACACCGGTATTTGGAGCTATGTTTCTGGTTATTATGAGAAACACCTCTGTGTATAGTTCTGTACATGTCTCCTAGTTATTTTGTACATATACTCAGTCAGAATCACACACTGTGGTGTGCTAACACACAACTGATTTTATTCATATTTTGTGTTTATCACATGGAAATAAATCTATCAAGTTCCCATTCCCATTTTTATGACTTCCCAGAAAAAGACCCCTGTTTACCTTAGCAAGTGTTCTATTGGCAGGAACTGCTGTTATATCAAAACGAAGGTCATTAGTCAAATGCAGCCCAAAACTCCAACCTCCATATCTATATAGAGTAATAAAATTCATATTTGTTTTACTGAATAAAATATTTATAAGTTGATCTAAAATACTTAAGTAGGAGCTTGTTTTTCCTTTACATTAGGCACATATCTAACTGTAAAATAAATATGACCTGACAAATATTTTACATTTCATTGAATCCTCATATAACTTCGTCTCAAGTTACATTATAACTAAAAGGAAGTCTATGCAAACTAAGGTATTATCTGGACATGGTGTCTGATGACTATAATCCCAGCATTCAGAAAACTAAGGCAGGGGGTGTTCCATGAGTTTGAGACCAACCTGAGTTACAATGTAAGGTCCTGTCTAAAAATAAAAATAAATACATTAAACAATTTCATATTTGTGGTAGTTGTTCTGCAAACGACATCTAATCTCATTATTTTTTCCATTTTAACTGAACCATGCAATCTTAACATTTTAGTGCTTAAATATCCTTCTCAAAGCCAGGCATGGTGACACAGGCCTTTAACCCCACCACCTGGAAGGCAGAGGTAGGAGGATCACTGTGAGTTCCAGGCAAGTCTGAGAGTACATGATGAATTCCAGGTCAGCCTGGGCTACAGTGAGACTTTACCTCAGGAAAAAAAAAAAATATTCTTCTCAGGCACTAGAACAAGGTAACATAATTTCTTATCTTCTTGCAAATGGATCAGTTTCTTATATAAAGCAATAGTTTTGCCCTAGTTTATTTCCTGGTTCTACATTTCTTTTTCTCTAGAATCCTTGAAGGGAAGTTAAATTTATTTAATTACTTGCCATTGCACGGTGTCCTAAAAATAAAAAGTTGAATTTTAAGCCAGGCGTGGTGGTGCACATCTTTAATCCCAGCACTTGGGAGGCAGAGGTAGAAGGATTGCCGTGAGTTTGAGGCCACTCTGAGACTACATAGTGAATTCCAGGTCAGCCTGGGCTAGAGTGAGACCCTACCTCGCAAAACCAAAAAAAAGTTGAATTTTAAATTTTATAACCAAGTAGTAATTTTGAAATTAATTTAGATGTCCACAAAATTACAGTTAGCTTAGATATTGGTTCACTGTGACTCACATTAGAATAATCTTGTGACTTTCAACTTAAAGGTGAGCTATAGCTTTTGACATGAAAATAGCATCTAAAATCTACTGATGGAATTTTATCATAAACAGTTTGCTTACAATAAACACATTTTATTCAATAAAATCATTTTATTATAAAATACGCAACAATATAAAACATTTTACTATTTATTTCTAGCAAAACACATGTCCATTTAAGAATACTTATTTTTTAAAATAGTTTTATATCCTTTTATGTACTTATCTCAGAGAAAGAGAGAGAGAGAGAGAGAGAAAGAAAAAGGGGTAGAGAGAGAGAGAAGGAGAGGAAGAGGGAGAGAATGGATATGCCAGGGCCTCCAGCCACTGAAGACACATGTGCATCAGGCTTATGTAGGTCCTGGGACTGAAACCCAGGTCTTTATGCTTTGCAGGCAAATGCCTTAACTGCTCAGCCATCTTACCAGCCCCCAAAATATTTATTTTTATATCTGTGACCAAAAATTTCTGGAAGGCTATCTGCCAAAATTTTAATAGTGATTCTATCTAGGGGAAAAATAATGGATTTTTCTTACTTTGCTTATGGGTTGCTTTAAAACATTTCATAGCAAATGTTGACCACTTGTGTGTATAGAGAAAGGGAAAAGGAAGAAGTGGACACAGGAGAAAATGACTGTGAAACAAAGGTTGTTCACGAGCCTTGCATCGCTATGAATGCACAGATGGCTGAGACACCTGCCCTTGCCACACACAGGAATATTTTGTCCACTCACGGACGTGCTCTAAATGCTGAGATATTGCTGTTGGAACTTAGTCCAATTGTCATAATAATTCATGTTTTGAAAACCCAAATAAGGTGATTCCAGTTAATAATTCCTCTTTGCTTCAAGAAAAAAGAATAAATCAAAATACATTTTAAGATCCAAAAAGTGATTTTAATTTGCTCAAATTAATCTCAAATTTCCATATGTAAAGCTGTTTATTGAAAACAAAGAAGTTAATAATATAAATAACTATTAAAAAGTTATAACTATTTCTCTAATGTCTTAAATTTAAAAGTCAATTACCATGAAAATTAGAAGGCAATTAAATATGTTCCAGAGTATTTTACCTTTTTTGAACAAAATGATTTGCAGTTGATATAAGATAATTCTCAATGTGGTGGCCACTGAGGTTATAAATTACTTGAGAAGAGTAAGTTCTTCTATGAGGTGGAGAATAGTTAAATTTTGGACATTCCTACAAAAAAAAAAAAAAATTTACAAGTAAGTTCTTCCTATCCATATTATGTAAACTAAATAGATAATGTCAAGAAGTTCTGCCTCATGACGGGTTTATTATTGCAACTGCTGAAGTATGATGAAACTCCCCCTTGGTTCTCAAGAACTTTAGAAGTGCTCAGTGTTCCTATTGCTAAGAAAATAAAACAGTTATTTACAAGTATGTGTGTTTGGGTCTCACTCAAAGCCAAAAGGCGTACAAGTCAATGCATGAGTAATCTTTTCCTCACGGTCCTGACCAGGAAGTAGTTTATGATGAATAACATTAGCCATAGAGATATCTCAAAGATTCCCTTAACAATTTACAGGGGATGAAAGAAAAACTGTCTGCCCCAGGCTATAACCTGTCAGAGAATGACAGCAGAGAATAGAAAGTTCCCACCACATTACTTTTAGCATACTATCCAAGCAGTAAGAAGTTAAATATATTAGGTTATGTATGTATTTTTAAATGTTAAAATATATTTATTATATATAAGTAAAATTTATTTATTATATATTCTGTAAGTATATTACTTATATACTATATATGAGTAAAATATGTATGATACTTAAAAGATAAACATATAAGTATGAACTCATAGTAAGAAGCTACAAAGACAGTACAGAGAGTTCGTACATCTGTCTGGGGCACCATCCTCCATTGTGGCTTTCACTTATTTATTTATTTATTTATTATTTATTTATTATATTTATTATGTTTTTGAGACAGTCTTACATAGGCCAGACTGGTCTTGAATGTGCTGTGTAGCTGAAGATGACGTCAAGCCCCCGATCTTCTTGCCTTTATTTCTCCAGTGCAAGGATTCAGGGGTGCACCACTACACCTGTGTTTACAGCTTACATTTAAAGCCCTCGTTTGTATGCTCATGGCTTTCTGTGCTTCGGGGAAACTTATTTCTTATTTGACTTCCTAAGTTTCATTGGCAGGATATTTAGTCTGGAGAGAGTCTAGCACTACCCAGGTTTTCCTTTTATCGCTCACACTGTGTACCAGACCTGGAGGCTAACACCACATGTGCGCTACATAAAACTGTGTTGCTCTAGAATGTCAATGCGGGATTTCACAGAACATCAAGTTGCATCAGCTTAAAGATCAAATTTCCAAATGGCATTGCTTTCTCAAATAATTAGAGGAAGACATCTTCATGTACACAGAGCGATTTTAAAGCTTAGCTTTCCATTAAATTCTATTGTACATTGAGAAAAACAACAGGTACATTATAAGGGTACTGCTTGAGGAATTCTGACAAACTGAACACAGCCATGCAATCTCAGGCAAGGCAGAAGATGGAATCTATCAGTTCAAAGACTCCTCATCACAGTCCCTCAAATCATAACACCCACAAAGAATATATTAGTTTGTTCAACTCAAAATGTTTTTTTTACTGAACATGGTGGCACATGCCTTTAATCTCAGCACTTAGGAAGCAGAGGTAGGAGGATCACTGTGAGTTTTAGGCTAGCCTGAGACTACATAGTGAATTACAGGTCAGCCTGCGCTAAAGTGAGACCCTACCTTGAAAAAAAAAAAAAAACAAAAAAAAAGTTTTTTTTTAGTTACCATCCTGCCCCTCAATATTCCATTTCCTCCTCTCAAATAGCATGTAGTTAAATCTAGATCCCATATATAAGAGAAAACATGCAATATTTGTTTTTTCACCCTCATTATCCTCTTATCCCTCCCACATTTAGATCCTTTCCTGTCTCCACAGTTCCCCCTCTACTTTCATGTCTGGTTCTATATATATAACAGAAAAACATGCAATATTTGTCTTCCTGATTCTAGTTTATTTCAATTAACATGATAATCTCCAGATGTGTCCATTTTAAAATATTTTATATGAACGGAGTAATAAGAAACTCAATTTTGTGTTGTGTCTTTTTATTTTTGGCTCCATATGATGTACATGGTGATTAACCATTCTCACTTTGCAGGATGCCATTGTAGAAATACATTAACATTTGACAAACCTGCTCTACTGTTGGGTATTTGAGTGACTTACAAATATCCTAGAACCTGTCCCTTAATGAAGTTACATTTTCAAAAACATATTTATTTGTTTATTTGCAAGCAGAGAGAGAGAGAGAGAGAGAGACAGAGAAGAGAGACAAACAGAGAGAATGGATGCACCAGGGCCTCCAGCTGCTGCAAATGAACTCCAGATGCATGGGCCACTTTGTGCATCTGGCTTTGATGCAGGTAAGGGGGAATGGAACCTGGGTCATTAGGCTTTGCAAGCAAGCACCTTAACTGCTGAGTCATCTCTCCAGCCCCTGAAGTTACATTTTTAAAGGTTAGTAACAGAAATAGAATTGGTCAGCACTACTATTTACCACTAACATACACAGGAAAATTTTTAAATTTTTTCACACTAAATCCCCATGAGAAGCACATGAGAATACTGACTGGCACATCTTTATCAACACTTAGAATCTCCCTCTTTATTTTAGCCATTCTGATGCTGGTGTTCTGTGGAGTTAATTTGAGGTCAGCCAATGACTGATTTACTGACTATTTTGATAAATTCTCTTTGTGAAAGGTCCTTCCATGTATTTTTCATCTTGCTGATTAACAAGAATATATATACACATATATGTGTTATATATATATATATATATATATATATATACATTTTTGTGTGTGTGTGTGTGTGTGTGTGTGTGTGTGTGTGTGTATTTGGTTCTTCGAGGTAGGGTCTCACTGTAGCTCAGGCTGGCCTGAAATTCACTATGTAGTCTCAGGGTGGCCTCAAACTTAGGGCTATCCTCCTACCTCTGCCTCCTGAGTGCTGGGATTAAAGGTGTGCACCACCACGCCTGGCTGAGTATATATTTTTATTGTATATTGTGAAAACCATCTTCCACTCTGTTAATTTTCTTTTTAACATTCTCGATCATCCTGATACCCATAATATAACTTTTTCCCTCCAACGTCCTAAGTCTTTACTTGCGCCACAGCATGTGTTTGATATCCACAGCATCACTTATGCTAAGTGAGTCATTGTCATTCAATGGTTGAAACTAACTTGACAAAATAGATAGAAAAATTAAAAGCTATTCATTTTTGATGATACAATTATCTAGCACCGAATTTTAAATATTGTTAGTTTACTCTGTGCAATAAAGAAAGTACAGGAATATTTTCATAAATTACCTAAATTAGATGAGAGATTAAAAAATCTGAACACTAATTATGACTTACTTTTAAGTATTGAAGAATTCCAAAAGTTTCTTGTTGGACTTTAGCTCTTGTTAGTAACTATCTTGAGTGAGAACACTAAACATATTTTCATTCTGAAAGACTGTACTAAGACAGATTGAGGTACCACTATAGACTCTTTGAATTACATATTGCTACATTCCTTCTCCACAAGAAAGTTGATGGCATAATGATCCTTAAAAGCTAACAGTGAGTTGCCATCCATAATCTTTCAACTAAAAAATTGAAAATCGGGAGCTGGAGAAATGGCCCAGCAGTTAAGGCATTTGCTTGCAAAGCCAAAGGATCCCAGTTTATTCTCCAGGACCTACGTAAGCCAGATGCACAAGGGGCACATGCATCTGGAGTTCGTTTGCAGTGGCTGGAGGCCCTGGAGTGCCCATTCTCTCTCTGTCTGCCTTTCTTCTATCTCTCTCTCTCTCTGCTTGCAAATAAATAAATAAATAAAAATTTAAAAAATTGAAAATCAGTAATAATGATATAAATTATGGAGTACAATTTTTAAAGTTTTTATTTTTTAAAATATATTTTATTTATTTATGTGAAAGAAAGAGGCAGGGGGGAGAAAATGGGCATGCCAGGGCCTCCAGCCACTGCAAACAAACTCCAGATGCATGTGTCCCCTTGTGAATCTGGCTTACATGGGTCCTGGAGAATTGAACTGGGATCCTTTAGCTTTGCAGGCAAACGCCTTAATCACTAAGCCATCATTCCAGCCCCTTAAAGTTTTTATTTTATATCCCATTTACATCTTCTCTTCACCAGAGATTTTGTTAGATATATGGTACATATTTATATGTGTGATACCATCAAGTATCTTGAACTTGCCTAGTGGAATTGGTTTTCCTATAAATTTGTTGAACTGATAAGTTCAGGAAATAGTTCTGTACCTGTAGACTACAGACAGAGGAAATGATGGTTGAATATAGCTTTTCTTCTTTTGAGATATAATTTTTCCTGCAGCTTGGAAGTGGTGCTTGGAAACATATGGGCTTTATTTCTAGACTTAAAGATAACTGACTTACCTGCTGACAGCAGTCTTACTAAACTTTGAAATATGATCATTATGCCATATTTTGTCCCACAAAACATAGAGCATTCTAGTTAGAACTGAACTCAGACCAAAAATTCATTTTCAATTGCTTTCCACAAAGACCACCCAAGAATTACCTACATTGGGAAGTTTGTCCTGAGCTGGATTTAAACTGTGACCTGAAGTTCATAGTCAGTATTTCTGAGCTGCCCAGGTCCACAGCTCTGAGCTACTGCTTCTATAAAATGAAATAATACTGACTCTCTGGTAACCTGGATAGATTTTTAAAAATATTTATTTCCTTCTTTGCCCCACATTATCAAAACTTAATTCTATTTTACCTGGACATTTTCTGAGCAGGAGCAAACACCAAAATTATTGATAGGTTCTCCACTTGTATTCCATTTTCCCAAACTGTTTTGTTTTAAACACTGCCTGCAAATAAAAATAGCAGTGAGACGTGTGTATGTGCACACATGCATGTTGTCATGTGTGTGGAAGAGCATATATGTAAGTCCTTGGTATTGAATTCAGGGGGTGTAGACCTAGAAGCAGCTGGAGGATTTTTCATAACTTGAATATGCATTCCAAGTGAGGTCACATATTGTAGTGGGGATTGAGGGAGAACTTCTGTTGAGACAATTGTACTGTGGCAGGAGAGGGCTTTGAGTTCCCTTCGTTCTTTCTAGTTCTCATCCTCTCTGCTGATGGGAGGAGGGTATTTTTAAATAATACATCAATGTCACAATAACATATGTTATCTACTGTCTTGAAAGTTTGAATTAGCCACATCATATAGTGCAAAAACAGCAAAAGTAGAGTCAGAAGACTTGGGTTTCAGGTTTTCTACATGTCTAGTAAAAACTAGACAGTAGACTATCTAGTTCGCCTTAGATAAGAACCCTGATCCCCATGAGCCTTAGGGACTGTAGGTATGTCTACAAAAGAGGTGGAATCAAACAGTTATTATTATTATGCATTATTACAGTGTAACAGAGTCAGGAAATGAACAAAAGGGAGCAGAGAAAAATCTGTTAAGCATAGAGTTTTCTATCATGTTATTGTCCTTTTCCAGGCACACACCTGTGCACATTTATACTGAATGCTGAAATGAACATAAGAAAAAGTTCCACTTACGAATCATTGGTATTCAGACACACGTTGTCAATGCCAGGGAAGTTCCATAGAGCTGAGACCAGGGGAGTTGTGTTGGGGTCAGAATTCCTGCAACAGCAAAGAACACAGACTCCTAATTAAACTAATTCGCTAATAATTTGAAGGCAAGAGATTATGTTGTCTATAGGATAATATCTTTCCTTTATTCCTTCCTACCTTCATCACTCCCTACCCTTTCTTCTCTCTCTCCATCTTTCCTTCCTTTCTTTTTCTGTATGGTGTACTTATATGAGTGTTCATGTGTAGGGGTATGTATGAGTGTGTGTGTGTGTGTGTGTGTGTGTGTTGTATGTTTGTGCAGGTGAGTGGTACATGTATATGCATGCATGTGGAAACTGTATGTCACTGCCTGGTGTTTTCCTCAATATGTTTCCACCTTATTTTTTAAAGATGGGGTCCACCACTGAAGCTGGAACTCACTAATTCAGCTATACCAACTAGCCAGCAAACCCCAGGGATCCTCCTGTGTCTGCAGTATCCCCAGTAGTGGAATGACAGGTGCATGCTGTTGCTCCCAGCTTTTATGTGGGATCTGGGAATCCCAACTCAGATCCTCATACTTGATCTTTACCAACTAATCCATCTATCCAGCCCCTTCTTTCCTTCTTACTCTCCTTCCCTTTCTCCCCTCGCCTCCTTCTTTTCTCTCATCTTAGGATTTCAATCCAGGGCCTCAGACAGGCTATGTAAGAGCTTTATTATGACTCACTATACTCTATAGGACTGTTTTCTTAAAAATCCAGAGAAAACATTGTCTCTGCTGCCTTAATAGTCTCTCTGACATGCACTTAGTGATTATATACTATGTATGTGATATCATATTATATAGAAATCTGTCATTACTAGTCAGTATGTGTCAGCCTACTGAAACATTATTTGACATATATTAAAACAGATTATGAAGCAACACATACCCTGGCTTCCTGATTAAAGTTTAGTCATTAAAAATAAATATTAACTTTAACTTTATTGTAGATGAATGCAAATATTTGTAAAAAGGTATGTGTTGTTGATATAGTCAACAGTACAGTCAACCAAACTGCCCATTCCTTTTGTGGAACCAGAACTGTGGCCTGTGCACTCTTTATTCTCCTACATCCCATGGTACTCAGTCAGGTGCAGGCTGCCTTGGGAGGTGTTGTGGTAATGATCTTAGTTAAAGGAGAGCACTCACGAGTAGAAGGCTGTCTGTTCAGAGGTCCCATAAAGTGATGGGGAGATCCGGATCTCGGGGTAACTGTTGCTTGAATCTCTCAGTGTGCCAAGGCCCATGGCGGTGGCTACAAAGACAATCGGAAGGATGACCTGAGCGATGAGACCTTTCCAGTTCCTGCGGGTGTGATGGAACCTCTTGATAAGAATAGCCATGATCTTCTTCAGCAGCAAGCCAAAGCCATCCAGCTTCTCTCCTCTTGTCAGGACTTTGTCTGAGCAAGGGAAAGAGATTTGCCATGCGTGTGGAAAACCCTGATAACTCAAGTCATAACATAAGCTCAAAACCTGAATAAATCAAGCCATAACATCACTTCACAAGCAATGGAATCATGTGGTATGGTAGGGGAAGATTTAATTTTCAATATTCAAATTGGAAGTTTGGTGATCCACGGCTCAGAATTTGTTCTGAATCCCATATTGAGGACCACAATATGCCCCTCATATAAAGCTATAAATATAAATGTGTTTTAAAGATTAGACATAAAATGCGACTACACACTGAAAAGTTAGATATACAGCATTTTATAAATGAACATTGTCCCCATGTCCAAAGTCATGATGCAGACCCAATATGCATTACTCATTAGGAATATGTAGGAAATAGTGTATCAAGATTGAATTCAAATAAGATAAATAAAACCTAAAACACCAACCTAGTTGAAAAACTCATTCTTGTGATGAGTAACTTAGGCTATAAGTCCAATCATTTCTACTTCTAATAAAAGATCCAACAAATTCACTATCAGTTCAAGAAAGGGGAATCTTCCCCTCCAAGAGAAAAATTCTCATTTAGTCATTTATCCATTAGACTCTTCTTAGAATTGTTGAATGATTATGTCCTTTGAAACTCTACCATTTACCAGTAGAGTCTCAGAAAAACAACATTTGCCTTCCACTTTCCACCTTCTACCACTGCTTTGAAATGATCTTGAGGTGCTAAGAAAATCTCCATGTTGTCTGAGAAACAGGGCAGGTAGAAATGATCGCTGCCACAGTTGAGCTCTTGGGGCTTCTAATTTCAACAACTCCTTGCTAAAGTAGGCTCCACAACAACATTTTCTTCCAAGGCCTGCCACCACACATGCTGTCATATGTGATGAGACGGCAGTATTCCTTGTCTGTGTATTTTAAATTCTCTATCACAAGTTATGCAGAAGAAAAATCATGATCTTTGTTAAACTGATAAGGAAAAATACAAAGCTGCTTAATTTAAAATGGATTCCAATTAAACAGAGTGAGCACGTTTAAATGCAAACTCATATCTCTGCAAAATGGAATTGTACAAGGAGCTGAATATTTTGAGTTAATTAGTATGCTTTTTTAGTTTCTTGAGAAATTACATGTGGATGACTTTCAGGTGTATCAAAAGAGAGTAAATGTGCTTTCTCAAAGATAATGTCAATGAGGGGAACATTTTGACTCAGGAATAGTTTCAAATTTTGAGACAAATGTATAACATTGACTTCCTGAAGCAGATGACCACTTTCTAATCAAAGTCCTCAATTCTTTGGACGTACAATTATATACCGCAAAAGACGATAATGGAGAATGTGGCAGAGGACAGATGAGACTAAAATTCCAGAATTATACAAACATCAGAGATGATTTTTTGTTAGACTATTAGAGACAGGCAAATGTTTAATTAAAAGTTCTGCTCCTAGAGATTTTTCCCAATTTAAGAAAACTGTTGAAATTATTACTCAATTATTCATATTTCATTTTGTTACATGCTTTCTTAAATAAATAGTGTATCCAGAGGTATAAATTAACTGTCAGAAAAAAACACATGACAATAAAAGTTATTTTTAAAAGATTTTAAACCCCCTCAAAGTTCTGTCAAAAGACATGATTTTTCAAACATATTCTCTGTGAAGAGTTGAAAGGGAAAGTCATTATTACAGACACTTAGCCACCAAGCCCAACTTCATCAATCCAGAGACATTCCTTGTCTTAGCTCCTAAATGCGTCAGGGTGGAGAGAAACTAGACATCTTTCTCTGTGAGGTACTATAAACAGGGACGCTCCCACCTTTTGTCACATTTTTGAATGACTCGGCCCTACTTGACCATGCCTATTAGCGGAGTGTACTCCCTTACAGGACAACCTTGGTCCTTGTTGGAGAGTACTCATAACAGAAAGAACCTTAGCTTGGTAAGCACCAATCCTAAATTATAGAAAGTTCTATGTTGAAAACCACTTCCATTGAATAGAAAGAATACTTACCATCACCTCTCAAGGCAATCTTTCACATTCCTCAAAGCATTTTTAAATTATTTATTTATTTATTTATTTATTTATTTATTTATTTATTTATTTATTTATGAGAGAGAGAGAATGGACATGCTGGGGCCTTTAGCCACTGCACACCAACTCCAGACACATGTGCCACCTTGTGCATCTGGCTTTACATGGTTATTGGGGAACCAACTTTCAGATCTTAGGCTTTGTACACAAGTGCTTTAACTACTGAACCATCTCTCCGGTCCTCCTCAAAGTATTTTTGTATGCATGTGGTGTTCATTCAGGTACAAATAGGTGTCAGCACATGTGTGTAGGCTGCCTGAGCATGTATGTGTGCATGTGTGTGGAGGCCAAAGGTTGACTTCAGGTGTCTTCCTCAATTGCTCACCACTTTATTTTCAGAAGTAGGGCCTCCTGCTTGATGCAGAGCTTACCAATTTGGCTAGATAGCTATCCACCTTGCCCCAAGGATTCTCTATGTTTCCTAAGCTCTGGGGTAACAGGTGAGCTGCCAAGCCTGCCTAGCATCTACGTGAGTGCTGGAGATGCAAACTCCCATCCTCGTGCTTGCACTGCAGGCACTTTATTCACTGGTTCCTGTCCCCAGCCCTCTTCAAAGGGTTTTGAAATAGAGGATTTAATTTGTTTTAATGAATATTTTGTAGATTAAAAGGAAAGCCTTTGTTTCTTGTGGTTTTAAATTTTAAAACTTTAAAGTTGAATTCTTTAAAAAAATCAAAATATGTGCTGTTATTTCCTCATGGATGTCACTTATAAAAATAAGCAAGATATACAGATTCGATTTGTACCATCTCTGTCAGTGAAGTTGCTGCTGCTCACAGATAAATCATCAGGAGTTGAGATGCCACTGGTACTGGGATTCCCAATCTTCCTCTGCGTTAAGTGCTCAAGACTCATATTGCCACTTTTTTGTGATTCTTTTGTCAAGTTCAGGAAGACCTAGAAAGATAAGTACAGTCAACTCATTCACATAAAGAGAGAGTGTCTCTTCTAATGTCTGAATTCAAATTTGACTTTGAATTATTATAACTGTATTAAAGTGAACATTTCCCATCTGACTTTAAGAGAATATGTTTATATATAAAAGATGGTTGTTCTCAACTTCTGGATGAAAAAAATGTTCAAGAAACACTTTATTCTCAGAAAGTCAGTTTTCTATAAAAGTGGTACTGACGATTCCATTTTTCTGATTTTTGACATATTTATTTAAAATATTTCTTATTTTTAGAAAAAAAATCCATCCACATATATTCTAAGGGTGTAGCAAGTCATATTAGCATTAAGATAGAACACAATTGAATGGGGATATAGCCCAGAGGTATTGTACTTGTCTAAGCTCAAGACATTAGGTTCAATTCCTATCCTCTTAAGTAAATAAATCAGTAAGCAATAAGAAAATTCCCATGTACCTCTTCAACAGTTGTGTCTGAAATGCCATAGCATCCAATGTTGAGTTTACCCATGCCCCGGTCCAGCGCTCTCAGGAGTGACAGATAGGCTCCCGCTACTTTGGTGTTAAAGGGGGGTAGCACATACACAAGCTCTCCACCAATGTCCTCCTTTAGGTATGCTTCAGGGAGGTGTGATTGGATCATTGCTGTCACAGCCACTGTGTCACATATGGCATTCATATCAAGATTTGGACTCTATAGACAAAAATCAGAAGTTAAGCATGTTCTCTTTTGTACACTGAAGGGCCCAAAGGTAATAGAATGGGATGAGTTCTTTGGGGTCATTCAAACCATCTCATCTAGTGGTTCCTTGTTCCACTTATAGACCCTATGGTGGTCTCCATGTCCTAGCTTCATTCTCCAATTCCACCAAGACCTTCCTGCAACCTCACTGCCCATCCTCGTTCTTCCTTGTGCCCTACCAGTGACAGTATTCTGTTTCTGTTGCTAGAGTGCTTCAAGCTCAGACATGTGCTCTCCTCAGGGTCTTTGTCTCCAGATTGCAAGATTCCCCATGGTATACCAGCCCCAACTCATAGTTTAACTGTCACTTTCTCGCCTTACCCAAGAAACTGTACTACCTACTACTGCCTCTTGCTCCTCTCCTGGTTTATTTCTATCAATATCTATGGGAACAAATATACTACTAATTGCTCATATAGTAAATGATTATATCATCTGAACTTTCCCCTTTACATTATAATATAAGGTCACTGGGGAAAGGGGAGGGATTAAAAAATTTTAAAAAAATAAAGTCCATGAGGTAAGAATATAAAGTCTGTGTCCACAGTGCCTAGAATAATGTGTGGGTCCATCATATAGCATATGCCTCTAACATGAACTTCTTCATGACTTAATGAATGCAATGAAAAATTACTTTTTATATTTTGAAAGTCATATCAAGATGATTTAGATATGGAATAAATGATGATAGTCAAAACTCACCTAATATAGCATACACATCTTGCATGGTACTTCTTAAATTTTTATTTATTTATTTTATTTGAGAGAAAGAGAGAGAAAGAGGCAGAGAGACAGAGAGAGAATGAGCACTCCAGGGCCTTCAGCCACTGCAAACAAACTCCAGATGCATGCATTACCTTGTGTATCTGGCTTACGTGGGTCCTGGGGAATTGAACCTGAGTCCATTCACTGGCTTTGCAAGCAAGCGCCTTAACTGCTAAGGCATCTCTCCAGCCCTTGCATGGTATTTTTAAAATATTTTATTTATTTATTTATTTAAGAGAGAGAGATAGAGGGCAGGTCAGGGCTCTAGCCACTGCAAACGAATTCTAGACACATGTGCCACCTTGTGCACCTGGCTTTTCATGGGTACTGGGGAATTGAACCTGGGTCCATAGGCTTTGCAGACAAATGTCTTAATCACTAAGCAATCACTGCAGCTCTTGCATGGTATTTTTAAATAATATGCACTGTAAGGAAGAATGGCAACCCTTTTGTCACAACTGACACTTGAGCCGTCTTCATCAGAGTGAAGATAGGACTTCAAATGTTCTACATTTGCTTTTGGTAAGCCAGAAAATTTAAATTTAGCTTTACAGATTGAACTACTAGGGAAACTAAAAAGCTAACTGTCCATTAGTAACATTTAGATAGACATCAATTTGTACAGTTTCCAGGCCAGTACCATTGGTAGAAACTTAGTAAATTCTAGAGGCCTGTGGTGGTTTGAATTAGATGTCCCCCCATAAACTCATGTGTTCTGAATGTTTGGTTCCCAGCTAGTGGCAAGTTGGGAGGTGAAGCTTTGCTGGAGAAGGTGTGTAGTTGGGGGTGGGATTAGGGGTGTTACAGCCAGCTGCCTCTTGCCAGTACTTGGCCCACTCTCCTGCTACTGTTGTCCACCTGATGTTGGCCAAGAGGTGATGTCCAGCCTCTGTTCATTCTGTGTTTCCTCCTGCTGTCAAGGAACTTCCTCTAAAGTCTATAGGCCAAAATAAACCCTTTCCTTCCACAATTTGCTTTTGTCCAGCAACGTGAAAGCAACTGTAACAAGGCCCAATACAAACTTACTAAATGAGACACTCTTATGATGGAACCAGAAATCCAGTGGGTTTTATCCAAAACCCCTAAGTTTCTGGTACTGATTGAAGTTTAAGAATCACTCTAAGCAATCACATTAATAAATTTTAGCAATGAATAAGTTTGAAGAGAATCTATCTCCATTTCTAGAACAATTAATGTTTTAACTCATAACCCTATAATCTACTCGATTTTCTTTCTTACGCACCTTTTTCTTGGTGAGTGTGAGGTGATACCCATCCCCAAAAGCTTCCTTGAGGTAAAAAGGTGACCCACAGCACCGGAGCCCACCCTGCTCTAGGAAGGCGATGCGGTCACTCAGCACTTCTGCTTCGTCCAAGTGGTGTGTTGACAGAATGATTGTTCTGGCTTGAAAATACAGTTGAGAACAACAGAGAATGAAAATTCAAGAAGATACAGTCTCCAAGATACAGTGTTAGCAAGAGTAAATGCTAAGGCCTATGACGGTAAGTGACACTTCATAAGCTGACTGAAAAAACTGTGCAGAGGACCCTTCAAAATGATCAAAGGGGAACTCAGGAGGGGTGCTCTTAAATACACGGGAGGGGTTGTTCGTTGGCAGCAAACATGCAATTACTATGCTCTGCAGTTAACTGCCCATCATTTGCTCTGTGGGCATTGGCAAATCTTTCTAATCTGTCAGTTTTGCTCCCATGACTTCATTTTGCCTTCTCTTTCTCCCCTTCCTTCAGTATGAAAAAGCCAAAATTTTAAAGGCTCCTTGAATATTCCTCTCTGATTAATCCACTCCACACTGATTACTCTTTGCTTCACAACCTCTTAGCACTTATTTAGTCTGTTTTCAGTTTATTTTCATTTGTGTATGTTTGGTATCTCTAATTAGATTCTCTGATTCTCGAGACTGACTTTGGAACTTCTTTTGGGTGCACATGCTATCACAAAAAGGCTAGTTAAGTGCTCAACTCACAGTGGTCCCTGGATAGATATTAACTAATTGACCCAGAAGTTTAGCTGAGAGAAGAGAAATCTTGGGAAAGGAACGGGAACATCTCAGACACTTCAAGCATATAAACAGAAAAGGCTACAATTTGCTTCTTTGTATCCTAAAAGGTGGAATTATGACTGTGTGGTGGGGAAGTTATAAGAAAGTTATTCATACCAGTTTTGTTCTTGGATATAACATCCCATATACTGCGACGAGAACAAGGGTCA
This sequence comes from Orientallactaga sibirica, assembly GCA_036365145.1. NCBI lineage: Eukaryota > Metazoa > Chordata > Mammalia > Rodentia > Dipodidae > Orientallactaga > Orientallactaga sibirica. The sequence continues at coordinate 4,048,488 of JAEOAD010000004.1, read as the reverse complement.
ACTCCAGTGGATGGTTCATCCAAAATGACTACCCTGGATCCACCAATGAGAGCTATGGAAATAGACAGCTTCCTCTTCATTCCTCCTGATAATGTTCCGACTCTTTTATGGCGATGGCTATATAGTCCAGTATCTTTTAAAGTCCTTCAAAAAAATAATGAATAATGGCTATTGTGTTTCACTAAGCAACTAGTATTTGTGTAGAAAGGTTTCAATAGAGTATTGAAAAAACACAATAGTTTCTTATTATTTGGTATGTAATTGGTGGCATAGCACTTAAGAAAAACAGAATCTAGACTTTACTCATTTGAAAAATGGTTTGAACATCTCTTCTTGCCATATTATGTCATAGAGTCCTGGAGAAAAGCAGTGAGAAGTAAAAAAATTATTACTCATGAAGAGATTCCAATATATGTGTGCATGTGTCAGGAGGGATATGAGAGAAACATGATCTCAATTTAAAAAATATTTTTGTTTACTTGAGAGAGAGTGTATGGGCACACCATGGCATCCTCCCATTGAAAACAGACTCCAGATGCACGTGCCACCTTGTACATCTGGATTTACATGAGTACTGGGGAATCAAACCACAGCCATCAGGTTTGCAAGCAAGTGCCTTTAACTGCTGAGCCCTCTCTCCAGTAAACAACTCTATTTTTTTATATACTGAAGTCTCTCTCAGAGAGGGTGAGATTTGAGCAGAAACCAGGAGAGCTATCATTTGGCCAGGAACAGGTCAAATGTATCTACTGGAGAAAGGTGTGGTAAGGTGAGTGAAGAGCTGGGTGAAGACCCGTGGCAGGAGCCAGTTGTGTCTAGTTTGGTGTGCAATTTTGCCAGTGCACCCAGAGTAGAGTGAATGGAGGAGAGTGAAGGGTTGAGGGCAGGTCACAGAGGCCTTGTAGACCTTGTTATTCTGAGTGTGGCCAGAAGCCCTCTGTGGTCACGCAGGAGTGACTCAGTCTGAATTGCAGTTGACAAAGAACCCCCTGGCTGCTCTTTGGAAAGAATATATTAAGTTTAACAGTGGAGGAGTAGAAGCTAGATGTTCAGCTAGGAAGCTTGGACCGTGTAGTATCCATGCAAATTAGAAACAAAGAACTGGACGAATCTGGGAGCCACAAAGAAGGAGAGTTCAACAATTCCAGTATAACTAACAGGCGAGGATAATGACATTCCATGTATATATTAGCAGAGATTTAGAAAAAGAAAAACAAAAGTCTTGTGAGAAACCAAGGCAGAGTCTTTGGGAGAAGTTATCAACTCTGGAGTAACTCACCATTTTTATTTTTATTTATTTATTTATTTTTTGTTGCTTTGTTTTTGTTCAAGATAGGGTCTACTCTAGCCTAGGCTGATCGGGAATTCATTCTGTAGTCCCGGGCTGGCCTTGAACTCATAGTGATGCCCCTGCCTCTGCCTCCTGAGTGCTGGGATTAAAGGAGTGACTCACCTTTTGACTTCCTCGTGGAGCTGCTTTTTGGTCCAGCTAGGAACTTTGATGGAGCCATATAAGAGAAGGTGTTCCTTAGTAGTCAGGTAACTGAACAAGACGTCGTGCTGCATGCAGACTCCCATGTTCTTTCGAACAGTGTTCAGGTCTGTCTTGATGTCTTTTCCATACACAAAAATGGTACCTGCTGAGGCACCAAACAGCCCAGTCAGCATGGAGCTGGAAAGGAAGAAACAATAAATTAGGTAGGGACCAAGCACTCAAGCTACATGGTAAGACTAAATCTATCCCATTGGGTAGCAAAAATGCTACAGTGCATCTCTTCCAGCAAGGTAAAGCTATGAATTAAAGGGGTATTAGTGGGAATAAAGAATAAAATTATCTGAGCAGGTTGTGGTGGCACATGCCTTTAATCCCAGCACTTGGGAGGCAGAGGAAGGAGGATTGCCATGAGTTGGAGGCTGCCCTGAGAGTACATAGTGAATTCTAGGTCAGCATGGGTTTGAGCAAGACCCTACCTTGAAAACAACCAAAAAAAAAAAAAAAAAAAAAAAAAAAAAAAAAAAAAAAAAAAGGAATGAAATAATTACCTTCAAGTGTTTAATTAGTGTTTTGTAAAAAGATTACATGACACAGTTGGTGGTAGAAGTAATAGTGATAGAAGTACCCATGTGCTTCTTTTCTTTTGATTATTTGCTTTGAGGTAGGGTCTCACTCTAGCCCAGGCTGACCTGGAATTCACTGCATAGTCTCAGGGTGGCCTTAAACTCACAGCCATTCTCCTACCTCTACCTCCCGAGTACTGGGATTAGAGGTGTGTGCCACTACTCCCAGCCTGTGTGCTCTTTATTTTTTATGTTTTTTTATTTTTATTTATTTGAGAGTGAAAGGGGCAGAGAGAGAAAGAGAGAGAGTGCGAGAGAATGGGAACACCAGGGCCTCCAGCCACTGCAAATGAATTCCAGACACATGCACCGCCTTGTGCATCTGGCTTACATGGGTTCTGGGGAATTGAACCTGGGTCCTTTGGCTTTCTAGGCAAGGGCCTTAACTGCTACGTCACTTCCCCAGCCTGCCTGTGTGTTTTTGAATTGAAAGTGTATTCTGTCCTTGAGTAAGCACATGCACCTCCCTGGAGTCCTACAGCATAGGCTGGCAAGCCATGTATTTATATCTCTAGCCCAGATCCCATCATTCAGTCCGTTTTGTTCAGTCAATCCAACGGACAGTGCCACTTCTCCATAACTCATAGCTCACAAAGTACTCAGGCTCAGCTGCTCAGTTTATCTTCACTCATAGGCTCATACATTTTTTACTTCTTTTCTTATGTGATAAATTCATATCCTGGTTGCACACGCCTGTAATCCAGAAACCACTTTTACACCCTTCTCTCTTTGGTCTCCAACCCCACTGACATTTCTCCTTCACAGCCACCACAGGGGTGAGGGGGACCGTAGCCATCACCACATGCCTAGCCCATGTCTGTAAATTCCTGCCTGTCTGCCCGTATGCTCTGATCAGCTTCAGCCCCACGCCCCTCACGGTGATGAGAGTACTTCCATCTAGATAAATGTTCCTCACCTTTCACATAGTGAGTAAGCTGGGCTAACATATAATAATTAGAATGTAATTTCCATGAGGTCAGGGATAAAATCTGATTTCTCTTTGCTGGGCCCCAATATCTAACCATTGTCAGGTAAGGAATGTCTGTGGACTAAATAGGGAATTAATATAATAATAAAATTTCCCCATAAAATGCATTGAAATACAAATAACGTACTTCATTCTTTATATTTGAAAGTGTATATTCATAACAATAAACAGGACATTCCCAGCTACAATGATAGTCTCCTCAAACACCTTCTCTATCTCTTTTCTTTTACTGGCTTCTTTTTTCCTATTAGGTCTTTTGCTTGTTAAGCATTCTGTTCTCAATAGAAAGCCAACTCTGGCTTTAAACAGGTCATCCAGTTGAGAAAGGCTCTGTGCTCATTGTCCTCATGACTTTCATTTGTCCTTTTATTTAGAAAAACACATTAATTTCAGCATTTTCACAGTTGCTGAGCTTACCCAGGATGACTCAAAAATAGGATACCAGAGCAAGTGGAATGTTTTCTGTGGAGCATAATGGACAAAAAAAAAAAAAAAAAAAAAAAAAAAAATCACTATACGAAGACAAAAAGAAAACATCAATGGGGGGCCAGAGAGATGGCTCGGTGGTTAAGGCTCTTGCCTGCAAAACCTAATGACCCAGGTTCGACTCCCCAGTACCCATGTAAAGCCAGATGCACAAGGTAGCCCATGCATCTAGCATTCATTTGCAGCAATTGGAGGCCCTGGCACACCCACTCTGTCTGTCTCTCTTCTCTCTGTGCTTACAAAGAAATAAAAATACTTTTTAAAAAGCATCAATAGAGAAAGACTCTCAGAGGGAGCGGTCTTTAAGCGGTACAGTGCCCTGGCCGAGACTTCTCTTGCTGTGTCTGAGTCATCTATTGCTCCTGTAAGTGATCCCTCATGCTATTTTTGTTGTTGTTGTTGTTTTGCGAGGTAGGGTCTCACTCTGGTCCAGGCTGACCTGGAATTAACTATGTAGTCTCAGAGTGGCCTCAAACTCTCAGCGATCCTCCTACCCCTGCCTCCTGAGTGCTGGGATTGAAGGCGTGCGCCACCACGCCGGCTTCCTCATGCTGTTTTGTAAGCAACCCAAATAAACTCTTTCGTTCTCCTCTCTCCCCCCAGCCACAAAACAAACAAACAAAATATCTCTGGACTCCTCATCCTTCCTGTCCTCTGATACAGGAAAGTGCTGTGGAAGTGAAGAGAGGAAAAGGACAGATATGTCCTGCTCTTGACCTTGGTCTGAGCCTCATGCTGGTGATTCTTTTGTTTCATGACCAAGCCGAGGGCTTCCTGTGATGGGGCAGCTGTGCTGTGTGTTTCATGCCAGGATGTGCAAACTCTGATTTATTGATGGCCTCATAGGAATGTAAATAAATGAAACAGATTGGGAGGATGCCACAGCACAGTAGATGGGTGACCAGGGACATATCAGAAAGTACATGTGGTCTGAACAGAGCAACCACTAATAAGCCTCACCAATAACCCCTGTCCCAATAGTGTCTGCCTCAACATGTGTGCTGTGTAGTGAACAACATCCTACAAAAATATTCATATTAACAAATATTCTTATTAACAAACTCATTAAAAAATATTCACACCAAATTAAAAAAAAGTAAGACACTCTGGGTATTCCAACACTAAGTGGCACGAGTAAACCTATCAGCTGGTGGCCCGTGATGGCCTTTGAGCTCACAGTTTGGGACCTCTGATTTAGATTCCAGTCGATGGTGTACAAATGAAGACATCTTATTCCATCAGGGGGATGGAACCACTTTGCTCATTTTTAGTAAATAAAAGAGCTTGCTTTATAAAAACCCGTGGTTTAAATACCGTCCTTCTTTGATGTTAGTGTTGAAAGGTAACTTACATGGTTGTAGTTTTCCCAGCTCCATTGGGCCCTAGCAATGAAGTAATGTGCCCTTCATAGAAGTTCAGATTGAGGTTATCTACAGCGACTTTTGAGCCATACATCTTGGTGACCCCATGCAGGGCGACTCCAACAGGGAGGTCTTTTGGTTCAGGCTCAATGTTGGAGGGAAACATACATTCAGGACCTAGTGAGAAATAAAGGGAAGAGTTGTAAGTTCACGCATGTAGCAGACAGCTTCAGGTTCACTGAGATGAACTTCCAGACCAGGCACAGTTATGGAGGAAGGGATATTATTTATTGAAGCTTACAGATCCAGGGGAAGTTCCATAATGGCAGAAGAAGCTGGCCTGCCTTCACAGGGCCAAGCAGAGAGAGAAAAGCCACCAGGCACACAGCACACAGAGCAAAGCTACAGCCCAAAAGCCACAGCACACTTCAGGAACTCCTATTAGGCACACTTTGCATATCTTTACAATGGAATCTCAAACCCACCACCACACCTTAATATCCGCCCACTGACATTGCCTCTAGCAAGGTGGCTGCAGATGCAAACTATAAACTAATAAAACACTGAATATATTGGGGGCTATATATTCAAACTACCACAATGCATAAGGCAATGGGAGCTAGGGCTAGGATTTAATTAAAAATTGAAAGCTCACCTGGGCGTGGTGGTGCACGCCTTTAATCCCAACACTCGGGAGGCAGAGGTAGAAGGATTGCCATGAGTTCGAGGCCACCCTGAGACTACATAGTTAATTCCAGGTCAGCCTGGACCAGAGTAAGACCCTATCTCAAACCCCCCCAAAAAAAAAAATAAAATAAAATTGAAAGCTCTATAAACACAATTCTTTAAGTTAAAAAAGTTAAAAAAATTGATTTATCACAGTCTTCAGCTTCTTTCTTACTTTATTTATACCAGCCTGCTCTGTTGAAAAATGCAATTCTGAAGTTGGTATTGTAACTCCAGGTTTGCCTTTATTCAACAGATCTTAAATATTCAAAAGATAAGACGAAGCATTCATCTTCTGATTGGGACGATAATACCAGTTTATGGAATATATGTCTATAAACTGTGAGTTTATACGGACAAGGCTACCTCAGATCTGTGGCTTACAAAGTCCAGTTCATTTCCCTCTCATTACTTTTTGCAGGTACCACTTTCAAGCCACTTACATAGAACATCCTTACTTTACAGAGATGACAGCACTTACCTAATGTCAGGAAGACATGAGCTTTGTATTGTTTTTCTAGAATTCACTATGATTTATGCTAAATCACCCATATTTGTTCCTAGGGTACTCCTTATGACCAGGAGCAGATGGCTGGAGTTAGGGGTGCACAGTGTGGCCAAGGAACAAAATATTTCTCTGTGTGTCTAACCAGACCACAAAGGGATCTACAGTCTTGGCCTAATTAGCACCATATGCTAACCAACTGAACTAATGAGCCCAGAAAAAGCCACAATTCAATCTTCTTCACAAGGGCACAAACACATATGTGTAGACATACTCATCCATGACTAAAAGGATGGGAATTTTGCCATTTAGAAAAATGTAATTAAAATTACTAGTCATGTAAATGCTGCCGTTTCTCTTATAACAACACATGCCATTGACCTACTTGTCTTGCTGGCAGCTGGGTTGGTGTTCTGCATCATGATATTGGTAAACATAAGGCCGTTGTCTTTCTCGTGTTTCACCTCTGCACACCCGAATCGCTCCTTCCAGTAGGAAGGAAGGATTGGAAAATACCACGGGGCTGCCATACCATATGTCCCTGTAGTAATAAGATATTGGGAAGAGATATTATTAATTGATTTTTAACATTAAGCAACAGAAGCTCTATAGCAGAATACTATGTATGGTTCAGGAAATCACTTCATTGTTTTCATGTTATATAAAGTAGAAGGTTGGTCTCAGTTTCCAAAGTGAAGGGAAAAAATGATAACTTCTCTTTTTTTAAACAAAACAGAGGTAAAATTATGTGTTCTAAAATTTACCAATTTCAGTATACAGTTAGATGATTTTTAATATATTTGTGATGTTGGGCAAACATCACCACAATCCAGTAATAGAATCATTTGTTAATTCCATTGTTCCTTCATCTCCCAAAGGCTGATAATCCCTGCCTCTACCCCATGTCCCAGGCAAGTGCTGATAGACTTTCTGTCTCTATATGTTCGTCTTTTATAAACATTCTATAGAAATGAAACCATGCTGTTTTATTCATTTGTAACACCAAAATGCACACATATAAGTAAAAATCAATGGAAAAAAATGCCTACACATGCTAGAAAGGATAATGTCTTAAGACCCATGAGAGCCCTACTTGTCTCCTTCTAGAATCTAGTGAGCTCTCCATAGATTCAAGCGAGTTGGATTTTGCTTTATCATGTCTCACACTCCCACTTGCAAAGACGGGATGGACCTGAGACTACTCCAGAATCTTTAATTTCCATCTTCTAAGGAAATAAAAGAGAAAGAATACGGCCAAGTATTCTGTAAATTTTGATCAGTTTTGAAATGTTGGTGTTTGTATTTGAAGATTACATATGGCCAATCAACTCTTAGAACATGTAGATTAGCTGTCTTACAGTGACGACAACCATGAAAAGTCTCTGTCTGTGGGATGCATGCTCATACCTGGGAAAACGTTCCTGACATACCAAGCAATAAGGAAATAAATGAAGGCGTCAGCTAGGATGAAACAACACAGCCAGCCAAAAGAGGTGGTATCATCCTGGACCGGGGATTTGTACATATTTTCCCACTGAAGACCTGCAAATTGAAAACAAGAGTTTATTCTTCTGTGAAACAGATAACAGTTCTGAAATAAAAAACCCAGTTTTGAAGAAAATGAACCTACCAATGCCTTGTTCCTCATATCGTGCAATATATTGGCTTGCATAACTGAATGCTGTTGGGGACAGCAGGCTCTGGGAAGAAAATGAACAGCAATGATCTTTTAGCAGATTTCATTCATTTCACCTAGAGGGGTCTTAAAGTGCTTAATATGTTGGACATACAAAAAGAAGTGATGCTCATTGTCTAAATGTGTTTAAAAATACAGAGGTCCCTTACCTTCAAGCTACAACTATGAAAAAAGGGGAGAGAGAAATAGCAGAGAACAGAATATGTAAGTGGGGGTTTGACTTGGAAAATGCTTGTTAAAAATCCAAAATGTGAGGGCTAGGAAGATGGCTCAGCAGTTAAACGTGCTTGCTTCAAAGCATGCCAGCTCAATCTTGATTCCCCAATACCCTCATAAAGCCAGATGCACAAAGTGGCACAAGAATCTAGAGTGGCAAAAGGTCCTGGTATGCCATGAACTTGTTCCACTCTCTCTTTCTACAAATAAATAAATTATAAGAAGAAAAATACAAAATGTGTATTGGGGCCAGAAAATGTTTATAAATTTATTTTAAGTAACAGAAGTATTATGAATGAAAACAAAGTAAAATATTAATGGGTTGATTATTGATAATTCACACAAATTACAACTTTAAGTTTTGAGTAAACCCAAATGAGTCAAGTGCTGGATGAAATGGATTCAAAATCATGGCCCAGTTCCATAAACAGCAAGGCCACAGCAAGATGAGATTTGCTTCTGCTTCTAAACCTTAAAATCAGTCATCTTAATTCTTAATTTAGTGCTTTGAAAAAAAAAAGGGAGAAGAGGCTTCAAGTTTAGTTTGAGGGTATGCTGTCAATACATTTGTCTTTATTGCTCTAATACATGTCTACCCATGAACATTTGGCACATAGTTTAAATATCTAAATAGTTATGACTAGATGTTCTGGAAATTTTAAGGATTTAAACAGAAAAAAGTCAGAATTCTTAATGAGTTCCACAGCATGATAGGTTATACATACATATATAATTGATCTTTACTTATTTGCATGCATATGTGTGTGTGTGTGTGTGTGTGTGTGTGTGTGTACAATGACCATGCACAGCTAGAGAATTGAATCTGGGCCAGCAAGCTTTGCAAGGAAGTGTATTTAACTGCTGAGCCACCTCCTCAGCCCCCGTTAAGTTATATTTTAACTATTCATAAATTATTTTTAAACATTATCACTTGTGGTTCTGGAAGCTATGGGGGAAAGATGTTCTTCTCATTGCCTTCTACATGTAGTGTCCACAATGATGATGCTATACACAAACCTGACGCTCCTTAGGACAGTTAAGTTAGGCTTCTGTGACCATCACTGCAACTTTTAATTATATAAGTGAACTTTCAGTTTGTGAATCAAAGATAACATGGAGGAGGAGAGTCTCCATAGCACACACTGGGCATTCCAACAGCTCGCTTACCATGAATACTTTCATGACATAGCTCAACTCATCCTCAACTGTAACCAGAACAATAAATGGGAAAAAGGCAATGACGTAGATGAGGCTTCCAATCAGAGCTGCGATGTTGGTGTTGTTAAAGAAGACACTGATAAGATAGCTCATGGCGATAACTGAGAAGCTATAGTCCGAAAAGTACAGGAATAAAATGAACCCATTTGTTTTTGGAAGAATATTGCCAAACTTGAGTATAACGATGAGGATTGCGATGGTAACCAGTAAAAATCCAACACTCTCTATTAGCCAGGCAAAGAAGTGGCTACAGGAGTTCACTCCCATCATCTTCATGTACTGCAAGAAGGAGAAAGGATTAGATGCCTCTCAAGCTGATCCACTTTTATCATAATTCTCCTTAAATCATGATAACTTATTCAAAATTCTTCATATACATGCAACCATACATTCTAATCATTCATGTAAGCCCATGTTTGCCCATGCTTACTCTGTTAATTATGTCTTTTTATACCAGCCCATCTAAGGTTGTAAGCTCCCAGTGTTGTGTCTCAGTGGAATGAATGATGCCGATAATGAAGACCTTTTAAAAGTTTTTTTTTTTTAATGCATTTCTAGAGCTGGGAATATAGCTCAGTGGTAGAGAATTGGCCTAGCATGTAGAGGACCCGAGTTCCCTCTGTAGCAGCACACACACACACACACACACACACACACACACTACTGTTTAAAAACTGATATCTAGCTGACATCTATAGATTAAACTAATGTAGATTAGAACATTAGAATATTAAATTGATGCTGTCCCACACACAATTTTATAGAATAAACTTGAGTATTTGCACAGGCATGAACATTTTAAGCTGGCAAATATAACATGTGCTCATTGTAGGCAGAGAAATAATAAATATCCATACAGTTAAAAAAGTACTTCTTAATTATTAATAAGCATATGCGTGTGCATGTAAGTGTGAATTGAGGGCAGGGTGGTGTGCATCAGGACCTCTTCTGCCATGAACAAGCAAGATGCTTACACCACTTTTGGTGTCTGACTTGCTTGGATGGATTGGGAATTAAACCCTGGCCAGTAGAACTGCCTTTGAGTGATGAGCCATTTTCCATAAATTGTTTTACTAAACATTTAGGCAAATATTGCTCATATTTCATGAAAGAAATAGAAATTCCTAAGAATTTGCAATATAAAAATTTGAAGAGAGACTGTGTCCCTTTACTATGACTTCACCACCTTTAACACTCATGGAGACTCTGTCAGCCTGACCATCTTGTTTTACAAGCAGGTCATGATGCAAGGATCGTGAATCCAAGAATCTGAGATACAGTTTGTCTATTTGCCAGTTGAGATTCCAGGGAGATATCCTCAAAGAGAAGACATCCCAGCAAGGTCTGTTTGTGTGTTAATGGAAAAGACTGTAAACTTCCCTGAACCTTGGTTGTCTTAAATTTGGGACACATGCAATTTTGGAGGAACCTGGATATCTTGGTTTCTAGTTTTAATAACTCATGATTAAAATTAAGCTTTTGAGTCTAATATGCCATTTGTAGTCCTGATTTATATATTTATACTTTTTGTGTGTATGTGTGCATATGCATCTTCATATGTGTGTCAGTGATTATGTATGTGCAGGGGCTGTACATTGTGCACACATGTGAAGGTGGACACAGAGAGTCTTCCTCAGTGGAGCACTACCTTTGTGTTTGGACTGGGTTCTCATGGAACCCAGAACTCTTTTTGACTAGACTAGCTAGGCAGTAAGCTGTAAGAATCCCCCTGGGTCTACCTCTCCAGTGCTGGTGTTACAAATTCACACCACCATGTCCAGCATTCTGGGTTGTGAACTCAGGCCTTCATGTTTACCCACCAAGCCAATTGCCCAGCCCTAATATTCCAGTTTTGAAAAGGACACAAGAAATGTTCCACAAACAGCTACAGCTTTATAGACCAGTTTTTTTCTTTCTTTCTTTTTCAAGGTAGGATCTCACTCTGGCCCAGGCTGACCTGGAACACTATGGAGTCTTAGGGTAGCCTCGAACTCACGGCAAGCCTCCTCCCAAGTGCTGGGATTAAAGGCATGTGCCACCATGCTAGGCTAAGTATTTTTTGCAGCATAAGTAGTTTCCAATGCTCCCTCCTTAAATTTGTCCAGGAAAACAAAACAATACTCACTGGGGGTATTTTGCTCTAAGAGTGAATATAGAAGATTTCACTTTTTGGTGGGTTTTTTTTTTTTTTTTTTTTTTTTTGCAACTTGCCACACTTGAAAACTCTGCTGCTCTTGTTACCATGGAGACAGCTACCTGCCTGCCAACAATGTAAGCTGTGGGCCTAAAGCTAATCACCACGGAGGAAAAGTCTCACCTTCTACTCTCCCCCCTGCTTTTCACCTTCTCAGCTCTGTCCCCTCCGAGCAAAAAAAGAGCAACGGGCTGGAGAGATGGCTTAGCAGTTAAGGCATTTGCCTATAAAGCCAAAGGATCCAGGGTCGATTCCCCAGGACCCATGTAAGCCAGATGCACAAGGGGCACATGCATCTGGAGTTCGTTTGCAGGGGCTAGAGGCTCTGGTGTGCCCATTCTCTCTGTCTCTCTTCTCTCTCTCTCTCTCTCTCTCTCTCTCTCTCTCTCCTTGCAAATAAATAAATAAAAATAAAATATTAAAAAAGAGCAAAGATTCCCTATGGAAAATTTCCTCTAATTGCTAGATTTACTATTGTTGCAAACAAAATTACATTTTGATTTTAAAAAGGAGAACTTTACAAATCATATTCCAGGATCAGGCACATTCAGGGTGGTATAGGCATAATGTTAGATATTACTCCAGAAATGCTTTCCAACTGTCCCCCACCTAGTGTGAGCCAATTGTTGTGTCACTTTCAAAAGCTGAACTCCAGAGCTCTAATCGATTTCAATATGATAATGATATGTTATCCTTTGTTATTTGTCCTTGGTGTTATTTTATATTTTGGGGTTTTGACTGAGTGTATAGATACTAATGATTATAACTAACTCTAGCAGATATGGAACCTACATTAATTACTAAGCCACTTAATTTTATGTGGCTTATTAAAAAAGAAAAGCCTTTCCCCCTACCATGTATAATAGTAAGAGACAATGTCAGCATACTTAACAATGTGAATATCAACGGTCTAAGAGCTCGCCAGGCATGGTAGCACATGCCTTTAATCCCAACACTCGGGAGGTTGAGGGAGGAAGATCTCCTCCTTGAGTTCGAGGCCAGCCTGAGACTACAGAGTGAGGTACAGTTCGGCCTGGGCTAGAGTGAGATCCTATATCGGAAAAAAATATATATCTAAGAGCTATAGAGGTCATGAATAAAGATTTTGTCATAAGTACAAACAAATTGTTCCTCCCTAATGATTAATAACTCCAGGATAAGACCTATACATATCACAGACTTGCTAAAAGATAATTTTTTCAGGCTTGAAGACTAAAACTAGATGCTTATCACAGTATTTTTGAAAGCTTTGAAAATCAAGGTAGACCTTTTCCTAAGGGCTGATAAAATTGAAGTCTAGGGCTGGAGAGATGGGTCAGTGGCCAAGAGCACTTTCTGTGTAAGCATGAGAGCCTGAGGAGGCCTGAGAGATTGCTTGAGTTTGATCCTTAAGACCCACATTAACAGCTCAGTGTGACCATGTATGTCTGTAACCCCAGCCCCATGGGGGAGCCAAGACCTGAGATTCATGGGGAAAAAAAAAAAAGCAAAATAAACAGCAAGCTCTGGAATCAATAAGAGGCCCTGGCTCAAATGTGAACAGGCTGAAGAGCAATGGAACAGGACACCATACAGCATCAAACACACACACACACACACACACACAAACACACACACATACACACCTCATTTCACATATATATAGCAAAAATTATTAAAATATTCAAGACTGGTCATTTTGCTTTTTATCCAAACAGGCTGAGTTGGGTGCTTCCACAAGTGTTTAGTATTGCACACTCTCACATGAAACGTCAGTATTAAAGTTTAGAACTTTGTGTGAGAGCAGCTGCTCTTCCTCAAGGAAAAGAACAGTGGGATCACGTAAGTCATGCACAAATCATCCCGAGTTATTGCCAACTTTGTGATAACTAACAAAGCAAACTTGCTGGGGGAAGAAGGCTCACAGAACGGCTGGCTCTGCTGTCCTGGATGCCGTGGGTTCCTCCTCAGAGTGACAGATGTCACATGCAGCTTTGTCATCAAAGACTCACTTGTCCCAAACCTCCTAACATGCCAGAGAGTTCATCAATATTGGATAAGCAGTGGTGCCAGGAAAATCCTCAGTGCACAATGGTCAGAGCCAGCCCCAATTCACCGAGGAGAGACATAGAAAGAGATTCCCTAAGATTTTGGATGACTATGTTGCCACATTCATGAGAGGCGTCTGCACAGAGGTAGATGTTAAAAACATAGAAAAAGAAGTCATCAATATTCATATATTCGCTTGACTGCAATGTTGACATCCAAGTCAACATGAAAGTCAAGACTAATTCATTAGGAAGAATGGTATTTGCTAGTTTAATTTTTAAAGTACTCTTAAGATAGATTATTTTTGTACAATGTAAAGGATTTATGTTGTGATCATTATTAGGAAAATTCAAAATTCCATGTGGAGTGGATAGTGTCCGTCATGAAAGCAGAGTGACTAAGGGTCTGGTGAGGTGGCTCCATGGGTAAATGCACTTGCTGTCAAGCATGAGGACTGGAGTTCATATCCCCAGAGCACAAAAAAATCCAATGCCATAGTGAACACCTGAATTCCTAGCTGTCCTATGGAAAGATGAGCCGTGGAGACAAGAGAATACCAGAAGCTTGCAGACCAGCTATCCTTATGTATGCAAGAGTGAACTACAACAAAAAAGAGACCCTGTCTCAAATATGGTGACAATGAGACCAGCACCCATACTGTTCTTTGACCCCCACACTTGCATGTGTTACACATGTACACACACACACACACATACACACACACACAGAGAGAGAGAGAGAGGGGGGGGGAATTTTTAAAGTGTTTAATGTGAAGCCCCAGGTGGCCAAAATTTCTTATTAAATTCTTTATAACAGCCCACATATATCATTGGTTACCTGCCTTAACTGAGAAAAACTTAAAATTTCAGTCTCCAGCTACATATAAGGACTGAAAGTCCTAAGAACAAGCTTTCAAATAGATGAAGTTAGCCCACAACACACAAAAATAATTTAAAAGTACTCTTCTCTTTGTGCCATAAAATCAGCATTTTATAGCTATTACATTTTAATTGTTGAAAACAAGCAATGTAGAACAAAAAACAACTAAGGGGCATTTAAATATAATTTTTTAAACTCCAGGCTTAATTTCAAAAATAGTCACATTGGGTATTAATATTTGTGCTATTTTCAAAGGTAAAAGAATTCATGAGGCACACCATAGCAAGGTCAAAGATTAATAGCTTCATTGAGATAGCAACTAAATGGGTTTTCTTGCCCAGATTTTAGAATAATTACAGAAAGCAAGAAGTAAAATATTGATTTTCTTTACCTTTTGGTTTAATTTGAATGAGAAGAGACACAGGGAATGGGCAGTTTTGTACATTAACTGAATATAAAATAATTATATGAAAAAAGTGATTCCAGGGACTAAAAAGATGGCTTCAGGCTTAAAAGTGGCTGCTGTACAAGCCTCATGACTGGAGTTTAGATCCCCACATGCATCCACTGTACCTGTGTAAACCCAATGTCCCAAGATCAGAAGAATCCCAGAACTCACAGCTCAGCTAGTGTGGTGTCTGCAGCAGTGGCAAACACCAAGAGAAACCTTGCCTCAAACAAGGTGGAAGGTGAGGACCCTCACGCCGAGGCTGTCTTCTGACCACATGCATGCTGTGCTACGTGCACACCCATTTATACATCAGATAAATACACACACACATACACACACACACAGTGATTTCAAGGGTCTGGTAGTCTAGGAGATACTCATCATCATTCTCAGAAGCTCTTAAAAGATTATGGTATTACAAGAATGTAGCTACAGTATGGAATAGGATTGGTTAGAGGTCCAGATACTCAGGTTCAAGTCCCTGATAAGTAACAAGGTCCATAATAGTCTTCGGAAGGCCACCTTTCTCTTCCTGGACTCAGCCTTCTGATCCTTGAAAAGGATGGAAATGTAAGCAGTACACAGAGGCTGAGCTGGAGGCTCTGGGAAAATGATATTCATGCCAGACGCACGTCTTCCACCAATACATACCCAGGTATGTCATATTCCTTTGAGTTTAGGACAGCATTGATATTAAGATGTATATGTCAGTAAGAAAGAAACGTCATTGACAAATAAATCATCATCCTATCAAATTCATCCTAATCTGAGGGGCTTTAAAAAGAGAAAAAAAAAGACCCTAACATGTTAAAATTGAGAGACTAGAGATAATAAGGGTAATGGAGTACCTTCTCTGTCGGGACGCATCTGCATTCTGCACATGTGGTGCTAAGCAGAGTGTAGTCCACATAGAGACTCAGGGTTTAGGGACTGGGCAGAGGGGAACATGGCTGCCAGAACAAGTCTCAAAGCCCCAGTCTCTAGAGTTCATTGGTTTGTGTTTTTTTCCCATTAGGTGACTTTGACTCAAGGTCACATGTTTCAGATTTGAAAGTGGATGCCTACTAAATGAAAGCTCCAAGCCTACCACACAGAACCAGCTCACTGCTGAAAATAAGTCTCTCATATATTCAGTTGAGAAATAACTATATCATCCCTTCATATTTTTGTGAATGATGCATTCAAAGAGCATTATTTCCTTTTTAAATTAAAGGCTGTGTTATCTTTATTTTAGTTTTATGTTTTTAGTTGACATACAGAGAGACTAAAATAGTTTTTTGAAGATGCCAGAGCATTGTATTAGAACACAAAATATTGTGAAATTATTACTCACATATACACACATGTATATATAGACACACATGCATACTTATGCTTACTGTTTCTATTTTAAATAATATGTTTAAGGTGGATTTCTACTGTCAAATGAAAAATAGTTCAGTTTTCACAGCTGGGCATGGTGGTATGTGCCTTTAATCCCAGCACTTGGGAAGCACCAGTAGTAGGATTTCTGTGAGTTCATGGCCATCCCAAGACTACATATTGAATTCCAGGTTAGTCTGGGCTAGAGTGAGATCTTGACTTAAAAAATCAAAAAGAAAGAGAGAGAGGAAGGAAGGAAGGGAGGGAGGGAGGGAGGGAGGGAGGGAAGAAGGAAGGAAGGAAGGAAGGAAGGAAGGAAGGAAGGAAGGAAGGAAGGAAGGAAGGAAGGAAGGAAGGAAGAAAGGAAGGAAGGGAAATAGCTCAGTTTCTATCACAGTTTTCTACTTCAAAGTTTCCCTTAAATCTGTAAAGCTTTCCTTCTAAGGACCCAAAGGAGCCCAAAGGATGGATATAAGATAGCAGCCTGCAACCAAATTCAGGTCCAAAGAGTGAATTCAAGTTTCCAAACAGCAATTAGGAAACTAGTACACATGGTTGTGAATACAGCAGGGCTCAAATCACCCAAGTCATTTAACCAATTGTAACTGAAATACAAAAATGCAGCTGTGGAGTTCAACTGGCATTCAAATAGGAAAGAAAGGTAAGACATATGGGTTCAACCACAGTAACAGCCTTTGTAAGCCTCACCCTGGACCAACAGAAATATGAAGTAGTGCTTTGTGTCTTGCAAGGAGAAATAATCAATTACCTTGAAGCCTTGGCAAGGTATATCAGAAAGTGCAAGTGACAAACAGGCCACTAAATTCATTATTTCAGATTTTCAGCCAGATCTTGTACTAATTATAGTGCCCCAGTTTTTGAAATGTTTCCATTTTCTTTCCCTCTACCACAAGTGAGTAGAAGGAAGGACTCATTACATCATGGGCAGATAAAATAATTTCTATTTAAATGCAATCTAACTACTCCAAAATGCCTTATCATAAGTTCTAAAGTCCTGTCTTCCATCATTATTGAATCATAATCCAATCAGTAGAACAACCTCACCTCCACAAACTAGGAATGATTAGGAAATGGAGAAGAGGATCTGTCTCTATCTATGTTGATATCTGTGTCTACAATGAATTTTAGTTACTATGTTGACAGTCTTTCTGGCTTAATAACATTAGCGTTACTATCTAAATTTTCCTATATCCTACAGGTAATTTATTGGGCAAAAAATTACTGTGAGGATCATAATTATACCCATATTCTATTCATAATCATTCAGATTTTGTCTTTTCTAAAGTACTAAGTGCCACTTTTTGTGAAAACAATAAAACCGTCTTGGTGATTTGTAGAATGTTTGTCTTCTGAGCTACTTCACAAGGCATGGGTTATGCTTTCTGAGTTTGCAGAGGCAGGATGAAAGCCATGGTAATTAAGTGTACTATGAATAGGACTTATTCATAATAAGAAAAATATCTTCAACATACCTCATGAAGTCGGAGGTCTTTCTCATAAACAAGCTTTTTCACAAAAGCTGCTATAAAGACAACCCAGGCAACCATGAGCACAATTGGAAGAGAGTAGGAGACACTGGTTAGAAAGCTGCCGAACAGAAACAAAAGAATCCAGTGAGCAGAATGAATGCCACCCAGCAGGTTGTAATGGGTAAATAGCACCTTCCCCTTTATAATGAAGTTACAGTCTCATTAGGAAATTTTACTATTGCTCTATGATTTATGAAGTGGGGTGCTGACGTAGCCATGAGCATGTCATTTTCTGTCCATAATGGTACTGGAGTGAAAGTATAGCTTTGGATAGTTAAAACAAATGGCCATATTGTTTAAATTATGCTTGGCTATGTCCCGGCTGGGAAAGTATATATTAATATATAGATATAATTACCAGATCAAAACTCATCTATCTAAGCTAAATTCTGATTTAAGAGATAGATTTAAAGTTAAGTGATGGTTAGTTTACTTATCTAAACATTGTCGCTTCCAAAATGACCTTATTTATCTACTCTATAGAAGTTACACAGTTATTAACAAACTGAATTTTTTCAAAATGAAATTATATGAGATACAAAGCATTTGACTTAAAATGCTAAGAACTTGAATCCCTCAATTAACTCCAAAAGGAGGTTACATAAGTGGTGAAGAAATGTCTTTTTTCCCTCTTTTTTTTTTTGTCTCATTTGATGTGCTAAACTAGGGGGACCTTGGAAGACGTCATCAATTCCCAAATGGGTTCCTGAGTGGCCAGCCTGCAGTGAATGAATGTTCAAACTCAATTGTTCTCAAAGCTGCCCGTGAATCAGAAACACCAAAAAATCTTATTAAAAAGCAGATTCCTGGGCACCACCCATAAGCTACAGATTGCTTGTATATGGGATAGGGACAGCAACTTGGTTGTTTGAACAAAGTCCCAGATGCTGAGGCTGCTCGTGGTTGAGGGAGTTGAGCTTCTGACAGACATGGCCCTGTCAGACAAAAAGGCAACTGGCAAGCGCAGCTGTTCTCAATGGAACTCTACATTGGTCTGCTTTGCACCTGTGACTGTTCCAAAGTCTTCAAGCCATTCCCTTTTGATCATCACAGCTAACGAATGACCTCCAAGATCCCTGAGAAAAATAACTCCTAATGGGACATGATGTCACTATGATTCCTTGTTACTTGGGCATGCAGAAATGTATCAGTAGCACAGAGACAGACGCTTCCTAGTGAGTGAGCCATGGGAGCTGGGGCAATGTCCTTTGTTTCCTGAGGAACTGGCCTGGGTCAGCAATGATATCACATCTCGTGAATACATTTCATCTTGAACTAGGTCCAGCTTTCATGCAGTTCTGGCTCCAGACATAGCCAAGGCCCTCACTGACTAATCAAAAGTCTCCTGTAACATTTCTTCCAAGTGATTGTGTATTTTAAACTTGGTCTACTATTGAAAAATGTTGGTCTTGTCATGAGAGGGCCTGGTGTCGAATCAGCTACAGTTTTTTAGTCAAGTTACTCATACTTTCTGGAATTCAGTTTCATCTGGAAAGTACAGACAATAGTATTTGCTCTCCTTGAACTCATGAGATTTGCTGGGCAGAGTAATTAATGCAATAAATGGGAAAGTGTTGTCTATGGAACAAAGAGTAAATTTATGTGCAAGGCCTTTGGGACGTATGAGGAGTACAGGGTACTGCTTCTTTTATTCTTCATGAAACATGCAGGTATGTGCCACCACAGTAGGTTGTAAGCATCTGATAAAAGTGTGGTGCACATGTTCCCTTTTGTTTAATTTGTTTGAAGGGATGAGAAGTGAGTTCTCACAAAAAAAAGTTCATCATGGGCTGGAGAGATGGCTTAGCGGTTAAGGCGCCTGCCTCCTAAGCCTAAGAATGCTGGTTCCAATCTCCAGGTCCCACGTTTAGCCAGATACAAAGTGACGCAAGGGTGCAATGCCATACTTGACCACAAGGGGGCGCACGCATCTGGATGTCATTCGCAGCAGCTGAGAGGCTGCTGGCACACCCATCTCTATCTGTCTTCCTCTCCCTCTCTCTCTGTCTCTCTCAAAAAAAAAAAAAGTTCATCATTAATAAGACCAGCAAGAGTGCAAACTTACTTGTCCTTCATGAAGCAGGGATAAGGAACAGCTTGAACCTGAACAGCAATTTCCTGGGAGTTCCTTCCTGTTTGCAATTCAATGATTGCTCTTTCAATGCTATCCTGTAAGTAAATGAAAGCCCTGCTGTAGATCTGGTTATGTGATGGAGAATTGTGGGGTCCTGGAGCCCAAATCTTGGTTCTTAGGCTTTTGGTAGTCTGGGCAGTCTTCAGACTCATACGGATGGTATACTTTACAACAGGAGGAAGAAAGACATTTTCAGAGTTGTAGCCTCGGTGCTGGCTTCTGTTAGACGGAAGCTTAAAAATTACACCTAAAAATAAAACAGCAACAACAGCAGAAAGGTTACTTTATGGGAGACATTACTCATTGTTCAGAGGGGACAAGAAGGGGGCAGCCAGTCATTTGAGTTAGTAATGCAACAGCAGATGCAAGCTCCCGATTTACAGAAAAGATGGCTAAAAAGAGGCGTCAGTCTCACAGATCAAAACTGTAGTTATAATCACAACCTAAATAGCTAAATTAAATAGAACAATTTAAGCCACTTATTAAAATTACAAAAAGATACCACCCTGCTTTTAAAGGACTGATTATGAAGGTGGACTCAACTTCACCTTTTAGCTACTAATACTTGTCATTCTTAATTTTAACTGTGCCCTTGAGATGAGATATGTGCAGAAAATTCCTCATGCCTAGGTGATACAGCTGGTTTCCTACATGAAAGGTTCTCATTTGTATGGACATCAGAAAAGGTAATGATCTCTGGACTACTTTTCTGAGTTCTGAATGAAAAGAGGCAAGGAAAGAATCTGGCCACTTTTAGCACAAAAGAGAAGCTTGAATCCTAACAGAACAGCACTTACTTCCAAAGAGCTCATTGCTTTTGTAAAGCCTTTCAGCCTCAGTCTCCATTTCATCTACGGTGTCTGCTGCCTGTATACGGTCGTATAATACACAAGAGGAAATGTTCACCGTCAGGGAAGACAGTGTGTTAAGGTGGTCAATGATGTCAATGTTGTTCTCCAGTTTCAGCCTGAGAATGTCTAAAGAAGCGAGGTGAAAGAGAAAAATATATTATCATCTTTATTGTAATAACAGACAAAATACTGATTTGGGGAGAATAGTAAACACTAAACAAGGTTATAAATAACAAGATGCTGTAGAAAATACTTGAAGTTTCAAGGATTCTATAGGTAGAAAAATGTGTCCAATTCTGCAGCCTTTGTGGCAAATGTTAAGCTAGTTACAAATACAGTTGAACTTCAGGGAGAATACAAAATAATTCAAACCTATATTCTGCTATAATTCAAATAATGAAGAACAAATAACAATTAAGCATATATTAAATAAGAAAATATAACTAGATATAGCATTCTTAAATAAGTTAAAAAATGCCTCTGCTAGACAAGGAATGAGAACATACAAGTTGAAACAAAGGAAGGTCTATGCATAGTACAAAGAAGAAATAAGTTATTCCATCCTCCCCACAAAGCTGTGCTACGGAAACATTTCAAACTTGAAGATCTATCCTCCATAGCTGGGACTCTAATGTTGACGGAGAATTCTTATGTGTTCTGGAATTATAGCTCAGTTTTACAGTACTTGCCTAGCATGCACAGCCCTTGTATTTGACTCTTAATACCATAGTAATAAATCAATACAATCATGTAACTCATCTCTATCCATGACATCTGTATTAATCTAAACAAAATGATCAAGATTTAATTTCGGGTAATTACTCTGAAAGAAAGAAAGAGGGTTTAATTGTTCATCAATTTCATGATCCTTTGTGAGAAAATCAACAGGATCAAAGGGCAAATATGAAATTGCTATTTAACAAATCATTCAACCAATTAAAATTTTACTAACTTGATTATCATGAACACTGAGAAAGCTGAGAGTATTATAAATCCTCTCAGAATCAAACATATTGTTAACATTATCCAAAATAACCGTTTCTCACAGAGGGCAACTTCTTAAGTATATTTCTCATTATAATTTAAAATGAAGTATTTTACTTGATAAAGGCTGGTAGGAGAGGGAACAGTGGCCTCCAGTGACCATGGGAAGGACACTAAAGGGTTCTTTAGAGATGCTGCTAGAAAGAACCAAAGAAATGCTTTACAGGTAGGGGTCAGCAGTACCACTCAAGTTCAAATTCTGTCCTTATATGTGGAGTATTATATGTAATTATAATGCAAGTCTCATTGTTGTTTTCTTTCCTTCCTTCCTTCCTTCCTTCCTTCCTTCCTTCCTTCCTTCCTTCCTTCCTCCTCCCTCCCTCCTCCTTCCTTCCTCTAGTTCTTTCTTTCCTTCTCCCTTGTTGTCTTTCTTCCAGGGCCTCAAGCATGAAATATTCACTAGTATAATTGTTGTAAACTAAATTTATGTTCTAAGCCTCATGTCCTATTTTAAAAGTTAGGAAGGACAAATTGTATATAAGCACTTCATATTTGATCCCTGATATTTTTATCAAGTAGTCAATTACCCAAAAGATACTTTTAGAAAAGAAATCTCCTTAATCTTTCTTTACCCAAATTGGATCAACTAACATAGAATGCATACAATTATATGCCATGCAGCTATGTACAAACATAGACATAATTCCTCTCCCCTGGCTTACTACCTAAGTCATTTATGTCCCAGAGATGCCAGGAATAAGGAGGAGTATTTGCTCTGCTGCTGCAAAATTCTGATGCTCTCAATCCTTCTTCATCCCTGTGGTTGCATAGCAACAGTAAATCAGACACAGCCTCAATTAGATGTCTTGCATCCTTCAGGTTGAAGGTGGGAATGTAGCAGAGGGAAATCTTAAGTTCAGACAGCTTCCTTTGAGCCTCCAGTGTGCTCCTTTTAAATGACCATGAGAGGAAGACCTACCCTTGAATACTGATTTAGGTTTATTTTCTCTTCACTCTCCAACATTTGCCTGTCTTTTGTGCTTGCTAACCCTAACCTATTCCAATTCCATTCTGAGTTAGTCAAGTCACACGGAGGCCAATGGCGATCAAAATGTTAAATGTCACTAAAAATAAATCATTTCATCCTCCTGTGTATGTATGGACTTCTCATCAAGTCCTTGAGAAAAAAGCAACTACAAAAAATGTTATGTCTACCTGCCTACTTATGGTTGAGGTGATGGCTGCATTTACAGTTGAGTATATTGCTGTATGATTATTGAAAGTAACTGTGACTTGGGAGTGTTCAAATAATTATCACTACTTCTGCACTTCTAATTAACACAGAAGGTATATACATATATTCAAGATTTTGCTTTTTTGTTTTTGTTTGTTTGTTTTGTTTGTTTTTTCGAGGTAAGATCTTACTCTAGCTCAAGCTAACCTGGATTTCACTATATAGTTTCAGGGTGGCCTCAGACTCCTACCTCTGCCTCCCAAGTGCTGGGATTAAAGGCATGTGCCACTACGCCCGGCTCAGGTTTTGCTCTTCTTGAGAGAAACTATATACAGAAGGGAAAGAAATTCTCATACAGGGCAGTGTTTCCTGCCTGCCTGCTGTGAGAGTTCCATGCAGCCATACTCACCCAGGTCATCTATCTGTTTGAGGAGCTCAACAGCATCGAGTCCCACAGAGAATTTCACAAAAACTTGCACAAAGGGGTTTCTTAGAGTATTCTAAAAATTAATAACAGACATCGGTTTCAGTGCAAGAAGGAAACACATTTAATCATTGTCATTCAGAATGCAACCACAGTGCAGTGAAGTAACAATGATGGCATTATGCAAGCACCACCTTGCAAATACTTCCATACAAATCTTTAAAAAAAAAAAAACTCATGTGAGCTGGATGACAGACAACAACATGAAAGGCTAGGCTTTTGACTGTAACGCAAATTGGTCAGATTTCTCAAAAGTGCCCCAGAGGACTATCATTCTCAACATCAGGAAATTATAATCCATTTAACAGAGTTTTCCTCATTGCTATTATATCATTTCTGTTAAAGTATATACTGTAAATAATGTGGTGCATGGTTGAATTGCATGCTCCTGAGGCAAATAAAAGTAAATGTTGATAATCACAATGACTACACAGAATTTTACCTAACAGTTAATTTGCATTCTAGTCATTCCAGTGGTGAGTGTTTTAGCTAGCATCCTGCCTGGCCGCCTCTTGATTAGCTTTCTATAAAATATGGGTAACTTACCAGAAAAGTCAATGGATACTATTATAATACTGTTCTGTGCTGTGAAAAGTATAACTATATGAACATAGAAAATAAATTAATATAGACTTTAATTTCTATAACCCGGAAAATGCTAAAAATTAAAATGTAATAATAATTGCTTTAAAATATGAGGGACATTATTGCTATTTTTCAAATGAGGAGCTATAACTCTTATCACTGTAGTAGTTGTTAGTTCTTTGTATTATGCGCTAGACATTGTCATACAGCTTCTAACTTGAGTTCTTACTTGTTTTCCTTATTTTTTAAAATATATTTCTCTGGACCAGAGAAAGGGGGAAAGAATGGGCATGCCAGGGTCTCTAGCCACTGAAACTCCAGATGCATCAGCTACTTTGTGCATCTGGCTTTATGTGGGTACTGGAGAATCAAAGCCAGGTTGTTAGGCTTTGCAGGCAAGTGCCTTAACTACTGAGCCATTTCTCCAGCCAAATTTTTCCATTTTTTAAAATGTTCTTTATTTATATATTTTCAAGAGACAGAGAGAGTGAGTGAATGAGTGAGTGAGTATGGGCGTGCCAGAGCCTCTTGCAGCTGCAAACAAACTCTAGACACATACAACACTGTGCATCTAGCTTTAAGTGGGTACTGGGGAATTGAACCATGGCTGGCAGGCCTTGCAAGCAAGTGTGATAAGTGCTGACCCTATCCACAGCCCTCTCATTGTTCAACCACATTATCACTCTTTTGTGTGGAGATTTCTAGTAATTAAACCCAGGGTCTCATGGCTCAACAAGCATTGTACTCCTGTGCCAGGTCTGGTGATGGGACTCGGTCTTTCCTCAGTAATCGAGAGTATCGATTCTTTTTTTTTCCCTAGGGCAGAATAAAAATACTCCCATGAGAGAGATGAGGATCCCTATAAAATGGTCACAGAGATTCCAGTTAATTACTGCACTTTGGAGCTCTATGTCCTTTGTTAATTTAGTGTTTGTGCTAACAAAAATTTCTCTAACATAATAAAAATTTAGGTTTTTTTTCTTTCTTTACAGACAGAAAGTTTTAGAAAAAAGGAGTGGCTTTCCATTTAGGACAATACATTTGGCAATAAAGTCCTATTCACAAAGATTTTTATCTACGTTGTGGTTAAACTTACAATAAAGGAAGATGTCTGACAAAAAAGTTTACTTCATTTTATATTTATATGATATATTAAATACCTATTTTGGAATTGATCTTGTCATTTATTTTCAAATTCATTTGTAAGTGTAACTATGCTCTAGCTGTTAGTCAAAACAAACACTAAGGAAAGGAGGCTTGGAGCATAATTTTTCCTGAAAAACTTGTATGATACAAATCGTTCATCCACGTTTCATTCCCCAAGCAGGATCCTAAAGAAGAGCCCTGGTTTTTGCAAATCCCTTCCACTTCCACAGGGCCATGCAAGCCATTCCTTCTAGGATCTCCTAGGTTTCCATCATTCTTGACAATTTTCTTTTCTCCCATTGATAGCTGGGTGGGCTCTGAGGCTTGGTCTCTAGTTGTCAATAACTCTGCTGTGATGGGATATTTCCCTACATTATTTCCAGTATCTTCAGAAAAGCCTGAATCCTTTTACAAGAAGTGTAAACTATACTTTTCAAACCAATACGCACTGTGTTTGAGTTGAGATGCCAAATCTTCAAGTCTACCACAGTGAGCATCAGAAGTATGTGAAAGGAGATTACATTTTGAAAGAGTCAATTTATTAGAACATTTTTTTCAGGTAACATCTTTTGCTTCTTTATATGGACTTGAATTTAAGACACTTACCTAGCAATTTTAATTTTAATGACAACGGCTTATACACACAATGTTAAAATGAATTTGGAGTGTGGTAACATATGTAATATGTTTCAAATAAAAATTCACCAGATTTACAGAAAAGTATAATGTTAGGAATTCTAATTCACTTAAGATAGCAAAGCATAATTTAAAGGGGCACAATAAATAACTTAAGCATAGTTTATAGTATTTTATTTTTTGAAAAACTGATATACAATGCAAGTCACAGACCAATTTGTAAGATATCTTATCTCTGAATTACAGAGAGAAGGGAAGAGCAGGAGGGGAGAGTGGTTATGAATGTGAATGACGAATTAGTTGTCCTGCCTCAGAACTCCATCTCTGGAGCAGAGGTTATCATAATCTGTTGAATATGGATGCCAACTTACTACCCTCGCATAAAAGGTGATTAAAATCTCAAAGAATTATAATTCCTACCAAGATGAATGACCGAATGATCTCATACCTGGAGCATGGGGATTGTCTGGTTCAGTAGATGAAAGGAATTCATGAAAATTGGTGATTTATCTATCCATTCTTGAGATTTTTCTCTTAATTCTGCCAGCTGCCGCAGAGTTACATTAGACTTAATACAGAAACAAACAAACAAAAAAAGATGTGGCCCATTAGTATTTTTCACATATTTTAAAATGATAAGCTTATTTTATAATCTAATTAAAATAAACAGTACTAAAGGTAGACTTAGTAAAAAAAAAATGCCGTCAGAAATTTCCCATGTAGTCAAGGCTTTTAGACTTTTAAATTAAATTAAATTAAATTAAATTAAATTAAATTAAATTAATTCATTTGAGAGAGTAGGACAGACAGAGAAAGAGAGAGAGAGAGAATAAATGGGCACTCCAAGGCCTCCTAGCCACTGTGAACAAATTCCAGATGCATGTGCCCCCTTGTGCATCTGGCTTATGTGGGTACTGCGGAATCAAAAATGGGTCCTTAGGCTTTGTAGGCAAGTACCTTAACTGTTAAGCCATCTCTCCAGCCCTATAGCCAAGGTTTTAAATAAAGGCTTTTATGAGGGTTAAAATCATTTTTAAAAATTCTGGAAAGAAATTCTGGAAAAATTAGGACTTGCTTCATATCTACAGTAAATTTAAAATCAAAATCCAAGCCTATCTTCTGGATTTCTCATACGTTTTCATTTTTACCAATGATCCATGTCACTTTATTACTAACAAACATAAAGTTCTAGGATATAGGAAGGAGATTCTTCTGTCTTGATGAAATTATTTATACTTTAGAAATATTTATTTATTTGCAATGAGAGGGAGAGGGAAAAGGAGAGGGAGAGAAAGAGAGAGAAAGAGAGAGAGAATGGGCATACCTCAGCCTCTTGACACTGCAAACAAACTCTATTTGCATGTGCCACTTTGTACAACTGGCTGTATATGGGTATTGGGGAATTGAACCCAGGCCATTAAGCTTTGCAAGCAAGTGCCTTAACTGAGGAGACATCTCTCCAGCCCATTGATGAATTTTGTATGTTAACATGCAAAGTAGTAAGAGTATTTTTATGTATTCTTGGTCGAAAAATACATTACACTCCTTTTCAGAAGCAATTTAACAAGAGCCAATAAAATAGAATACAGGTGGGTATGGTGGCGCATGCCAGTAAGTCCAGCATCTTCCAGGCTGTAGGCCTGAGAGTTCAAGGCCAGCCTGGGTGTTATCTAGCCAGGCCTTGTCTCAAAGAAATGAAAAAATATATGTCCTCATTTCCCAAACCTGAACATAAATCTCACTGATAGAAAATACCGCTATGTAACATTATATGCACAAATATCTTGGTGGCCATATTGTTTACATTAGTGCAAAAACAAACACTGAAGACAAAATGAATGCTCAACAACTGAGAATAGGATAGGCCAATTTCATGTTATAAAAATATTTGCAATCTTTAAAAAGAATGAGCTAAGCTGGGCGTAGTGGTGCATGCCTATAATCCCAGTACTCGGGAGGCAGAAGTAGGAGGATCGCCATGAGTTCAAGGCCACCCAGAGACTACATAGTCAATTCCAGGTCAGTCTGTACCAGAGTAAGACCCCATCTTGAAAAACAAAACAACAACAACATAAAATAATGAGTTAAAGGCAGAAGGCTCATGGCTTTAATCCCAGTACTTAAAAGGCTGAGGTATAATGATAACTATGAGTTTAATGCCAGCCTGGGCTACAGAGGGAGTTCTAGGTCATCCTGGGCTAGAATGAGACCCTGCCTAAACAACAAAAAATGAGTTAAACTATTCTTATTAAGAGAATTTTCAGATTGTATTTTTATGTTAAAAGTAATGTATAGGGTTGGAAAGATGGCTTAGCAGTTAAGGCGCTTTCCTGTGAAGCCTAAAGACCCATGTTGCACTTTCGGGAACCAAGTAAGCCAGACACATAAAGGTGAGGCAAGTGCAAGGTTGCACATGACCACTAGTGGGCGAATTCATTTGATTTCAGTGGCTGAGGCCCTGGAGCACCAATTCTTTCTCTGTCTCTCTCACTTACTTTTGCTCTCTCTTTTAAAAAAAGCAATGTATAGAACAGTGTTGTAACGAATTCCAGACACAGCACCACCTTGTACATCTGGCTTACATGGGTACTAGGGTACTGAACCTGGGTCCTTAGGCTTCACAAGCAAGCGCCTTAACCACTAAGCCATCTCTCTAGCCCCCTAATAATAGTTTTCTTTTCTTCTATTTTGTTTTATTATTTTATGGCCAGCACTAGGAACCCTGGGTTTTCTGCATGGCAGACAAGCACTCCACCACTGAGTACCATTCTCACTCTTAAAGCCAACTTAAAAAGTGAAGAAATCTGATGGTTAAATGATGGAGTTGGTGAGAAAGTGCTTACTAACATGGTTTTGTTCTACATATTTCTTCGCTATAGATGTGACATACTAAATTATGGAATCAAATTGAAGCCAAGTATCTATATGTTAGGAATTACTTCTGTAAAAAAATAATTTACATAATCACCCAATATTTTTTTCAAGAATCATTTATTTCTCACATCCTTTGAAAATTAGATGCCAGTTGAAAATTTTGTCTGTTCAAGATAATTTGAAAAGTCTGAGGTCTTGCTTTAACCAACCTCATTCTAAAGTATTAAGGTGGTTCATTTCTCCTCAAACAGCTACTGCCCAGTGTTATCTATGCCCCATATTACTCTTAAGTATCTGGAGCCCAACCGAGAATTACTAAGAGCTTAAGACAGCCAAGGGAAATGATAAGAATAGACAAGACACAAAGAAATCAGGGCTAACATAAACTTGGAAATTGACTACTTTAAAAAAGCTTAATACTCAAAGAAAAAATACTAAGTTATTAATATTCAAACCTTTTCCATAATGGCCTGTGTAACTGGGTTATGTGGTGCATATAAAATCTTTCCCAACAACATTGGTTTCAAGAAAGCCCAAATCACAGGTCCAGCAGGCATGTTAATGATGTCCTTATAAAGGGAGAAGCAAAATGGTGCTGGAAATAAAAAGTGAAACAAAACAATTTAATAAATACCTTAAATGCAAAAGTAGTATGCATTAATAAGTATGATGAAAGAAGACAAAAGCAATCATTAATTTCAAATCTATTTCTTTGTGATAGTGATTATTATTACCATAGCCCCAAATATATGCCTTATCACTTCCAATATAATAACAGATGTGCAGCATTTGGTATCAAAGTAAAAAAAGCATCTTTTAGGTAAGAACGTTTAACCCAAAAGGCAAACCCAGAATAAACGATGGCATTTTGCCAAGAGGAGATAGATTAGAAACAATATTTTAGAATTGCTTCCAATAGATCCATTTTACCAGCCAGATATATAGATAGATGATAGAGAGATGGTGATGATGATAGACAGATAGATTAAATGATAGATATATAGATCATAGATAGATAGATAGATGATAGATTGATAGATAAAAATTAGATGTCAGATAGATAGATAGATAGATAGATAGATAGATAGATAGATAGATAGACCGACCTACCACTGGGGTGGTACCAAATACCTGAGAGCTATTGAATAGATGCTATGGAATGAATAAAGAGAGGAAAAAATGAGTGGATCCAATTGCTACACTAAACATCCATATATTCTTTAGAAGAGCTCCACGGATCACATTTTGCATCTCAAAGTTTATAGATCAAGTAAATGGCTTTGATGTGCTGCTAAATGTTTACAGCCCTGCTGTTGCACACAGCCCTATCACATGGGATATAAATCTCTAATGCTGGGAAGTTAGGAAAAAAATATGGACCCAAATAAATTTAAGACAAGATTTTGTCTTATCTGTTGGCAAGGAAGGCATCGTTGTGGCTGAGAAGTGGGAAGTGCAGACCTATCCTGCATTGTGGTGCTTTGTCAATGACAGGCTGCTTATGTGACAGGGTCCCACATGGTCACAGCACCTAGGATGTGGCAGCACTCCTCTGTGGATGTCTATTCAGTCTTTCCACGATGTTCACCCAATGACAAAATCATCTAATGATGTGCTTCTCAGAACATATCCCCACCATTGAGTGATGCACGCCTGTACAGTGGGTGGTTTAGAGAACCCAGCAGCTCCAGGACTTCCAAGACCCTTTTCCTATGACTTGGACAAAGCTAGCTCTTACCCCATGGGGCTGTTGTGAAGAAAGCATGAGTTAACATAAAGAACATGCTTAAGCCAGGCGCAGTGGCGCACGCCTTTAATCCCAGCACTCAGGAGGCAGAGGTAGGAGGGTTGCTGTGAGTTTGAGGACGCCCTGAGACTACATAGAGAATTCCAGGTCAGCCTGTGCCAGAGCAAGACCCTACCTTAAAAACAAACAAACAAACAAACAAACAAACAGAACATGCTTGGCATGTACTAGGTACTGTTTTCTTTTTTTGATTCTTGGATAAAATTAATACTTCATACATCATACAAAGCTATAACAAAATATGCAAAGCTCTTAATTATGAATAACCTTCTTGCTTATTTTGAGCATACTCACTGGCATTTAAGGGAATTCCATATTTTTCAGCAATTTGCTCTTTAGTTAATTTGTGAGTTAAAAAATCCTTGGTGTGGTTGCCTTTGGACTTGTGGGAAGAGGGCAGCATGGAAGTTAGGTAGTCAGTAGTAATCCCTTGGGAGCACAGGGCTTGTGAGATGGTGCTAAATGAGCCCACGGGTGTGTTGATGCGGTTGGATTTGTACATTGCCTGTGAGACAGAAATCCCAGACTGAGACATATTACCTGAGCAAAGGGGCTACAGGAAATACAATAGGAAGGAACAGTGATCATACTTAAAGTACTCATAATTTTCATAGTTCTGTTAAGGCAAATATCCCAAATGTAAAAACAGAAAGATAAACCACCAATTTAAGTACCAAATAATGTTGCAAGGGTAGGAGTGATTTCTTCTAGGTTATTGTTTTTTAAAGAACTGGGTTGGTTACAGAATTTATTATATCTAATCTTAAATAAAAGTCACTATGACAGGAAGAATTTTTCAGCAAGAACATTCCTGAGTGACTTCTCCTACCTGTGTTAATGGAACACTTCTGGGCAGATGCATTTGTCTCAGGGATCTCATTTTGTCTAGCAGCGGATGTGTGCCGGAAGCCAGCTGATTGAGAATCTCTTTCAGCCTTATGAAGAGTTCCATCATCTTTTCTACTGGCTTTTGATCTTTCCTAGGGAAAAACACCTACCGGAGAGAGAATAAAAATGAATGATGCATGTGGAGAACCCGAGACCTCATCATGCATTGTTGGTAAGAATGCAAACAGGTAGAGCCACTATGAAAAACATTTTGAAAGTTTCCCAAACAGTGAAACATAAATTTACCACAGAACCCTTCACTCCCACTCCTTTATGTATTTACTCAAGCGAAGTGAAAACATGGGCCCACACCAGGTTTCGATGTGAACATTCATAACAGCTTCTTTTACAAAAACCTGAAGATAAAAACAATCTAGGTAACTGCACAAAAATGTATATTTTTAAAAGCACTACTTGGAAACATAAAAAGAAGACCGATACATGTTACAGCATGTATGAAAAAAGTGCTGTACTAAGTGAACTGAGAAAGAAAACTCAAACACTTTATTTTCAGTGAATACAACAAAAAGCAACTATATTTTTTTACTCTAAAAAACTTTTTAATTTTTATTTTTATCCTACCTAATTTGGCTGTTCATTATCAAAACGATTAAGACACATTTCAAACTATAAGAATCCATGTTTAATTACTATTTTCAGATACATAAGCAGAGTTGATAAAGCAATAATAGTAGTTTCCTCATCTATAAAATGTGCACATTTATAATAGATGATCTTTAATAAAGGTCTTATTTGGGTTTATTCCCTTGCAGTATCAGAGAACATGTATGTGTGATTGAATACTTTTATACTAAACCAACATATAATATACTTACCAACACAAACTTGCATTGTGTGTGAAACATATAAACATACTTGCCAATAGGGACTTGCCTTGTACGTGAAGTTGTAAACATCCAAGTAGTGCAAAAGAGTGAGCCCAATGAGGTAAGACTGGTGGGAGCGCTCTGGAAGAGAGAGCCTGCAGAATTCCTTCACTACATCTTCCAGCTCCAGATCAGTGACATTGCCATCACACGAATGCATCCAGAATATCTGAGAAATAATCTGCCAGGTGAAGAAAGAAAAATATTTTAGCTGTCAATCATTTTACTGTCATCTGTGTGCTCTACATTTTAAAAATATGACAATTTCCCCAGGGAGCAAATAACATTTTATAAAGGTCTAAATGCATTAATAAAAATACAGCCAAGGGCTGGAGAGATGGCTTAGCGGTTAAGGCGTTTGCCTGCAAAGCCAAAGGATCCCGGTTCGATTCTCCAGGACCCACATAAGCCAGATGCATAAGGAGGTGCGTGCATCTGGAGTTTGTTTGCAGGGGCAGTTCCATGAAAAGCATTAGAAATGAGACAAGTGGGGACCTAGAATGTACCCCATGTTTAAACCGGGTGAGAAACCCAGACAAGGTGGGGAAACAGATTGGTGAGATGAGTAGTTTAAGCCTCATGCTAATTTTAAATATTTTCTCTGACTTAAATTCAAGTTACATGTTATTTGGATAATCACCCAGTTACAGTCTTGCAACATATACTCGATAATGTCTGAAGTGTAAAGCGGTGACTTACAAAGGAGAAAGGCTCACAGTCGCACATTGATGTAAGCCACTCACACTGTAAGGTGTACACCTTGACACAGAAGAGGAAAGGATCCTGAACAGTAATGTGCACACCCTGATACAAAAGAGGAATGGGTGGGAATGGGAAAGAAAGTGGCACATTTTCTGCTATTAAATAGAAATAATGAAAAATCTATGAAGTCCAAAGTTGTAGAAACCTTTTAAAAGTAGAAACTACACTGTCTATTTATCTATTCTTGTGTATTAAGATGAGCCTGCATTTTAGAAGTCAACCTCCTGATTTTAAAAAATGACATTTCAGGATCAAACAAGCACAAAGCAAGCTCAGAGGACAAAAGGTGAGTGAACACTACTGGCCAGTAAAAGAGGAAGAAAAGTGAAGGGAAAGTTTTGATTTCTGTACGGGGGAACCAATTCGAATGACACCAAGAACTTAAGTATCTTCCCAAGGACGCTTTCAAGGCTCGTTAGGAACTTTATCTATTTTTGGAGAATAACAGGGCTGTGTCTGGAAATGACACGCTCTGTCACATGTAACTTTTGCGAAGATGAGACCTTAAACTCTACAGCTCTATTGGAAAATTTCTATGACACTTCCAGACAATGGACTTGGAAGAGGGATAAAAGATAAGGCATTTTGAGTGGAAAACCCTATTATCAGCCTAAGAGAAAATATTATTTATTTCCATGATAAAAAGTGTTTACTATGACCACAAACTTATCTATAGTTCTACTGACCATCTTTATTGTAAGACTTGTATGGAGTCTTTTCAAAAGTAAAGTGAATATACATGTTTAGTTTAGTTGCAAGAGTAAAGGTCCCCCACCAGGGCTTTGGAAATTTGACATTGGTTACCTTATAAGATATCAGATAATATGATTACAATACTGAAGACAATTGTGATAGCACCATTTGTTTAAGAAAAGCCAGACGTGGTAGCTTATGCCTTTATCCCAGCACTAAGGAGTCAGAGGTAGGAGGATCACATGAGTTCCAGGCCATCCTGAACTATAATAAGTTCCAGGTTAGCCTAGGCTGAGAACCCCTGCCAAAAGAAAAGAAAAAAGAAAAGAAAAGAAAAGAAAAGAAAAGAAAAGAAAAGAAAAGAAAAGAAAAGAAAAGAGAAAGAAGGAAGGAAGGAAGGAAGGAAGGAAGGAAGGAAGGAAGAAAAGAAAAGAAAAGAAAAGAAAAGAAAAGAAAAGAAAAGAAAAGAAAAGAAAAGAAAAGAAAAGAAAAGAAAAGAAAAGAAAAGAAAGGAAACAAAAGAAAAGGGCTGGGGTGATAGCTTAGCTGTTAAAGGAGCTTGCTTGCAAAGCCTGCTAAAATGGACCAGGTTTGATTGCCCAGTACACAGATAGAGCCAGATGCACACGTGTCTGTTGTTTGTTTGCAGGCCCTGGTGTACCCATATTCATATTCTCTCTCTCTTTCCTCACAAATAAATAATTAAACATTTTTGTAAAAAAAGGAAAGACATCTAGGAGTAAAACAAAGACGATAACAGAGTCAAGAGGAAGGATAAACAAATACAGATGGGAAAGAAACACAATAATATTGCTTCTCTTGTTGGTATGAAGATGTAGCTTAGTGTTAGAGCACTTGTATAGCATGCATAAGACCCTTGGTTTAATTCCCCCACAAATTTAGAAAGTAAGAAAATAAAGATCTCAGAATATCTCTTCTATCTTCACTCAAGAATTACATTTCTTCTGAGATAGGAGGACTAGTGAGGCTAGCATTGGCTACATATAGTTCGAGGCCAGCCAGAACTGCATAGTAAGAGTCTATCTCAACAAAGCAAATTCTAGGGATATAGCTCAGTGTAGAGTCCTTGCCTAGCATGTGCAAGACCCAGGGTTTGATTCCCCAGCACCACATAAATCAATGAATACACAAACAAAAAAGAAAATGAAAGACTGGGAGTCAGTATAATAGTAGAACTTATACTTAATATGTGTACAGCCAGAGCACATCCACAGCATCCCCACCAGAAAAAGGAAACCAATAAAAAATCAGGAGTGGTAAATGAGTTTTCTCCTTGTATAACCTGATACATAACTCATTATCATCATTTAATAAAAAAAATTAGAGGTCGGGCATGGTGGTGCACACCTTTAATCCTAGCACTCAAGAAGCAGAGGTAGGAGGATCACCATGTGTTCAAGGCCACCCTGAGACTACATAGTGATTTCCAGGTCATCCTGGGCTAGAGAGAGATCTTACCTCAAAAAAACAAAAACAAAAAAGAATTAGCCCTCTTGCTAAGAAGAATAATGTGGAGGGTAGACAGAGGGAAGCTAGGTATTGGCTAGTAACACACAGTTGGATAGGATAGTTCTAGTCCTCT
This sequence comes from Orientallactaga sibirica, assembly GCA_036365145.1. Taxonomy (NCBI): domain Eukaryota; kingdom Metazoa; phylum Chordata; class Mammalia; order Rodentia; family Dipodidae; genus Orientallactaga; species Orientallactaga sibirica. Next base: position 4,013,142 of record JAEOAD010000004.1, on the reverse strand, counting down.
ACACAACGTAAGACATACTTCCCAAATCTACTTGACAAGTTATTGTGCATATGTACATATATATACATATGTAATATACACGTAGATAGATAGACATAGATGATATAAATAATATAATAGATAGATAGATAGATAGATAGATAGATAGATAGATAGATATAAATAAAATGCTATCTGAGTAAGGGTCTCACACTGTAACCTAGGCTGGCTTTGAATTCCCAGAATCACTCCAACTTTGGCCTCACAGATGCCTCACACCCAGATTCAACAAGCAACTACATAATTTATAAAGAACTAGAGAGGAATGCAAAGGTTCCAATCACAAAGAGATGTCAGTGGTAATCCCCAATTTGATCATCACACATCACATACGTGTATCAAATTATACAAGATATCCATAAGCATGTTATTATGTGTCAATTGAAGATAAATGTAATTTTTTAATTAAAAAAAATTAGGTGAACCTCTCATTTTACCATTTGTGTGAAAAGTTGACCAAATTCCAACACAACTTCTCAGTGTGTTTTTTTTTTTTTTTGGTTTTTCGAGGTAGGGTCCTACCTCTGCCTCCCGAGTGCTGGGATTAAAGGCGTGTGCCACCACGCCCGGCTCACTTCTCAGTGTCTTAATGATAAGTATTTAAAAATGCTAAATGCAACTTAAACACTTAGAATTTGCCCGAAAGTACCAATCGTGAGTCCTCACCTCGGCTCTGTTGTCTGGAATAGGAAGGGCTAGCAACTTGTCGATCCACATGTCAGACATCCCTGTGGCTCTCCTCAATTCTTCTTTCAGGTCTTCAACATTTTTAAACATTTCTATTAATTGACCTGCAAGAAAGCACACACACACACACACACACACACGTGAAATTTATACATTGTTTGTAATGCCATTCTTTTTAGTTTAACAAACATAGAGAAGCCTTCCAGACTAAAATGCATGGAGCATATATGCCTTGTCAGAAACATGTGTCTCTCAGTTTTGGCAAACATTGCATCTTTGAGATCTAGTTCTATCTGACTTCAACTTGTTCTTATTATGACACCATTAACTCAAGGTAACAGAATGCTCTAGGTGATAGATTCTCCTGGGGTGTCTGCAACTCAAGGTTTATTTAAAGAAAATATGGTTTCTTCGCAGACTTCGATCACATAATGCACTAAATAAATATCTCTCCATTTGATTTAAAACATCACACAGTCCATTCAATTTAAAACATTCAAAATGCTTTTTAAGTTGATACCATATGAGACTGTCAATTTAGGGAAAGGTTTGATGAATCCACAATGTAATACCACACAACATTTCTCCTCAACTTTGCCCAATACTCTATAGTTTATAAAAGACTTTCACAAACATTAACTCATTTTTAAGTAGAATATGTTTAATTTCAAACTCTTTTTGGATGGAAATTATAATTATTTCGTTTCTGGGTCATTTAAGGTAGCAAAAATAATATTTTGATTTTATTTTAGCAGACTGTAAACTTCATTCTACAAATTTCTTTTGTTTTGTTATATTAAGATACCTTCTTTATAGACTTAGTGCCCTTTCAATTATGTGCCTGCTTATTGTCCAAAATTTGGAGTGCCTGTAGTTTCAGCTTTTAGGTATTATGTGAAAAGAAATGCATCGCATGATGCATCATGCTTGGAATAGTAATGGAAAGTTCTGAATTGAAATTTCTGCATACAGCAGTGTATCCTTTTTATTTTTTTAATCAAATTATTCTCATAGAAGCAAACAATTTCATCCTCGCTCATGCAGTCAACTCTAACATACTTTAATATATCAGAAAAACAAAAGGTAAATGGCCTAACTAGTTAAATTTTGAAAATCGCTTTACTGTGAAATCAAACTTTCTCATTTTATTCTCTGATAACTCTCAATTAAGTATATATATATATATATACATACATACATATAATTTTTTGTCTGTATATGTACACATGACATAATGTATGCAGAGGTCAGAGGACAACCACAAGCTGTCCATCTTCTCCTTCCACCTTCTTTTAAGACAGGATGTCTCTTGTTTTGCCACTGCATGAGCCAGCCTTGCTGGCCTGCAAGCTTCTAGCTTCTCATGGTTCTGCCTCCCCTTGTTGTATGGGTATTAGCATAACAGACACACGCCTCACTTTGTGTCCAGCTTTTTACATGGGCAGGCTTGCAAGGAAGTGCTTTCACCACTGAGCCATCTCCTTAGCCTCAAGTGACCATATTTAAGAACTTCAGTTTTCTCAAGTGTCAAGGCAGATAGAAAAGTAGGCTTGGGTTGGGAACTTCCAAAAAGCCTTGAACTGCAGCTTAAGAGACACATGCATTCTAGTAAAACCACCTTTAACTACAACAGCGAGGGCAATTGGGGAGAAGTAGCCAAAACAATGTATCATGAAAACGCCATATGTAAACCTGCTACTTTGTAAACTACTTTAAAAATTTTTAAAGGAAATGAAATATGGATGGGGAAACACCTGGGTGATCGGAAGTGCCTGCACTGTCGTTAACATGCAGCACGGCCTCCACGGTGGGTATTAGCTGTGTGAGATTTTCCAAGGAATTCATTTGCAACACCTGTTCCAGGAGCCTGAAACAAAACAGAAGAAATTCAGCTAGGCATAGCAATGTTTCTGGTGTTTAAAAAAATTATTTATATGTAAGGAGAGAGAGAGAGAGAGAGATGGATATGCCAGGGCCTCTTGCCACTACATAGGAACTCCAGGAGCATATGCACCACTTTGTGCCTCTGGCTCTGTGTGGGTGCTGGGTAATTGAACCCATGCTGTTAGGCTTTGCAAGCAAGCATTTTTAACCAATGAGCCATCTCCCTAGGCCCCATGACAACATTTTGAGAAAGGGTTTCACACAGGAAAAAGCCAATGGGAAAACATACCAGTCCATATTTAGGTTAATTTTGCTGGGATCTCCAGTCAGCAAACCTCTCAGATTTTCAGATATGATGTTGTCATGGTATAATAAGCTGGCCACAATGTCGGTGCCCAGCTCGGCTGCTTCCAGAAGCTGCACATGGAAGGTGTGGTCTTCACACAGACTCATGAAGCTGGTGCTGGATAGCTGGCATGACTTCTCTATGGAACCAAAAGTTTCCGATTTGCAGAGGAGTTCTGTCAGGTTTCGAAGCTGAGAAAGCTTTCCAGAAAGGGAAGGGGAGGAACTACATTAGTAACCTTATTCTGCGTACTTAGTATTTGAGAACAAGCAATCAAAACTGATTCTGCTAAAAAATCAAGTCTGCATATGGGTTAATTCACTTAGCATTCGGCATTCACCTTATTACAATGCATGGCCTTTTATTGAGTGTATTGTTTTCTTAAGAGTTTTGCAAAACATTGGGACCTATTAGACTTGTCTTCTCATTTATAGATTTATAGATATTTTTAAATTTACTTTTGAAAAATAAGGAGGGGAAAAGCTTGATTTTTGTCCACTTCAAATCATAATCATTTCAATTAATTTTATATTTAATTTATATTTTTTAAACTATGTGTGTGAAAGCTAATAGAAAGGTTTGGTTTGAAAACTTTCAAAGGTCTTTTGCCTCTTATCCATCAATATGGCTATAATTTAAATTTTAAAAAATGGAGCAGAAAATAACAAGTTTGGGTGAACATGTGGATAAATTATAACCCTCATGTCCTGCTGGTAGAGATGTAAAATGGCACAGAAAACATCATGACACTTTCTCAGAGTTAGAATAGAATTAGCATATGGCCCCAGAATGCCACTTCTGGGTGACCATAGGGAATTTAAAACAGGATCTAAAAAAGATAGTTGTGGGCTGGGGAAATGGCTCAGCAGTTAAAGGTGTGTGCTTGCAAAGCCTACCAGTCCAGGATTCAATTCACCAGTGTTGCACACATAAAACCAGATGCACAAAGTGGTGCATGTGTCTGGAGTCATTTACAGTGGCAGGAAGCCCTGGAGTGCCCATCCTCTCTCTCTCTCTGGCAAATTAAATAAAAAAATATTTGTATACCAAGAGTCATAGCAATATTATTCATAATAGCCAAGAGTCAGAAGCAACAGATGGATAAATAAACAGAATGGAGATACATACGTGTGTGTACATATGTAAATATATACATATGATATAATATTATTAAGCCTCAAACAGGAAAGAACTTCTTTCACATGCTACAACCTGTATTAGCCGGGAGAATACTATGCTCTGTGAGGGACACAGAATTCATTAACACAGAAAGTCAAGAGGAGTCATGAGCTTCCAGGGACCGGGAGAAGGGAGAAATGAAGTTCTTTAATGGGAATATAATTTCAATTTCAGCTTTACATGATGAAAAATATTCTGGACATTGATTGCATAACATCTAATGCATATAGTTAATATAACTGAACTATATAGCTAACATGGTTATGACATAATAGTATGTTGTAGCATTTTATCACAATGAAAATGTAGTGACAAAAATGTAAAAGGTTTAAGCTATGACATGAGAATTGTATGTATTCTAATAAGATTGTATTTGGAATACATTGGTAATACACCTGCTTTTTTCAGAGGCATCTATATCTTTTCTGCCCTCTTATATTCTGAAAATAACTAAATGTATTTCTTCTATGGAAACAATTAAATGGCCTTAAAATCCTAAATGCAGAGGAAAGGGGAAAATGGAAATCTAATGATTTTCTAAGCTATCAAATATATTCCTCTGTTCAGTGCACGACTCTCTATATCCTGAGGGTATATTCCCAAGTCTGGCACCCTGAGGGAAAAAAGAATTTGCCCCTAGGAGATCCTAGTGCTATTGTGCATTGAAGCTAGCCTAGAGCTATTCTTTTTGAAAAGGCAAAAAATATATTGGAACAATGTCTAAAGAAGCAAATACATGTGTCATTCATTGTAGCTTATTTTCCAATCTGAAGTTACATTTGATAGGAGTGAAATATCTCATGGAATAAGCATAGGTTTAGAATATTCTTTTCATGTATCAACTGAGAAAGGAACAATGATATGTTCTAGTGAGAAGTTGACAGCAACTATATGAATACTACAGAAATCACTAACTGATCATCTTTCATGCAAATATTGCCATTTTCCACTGTTTTATTAATATAATTGACTTCTAACTTTATAAAATGGCTTCAAATGCATGACAGTTCTACTTACTAGTCTTATTGCTAGGAGAAATTTTCCATTCTGGAATACACTCAGTAATGATTTTACCAGCTTTCACTACATGTTTGCCACACTATTCCTGATTTCCATTTTCCAGATACAGATACGATTCAACCTCCAACGAATGGAGCCAAACCTCTGCACAACATCCTCCACTGTCTATTCCTTTGGTGCTTTCTTAATAAAAGGAAAAATCCTTTCAGATCAATATTTTTTTAAAAATTGAGTTTTGAGAGTGTAGTAAACTTCAATGATTTTTACCCAGTAGAAATTACAACTTGTTTTTAGTTGCAATTTTAATATCCAAGTATAATAACCAGGATAGAAGTCCACACAGAATAGCGTTGATTGATGAAACAGAAAATACAGAAGAAATATGAAATATAGCCACACTGCTGTGAAGTAGAATTGACTCTCTGAAATAAGATTATAAATTGGGGTAAAGAATATGGAACCTAGGGGTGCGTGGTGGTGCACGCCTTTAATCCCAGCACTTGGGAGGCAGAGGTAGGAGGATCACCATGAGTTCGAGGCCACCCTGAGACTACATAGTTAATTCCAGGTCAGCCAGGACCAGAGTGAAACCCTACCTCGAAAAACCAAAAATAATAATAAAAATAATATGGAACCTGCTGGGCATGGTGGTGCACACCTTTAATCCCAGCACTTGGGAAGCAGAGGTAGGAGGATTGCTATGAGTTCAAGGCCACCCTAAGACTGCATAGTGAATCCCAGGTCAGCCTGGGGTTGAGCCCTATCTCGAAAATCAAAGGAAAAAAAGAATATGGAACCCACTGAGAAGCCCATCCACCAAGGAGAAGCATAAGACTTTGAGCTGATCATTTTTTACTACTTTGTTCTTTGAACGACACAAAGGTTACCCCTTTGGAAGCTTCATGGATCATTTATAACAACAAAAATTCAGTAAATTAAATTCTCTCTCTCCCTTTTGTTAGGGGAACCCAATGTAGTGACGCATGCTTGTTATCCCAGAACTTGGGAGACAGACAGAGGCAGAAGGATTGTGAGTTCCAGGCCAATCTGCTCTACATAGTATGTTCCAGGCCAGCCTGGGCTGTACAGTGAGATCTCGTCTCAAGCAGGGAAACTATACATCAACTTCAGATTAAAGATTTGCCACAACTTCATGTAGAAGTCTTGGCTCCTTCGCAAAAGGAAGTTCGAGCCTAGAACCAGGCAGTGACCCATAGTGTTTCCATTATCAGCTAAGATAGTGATTCCTAAATGCTTCTGAATCAGAATTGTAATTGACATGAACTTGAAATGATAAGCAGCAACACTGCTGGGCTTTTGGTGGGTAAGTAGAGGGTGAAGGAATCTATTTTAAAATTTAAAAATGTTATAAAAAACACATAATATTATCCATACTTTTGCCCAATATAGGAAATATTCATTTTTTCTATAGGTCCCCAATCAGGAAGTCCTTCCTACCCAAGGGACAACATAGAAAAGGGAGGACAAAACAGACAACGAAAGAAGGAAAGAGCACAAGCTCAATAGAATGTGAGAATGTGCTGGCTACAGCAGAAGTCTGGGAAACAGAAGGAAGTGGCACCAATGAATGACAGGCAGGTAGCAAGTTGGAGGGTCTGCTGAAGAGAAATGTCCTCATAAGATCTGGGGATGTGTAGGCCCTAAATTCCCATCTCAGTGGGGGTGGTGATTGGACCAAGCAAAGAAGTCATAGCAGCCCTGCTTATAAAGCTGCAGGAGGTTGTCTGCACTCTGGCGAGAACATGTGCTCTTTTCCACATGCTGGACTCTGCCCGCTGCTGGAGACACAACTGTAAGGGGTTAGACCCAAGAATGTTCTCCATTGAGTGTGCTCTAGGGCTGAATGTGTTTTGGCAACGTTAGCAAAGAGCTGTGCTTGTTATAAATGACAGAGGATTTTCTAATCAAAGGATAAGGATGACAGTTTGCTTCTACGGCTCCTAGAACTTTCAGTCATAATATAACTCACAAGGTAAGCACTATGTTCCGATTGCAAATGATGTTGGCAAGCACTCTTGGGTCCATCCACTCCCATTCCACTAACCTAGGTGGTGGCGGGTGTGGTGTTTAATTTCCTTAGTATGCACTGTGTGCTTCCTGTTTACATCCTAAGTCACACTCTGCACCCAGGAGTGACCATCAGTGCCACTCTGCCTCACTGGGCCACACATTTATCAATCAAGTGCAAAGCTCCTATCGTGTGCTGGTCGGCCAGGTTTTAGAGAAGAAAGACTACTGTCATTGGTTTGTACTCCAGCGAGGAAACATCACGCACACTCTACTAAAGACGGCATTCCAAAGGCCAGAAACCTCACCGTCACCGAAGCGTCTTCTTCCTCGCGCCCCACCTTTCATTGGCTGCCACGTACCCACCTGACCTCCCGAACCTCATTTCTCATCTCAGTACGAGCCCCATGTAGGCCTGCTCGATTTTTTGCGTAATTTCAAACATGGAGCACTGAACTACTCATTAGGTAATTGTTTTTGCCTTACTCAAATTCACAATTTTCAGAACCAAATTCAGACTCCTTGACAAACTGCACAGTCTTCAGGACCCAGGCTCAGCCTCACTCCTTCCGAAGCCTCCTCTTCTGCCTTTCCCACAGGCTCCTTCTCCTCCGCATGACTCCCAGTAATTTTCAGGTTCATGCCTTATGAATGACTCTTACGAATATAAGTTTCTATGTCGGAAATGTATGATGCCTCCACAGCCGTCAAGATTCCCCGAGTAGGGATGATTTCCTCCTCCAAAGCTCCTCCCTCCACCCCCACCCCACCCCTTGCAATCCAAGTTATATAATACTGCGTTCACAGAATCCTGTCTATCTACATGCCACACACTTCTCTCACTATGTTATCATCACCGATCTGCCTTTCCATCGCCTCCTCTGGACTGATTGTAAACACGTTGGAGTTAGAGATTATGTCTCGCAAGTAAATCAATTAGTATTATGGAAGTGTAGAGGATGGATGGAAAGAATAAATGGATAAATACGATAGGAGGACAGATGACAGTTATCATCCTGGCTGGGAAATAGGAGAAAGGTGATTTTATTTTTATTTTTATTTATTTATTAGCAACGGACAGAGAGAGAAAAAGGCAAAGAGGGAGAGAACGTGCACACCAGGGCCTCCAGCCACTGCAAACAGACTCCAGATGCATGCGCCACCTTGTGCATCTGGCTTACCTGGGTCCTGGGGAATTGAGCCTCAAACCGGGGTCCTTAGGCTTCACAGGCAAGTGCTTAATCACTAAGCCATCTCTCCAAGCCAGGTGATATTTTTTGGGGGGGGAGAGAGACACAGAGAGAAACAGAGAGAGAGGGAGAGGAAGACATATAAAGATGGGCACGCCAGCAGTCTTTCAGCTGCTGTGAACGAAATCCACATGTGTGTGCCTCCTTGTGGTCAAGTGCGGCATTGCGCCCTTGTGTCACTTTGCATCTGGCTAAAACGTAGGACCTGGAGAGATTGGAACTGCTAGAGATTGGAATCAGCGTTCTTAGGCTTAGGAGGCAGACGCCTTAACTGCTAAGCCATCTCTCCAGCCCCAGGTGATATTTTTAATTCATCACTTTGGGGGGCGTGTAGGGTGTGAGATGTGTGATGTACACACCTGTGTGTAAGGGTAGGTGCATGTCCCATGCACATGCGTGTGGAGGGCCATGGAGAACGTTGCTCATCCATGTATTTCCTTCCTTGAGATGGGTCTCCCCCACGCCCTGGAGCTGCTTCCCCCGCCCCCGAGCAAACCCTGGAGATTTTTCAGTCTCTGCCCCAAACAGACTGTGTTTACAGATGTGTACCCAGCTTTTGACATGGGCTCTAGGGCTCTAGGGTGTTAAATTTGGCAGTCTCTAGCCTGAGAGGCCCTGGTGTTAAAACAGCAAAAAAAAAAAAAAAAAAAAAAAAAAAAAAAAAAAAATCTAAACCACTGAGCCATCTTCCTAGACTGAAAAAAATGGTATTTTAATATTAATGAAGTAATGACATTTAAACTTGTCCTTGAATGATGAATAGGAATGTTCCTGGTGAATGCATAACTTCTTTCTCATTTACACAAATTAAGATAATGGTAAATTAAGTATATCTAAAATTGTGATTCATGTGGAAGACTAGGGCTACAAGGTAGGTAATCTAACCAGCACATTTATTTGTAATATACATGGACAGAGTGTTTTGCATGCCTGCTTAATTATACCATATTGACCATACAGCAAATCATCTTGCTTGCCCTGAATAAACTAGTTCTAATTTTACTTTATCCCTGGTTACATAAATCCAATTAAACTGCTGCTCTTATGAGGAAAGCTGTTTTCAAAACTTAATAGACTTGCTTTGGAAATGAATTTCACAATAGCCTGTATACTATATGCCTCACTGTTGTATGGCGTTTCTCTTCTGTGCATAACATCATGCCATGTTGGCATAGAGAAGGCTTTGGTCTGGTAGCCGGAGCAACTTGGAGTAGAACAATTCTGTGAGAGCTAGCGTCTGTGGCTATGATAATGGACCTACTGACACTCCCTTATAGATGGAGGAAGGCAGGGTCACAAGACCCTCACGTGAGATTCCAGCTATTGGTCCTTCCTGCCCTTCTTCTAGCTGCAAGTGGTCTTGAGAAAAGCTAGATCATAAAGGAAGTAGAAGGATAACTAGGAGAGACAGCTCCATGTAGCCACCATCCAAGATGGGGTGGGGCTCTGCAGTGATACAGCGGCCTGTCAGTCACTCAGCTATAAGTAGCCCCAATAAATTTACTTGTTCACCAAAACTGGGTTTTATGTAATTGTTCTTTGGTCTGTCATGTGAGTTCTATCTGGTGAATAGACATGTGCTTGCCTCTGCCTAAGGAAAAGCTTCATGAAATAATGAGCTCAGCAATAATAAACAAAGAAACATGAACTGATCCTAACTTATGAACTTTCTATCTTTTGTTCATTTTCCCCCTTTCATTGTCAATACATTTTAACATGACATTGGTTTCTGCTCTGGTGACAAAAATAAAAACAGATAAATTAACTTTTGAGAGTTTTCTATATTGTGAAGTGAAAATATTAGCTTTCAAATTCTGGTTTTATAAATTTAAAAACAAGATTTGTCATATTAGATATCATACTATAAATTCTTCTCCAATTCTGAAGCTTAATAAAAACTATATTACTAGCCATTTCTATCTGCATGTAAATACTGTAAGTAGGCTCCCATAGATTTTCACTCACAGACCTCAACGGAGCAAAATCCAAAACCACTGCACAATGTGTAACACCTTTGTCACGTGAGGTGTCTTTCTAGCATTATAGAAAGTGTTGATATAAACACATATAGCATTCATGGCTTACTTTTGATTTCAGGATTTCAGGAAATGAAGGGAAGTAGTCCTCAGAGGAACCATTTCGAAGAAAGGATTTTTTGAAGCGAATTGTGGACTGAAGAAGTCTGAGATTTTCTGTAGAGGACGGAAGAAGAATTACTGTGTATGAATTACAAGGTTACTTGGGAAGAACATCTGAAAGACACCTTTTTCCTGACTTATTACTAAGATTTTTTTTAGGATAATAGCCTAGCTCAATATAAATATAAAATGAGTGAAAATTTAACCTTCCCATGAACTACGTGGACTATGCAGCTCATTATTTTTAAAATATTCAAAGATATGCTGCTTAAAGGTAAAAAATATTTCTGGCAAATGTGCTACTCAGTTTTGGCTCTTTGTGAATTAAATAATGCCTTTATTTCTGACTTTGAGATGTAAGTGGCAGTACTTGGGGAGAACAGGTTGTATAATCCCTGTGTGGAAATATCCGCTTCCAGCAATAAACCATTCCTATCTGGTAAACAAACACCAGGCTTATATATGTCATGCTATTTGTTCATTATCAAGTCTCAAAAAAAATTTGGTATTTCACTATAACTCTTGAAAATGTAGAAAAATATTTTCTCTTTAAACAAGAAATTTGGAGGCTGGAGAAATTGCTTAGTGGTTCAGGCACTGGCCTGAAAAGCCAAAGGACCCAGGTTCAGTTCCCCAGTACCCATGGAAGCCAGAAGCACAAGATGGCACATACATCTGGAGTTCATTGGCAGTGGCTGGAGGCTCTGGCCTCCATTCTCTCCCTCTCTCTCTTTATCTTTCTCTTTATCACTCAAATAAATAAATAATTTTTTAAAGAAAAAGAAACTTTATATCTTTAAAGATTGTTTTAATTGAAATTTTTATGATTTCCCCACACATGCATAAGCTTGAAAATGAAATGTGTGAAGGCAGGGAGTAAAAGTAGCCTACCATGAGAATGCCCTTGTTTATTTCATGTGCATGAGCTTTGGTTCTTTTTATTTTGTTTCATGGATTCAGATCCCCAGTACCCATGACAAGCCAAATGTACAAAGTGATGCATGCATCTGGAGTTCATTTGCAAAAGGCCCTGGTGTGCTCATTCTCTCTAACTGTCGCTCTTCCCCATCCCCCTCTCTCTCTTGCAAATAATAAAAATATTAATATAAACAGAAGAACTAACCATAAGCAGTGTTATAGTATTACCTTGTGGTCCCCTGGCCAAGTCATCAGTCATATTTCTTATGCATGCCAAGTAAGGAACGTAAGGGCTGTTGGATGACATGTTTAAGATGGCATCTTCAAAGTTCTCCAGAATCAGGAGCCTGCAGAATTGGGAAACCACAAAGCCACACTAAGATCACATCAGTGCTGGGCTGTTTGCCTACAGTTGGCTCGGGCACCCAAACCCTGTGAAATCAATACCTTGCTCCACCGATCTGTGTTAAACCTCTGGATTCTCTGAGAACTTCCTTCTTCTCTGGGCATGTGCTTTGGATTTGGTTATTTTATTGAATATTGGCCTCAAGTTTACTACTTCCCTGTTGCCTTTCAAATCGGTTGCCATGTGAAAACATAGCTTAGGATTTTTACTCTGTGTGTGTGTGAGAGAGAGAGCGAGCGAGCAAGAGAGAGAGAGAGAGAGAGAGAGATTGAGAAGGGGGTGGTGAGCCTTGTCAGTTCAGCATGAGGCTGCATGTCTATCGTGAGACTTCTTGACTGGCTGTCTGCTGTTGCATTTTATGTCAGTAAACGGGAATGCTAATGGTAGTTTGGAGGCCATCTGCTTTGAATTGTATCACACAACAGGCAAAATCACTAATAACCAGTCTGTCAGATGTTTAAATCACCTTTCATTAGAATGCTAGTGGAAGAGACTTACCCTGAAATAGCTAGTAAATATAGGGAAGGTCTGTGCTATTATTAAAGCAGCTTCATGGTGCGCACATGTGGGATAACAACACCGATGACACTTTAAATTTTTTTTAAATGACAGGAAATGTCTATTTGGGCAGTAAAGATGGGGCTGTAGTGATACTACTGACTAGAATGTAAATTCAATTCACAAACTGCAGATACATGTTTTTAGGTAACCATTCCAAAAACCCTCTGCTTTTGTTTAGATATTTCCTTGACTAGAGAACCTGAGTGACAGCATATTTGATTGCCTGGGACCTTCAGCTTTAGACAGTCATTTGATAACATTCATCAATACCTCCTTGTAGGTAATCAATTCTATTTGTCAATTTACACATAATGGACAGGAGAAAATATATTTAGACTAAATTTTATGACCTGAATAAGAGAAAGCATCTCTAAGGAAGATCTCTAAATCACCTTATAACTATTAAAATCCCAACAGGAATGGGATATCTTACTAAACTAACTTTGTTGTGTGGCTAATCATGATATTAGCAAGTCAAGTCAAGGTTATCATGGTCAAGGTCCTCAAAATACTGCCCTTAAACATTAAAAAAAAACTAAGCCATTTTTTCAAATATATAGAATAGCAATAATAAGGATGTTGAAGAAAATGAATGGGAGGCCATTTTAGAAAGATTCTAAAAAGACAAACTAAAAAAGCCTCTGAAAATTCAAAATGTCAAAAAAGAGAACTATGGAAATAATTATGGAAATAAATCATGGAAATAGGGCTAGAGAGATTGCTCAGTGGTCAAAGGTATTTGCCTGAAAAACCTAATGACCCAAGTTCAGTTCCCCAATACCCACATGAAGCCAGATGCACAAAGTGGAACAAGCAACTGGAGTTCATTTGCAGAGGCAGGAGGCCTTGGTGTGCCCATTCATTCATTCATTCATTCATTCTCTCTCTCATCTCTCCCTCTCCCTCTTTCTGTCTCTCTCAAATGAATAAAAATATTTTTAACTGTGGAAATAGGAGCTGGAGAGATGGCTTAGCAATTAAGGCACTTGCCTACAAAGCCAAAGGACCCAGGTATAATTCCTCAGTACCCACATAAGCCAGATGCACAAGGTGGATGTATGCTTCTAAAGTTTGTTTGCAGTGGCTAGAGGCCCTAGCACACCAATTCTTTATCTCTCTCTGTCTCTCTCTCCCATTAAAAATAAAACTAAAATTAAATTTTAAAAAATATTCAAAAAACTATGGAAATAACTGAAGACTGTACATCTATTTTCTTTTGGGGGGAATCCATTTCTTTATTGGCTTATGGTAACAAGTGTGTAGATTTCAAAGTAAACTTGTCTCTTGTGAACAAGGTGAAGGAAGGATTCGATTATTTTGTGCTCTACCCTGGCACCACCCACTTCACAAGGTGCCTAGCTTTTACGTTTCACACACCACTGAGTAGGTAAGTGCATTATGTGAAAGAAGGAAACTGCAAAAGATACTGGCCGAGTATTTGACAATCACCAATGAAGTAGCTCTGGGTGGTACATGCTGAGTTCGCTCTAGAGAGGCAGTCCTCTTGTCTCTCGCCTTTCCCCACTCTTCTCAGTGCTAACCTTCCTTTTTTTTTTTTTTTTTTTTTTTTTTTTTTCGAGGTTGGGTCATGCTCTAGCTCAGGCTGACCTGGAATTCACTACATAGTCTCAGGATGGCCTCGAACTCACAACAATCCCCCTACCTCTGCCTCCCAAGTGCTGGGATTAAAGGCATGCGCTCTTCCTGCCTTTTGTTTGGACTCCTCTGTTGTAGGCAACAGCCCAGAGCCAGTTCCACCAGGGTGCAGTGCTGAGCAGAAAATGTTGGCCTAACTTTCCAGATGGACTGGAATGAGAGATTCTCACAGAATCTTGTCTAGCTCAGAAAAGAGTCCTTGAGCCAGAAGTGACCTGGAAATATCTTCTAGGCCTTTCTCCTCTGTAGAGAAACATCTGATGCCAATATTATTTTAGAATGAATGTAATATATTGAAAAAGTTAAGGTTATATGTATATATGCTCCTGCTGTGACATAAACACCCATGAGTCCTTAAACTGTTAATTAAATTATTCTGTATCAAAAAATTCTTCCTTCTTCCTAAGAGTGCTTACAATAAAAAGTAAACTCTGCAGCTGGGTAGATGGCTCCGTGACAATGTGCTTGCTGTGCAAGCATGAGGACCTGAGTTTGGATCCCCAGCACCCATGGAAAATGCCAACCATGGCAGCTCACATTTGTGATCGCAGTACTGGGGAGGCAGAGACCAGTGCATCCCTAGGAATTGCTGGTTAGCTAGTGTAACAGAATCAGTGACCTCTAGGTTCAGAACAGAGGTGAAAAAATTAAGGACAATTTGATGTGGAGCTCTAGCCAACCCCACACCCCCCCACACACACTCACACGAACCAGCACACAGACACACATGTGCCCACACAAATAGGAACTGCATATATACACCACACATATACATACATGTATAAAAAGATGCAAACTATGGATTCATTCTCTATCTCTGTCTCTCTGACTCTTTATCTCTCTGTCTCAAATAAACAAAAAAAGTTTTAGGAGCTGGAGAGATGGCTCAAAGCAGTTAAGGTGCTTGCCTGCAAAGCCTGATGAATCAGGTTTTATTCCCCAGTACCCACGTAGAGCCAGATGCACAAAGTGGTGTGTGCATCTGGAGTCCATTTGCAATGGCTGGAGGCCCTGATATACCCTTTCATTCTCTTTCTCTTCCCTCTCTCTCTCTCTCTCTGTCTCTAAATAAATAATATATAAATATAATAAATATAAAATAAAAAATAAAATATATAAAATATAAATATATAATATAATAAATATATTAATATAATAAATAAAATATTTAAAGAAAAAATTTACTTTTGTGTGTGTGTGTGTGTGTGAGATTTGTATGCCTGTGTATTCACATATGCTTGGGTGGACATGTATGTCCAAATGTGAGTATACATGAGTGTGGAGGCCAGAGGTCCAGAGGTCAGTGTTAGATTAGATGTCTTCCTCACTTAATCTCTATCTTAACTGTTTTGAGGCAAGGCTTTTATCTGAACCCAGGACTCACCTATTCATCCAAACAAACTTGCCAGCAAGCCTTGGGGATCCTCCTGCCTCTGCCTCCCTAGTGCTGGGATTATAGGCAAGCACACGGTTTCTTTTACATTACATGGATGCTGGGGATCTGACCTTGAATCCTCATGCTTGCTCTTTAGCCACTGAGGTAAGTACCTCCCAGGCCCTGGTGGCCAGTGCTTTTTGAGTAATTTCATGAGAAAACTCTAGAGACCAAAACTCTTATGATCACGTTCCACCACTGCCACACTGTGAGTACTCTAACGGGGAACAGAAAGGAAGTCCAAAGAAAAGAAATGCCTTAAACTTTTCAATCGCAAGAAGAGCCATCTTCCAAGTACTGAATTCTTTCTAATAAACTGCTGTCTGCTGGCTGTTGGCACCTAACAGCACAAGTGTTGAGTATTGGCAATGCTGTGGACACCTTGAGTCTCTGCTGGAGAGACCGGGCATCAGCTGAAAGCATCTTCCTATGTCAACAAAGGGGTTTCATTTAAAAAAAAGAAAAAAATAGATTGTTGTGTATGATAACTATATTACATAGAAAGTATATTAAGAGGCCTAATTATTTGCAGCATGCCAATCTGGCTAGGGTGACATTGTCCAAGGACCCATTTGTTGTGTGAGAAGCACTTGTGTCAGCCTCAATGGAGGAGGAAGGAGGTGGCAGGAGAAACAGGAAGTGCCTGTGCCAGGCTTTTTACCTAGAATTTATACAAGGCTGAAGAAGTTTTCATTAAGTAACAGAAAACTTACAATAAACTACACAGATTCTCTTTTAGAGAAACTGATGGTTAAATGTCTTGGTTTTTGTTTTTAATTTATTAAGTTTATTTTACCTGATACATAAAAATCAAAATTTTTCATAAATTATGAAAATGCATTGTGATATTTCAATACACATATATAAAGTTTAGATTGTTTTAAACTTAAATAACTTTAAATTAAAAACTTTAAATTAAATAAATATGCCTCTTCACATATTTATCATTTTTATGGTAAAAATATTCAAGGGCTGGCAAGACAGCTCAATGGTTAAAGCACTTCCCTGAAAAGCCTGAGTTTGTTTCCCCAGTTCCCACATAAAGCCAGATGCACAGTCTGGCACATGTGTTTGGAGTTCATTTTCAGTGGCCACAAACCCTGACATGCCCAATGTCTCTCTCTCTCTCTCTTTCTCTCTCTGCCTCTTTCTCTCTCAATCTGTCTAAATAAATAAAAAAAATATTTTACACATATATATGTGTGTGTGTGTGTGTGTGTGTGTGTGTGTGTGTGTGTGTATTCAAAATCCTTTCTTCCAGCTTTTGAGATGTACTGTTCATTATTGCTCTCTCTTGTCACCCCACCATGCAGTAGCACACCACAGCTTCTTGCTCCTGTCCAAGTATAATTTAGTACCACTGATCAACATGTCCCCATTTTTCTCCTCTTTGCTTTTATGTGTACAAATGTCCACTAGTACAAACATATATTTTGGGTGACTGAAGTCAAAGATCCACAACAGTATAATTTATCAGGCTGAATCAACCTTTAGCTACCAGGCTATCTAGTCTCGGAATTTTTCTTGAACTACAGAAATTTACCTCAATCAGCTATGAGAGAAAGCTGTTTGCATTTGCATCCTAATTATGAGTTACTTCAGGGTTCAGATCACATTTATAGCTTTTAGACACCATGATTACTGCTGCTATCTCTGTAGCCTATTCCTGGGAATTTATATGTCCTAATGAAGTCTAAAATTAAATTATCTATAATCAATTGTGCCTAGTCAAAAAAAATAAATAAAAACACTGAAAGCAAACAAATTTTGCATTACCTTGATTAGGCATAAAAATATTTTGATTCTTTAAAAGCCCAAAGAAACAGTAATGAAAAAATTGGATATCACTATGGCCTGAATGTTTGTATTCTCATATTTTTATATATTGAAATGCGAACTCCCAGTGGTGGTCTTAGACAGTGACGCCCTGGAGGACCTTGAGCACTCTCATGAATGAGATTCCTGCCCTTCTAAAAGCATCATCTGGGGCCTGGCTAAAGGTGCTTCTTAGCAAAGCCTGATGGCTGGGTTTGATTCCCCAGCACCCATACAAAAGCTGGATACAATGTGGCACATGCAAAAGACCCTGGTGCACTACACACACACTAACACACACACACACACACACACACACACACACACACACACACACGTGCAAAGGACGGAAAGAGGGAGGGAGGGAGGGAAAAAGAACCGAGGCACCATTTATAGACCAGGAGGTGTGCTGTCATCAAACACCCAATCAACTCCCATCTTGATTTTGAACTTGCCATCCTACAGAAGTGTAAAAAATAAATTTCTATTGTTTGTCAACTGCCTCATCTATATAGTCTTTTGCTCTAGCAGCTGAGCAGGCTAGGACAGATTCTTAAATATTTTTTCACAGAGGAAGACCTGAGCAGAGTCTGAAAACTGGACTTTGCATGAGATTTTCCCCACAGGCATAAAGTAACCCACCCAGCCACGATACATTAGATACAGTTGTGCAATCTGAGATCTGAAAAAGAGCTCTTCATGTTGTGCTATCTGAATTATGTTAAATAAGGCCAAAAATTAGTTCCAACTTTATAACATTTTGACATATTCTGTGGTTGTACACACTGATAGGAGGATGATATTTATGAACAGTTTTGATTGTTTATTCATCCAATTAACCTTGGAAACAAAGACTTACTGTGCAGCCAGGCTGCTTGGGGACAGCGTCCGTCTGTCATCCTCACTCCACACGCGTGTTGCATTATCACCTACAGGAATGACATCTAGATAAGCATTGAACACATTGCTCAAAGAAAAGACCTGCTGTTTCCCAGCAAAAACCACCCCAAGCCAAATTAATTGGGAAACAATGCAAACATTTTATAGAAGATGTTCCCGTCCTTTTGAAAGCATTTAAGATATTCATAGGATGCCTACTAATTACAACAAGAATCCCAATGATAAACACACTGTTTTCACTATACATCAAACCACCACATTACTTTGTCCTGAAACACATTTTCATAGATACCATGCAATGTGTTAAACAAACAAAACTACTTATGGGTCACTGGAACTGGATATCTTTTCTTTCTTTTGACTCCAGTTGTGTAAAACTGTAGCTCAAGGAAGCATTTACATCACTAATCTGTGTTTTCTTTCCTTTAGAAGGCAGCCAGTAGATGGGTGAGTGCAGCTGTGAACTAAAATTGCCTAATGTAAACAGAACTGTGCTGAGCTGTCTGAAATGATATGAAGGTGCAGAGTGTGGAAGGAAATTACTGAAACCCATAAGTAAAGATCTAGTTCAACATTGAGTTGTCCTTGTGTTGCGGTCAGGTTCACACTGCTGGCAAAAATCACCCAACCAAGGTCAGCTTGTGGGAAACCAAAAAAAAAAAAAAAAAAAAAAAAAAAAAAAAAGAGTTTATTTTGGCAGGGGAAATGATGACATTAGCAAAAGGTGGACATCACCCCCTGGCCAACATAAGGTGGACAATAGCAACAGGAAAGTGTGCCAAACACTGGCAAGGGGACTCTGGCTATAGTACCCATAAGCCCGCCCCCAACAATATACTGTCCCCAAAAGGTGTTAATTCCCAGATCTCTATCAGCTGGGAACCTAGCATTCAAAACACCTGAGTTTATGGGGGACATCTGGATCAAACCACCACATTCCGCCTCTGGCTCCCATAAACTGATAACCATCTATGATATAAAATGCAATGCATTCAGTCCATCTTTAAAAGTCCCCATAGATTTTATCAATCCTAATGATGTTTAAACATCCACATAATCCAAGGTCTTTTAACTATGCATAATACCAAAAAAAGAATAAACATTCATACTGCAAAAGATGGCACTGGGCATAGCAAAGAAATATTCAACCAATATACTGCCTCCAGGAAGTGTTAATTCCCAAATCTCCATCAGCTAAGAGGTTTGCATTCATGGCAGAAATCACGTGACCAAGAGCAGCTTTGGGGAGAAAGGGGGCTTATTTTGGCTTATAGACTTGAGGGGAAGCTCCATGATGGCAGGGGAAAATGATGGCATGAGCAGAGAGTGGACATCATTCCCTGACCAACATAAGGTGGACAACAGCAACAGGAGAGTGTGCCAAACACTGGCAAGGGGAAACTGGCTATAACACCCATAAGCCTGCCCCCAAAGTACAGTGATTCCAGGAGGCTTCAATTTCCAATTGCCATCAGCTAGGGAGACCAGCATTCAGAATGCCTAAGATTATGGGGGATAGCAGAATCAAACCACATTCTGCAAAGCATTCATCCAGCTTTAAAATCTTCATAGTTTATCAATCCTAATGATTTTCAAAAACATTCCCATAGTCCAAGATCTTTTAGCTGTGCCATAATACAAAAATAATTGGCCCTAAAATCCCGTAATGGCACAGAATAAACACTCATACTACAAAAGATGGCACTTGGCATAGCAAAGAAATATTCAACCAATACAAGATTTAAACAGTGCAAACAGCAAACTCTAGTTCCAAGTCTAACAACTCTAGTCAGTGGAAAGTCTCCAAGTCCGATAATTCTAACCAGCAACAAGTCTCTGGAGTTCCAATTCCACCCCTCCAGCTAGGCTACTCACAGTCTTGGAAAACTTCATCCAAGGCCAACAGCTCTCTTTGGTAGCCATCTCATGGTTCCAGCATTTCCACTGGGTCTCAACTGCAACCCACAGCTCCACTGGGTCTCCATGCAGGCAATACAGCAAACCTGCTTCACACTGCCCATGGCCATTTCCAAAACACAAGACCGTGTTGCAAACTCAAATGACCCTCCCTTTCCTGCATTTCTCATACCAGGTGGGGTGCCAATTTGTTAATCCTAGGGGGGATAAAGCAGACTTTGAAGAACAGGACACTCCTTGAGCACTTAGGCCCCTTCAAAAGAGTGTACATTCTTCCTGTTGTCCCAGTGCAGGTCAACTGACTCAATCTCAAAGGTTGTAACCTCTCATATACTTGCAACTGAACAGGCAGAAGCTTCAGCCCAAAAATTTCATTTCTGTGCCATATCCCTCTACTCACACCAGTCTATTTCTATGCACTACAACCTGCAGGACACAGGCATAACAGCAAACCTCTCACACAAACTGCTTCTAGCTCAGTCCAGGCAAAGCTTTTTCTCACCCTCATAAGCCAAACCTCACAGTCTGTAGTTCTTACTTCATTCAGGTTTTTCAACTCTGACCAGAATAGTCCATCAAGCTGGACTTATAGCACTGCAAGGCCGTCTCTTTCAAATTCCTTCCAAATTCCTTTTGAAAATCAGTTCCAAAAGGTCAAAGCCACACAGTCAAGTGTCTAGCAGCAACTCTACTCTCAGTACCAACTTTACTGTTGCAGTCAGGTTTGTATTGCTGGCAGAAATCACCCACAAAGAGTAGCTTTTGGGGAAAAAAAAAAAAAAAAGGTTTATTTTAGCTTACAGACTCGAGGGGGAAGCTCCACAATGGCAGGAAAAATGATGACATGAGCAGAGGGTGGACATCACTCCTGGCCAACATAAGGTGGACAATAGCAACAGGAGAATGTGCCAAACACTGGCAAGGGAACTGGCTATAACACCCATAAGCCTGCCCCAAACAACACACTGCCTCCAGGAGGCTTTAATTTCCAATTGCCATCAGCTAGGGAACCAGCATTCAGAATGCCTAAGATTATGGGGGATAGCAGAATCAAACCACATTCTGCAAAGCATTCATCCAGCTTTAAAATCTTCATAGTTTATCAATCCTAATGATTTTCAAAAACATTCCCATAGTCCAAGATCTTTTAGCTGTGCCATAATACAAAAATAATTGGCCCTAAAATCCCGTAATGGCACAGAATAAACACTCATACTACAAAAGATGGCACTTGGCATAGCAAAGAAATATTCAACCAATACAAGATTTAAACAGGGCAAACAGCAAACTCTAGTTCCAAGTCTAACAACTCTAGTCAGTGGAAAGTCTCCAAGTCCGATAATTCTAACCAGCAACAAGTCTCTGGAGTTCCAATTCCACCCCTCCAGCTAGGCTACTCACAGTCTTGGAAAACTTCATCCAAGGCCAACAGCTCTCTTTGGTAGCCATCTCATGGTTCCAGCATTTCCACTGGGTCTCAACTGCAACCCACGGCTCCACTGGGTCTCCATGCAGGCAATACAGCAAACCTGCTTCACACTGCCCATGGCCATTTCCAAAACACAAGACCGTGTTGCAAACTCAAATGACCCTCCCTTTCCTGCATTTCTCATACCAGGTGGGGTGCCAATTTGTTAATCCTAGGGGGGATAAAGCAGACTTTGAAGAACAGGACACTCCTTGAGCACTTAGGCCCCTTCAAAAGAGTGTACATTCTTCCTGTTGTCCCAGTGCAGGTCAACTGACTCAATCTCAAAGGTTGTAACCTCTCATATACTTGCAACTGAACAGGCAGAAGCTTCAGCCCAAAAATTTCATTTCTGTGCCATATCCCTCTACTCACACCAGTCTATTTCTATGCACTACAACCTGCACACAGGCATAACAGCAAACCTCTCACACAAACTGCTTCTAGCTCAGTCCAGGCAAAGCTTTTTCTCACCCTCATAAGCCAAACCTCACAGTCTGTAGTTCTTACTTCATTCAGGTTTTTCAACACTGACCAGAATAGTCCATCAAGCTGGACTTATAGCACTGCAAGGCCGAGGTTTCAAATCCTTCCAAATTCCTTTTGAAAATCAGTTCCAAAAGGTCAAAGCCACACAGTCAAGTGTCTAGCAGCAACTCTACTCTCAGTACCAACTTTACCATTGCAGTCAGGTTTGTATTGCTGGCAGAAATCACCCACAAAGAGTAGCTTTTGGAAAAAAAAAAAAAAAAAGGTTTATTTTAGCTTACAGACTCGAGGGGGAAGCTCCACAATGGCAGGAAAAATGATGACATGAGCAGAGGGTGGACATCACTCCCTGGCCAACATAAGGTGGATAATAGCAACAGGAGAATGTGCCAAACACTGGCAAGGGGAAACTGGCTATAACACCCATAAGCCTGCCCCCAACAATACACTGCCTCCAGGAGGCTTTAATTTCCAATATCCATCAGCTGGAGAGACTAGCATTCAAAATACCTAAGTTTATGGGGGACACCTGAATCAAATCACCACAGCTTGAAAGTCAGAAAGGTCACTGATCAGCTTGTTTGTAAGTTGTATAATGAAAGCATTCACAAGAAAAACTGGCAAGGAACACTGTTTAAATAGTCACACCATAAATGAAGACACTGTAAATCCAGTGCTTTGAGGTGTCTCTGGGAAGAGTCTTGGCTTTTTCTTCAGACATTACTCATTTTTGGTTTTTTAAAATCTATAGTCCAGAATGTTCAATGCCTTCCTTTTTTTTCCTTCTTATTTTCTTATGAAAGAGAGAGAGAGAAAAAAAATTGGCATTACAGGGCTTCCATCTACTGCAATGGAACTCCAGACATGAGCCACCTGGTGTGCATGTGCGACCTTGCGAGTTGTGTCACCTTGTGCATCTGGCTTACATCGTACCTGGAGAGTTGAACACGGGTCCTTTGGCTTCGCAGGGAAGTGCCTTAACTGCTAAGCCATGTCTCCAGCCTTGCCTTCTCTTAACACTGGCCCAGTTGCTTTCCCTGGCTATGTTACTGTGAGTGTTAATGTTCTTCCATTCTTTCTAGGGAGTGCATCCTGATGCCTTCTTGAAACACCCTAATGCAGAGCTGTATAATCATCCCTGCTCTTCTCATGCTCTTTATTGAAACTGATATGGGCATAGAAAAGAATACCCCAGAATCCAAAGCTCACGTGTCTACCTTCTGTGTCACTCCTGTTTAACTAAGTCACCTCGGTCCCCAGTAAATATCATATTAGTCATTGTGGTTTTCCTGCTCAGTGAAGTGGATTTCCCTGGGATCTGCTCACTGTGCAGTTGAATATGACTGCCCTACCCATGACCAAGTATCAGCGAGGTAAAAGGCCAACCATGAAGGTACCCAGAAAAAAATCAACCTAATCAAGGTAATACCCTTTACTTATTAATATCCATTTAGTGAATAATCAAAAATAGAAATCTGGGCTGGAGAGATGACTTAGCAGTTAAGCTCTTGCCTGTGAAGCCTAAGGACCCTGATTTGAGGCTTGATTCCCCAAGAGCCCATGTAAGACACATGCACAAGGTGGCACATGCATCTGGAGGTCATTTGCAGTGCTGGAGTGCACGCATTCTCTGTCTGTCTGTCACTCTCAAATAAATAAATTAAATTAAACATTTCTTTTAAAAAAATAGAAATCTATTGAGAATTATGTGTTTTTTTTTCATGGAAAAGTATTTGAAACTATTTTTCCAAGATGAAATCTTACTTTGAACAGCTCTGGGACATGGTCAGCAAGTCAATTGACATTTGTCCACTCTGTGGTAATGGAGTTTCTCTTTTTCATCAGCTATTAAAGTGAGTAACTAATAGAAATTAACTTCATGTCATCAGTGTCAGATTTGACATGTAGGTTAAACAGCAACTTTCCCCTCTGGTCACTAAGGACTATAAAGTATTTTGGAAGGAATACTATACTAAACAGATCTAAATGAAATGTAAAATGTTAAAAACCTTTAAGAAGTAAGACTTAATTTCTTTGATTTCAGTAGAATTAGGCATATTTAAAATGGTTTTTGTGGGCTGAAGAGATGGCCTAGTGGTTAAGGCACTTGCCTGCAAAGCCAGAGGACACAGATTCAATGCTCCAGGCCCATGTAAGCCAAATGCACAAGGTGGTGCATGCATCTGGAGTTCATTTGCAGTGGCTGAAGTTCCTGGCATGCCCATTCTCCCTCTCTCTCTCTCTCAAATAAATAAATAAAAATAAAATACACACAAAAAACCCAAAATGCTATCCACAGACATGAAGATCACCATATATCATCAAGGTCTTTTTTCATCATTAATTGCTTGCTTAGCATACAAAGAAATGGGTTTCATTGTAACATCTGAAAAGTGTACACATTGTCCTTACTTGCCCCTACTGCCTTCCCCACATTCTCCCTCCCCCTCTTGCTGGCACCTTCCTTCCTCTGCATAGCAACCTCTTGTGCTTTCATGATACATATATCCCATATCTTCATTATTCTCTCTTGTCCCCCATTCTCCCTCTCTCTTGTCCTCTTTCTACATCACAGTCCCCCTTCTACCTTCCTCTCAGCTATTCATATTTAAAAGTATACTCTGCACATGAGAGCAACATGTGACGCTTGCCTTTCTGAGCGTGCCTTATGTCCCTAAGTATAATGATCTCCAGTCCCACCCAGTTTTCCTGAAAATTTCATAATTTTGTTCTTTCCACCTGAAAATTATTCCTTTATACATATGAACCACATTTTCTGAATCCATTCATCTGCTGCTGGACATCTAGGCTGGTCCTGTAACTCAGCTATGGTGAACAGTGCATCAATAAACATGTGAAGATGTGAAAAATCTTTGTAGTATGTTGGCTTAAAAGCGAGTAACGACTGTTTTCTGTTTTAAAATGCTTCATAGAATTTATGACTTAGTGGAGGCTTACAGGGGGTAGATGGATACAAGGGGAGGTACAGCCAGAGGTGGGGGAGAAAAAGGAGGATGTCATTTAGTAAAAGCTAATTTTATTTGAAATGAAACATAGTTAAACCTGCTACTGTAGATACTATTTTCATTTTAAAAAGAATTTGTGACTTTGCATAAGAGCAAGTTTCGATGACTGACAAAGGTGATTTCTGCTCCTGAAATTCAATTTTTTAAAGATGGAACCACCAGAGTATATTACCTTGGTACCGGACCCCAGCTGGGACAAAGTGGGGGCTCAGACTGCTTAGGACAGAAAGTTAGGAGATAGCCTTCTACCCAGGCACATTTTCATGACAGTTGAGGAGGCTCCTGAAGAAGCCCAAGTGTGTTTATAATTCAGGCTGGATCAGACACAGACATGGGAGCAGGAGGTGTGGAAATCAGAGGGTGTAGGGGAACCAGAGATGAGTGTGGTAACAAATCATGTGTCAGGGTATGTCACACTCCATCAGTGGATGGAGATGAAAGCAGAGCTAAGATCTAATGGTGGCAGGTATTTGCCTGTCCCAGAGAGAAACCACAGATTCAAGTGTGTCTGTGTCCCAGAGAGAAAGGGTGAGAATGGCCATCTGTAAAGGAACTCAAGGGACTCAGCCTTGGAGAAAAACAGACCCTAAATCTACACGCAGCCTCTTGCTGGTAACACGTATAAATGTCCAGTCTCCTTTTGTCCCAGTTTCTTTGAGAAATGGCATAACAACTGCATCTCACAGAATGTTTTTAATAATGAGAGGAATTTAAGGCAACGATGCACTTAGTGTTGGCATAATAAGTGCTATTATTTTGTTTATTTGAAAGAGTGCTGTGAGACCTACAAAGCTATCTTAACCTTGTCATACATTATAGCGGGACCAAGCAACTCTGCTGTCACATACTACCCCACTCCATCTTAAGTGAATATAAAGTCAAGGGGAAAAATGTATCCTTCAAAAACACTGCTGAGGGCTGGAGGGATGGCTTAGTGGTTAAGGTACTTGCCTGCGAAGCCTAATGACCCACATTTCATTCTCTAGATCTCACCTAAGCCAGACGCACAAGGTGACACACAAATCTATAGTGAGATTGCAGTGTCTGGAGGCCCTAGTGTGCCAATTCTCTCTCTGTCTCTCTCTCATAAAAAATAAAATAAAATAAATAAAATACTACTGAATTCCATGAACACAAAGCACAAGCTAGCCCAACCAACATGGTAGGCATAGCGTCTGTACTTGGGCCAGAGACTCCTGTGTGGTTGAATTAGTGTGGTTGCTTCAGGCTTCACTTCTCTGATGGAGTCCCAGAAATACCTGAGGCATTTTTTTAAAAGGTCAGGACGTTTCTGCACAAGTAGAGATCTGCTCGGAATTGATGACTAGGGGGAAGAGACACTCATGGAGGTATCTGTATTGCCACCTTTAGGCTGATGAATACAGGATGATGAATATTAAGTATAGACATAATAACAAAGGAAAACTTAAGCACGTCAGATTTTGCAGATGAAAATATCTTTTCTGGGTGTATTTTCTTTTTACCTTGGCCATCCAATGACAAGCTTTAATACTTGGTAGGGTTATTAGCATGTCCAGAGACATAACACAAGGGCCATTGTTGCATATGAAAACTGAGCAATATCATTCACCAAGAAAAGGGGTTTGCGGTTTAGTTAGTAAGAAGTGCTTCTTGCTTTTTTGATTTCTAAGGCTTGGATGAGCTTTTGTCCTTTTAGGAGAAAAAAAAATCTTGACTTTATCACTTGGTTTGATATTAATTATAAGGTGTAAGTCTGACGATGAAAAGGAAAAGAATGGTAAGGAGAAACGTGAAGCTCTCAAGTCCATAAAATACAAATACAAAAAGGCTCAGAGGAAGTCATTAGTGTTTGTTAGTGCGCTCACAGTCTGTGGAGCCTGGACCTTGTTTCCCTATTCTGATGTTCATGGAGACTGTTGCATCTAACAACGATCAATATTGCGAGCTAATCATTACTTCTACAGTTGTAGTGATAAAAATTTTCAGAAGACAGGACAGAAAGATTGTACGAGCCACAGGGTGGGAAGGAGTATCCAGGGGCATTGCCTGACCCCCCCCCCATCCCCACCAATGACTGACTGCTGCTCTCACAGTTCATAACCCATAGCTAACCCCATGGTGAATACCAGCAACCCCACTAAGGAAGGTCCTCAGTGGAATGGGGGCAGCAAGGAGGGGAATGGTACCAGCACATGATTTGTCCATAAAATACAAAGTTTCTCCTTAATAAAACGTAAATTAGGGGCTGGACAGATTGCTTAGTGATTGCAAAGCCTAATGACCTAAGTTTGATTCCCCAGTACCCACGTGAAAGCCAGATGCACAAAGTGGCACATGCATCTGGAATTTGTTTGCAGTGGCTAATAGCCTACGCATGCCCATTCTCTCTATCTGTCTCTCTCTGCTTGCAAATAAATAAATATATTTTAAAATAAATTATATATATATAAAATAACAGACTAAAAATATTTTTTTAAAAAATCTCTTGACTGGTAGAAACTGGTACCCCAGAGTATGTTGGACAGTTGAGTGAGATTTCTTCAATGACTTGTGAAAACTGGTATTTTAAAACAAGATAATGAACAATTACCTTTGCATACCATATCCTCAGAATGCTTGCTTTATAATCCAGACTTATAATTCTACATACGTACAAGCTGGTAAACTCAGAAAAGAAAGCATGACTCTAAATTCATTCAGAGGAGGTCAGTGTTAACCTATGTGTGCTTAGGACATAGAGAGATCTTCCTCACAGCTGTGTGCTCCTGCCAGTATCCACCCGAGTGCCTCGTGTGATTAGAGAAAACGACATTCCATCTATTCAGAGGTGACATTTTCTGACTCACAGGCAATATGCAGAACTTGGTCTCACTGAGGGTGATTGCGTTTCACCAATCTATTATTTATCCTTTGACATCCATCATGCATTTTCAAGATAGTTCATTGAGGCTGTTTTTACCCATGGAAGATTTCTTCTAATTTAAATAAAAATTCATATTCAGAAATGAGGGCACAGGCTGGAGAGATGGCTCAGTGATTAAAAGCACTTGTTTGCAAAGTGTGATGGCTCAGGGTGGGTCTGGAGTCCCGTTTGCAGTGGCAGGAGGCCCTGGTGTGCCCATTCTCTTTCTCTCTCTCCCTTTGTCTCTTTGCAAATAAATAATAAATAAATACAAAAATAAATGAGGGCACAAATCTTGTAATTTGGTGTAGGCTTATGTTCCAAAAACTAGTGGTCGAATTCTATTTGTTGAGGCTTACCCTAGTATTTATTTCCTATCCCAAGTATAAACATAAATTTGACAGGCTAAGAAAGATCATTTTATTGTAACCAAAAAAAAAAAAAAAAACCAGAAATTCATATCTTCTTTTCAGCAGTTTCTTCCTTTCTCTACATTTCAACTTGAGACATGGATTTATTGATAGCATATGTCCCCATCTAAGAATAAAATCATCTATATGCTCTGCTGCATATTCTGATGGGCTTTGTTACACTGAACTTAGTACAGTGAGAAGGAAATGGGATACCGTGAGCTGGGGAGTCCAGGGTGTTCAGCAGGTGTTGAACAGACGTCTGGAGGCTGCTGAAACCTTCGCTACTTTGAACACGTGGATAAACCTTCTGCACCAGCAGCAGCACCCTAACGAGGGGAAAAACAATTAAACCAGCTTGTGTTTCAAGGCCTACAGACAGAAACAAAAGGTTATTCAAGGAGAAAATGACTGCAGTGTATAAAATTATTCTTATAACATAAAAGACAAGATACTGCTTTTGTAATTTAATTACTTCTTTGTCTGTTCAGGCACAAATCCCCCCAAATTGTTCTTGAACAAAAATAAAGAACTTTATGTCCCTACGATCATAAAACATCTCAGAAGTGAAAGACCATAAAGTAAGGGAGCAAAGGTCCATCTAATTTGGGGGCGCAGGGCAATACACACACGTGTGCAGGTACAAATGAATGTCTACAATGCGGAAGCCAGAGGAGCTCCCCTCCTCTTCCTCCTCCACCACATTTCTTGGGAACATCACCCACCATGTTTGAGATAGTACAACTGGATTTTTTAATATGAACCCTGGGGCCTGAGCTCAGGCTCTCATACTCATAAAACAGGAACTTGGACTGATTGAGCTGTCTCCCCAGGCCCCTGTTTTTGTTATTTCTGTTAAGACTTAGAAAGAAAGGAAAAGAAACTTGCAATGAAAGGATGGCTTTGCTTTGTAATTACATGGAAAATTAAACACTCAAAATTATTTTCATTAAAATATCAAGTCCAGATAAAGGATGAAATTTCAGGAGTGATTATTAAGCATTTTATGCATATTTGTCTTTTTGATAAACAAATAATATTTTTTAAGAGCTTGTGCTAATTAAAGATGGTAGTCTGTCCTGTAAGTGGCCCATAGGCATTACTCTGAAGGGGACCCACAATTAATATGAACACTCCTGGCACTGCCTTGCTATGATGTATGTTATCAATAAGATGGGCAATCCACATTGGGGACAGACACTCAGCAAATTCACTTTGCTTGCATTCTTCCCAGATTTCCAAACAACTATTTATTTAAGAACTGCCCTGTCCCTTGATGGTCATTAGCATAATTTTCAAAGAAATGTTGCCACTACAAAAGGATGTCTTTCACAAATACTGTTATTGATGCCAACAATCAAGACTGAGTCAGGACTTTAATCAACTTGAGTACTAGCCAAAGCAAAAGATTTTGCCAACAATTTGCCACTGTGGAGTTAAATGTAGTACAAATTAGCTAACAGTGTTTCCCTATCAAGTCTCTCAGTAAGCTGAAAGTTTCCTCCAGCATTAAATCCAGTACATGAGTATAGACTTTCACAGTGTTCTAGAATGTTGGGGGAGGGTTTGAATTTTAAATGTTTTAATTAAAATATTTTAGTTTTATGGGCTGGAGAGATGGCTTAGCAGTTAAGGCATTTGTCTGTAAAGCCAAAGGACCCCTGTTCAATTCTCCAGGATCCACATAAGCCATATGCACAAGGGAGAGCCTGTGTCTGGAGTTCATACACAGTGGCTGGAGTCCCTGGCGCACCCATTCTCTCTCTCTCAAATACATAAATAGACTTTTAAAAATTTTTAGTTTTAATTCCCTAGATACATGAATGCCAAATAAACCTTGTATCTTCTACATAATTTCTGTCATAGTAAATAGACATACATATAAATACGTGTGTTTATATAAATATGCTCAAATTATGTATGCATGCATGTATTTTTCTGCATGCATATGTTTTAATTTGGTTTTCTAATGATTCTGTGAAGCAATTTGATTTGCCCTATCTTATACATGGGTTAAATTCCAAAATTATCTAACTTATCAAGGTCTGGCTAAAAGCTTATGTTTTATTCACTCTGTTTTGCCCCTGGGATATAAAATGGTGAGGAAGAGAATGGAGAAAATGCTCAGAACCACGGGCATGGCTTACTTGTTACCCCACTGTGTTTCAAATGTACAGCATAGAGGTAGAGCTGTACTTTTTTTCATCTCTGGTCTCTCTGTATGAGAGGTGATATTTCAGGCATTTTCATGTTTTAAGCATCTCCTGCTTGTCAGATTTTGGGCTTACCAGGTGAATGGGGTTCATGTCACACATATCTCAGCTACCTTATTCCCAATTGGCTGCATGGTCTAACCTACCTGATCTCTTGTCCCAGAAACAACTTCAAGGATTGGCGTTTAACAATCTCATTGAGACTGCCAGCATTACCATTTCTAACATCATTAATAAGATGTCAAAGAAATAAATACATACTTACCTAACAACATTTAAAATCTGGTGACACTTGGTCCCATCCCCTCTCAAATACTTTGAAACATTTTGTATTTACTTTACTTCAGAGAATTTTTTTTCCTGTACTTCATATAAAGTGGAAATTATTCAAAACAAGTTGATTCCAGACAACCATATGTTTCCATGTGGGATTCTCAACATAATACAACCAGGAAAATTCCAAGTTTTCTCCCTTAAACTCAGAAATCATTATTTACAGAATCTACTTTTACACTGATGGTAAAAACAGTAGAATTCATCAGTGAACCAAGTTCTTTATTATTTCCCTTAAGTATTGTTATTAAACAGCTGAACTGTCCCAGTGACTTCTTGTTCTTAATGTCATGGCGCATTCACTGTCCTTATCCTTCTTTGGATTTTCGGCGCCTTTCCTAAAAGCCTAATAGCCCAGGTTAAAAATGGCAGGGATTTGAATAGACATGTCTCCAAAGAAGACAGACAGATGGCTAGGGTGCTTACTGAGGAAATAAAATACAGTAAATATCAGCAGCCATGTGGAGAAATTGTCACCCTTGCACACTGTGCATAGGAGCAGAAATAGAGCAGGTCTCTACGGAAAGCACTGTGGTGGTTTCTCAAAGAGTTAAAAATAGAACCACCATTTGATAAAGTAATTTCTCTTCTGAGTATTTACCCAAATGAATTAAAATCAGTAACTCAAAGAGATACATGTGTTCTTTCATTGCAGCACTATTTATATTTGACCCAATGGGAAACAATGTCAATGATCATTGACATGAATGGCTGAAGAAAATTGTAGTATAGAAGACAATGGGTAGTGTTGTTTTTTAAACGAGATCAAAATACACTATGCACAAGTGTGAATATAACAAAAACGGAAAGCATAAGTGAAATACTTTTAAAAAAACTAATATTTTTCAATATGCAACACCATGGATGAACCTTGAAGAGATTATACTACATAAAACAAACCACATCCATGGGCAAATACTACATCATGTCATGTATGTGAAGAATCTAAAATAGCCAAATTCATAGACTCAGAGAGTACAATGGTAGTTGTCAGTGGCTGGGGTGGGGGCAGGAAATGAGCAGTTACTGCTAGGGGACAGGAAGTTCCTGCTAAGCTAGCTGAGTAAGGTCTGCAGCTGATGTCCAACACTGTACCCAGAGTTAGAAGAATGCACTGTGCATGTGAAAACCATTTCATGGAATCAATCATAGGTTAATTGTTCTTACGACAATACAATAAAAATGTAGACAGTCAAATGTCATTGGCTTTGGAATAATGTGAAGCCATGCACTATGAGCTGGTTTTATTATGTGGCCTGGTCGCCTTTAAGATCATTACTCGAGTACATTATCTATTGCATAATGCCAGACAATGCAAAAATGTTATTTAAAATTTTAACAAAACAAAAAAGCCATAGCAGATTGTCTTTCCTATGCAATTTATTCCACCAAAATAATGCCTAAAGTGTAATTTAGATCTTTCATCACTTACTGATTATTATTTCTTAGGGTTAAAAACAGTAATTCAGGGAGATATGTTTGTTTTTATTTTTGCTTTTTGCTTTAATGAAGGCATAATCAATCAAGTGATGTCCATGACATTTAAGATACAAACATGTTTGTCCCCCTTGAAGTTTTCTGTGCTCCCAATAGTTTTCCTACCATCCACTGGTATAATTTCTAACACCATAGATTAATTTTTATCAGTCCTAGACTGCCTGTAAATAAAATAATATACACACATAAACTATGTTCCTTATATATTTTTTGTTTTATTTTATTTATTTACTTATTTGAGAGAGAGAAAAAGGTTGAGAGAGAGAGAGAGAGAGAAAGGCATGCCAGGGCCTCCAGCCATTGCAAACTCCAGATGCATGTGCCTCCTTGTGCTGCTGGCTTACATGGGTCCTGTAGAATCAAACTGGGGTCCTTTGGCTTTGCAGGCAAACGCCTTAACCACTAAGCAGTCTTCTCCAGCTCCTTATATATATATATATTTGAAACAAGGCCTTGCTGTGTAGTTCAGGCTCACCTTGAACTCACTAACCTCCTACTTCAGCCTCCTCAGTTCTTTTTGCCTAGATCTCTTGATACTATAATAATGAGATTTTTTGTTTGTTTGTTTTTCCAAGGTAGGGTCTCACTTTAGCCCAGGCTAACCTGGAATTTACTATATAGTCTCAGAGTGGCCTTCAACTCATAGAAATCCTCCTACCTCTTCCCCCAGAGTGCTGGGATTAAAGGCACAAGCCACCATGCCTGGCAATAATGAGATTTTTGATAGTGATGTGTGACTCCATATCTGCTTACTTTTATTATTGACTAGGATTCAAATACATGAATAAACTATCATCTGTTTATCTGTTCTTCTTAAGGCTACATGTTCTTTCTTCAGCACTCAGCTATCATGAATGAACAGGGGACAGAAGGCTTCATGTGAACTTCTTCATTTTCTCTGGAAAATAGCCAGGAGCAAAATGAGCCAATGTGGAGAACTACTACTTAACTTCATTAGACGCTGTGACTACCTCGTGACATGAGCAGTGTAGTTTCTCTACATTCTTATTAAAACTTGGGATTATCCACCTTTTATTATTTATTTATTTATTACCTGTATTAGTATGTGTGTAGTGGCAACTTATTTGAGATCTGAATGTCATTTTAAGTCTTTCAATAATATGCTACACAAATTATCTTATTCTACTTTAGTTGATTAATCTGCTATTTACTAAAACATAATATAAATGGAATGAAGAGAATAGAGTATCAAAATCCTGGGTCAGTGAAAATCTCCCCATGAACTAAAATGAGGACCAGTCTGCAGGACCAAGTGTCTTAACACCTGGCTCCTCTGCCTCAGTCATGGAATCCTGTCACGAAAAGCACAGAGGACTTAGGCTTGCCGAGTTAAGGATCTGCTTTGTCCCACACCACTTCTTGAACCTTGGGGAAGTCATTTCACCACCACAGGACTTTGCTTTCTTTACAATGGATCTCTTTTGTCTCCAACACCGTTTGAAGAAACAGAGGAGATGAATGTACCAACAAAGAGCTCATTATAAACTCCTTGACCAAATTTCTGATATGTTAGGCATTTAATATAGAAATACCATGTTTCTAATGACATTTTAATTTTTTCATTTTTTATATTGTTTACAAGCAGAGAGAAATGGGGGGACATGGAGAACGGGTACACAATGGCCTCTAGCCACTACAAATAAACTTCCAGACACATGTGCCACTTTGTGCACATGGCTTTACATGGGTAGTAGGTAATCAAACTCAGGTTGTTAGAGTTTCAATTTCGGAGCAAATTCTCTAGCACCCTAATGACATTTTTAAAAGATAGATTGGGTTCTGAAGTTAGGAAACCCAGGTTCAAACCCTTCCATCTGCATAATCAGGAAATGCTTGATATTACCTGCTTCGTTTAAAGGACAAGCAAGTCTGTTTAATGGTGAATGTGATAATCTACATAGTCCAGGCTGTTGTCTCACATGTAATGTGCACTAGTAGTCATCATTGCTATGTCGTTGTTAGATTTCAATAAACATCTACTGATTCTCTTGACAGGATAGTCAAAACCTAAACTTCACATTAATCTCCGAATGCTGGCCATGCCCAGATAAATTTTATTGATTTATTTTTAAGCAGCTTTTCAATAAAGGTTTCTGCAAAAAAACTCGATATGTTTTTGTCAACATATATGCTAAATAAAGCCAACCGCATGGGCCAGCTTAGAAAGACCAAGTATAGCTGGATACACATCAAGTAGGATAACCCCCTTTAGGTGACTTAGAAGAAACTCTAACCAATGAGATTGTCTGATATTGCTTGGCATCAAAGAAACATTACGAAGATAGTGTATTCCTGGGTAGTTAAGGACACGTGCACAGAGCTTAGGCTGCCTTTACAGGAGCCAGGGCCACTGGTCCAAACTGGCTCTGCTCTAGGCTTTCTTCTCAGCTCAGGGACACCACGTGGCTGTGGCTGTGCCTGTGCAAGGTGAGTATGATGACCTTACCTGGGACCACAGTCTACTTGCTTAACTGACACACTTCAGGGCTGAGGCTTGCAGCAGTGTGCT
This sequence comes from Orientallactaga sibirica, assembly GCA_036365145.1. Classification (NCBI taxonomy): domain Eukaryota; kingdom Metazoa; phylum Chordata; class Mammalia; order Rodentia; family Dipodidae; genus Orientallactaga; species Orientallactaga sibirica. The sequence goes on along the minus strand of JAEOAD010000004.1, from coordinate 3,978,113 downwards.
GGAGGACTCTGCTTTGCGTCAAAATTTCCTAGCTGACAGTAATCATCTCTGGAACAGCTGTTTTAAAGACTTCTTTGTGAACAATAAGATGCCATTTAATATTGCATTTTCTTACCTGTCTGCCTTTCGAAGAACATCAAATAAGTTGCTCAATGATGTGTCGTTCTGGAACACGTCAGGAAGGCTGGAAAGGAGCTGCCACACGGCTCTTTGCTCCTGCACTTGGGAGCAGAAGGACAGGACACTGGCTAGTTCCTGAAATACCATCTTCTGATTGTTGGGGTCACTCGACATCTTGAAAACCAGAACCACAAACACTGAAATGAGACTTCAGCATTTGCAAATATATGCTTTACTGTCCTTGAAAATGTCAGAAAGGATCTGGGGCTCTAGCTCAGTGGTGGAATGTCTGCCTAGCATAGACAAGGCCGTGTTTAATGCTCAACACTACAAACAAACAGACACAAAAACATCAACACAAAAAGAGATGGTATGAAAGCATCAACAAACCTAGAGTTTTCACATTCAGAGTTCTTTCATATCTCCACTCAATTTGGAGCCATCTTTTACTTGGAAACAAAGGAAAGCATCTCTAAACACAATTGGAAATTTTTCCTTAGAGCTCCAAAAAAATGACATATTTAGGATTTGATTACCAAAACTGAATTTATATAACATATTTTAAGTTATATATTTAGAAATTATAGCTAATTTCCTCAAATAAAATTAGTTTCCAAGTCAGTTTTTCATTTTCTTTATTTTCTCTTATAGGAACCACAGGCATTATTGTACCCATATCCTTTACTAGTACTTATATTATTGGTGAAGATCCCAATAGAGATATAAATGTAGTGTAGATATACTCTTGAAATTCGTAGTATCTACAACATATAGAAATACATTCATGAAAATACTATTAGAATTACACATAGTATATATTTCCAAAGTTCTACTGCAATACCAGAAGCATTAATTATCACAGTTAATAGAGAGTGCACTCTGTCTATATATAAGCAAGCAAAAAGAGTGATTCTTAGGTTTACATTGAAACATAGGATCCAGCTAGTTTTTCCCAGAGTATTTCTTCATTATAGTCCCACCCAAAGCAATTGCCCAATTACCTCATTTACATTAGTCAAATTAAGCTTCACATCCATCTTCATGTGAATGATTTGGGCCAATGTATTTTGGGCCACTCAGTCTACATGATTGCCAAGTTTAATTTAGGAAGTATTTTTTTCCCCAGTAAAGGGGATTTAACCCAGGGCCTCATACATGCTAGGCAAGCATTCTATTATTGAGCCACATCCCAATGTTTCTGTCAAGTTTAAGGATAGTAAAGCTTTATACTGGATGAGGATTGTTACAATATAATGTCAGGTTCTTTTGGAAAACAAAGAATAGTGAAAGGTAGTTTTTTTTAAAAAAATCTAATATTTTTCAGAGAATCAAGGGGGAAATCATGTTGCTTTCTTGGAAATATTAGAAGTAGGTATGCTACATTTATTCCTATCAATGAATTTCAAAAGAATTCATTTTTAAAATCATTCAGAATATGTGGGCTTCATTAAATACAGATTATTAGCCTTTTGTTTCTACCAGTGCCAATTAAGACTGGTACATACCAATGTCCATCAGCATTTCATATAGGATATCATTGGTTTTAATGTGTAATATTCAGGGGAAAAGGGACATTATTTCATCAGAGCCCAGCTTACAAATTAAGTTTGAGGTCAGTGAGAGCTATCACCCATTATTATAACTTCTGACAGTTGTATGGCTCTGATAGTTTAAATATTAAACTTGCATTCTAGCCTGAGTAATCTCACTTTCAGAGCTCAGGACAAACTATCTTTATTCACCATAGAGCCAAGTCATATTTCACCTGAGGTGTATGTACATTAACCATAATGTAATATTTCAAATGCAACATCATATCATTTCACTCTGGCACATTTAAGTGACAAATGAACATTACTTAGCATTAAACATCATGTGAAATGTCTATGTGAGAGGAATATATGCTAAAGGTGATCAAATATTCCAATCAAGATGTTCCAGTCCATGGAGGCTACAGACTTGCTCTTTAATTCATGCTGTCACTTTGCTGACCCAAGAACGGAAAGCAGTTTATGCAGTGTTGCTCATATAAAAATACATGTACTCACCTGAGTGACCTGATTTTTTAGTTCTTGGAGAAAGGACTCTAAAAGGGTCATGTTGGAAAAGCAAAATTTATTAAAAATATTTTTTCCTAGAGTGACCCAAGAAAAGGGATAATCTGCAATGTATCCTGGGTAGCTCTCACACAGTTTTCTTCTTATGTCTTCTGATGTTGAATTTTGCTTCAATAACTAAAAATGTACAGAAGAGAAAGATAATGTTAGTAAATATAAATGCTAAAATATTTTAGTCTTCAAGGTAACTGGCCAGCCTTCACAATAGCAATTTTAAAGTTCTACATTATTAGAGCAACTATAAAATAACAATAAGCTACTCTGAGTTTATACACAGGCAGTTGTAAAAGAACATGTGTGAATGCAATCAATTTTTGTCATTGTTATGATTCAATTAATTTACACTTAATTTGTAAAATTAAAACCCATTTCTTATCTTTGACCAAAGAATTAAAATGCACCAAGTGTTTTCTGGAAAAATATTCATGTGTAAAATCATCTTTATTTTTCCTGGACATTGAGCAGCAGAAACTCAGGTGCCTTTAGTGATGTTTCCTCCCACATTGTTCAAGATCACTAGAAGACTTCCAGAAAGAGGACACTTCATTATCTATTCTTAGGACAACTGTGCTTATTCACAAAAATGGAATAATGGCTTATGTTTCGTTTCAGTCTGACATACAGAAATAAAAAGGAAAATATATATGAGAATATATGTCAGCATAGCTTCCAAGCAATAGGTAGAAATGATTTTCATAATGGAATCACTAGAACCCCCTCTATATTCCACAGTGCAAATTACTTAGAAATGAAGCACTCCTCAGCTACAGTATTGGTCACATTTACCATAATTAGTTTGTTTAGTATTTACAGAGCTAACTATATGAAATTGTGGTACTTAAGGGGTTCCTTCTAATGGTTAAATCATATTACCCTGTGAAGTTTGAGTCAACTTCATCCTCCCCCTAAGCTTATACCACAAGATCTACATGGTTTTCCAGCAACTGAACTTCTAAATATAATGGAACCAGACAGGATACACTTATCTAGGATGTACTATAAGTGCTAGGTCTTCTAGTCATTCATCCATATTTCTTTTCTAGCATTACACATAAACTCACCCCGAAGTGATTTCTCTACTCATTTCTTGCAAGGGTTGCAGAAAGCAATAAAGAGAAAGAAAGGAACCAGAGAGAATGCTGACACAGGCATCAATATGTCATCCTAATTTTTACATCCATACCCTGTTCCAACAACTCTAAAAAATATGTACCTATACATATAAAATTCACTTTGGGCTTATCTCCCCTGGATATATGATTCTGTGCTGCCTCACAAAATTCTGAAATTTCATTCTGCATAAAAAAAAGTGAACTTGAGAGATTCAATACAGTAAAGTGGTATTTTTGAGAATAGCATTTCTATTCTGCATGTTAATGAATTTATCTGGTTCAATGTAAGACTCTTCTAGGAACCATAATGGAAGAAGTGAAATGGAATAGAACAGATTTACCTTGGGTCCACACGAGCCCAGTTTTGGGATGCTTTGGACTGGAATTATCTAGGAATATTGAGGAATGTCCTAAGCTAGCCAGAAACCTCAAATATTACATATTTCCAGCTTTCAACATCTAGACTCCAGAATGGACAAGTCTTATGCCACAGCCAGCACTGGCAGAGTTGAAGCTGCCTTGATTCATCTTTTCCTGGCATCCATTTTTTTGTGTTGTCCTTTAACTTATGGCCCAGCTTAATAAGGTGCCTCAATTGCACATAATGATAACCTTAAGGTCACTAATAAAGCCAGATTAAAGTTATGGTTACTGGAATGTGAACAAAGGTTAGAGACACAGCTCAGGATTCTGATGGACAAAAACAACTGCTATATGAATAAATTATTTAAAGTGTGTGTGTGTGTGTGTGTGTGTGTGTGTGCATGTGCATGATATGGGAAGACAGAGAGAGAAATAGGATCATGGAGGTCAGCCAAATAGCTTAAATATATGAACCTAGCTGGGAGAGATAGTGAGACAAAATGGGGATAGCAGTTAACAAAAGATTAACTATTCTTCCTAATGGAATTCAACTCTATTTCTGAAAACACACAAACACAACTCACAGGCCACCCATCCCCACACCTTATATGACTGTATTTATTATCTCGCAATCTGGGAAATCATAAAATAGATGATCTCTAGAAAATAGAAAAATCCATAGGCAAGCTCTTAAAATGTACTATGGAAAAGGTTTCTGCACTTAGGGGAGAGTTTCATGCCTCTAATTTGTCCAAAGATATTACTATGGATGAGGCAGCAAGTTCAAAGAGTGTTATAGCTTCATTTTTCATTTCCTTGCTTCAGAAAATTGAAAGATCACATAAAATTCCACCTTTTCCCTTACAAAATGAAAACCTTAAGTTCAATTAAGGGACTTGTCGGGGCAATAAATAAGGCCCAAGATCTTAAGGAATTCACAATGTCTTAAAATTAAACTATGATTGAAAAGTGTCTAAGAAAAAGAATCTGCTGGAGAAAGTCCTTAATTGGGAAAAGTGTTCCAAACCTCTACCGGTTTGGGAGATCCCTCCATTAGCTAATGTGGAATTTCTTCATTATTTGTGCATTGCAAAACTAAATGAAGTTACCTTTTCCAAAGCCAGGATTCTTGCAAGCACATCACTGCCATTGAAAGTCTCTATGCCCGTGCTTTCCAAGTCAGTTTGTGGACTGGGAGGTACTGTCGCTACAACAGAAGAAAGAGCATATTAGAATTCTATGCACATGCACTTAAGTGGGCAGGATCATGTAAGAATTCATAGCTATCCTTTGTAACATCATAAACCCCACATCAAGAATGTGTTCACACAGGCCTCTTCCCTGACAATTTCATGCTAGCAAAATGGCAAATTTCATGGGGTTTTTCTTTCCACATAGAATTGTGATGGTTTTGGTCTGCTCTTCATGTTTTTCTCAATCATTTTGATGCCACTTGTTTTCATTCCAGTTTATGTCATGAAACTTCATCACCAATATTATTACCCAATAAGCAGAATCATTTCCGTGCAGGCCTGAAGGATTGAAATGCCCAGACCAGCTCTATGGATCCATCATCTACAACATCTGTTCCAAGGATCAGCCAGTGTGCACATCTGGTGATAATGGTCTTTCTTTTTAATTATCCAACTGGGATGCTGAAATCTGCTTAGGATCATAAATTTGTTCCTCCCCAAAGTGGTTTCTGAATGATATTTCAGATCAAATAAATGGGATGGAGCAATTAACTGTTCACACTACAATATATTCTACATAAGTAGTTCGCAAAGTGGCCAGTACCATGTACAATGTGGGAAAGCTTTCTAGGTAGAGAATATTGGCTAGAAGTGTACATTCATATCTACACCATGGATGTCCACTGTGTCAATTTGTATACATTTCTGAACACAAGAATTTGATATCCTCAAAACAAAGATTTAGTATCAAAGATACCAGTAACCCATTTCAGTAGGGCCTAGGTTTTATCTTTGTGCCTCCTCTAGACCAAAGCAATCCATTGGCGTGAGATAACTGGCCGTGGGGAGAAACATAATCTTTGGTCACTGAACAAAACAAAGCTCACTGGACCATGAGACCACTGGCTTATTTCTCCTGTGTTCTCATCTCCTGAGCCAAACACCCAGAGATCATTCGCAACAGAGCATTAACACCTCAAAACCATTTATCATCATGCTCCTACTGTATTAACCCAGTCCGTGTTTCATTTGGTTTAGCAACTTGTATTGAAATGTTACTTAATATCATAGTCATTAATATTCCATGGAATTGTTCCTTCTTCCCCCAGCAAGGACCTATTCTAACATAAAAGAATCTTTGTTTTCTTCTCAGTATATCCCCAGTCTCTTGGGCAGTTCATGAAGTATCTAATAGATATTTGTTCAATGTAAAACAGTCCCTGATTGGAGAGTTTGGGGTTCTAATCAGTGCTTTTCAAGTCCTGCATATCAGCATCCTTTGGGTGTAAAATTGGGAATTTAGTGTTTCTAGGAATCTACTCAAGAAGATTTAGACACACACCAATTTAAGGGTGCCTGGTCTGGCGTGAAGCAAATACAGAATCACCCTGAAGATTGACACCAAACATTTTTGGGGAGGAAGAAGCATAGAGCTCAAATAAACCAGGATCAGCATAATTCCTATTCCCCTGGGTGACGCAAACCCAGCACTAAAGCTTGTTGGGCCTCTGAGTCTTAATTGGCAAGATGGAAAGTGTGGACAAAGTTCTGAAATACTTTCTATCAATTTTTATTACTGGAATTTCTATCCATCACAGACTCACCTAATGGCAGACAAAGTTCAGAGTCAATTCAGGGACATGGTACAATTCTCAACACCTAAACATTTGCCCCCAAGGCATATTTCAGTCAAAACTTAATGTCCAATTATTGAGAAGAACTCTGCATAATTCTACTGCCACACTCAGGCAACTAAGGGGTCCCCATGGGTCTTTCAGAGATAGTCTGAGTATTTCATCTTTCTTTGAAATTCTGACCTTTGCTGGGTGTTCAAAGGTCTATTCCCCACCCGACAGGAAGGAGTTAGCTTACCCGGTGATGTGTGACTTCCTTCTGGAACTTGGGTGCTGTGGAGTGATAAATTACTGTCCTTCTCCAGCTTAGATGACTTTTCTGGAATTTCACTAAAGAAGAAAAAGCAAAAAGTCTACAACTTTATCCACATTACTTTCAGTTAGTTAAAGCAATGTATTATGCAACAGATTCAGAGGTCTCTGGGGACTTGCAAATTTTTAGTCGACTTTCTAGGATATTAAATTCACCTAACCATGCACCAATGAATATGTAAGGTATCTTATCTGGTGAACTTTTATTCAGAGATAATGACCTAGATGAGATTTAAAAATAGTCATTTTATTTTAATCTTGTAGAAAAGAAATTAGTGGAATAAAACACTAGTGTTAGATATTTAAAGTATTTCTGGTTTCTTTTCTCTTTAAAAGTTGACAAATGTTGGACTGGAGAGATGGCTTAGTGGTTGAGGCATTGTCTACAAAGTCTAATGACCCATGTTCCCCTCTCTAAGTCCCACATATGCCAGATACACAAGGTGGCACACACGTCTGGAGTTCAACTGCAGTGGCTGGCGGCCCCAGTGAGCCAATTCTCATTCTCTCTCTCTCATAAAAAAGTTGACAAATACCAAGTATGGGAGAGTCCAGTGGTGTTTTAGAGACTTAAAAAAAAAAAAAAAGCCTGTAGCCAGGCATGGTGGCATATGCCTTTAATCCCAGCACTTGGGAGGCAAAGTTAGGAGGATCACCATGAGTTCGAGGCCACCATGCGACTACATCATGAGTTCCTGGTCAGCCTGGCCTAGAGTGAAACCCTACCTCAAAAAAAAAAAAAAAGGCCCATTTATTTGTCAACAAGGAAAGAAAAACGAGTCTACATTAAATTGCAGAAGACATTTTGAATTTTGATTTGAAGGAAAATAGTACTTATAAAATAGATCCAAGGAAGAGGGAATATTTAATGAGTATCTAGTATTTGCCAGAATACACTGTGATTGAGGTCATTACAGGTGATACTGAGTGTAAAGGGATAAAACAGGTTTTCAATTGCACCAGATGTGTTGATGTAATGACAATAATAGCATCATGACATCAAGAATTGCAGGTCAGCCTGGGCTAGAGTGACACCATCCCTTGAAAAAAATAAGAATTTCTGCTCTACCCAATCACATTAACTTTTGAAAATTTATTAAACCTCCCAACAACTTAATAACTATCTTTTCAAATAATTAATTCCCTGTTTGGGTAACTATTGTTAAAGCGGATAAATGTGTACCTTCCCTTTTTGCAGTGTGGGGAGACTGAATCTAGGGTCTCATATATACTAGGCAAGTGCTTGACCACTGAACCACATCCCTAGCCCCGAAAATGGAAATAATTGTGTTTTTTTAAAAAGTTGATGCAATTAACAGTAAATAACTAAAACAAAAGTATGCATTTAACAAATGAACTATATGCAACTGAATAATCTTCAAAATTCTAGAAAGTTGGGTGAACTTTCTGTAGTTGTTTATAAAAACATAATTAAGATACATAAGGATGGCAAGAAATTCTCATTAGTACTGTGCTTTAATTTGACTTCTGTTTTATAAACAAGATCTTTGTGATTTATAATTGGGAAAATATGTTCAGTAGTGTGTTTTTTTCTGTTTTGGTGTTTTCTTTTTATAAAAATGATAAGAAGTAACATTTGTTTCCATTCCCCAGTGTTTTTCCAGTATTCTTCTTAAAATATACTGGTAGCTCCAAAGGTTCTGCATTCTTAATAGGCATCTGAATTATTCATGACCATGACTATATTCCCCTAAATCTTTTCACATTCCTTATGCTGACTATTTGGATGAGAAAGCAATTCAGATAAAAATAAGAACTGACCTGAACCTTTTCTTTCCTTTCAAAAAGAAGTTTTAGAAAGTTTGCAAAAGTTGGGTTACTTTTTGTTTCTTGACTTTTTTTTTTCAATTTGTAACACTACAAGGAAGACCACTCAATATCAACATGGTTTGAAAATGAAGAAGGGAGAAAGACCCTCATAAAAAATTTAAGGACCAAGGACAGCAGCATGAACCAAAGGGAGAATAACAAAGATCAAAGTAGAGATGAAGGAGAAAGGGGAAACGAGTGAATCATAGGTGGGAGTGGGAAGGGGGTGGGGGAGAAGAGACAAGAGAACTACAAAGTGGGATCTTAGAGAAGCAAAGCTGATCTGCTCCAGCAAGACCAAGCACCCAGCTCCTCATGCTACTTTGATCTTTGTCATTCTCCCTTTGGTTCGTGCTGCTGTCTTTGGTCCTTTGTAGGAGTAAGGACTGCAGATATTGAATGTGCTTTGCTACTCCTCCTAGGAAATTTTTCCCTAACCATGGTTCATATTTATGTGGTATGGTACCTTGACACACATCCACTCCATAGGACATTAAAAGTGGTCACTTTAATAAAAGGAATCCCCAACATAGATGATGGAGAATATATGTGCAAAAAGGTGAATTGAAGCTGAGTTAAAATATAATTGACTTCCCTGAAAAAAAGGTAACGAATTCTATCATCCCTGTATAAAACATCTGAAGGAAAGTAAGAAGTTGTTCTTGGTGATGTTATTATTATTAATTAGACTTTTCTTAAGAGTCTCCCAGTCTGAGAGGACTAATTATTACTACTAATAGAAATTTTCTCACTGTTAGTAACATTCTCTGAGCTTTCTAATGGTGAAGCATTATATGATTCTTAGAGTACTATGTAAGAAATGTTCCTGTTCCAGTATTTCACGCCATCACTTTGCACCTATCCCACACTGTCTTTATTATAGGTTGTGACATCTTGGACAGCTGGGAGCAGATACTATGTCTCATTCATTTTTAATTCCCAAGATCTATCACAGCACTGGATTATAAAACTTGATGACTGATTAAGCAGGAGGAGACAGTATGACATAGACACAGAACTCTGGGGTTAGAAGTTAGAATTTCAGCTCTGTCTCTTCCATAAGACTCTAAAGTCATTGCCTCTCTCATCTTTACACTAGGAATATGAGCCCAGCTTGCAAAATGCTGAATCTAATATGAGTAAACTGAGTGTCTTTGTGGGCTTGTCGTCATGGGCGTACGCTTTATTGTAAAGTGTTCACTAAGGAAGATAATGCAAGGACACAGTATTTACCCTCAGTATGGGGGCCAAAGGTCCATGTTTATTTATATATCCTTCAGATACATTTCCTTTAGATCTAGAATCTTCAGGAACACAGGTGACCAAGTAGAGGTAAACCCATTATTCTGTAAACCTGAAACCTACAAGCATTAACTGGCAAAGTAGAAAGAGGCTAAGGGCCTCCCCCAAGGTATTGTAACTGCTTCTTCATGATATGGGCTTATGTAATTTCATTATGAATGTATGAAAAAGGAAATTTCTATTAGTAATGATAATTTGTCCTCTCCTCAGACTGGGAGGTTTGTGAGAAAAGTCTAATGAATAATGATAATAATATTACTAAGAACAATGTATAACTGAGCATCTTTTTTTATATGGCCTTGGCCTACTCTCTATCATTGCATAGTCAGATCTGCATGCATCCTTGGGAGAGGAAACATCCATGGAAGATATCATAGACACAGGCACATACTCTTACACTCCTTCATCTAGGTATGCTGGGAAATTTCCTATGACACAAAGCACAACAATGAACTCTATATCCTGAGTATCAGTAAGATCAAGATGGAGATGAATTTTCTATCCAAAGATTCAATAAGTTCAAGGTCGACAAACCTGCAGTAGACTAAAACCCCTAACTAACTCATCAGTGCTTACTAAATTTCTATTCTATGTACCACAGTGGGCCAGAGATTATAATACATTAATAGTAATAGCTAAGTAAGTCCATGTACAAGGGACAAGAGGAACACATGGCAGGAATGCTTAAATCAGGGTTAGTATTGGTGATTGGAACAAGGACCTTGGAATCACAACTTTCACTGAAGCCTTCTGATACCTTTCCTAGCTTCTCTCCAGCTGTTCATTAGAGCAAAGGTGGTTGTTTCTCTCAGGGGACAGCTAGGGAAGCTGCTAAAAAACCCTACAACACATGGCACAACAATGACTTATCTGCCCACGTATCACTGAGATCAAGACAGAGAAACCCTGCAGTAGTCTAGGACACAAGGTGGACACATTCAGTGACGGCTCACCCCATTCACACCCCCAGAATCCACGCAGGAGAGTGGACACCTTCAGTGACAGCCCACCCCATTCACACCCCCAGAACCCACGCAGGAGAGTGGACGCATTCAGTGACAGCTCACCCCATTCACACCCCCAGAACCCACGCAGGAGAGTGGACGCATTCAGTGACAGATCACCCCATTCACATCCCCAGAACCCATGCAGGAGAGTGGACGCATTCAGTGACAGCTCACCCCATTCACACCCCCAGAACCCACGCAGGAGAATGGACGCATTCAGTGACAGCTCACCCCATTCACACCCCAAGAACCCACGCAGGAGAGTGGACGCATTCAGTGACAGCTCACCCCATTCACACCCCCAGAACCCATGCAGGAGAGTGGACACCTTCAGTGACAGCTCACCCCATTTGCCCATTTGCACACACCTGGGACCACCCAGAAGACTTAAAAATCCTACTCATGAGCTTAAGTAGTACCAACAAAGTCATATAGTATCTGGAGAGATCACTCAGGTGCTTATTAGACTGTCATAATGGATGTCCCTGGCAAGCATGCAAAAGCATTATGCAAAACTTAGATGTCCCCTGAATTTGACATGTAAAACTATCTGATTGCAGAAAATTCATCATATAAGTGGGCCAAGAAAACCTGACCCACTACACCAAGTGGCCTATGGCATTATTTAAGGATCTTTGGTTGGACTGAGCTACATGTACATGTACCATGAAGTTTGATAAGAACTTTTCATCTGGCATTCTGGAGGTGGACTTTGCCTCAATGGCCTTTGTAAGGCTCTATTTGGAGTGGAAATCAGCAAGAGAGATACTTTGAATGTAAAAAAAAAAAAAAAATCCACTATGCTAGGACGAAAACTCAACCCAGAATAGATTTGACTTCTCAGACATGTCTACCATCAGTTACATTTGGGAAATGTCACATTTATATATATCATCATAATGGTAGAATTCGTGTACTCACACCGGGTGTTAGAATTTCCTGCAAGAGGGAAAGACTACCTGTAAAGGTGGAATCTATGTGTGCCATGGTAGATTCTGTCTATAAAAAGAATTCCTACTAGGAAAGAAACATATGGCAAGTCCTAGAAAGAAAATTCTGACATTCTTTTTGTCTCTGTGGGTTAGTTAAATTTTTATAAGTATTTTTCCCTCTTTTCCTCAGAATTATAATTATACGTAGTGACATCTGGAAGGGAGATGTGCTATAAGCTCACTTCTGATCTTGGTTCTACATGGCATTTGTCACTGACTTTGAACTAGAACGCAGGACACTGCAATAGTCACAGAGGTCCCCTCAGTTGTTTGATGCTTCTGTCCTCACTGGCTTTACCCGGCTAGATATTATTCACAAAAAAAAAAAACTTTAATCATCTTAATTATCTCCTTGTATTTCACACTGACCCTTATTCTTTAAGGGTCATCCAAGCTTCATATGTGATTCCTGTTTGTCTATATTCAAAACATATCTCTCTTCTAGGTGGCCAAATTATAATGAAGATTAGAAATGACTTCATAGGTTGGCCTATTCTAGGCTCTTAAAATATTCATTAGAAGAACTTTGGCATTATGATATGTAATTGGAACAAGCACATTTCTAAAAGTTTTAAAAGCACTATGTTGAGATTGGAGAGATTTTTCATTGGTTAAAGGCACTTGCTTGCAAAGCCTGACAGACCTAGTTTGATTCCCCAGTACCCATGTAAAGCCAGATACACAAAGTGGCCCAAGCTACTAGAACTCATTTGCAGTGGCAAGAGGCTCTGGGATACCCATTTTCATTCATGCTTTCTCTCGCTCTTACTCTCCCCTTACAAATAAATAAATAAAAATATTTTTAAAGACACTATGTTGAGCAGATTAGGAAATATTTTATGAGTGAGTGTTAGGAACATGTGGGATAGAAAGGAGAGGACAGTATCAGTGTCTTTGATGACAATATGAGTGACATTCTATTCAGGCATGACACAGGCAAATTCATTTGGCAGTGAGAACACTGAGAAGAAATGTGTAAGTTCTCTGTCACACTTAGAACCAGGCCATCTGGCTATTTCTCCAGGTTGAACATTCAGGTGCTTCTATTTAGTTTTCCTTCTCACTGCACTCTGGGATTCTTTCTCCATGGCCTACCTTAAATACATCTGCTATTCTGACAGCAATATTGTACCTTCACTATTAGTGTGTGTGTCTGTGTACATGTGATCCTGGGGATTGAACCAAGGGCCTTGCATATGCTAGGTAAGTGCTGAGCGATATGACTGAATATTTTCAAAAGTCTCTGGGAGAACTCTCCTGACATCTTCTAACCTAAATCTACTTCCACTCTAACAATACACCCAGCAGTAAGATCCATATTCCTCAGGCACAATGTGTTAAGGAAGCTGTGTAACTCTTCGCCATTTGTGTCTAATGTTCTGGACAATAGGGAGTTCTCAGAACAAACACCCATCACATTTACTCCATGATGTGGCAATTTCACTGTTATCTTGTCTCTCTTTCTCTTTCCCACCAGGCTGTAAATTCTTGTGGAACATGGGGCATGACTTCTTCATTTCTGCATCTGTAGTTATGTGCTCAGTCTGGAGGACCTTGTGAGCAGCCAGTGTGTTCTCTTGGAATGAATGAACAATTTGGCCTGCATGGCAGCTAATGCATTCTTCCAGTCTGCTCTTAGATAAATGAATTCTAACCTTTCTTTTCACACCAGTTAGAGTTACAATGGTTATAGTTTGAAATTAAAACAAGATAATAATTCTATATCCTGTTTCATTTTTGCAGCCAAAGAGGGCAGATAACTATTCTGTATTCACTAGTCTCATGTTTCCAATAGCTTCACATTAGTTTCTAAACTCAGCTATATTTTTAGTGTTACAAAATAAGCCCTGAATAAAATCAGATTAGCTAGTTTTCAAGTTCTACTGGGGCTATCCAGTAGAAGCAGAGGCATGAATTTAATAACAATGGCTTGTGGGTAAATATTAACAGGAATATAGAGTGGACCCATAAGAGCAGATCCCCCAAGATCTGCAGGAATGCTGAATCATTTCTCCAAATAATGACCCTGTGAGCTCTGGGGGATGATCTCTGCCCCCTGCGCACTGTGTGAGCAATGGCACGGCCAGGGGTTCCCACTGTGTGATGTATTCTTAGAGGCCGTGTAGGGAGGAAGGACAAAGGTAAGATCTATGATGTCGAACCACTCATTGTGCAAAAGAACAAGGAAACCATAAAGGTAATCATTTCTTTTTTCAGACAGCTAGTTAGAGTTGGTGCTGAGTTCAGTGTTAGATTTCCTTTAAAGCCCTTCATCCTGAAGCTAATGCCTAGAGAAGTATGAATTTAATAACAGAAGACTGGTGCCAAAAGCAAAAACACTAGGCTGCTGGCCAGCCACTAGTGACTGCAGTGTGATTCTGTCTTTCAGAAGCTTATTCTATTAAAGGAAACATAGCAGGCCTCTTTTGATGAGACCAAAAGTGTCATTTCTTTCCTCACTTACAGAACAGCAAAGGGAGGCTGTTTGATTTCCTAATGAGGCTGTGCTGTTAAATCTCCCTTCACCAGAGAGAAGCAATGTAGTGGAATAGTTTACCCAATAAGCAGGTGCCACTTTCATTGCATGGCTGTATAAAGCATAAAAGTTAATAGCATGGTGGGAAATATCATTAATATGCTTTTATTATTGTGCATAATTTTCTAAATTAAGCACCAATTACTTGGTAGTTCAGAAAAAAAAGTACTGGATATACATCAAAACATAACTTGGACGAACTACCTAGAGATCAGAATAAAACAAAGAAGGGCACACATAACCAGCTGTCATCTCACCCAGCCTTATGAGCTTGAGTCTCCACACTATTACATAGGAAAATTCTCCTTTAGGAGGAAGTATCCTTGCATACTAATGGCTAGATAAATTAACTATTTTCTTCACAGGTGGGTCGTCCATGAGGGGAAAGAGGTATAAAGACCAAAACCATAAATAAACACATAGATGCCCCAGGTGGAAGTCATCCAATTTGCAAATGATATGTATTGATGCTTTCTGTACCTCCTATAACACTTAGTTCACAAATGCTCCTGTCAAATCAAGCTTTTCAGGAAGGGTCCTTGTTAACTGCAGTGAAACCTCCCTTCCTGCTGTAATTATGGAGTGTTGTGTTAGTATCCTCTGATACTTTTCAATGCGCTGTTTTCCATTATTGTTACTGATTTCATATTTCCAAATAGTTTTCTTCCCCTTTTAGAACACCGGCACAAATCATACTTAATTCACTCTTGCAGGCATCAGCTACAGAATGCTATTCTCGCTTCTCCCCTTTCCACTGATTGCATGAGAGATGTAGGCTCTCCATGGCTTCAGTCTTCATAGGCACACACACCAGTACTCACTGCGCTAATGCATGCTAATTTCATAACACATCACTTCCCCGTTGACAGCTTCCCAATGGTTCCTGGCTGTACTCATAATACAAATCCATTACCTCTGCCTTCAGGATGGATTCTCTGTGCTCTTCTCCCGTGTCTCTTGTCTCACTATCTGCCACCTCTCCTATCACCCCTCACTATACTCCAGCCCTATTAGCTGACTCTGTGCTCCTGAGTGGCTGAGGTGTCCCTACTTCAGAGTCAGCTGCTGTTCTGTCTACAATGCTGCCTTCCAGTTTCAGGGTTTCTACCTGCCTGTGTTGATCTCAGCCAAAATGTGATCTTCCAGCAAAGGCCTTCTCTCCTCTCTAGTAAATCCCTACCTTTCAGCTTCCAACTCTTAACCCATTATGTCATTATGCTAGTTATATATCATTGCTTTTTTTTTTTTTAAGGTTTCCCTTCCTTACATTAGAATGCAACTGACAGAAATGCAGAGAACTTGTCATATTCACCTCTGTCTCATGGTGCTTGGAATGTCGTCTAGCCCATGGAAGTACCTCAGTCATTATTTGTTGAATAAATTAATAAACAAGTGAGTGAACATCAGAGTCATGCTAAGCACCAAGGCCTATTAACTTACTGTAACATCAAAACCTGTAAAATTAGCAAACCCAATATAATAATTATGTGTCTCAGTTTGTTTCCCATGACAATTTTTAACACATTTGCATCTCATGCTAAACAGGCTGCAGTTGCTGTCTTTTAAAATATCAACCACATTATCTGATCACATTATTTGAAATCGTGCTGATGGCACTAAAGAAGAAATTGTACTATGTGCCAAGGAATTGATACTCAAGTTTTGGAAGCAAAAAGTCTCTGGTTATATACATAAGTATAATCTTTTCATGAGACTCTTTAAAAAGGCTCTAATAGAGTTATCTCATAGCTGATTCAAAATTATACTACTACTTTCAGGTCTATAGCCAGGTGGGTTCCTGAGAGTCTCTTGAGGTTTGGAATCCCAGGAAGGAAAATTGAGGCTGTAAAAGGCCACACTGTAAATGGTCGAGATTTTCTATCTTCATTCTTCAGCTGCTTCTCACACTATAAAATAGAACACGCATTAACCTCATTTAAAGGTTATTGTTTAATTATGTGTACTTTCAACCTTGAATTTTGAGACCTTTAATTTTCTTATTTGCATTTCCTGGTTTTTATTATATCTGGAAGAACTACGGAGGGTGATATAAATGTGTCGCCTTCCTGGAGATGATGCTCCTGGCACTTACCTCACACCTGTGATTGAGTCATAGGGCAAGGTGTCACTGACAAATGAAAGAGGGATGGAGGATCTTTGAGGAAAGAAAAGTAAAAGTGTCTTGACCCGCTCATCTTCAAAAGCAAAATTTGAATAATGTGCCCCAAATAGATGACGTTCAAGCTCACATAATCATGGGGATTCCAGTGTGTACCTCTTTGTTCTTCCATATTTGCACCTTTATATTTATAGAATCTATAGAATGGCTATACTGGTCATAAGGGGAAAAGATATGACCTTTCAGAAACACTCAGCCTACTTGGGAATTGCCCCTACCTGTCTTTAAATAGTGGCTCGTTAATCCCCTTCCTGCGCAGCAGATCTCTTGGCCCATAAGGTGTGTCTTTGCATTTAGAGTCTGTGTCACAGAGGAGGGTCTGGAGGAATGGGAAGAATCCGGCACTCGGAAGGTTTCGGGGTGCGAGGTAACCTGAAAGTAAAAGAGAATTATATTTATATGACATACAAACCTAGAAAGATTTTTAAAAAGTGTAGTAATAACTCAGTTTTGGGAAATTACCTTTTGGATAAGACTGAGAACTCCAAATGAGCCTTTCTACTGCAACTAACATTTCCACGGGCTAAGGGTAAGGTCAGGCCTGGAGGACGTATACTTTTATGTTCTAGATTTACTGAAATGAACTTAAAAATGAACTTTTCTTCCTAGGGCTTATTCTAAGGAAATACTTAAAAGGAGTTTAAAGAATGTTTGCTAGAAGCTGGGAATTATGCCGCATGCCTTTAATTCCAGCGCTCAGGAGGCAGAGAGTGATAGGAGGATGGCCGCGAGTTTGAAGCCAGCCAGAGATTTCAGAGTGAGTTCCAGATCAGCTTGGACTATAGTGAAACTCTGTGAGTATCTTGCAATACACCACAATGTGATATTAAACATGTCAATTAATATGGAAAAAAGTTTGAAATATCACTAGAAGGAATACACCACTAGAAGGAATAAGTAGAGGAAGAAATAAACTATATATTTTGGTGTGTGCTTCGTATGGATGGTCTCTGTGTGGCTTATGATTTGCCCATGCCTTTTATGCACACATGTGCCAAGGCCATAGCAAGATGTCAGGTGTCCTCCTCCACTTCTCCTCCACCTTATTTCCTTGAGACAGAGCCACTCACTGAGCCTGGAGCTCCTCCATTGTCAGTAAGTCCAGGTGACCAGGGAGCCACAACCATCCTCGTGTCTCTACTTCTGTCCGTGCAGGGATGACAGGCATGTGTGGCTACACACAGCTTTCTGTGGGGATGCCCTTATGTTCGCACAGCCAGCACTCTTAAGCACTGAGCCATCCTCCAACACCAAACCCGACGTATTTTAAAGTAATATAGACAGAATAGTCCTAATCTTTTAAAATAAGCACATGACTATTAGAAATCTGAAAAATCAGACAATTCTTGGCCTTTTAAACCTAGGTGATATATTTCACGTGATTTTCATGTGCTTCCTTTTGACTGTATTTGTATTCAAGGTGAGTATGGAGGCAGCCAACTTTGGATATACTAGGAGATATTTTGGTCCCTTCAAAATGTAACATTTTGTGTTGTAGAGATGGCTCAGTGGTTAAAGTGCTTGCCTGCAAAGCCTAAGGACCTAGGTTCAATTCCCCAGCACCCATATAAGCCAGATACACAAGGTGGCACATGCATCTGGAGTTTATTTGCAGTGGCTAGAGGCCCCGGAGCACCCATTCTCCGTCTCTATCTGCTTCTTTCTCTCTCAAATAAATGAATAGAATATTAAAAAGTCCAAAAAGGTAGCATTTTAATTATCTTTTATAGATGACCTTTATTTCCTATTTGTTTAAAAAATTCATAAGTGATTTAAATGAATATGTAGGTTTTGCCCAAACTTAGTCATTGGCAACAAGGACTGTAATGGTAAAAGGTTTACTTGGACATTTGCTTTCTAAAATGTGATGATAGCAAGTGATTGGCGTGCTGTGGAAAACAAGTCTTTGAACAGTTAGGTTTGCTATTAAGACACTAGATTTCTTCTTTTGGGAAAATGTGGGGACAATGAGGAGAACAAGAGAGAGAGAGAGAGAGCACGAAATTGGCATGCCAGGGCCTCCAACCACTGTAACGGAGCTCCAGACACATGAGCCACCTTGCATTTGGGTCACCTTGTGCAACTTGCTTATGGAGGACCTGGAGAGTTAAACATGGGTCCTTGGGCTTCACAGGCGAGTGTCTTAACCATTAAGCCATCTCTCCAGTCCAACAACGACCTTTTTAAAAAAAAAAAAAAAAGTTTAGGGGCTGGAGAGATGGCTTAGCAGTTAAGGTGTTTGCCTGCAAAGCCAAAGGATCCCAGTTTGAATCTCCAGGACACAGGTAAGCCAGATGCACAAGGGGGCACATGTATCTGGAGTTCATTTACAGTGGCTGCATGCCCTGGCGTGCCCAATCTCCCTCTCTCTCTCTCTCTCTCTCTCTCTGCCTCTTTATCTCTCTCAAATAAATAAATAAATATATAGAAAAAAAGTTTCAAAACTGTGAGAGTAATGCAAACTGAAGACTAATAAGTGAAGCCCTAGTTTCCTCACAAGTCTGTTGAGGAATTCCAGTTCAGTTGTCTCTCCTCTTTAAGAGAAAGAGAAGAACGTTGGGGGCCAGAGAGACAGCGCTGCACTAATTTGCAGGTAGAGAGGACAGCCCACCAACACTCTGTTGAAGTCCCTTTAAATGCAGATCTGCATAAAGAAAGACAACCTGGAACAGAAAAAAACTTGGGCTATAGGAAAGTTGGCCAGAAGAAAGTAAGAGAATAATACAAGATTTGGGGAAAACCTATACTGTTGGCCTTGAAGACAGAGGAAGGAGCAGCTAGCCCCGGGACATGTGAAGGCAGCCTGCGAAAGTTAGAAAATTAGAGAAAGCCCATTCTTCCCAAGACAAACCAAACAACATGCAGCCTGCTCCCATCTTGATTTTGAGCCCATTTAGAATAAATTCTGAGGTTGGAGAGATGGCTTAGCAGTTAAAGCATTTGCCTGCAAAGCAAACAGGACCCCGGTTCGATTCCCCAGAACCCACATAAGCCAGATGCACAAGAGGGTACATGCATCTGAAGTTTGTTTGCAGTGGCTGGAGGCCCTGGCACACCCATTCTCACTCTCTCTGCCTCTTTCTCTCTCTAATAAATAAATAAATAAAATACATTTGAAAAAGTAAAGAATAAATTCTGGACTTTTGACCTCAGAACTGTAAAGTGATAAGTTTCTGTTATTTTGAAGCCACTCAGGTTGTGGTAGTTTATTACAGAAGACATAAGAATATAATGTAGAAACTACGTTCATAGGAATGAAATTTTGAAAACTTGGAGGAGACTGGAGAAAACTTCAGACCAACAAATTATTCACCAGTACCTTCTAATCAGCCCCAATTTCTAACTTCAGAAAATTCCTAGTATCAAATGCAAGTGACTTTTGCAGTAGGCAATAATTCCCATCAGCGTGTCCCTCATGGTGACAGGGGAGCAATCTAGTTGCCTGTTGGCCTCTCACATCCTCACTGTACACAGAACTTCTGCCAGTCAACTCTACAGCAAGACCTCTGTACATGTGGAGGGCAAGTTCAGTATTAACCATAGCCGCCCTGTGACACTGATCTCACCTGTAACCACTCTCTCAGGAACATGTGACCAGCCAATCCTCTGCTTTGTGCCACTTCTCAGTGTGATGATATAGCCCAGTGAGGCAGAGCATAAAAAAGGCCATAGCACAGGACAAGAGGGAAAGAAGTGACGGGAGAAGTGGCACTTAGCATCCAATTTTTACTTTCCTGAAATTGATTGTAATTTACAAAGTATTTGAGAAGAATTTGAGGGAATTTAACCTCACAAACAGCTTTGCTGTGACAGAAGATAAGGCTACTTTATAGGGAAATTCATCACAGGCTTTCTGTAAACATAATCCCCCATGGTACTGAAAGTGCAATGACAATACTTGGTAGAGACTGCTGCTCAGCAATACTCAAGCTGTCATAACGGATCCTGTAAATGACAAACCTGCTTAGCTAATGCCTGGATCTGAGTTCACAGAGTACCCTGCACGTGTGGGCTGCCTGTGTTACTTACTTTATCTTCATTTTTTTATCTTCGTTTTTTTAACTAAGGACTGCATGTTCACCAAGGCAAGAGCTGGCTGCAGCAGCAATGTCACTGCTTAACTCAGCATCTACTGTGCCCTTGGCATGTAGCACACCATGTCACTCATCCTTCACTGATGTCCATAATTTCTTTTCATATGCACACTTTTCACAAAACCTAGGCAAACAAGAATCTTATAAAATGATCCATTGTTGGAGCTTTCTTTTAAAAAGAAAATGAATTTTCCATCTTCAACCTTTCCCAGAGATGTGTGCAAGAAAGCAAGCACTTGGAACAATGGTGTAACCAAGCTAGCTGATGTTGTCAGCAGCTGCTAATCTTAACTTGAACTTATTCCATTCTGAAGGGATCTCTGGCATGTTCAGATTGTAAAATAATGTTTCCTTTTATGTTCACGTGTGCTAGGATGAAGGAAGAAAAGAAACATCTTTCTACCTTTCACAAAACTTCCAAGCAGCATGCATAGAGAAGGTAAAGTTTATCTGAAAATTGAAGGCTCATGTTCTCAACTAGAGCTCAGCTTCAAATAGAGGATGATCGTGACTATGAAAAAAACTTGCAGGTAAATAAAGCAAAAAAAAAAAAAAAAAACAAAAGAAAAAAACCCTCAGGATCTCAGGAAATTAAGCAAGATAAAAAGCCCTAGTATAATGATCTCTAAATATTTCACACTCTACCCAGGGCAGCATTCCTGCCTAACTCCAGAAGAGGAGCTACTGATGGCCTTGGAAATTTCCTGGGCATCTAATTCCAAACACCACAAGCTAGTGTGGAACTAGAGTAAAGTCGATGGCAGGCAAAATCCCAAGCCAATGGTGCCTTCATTTCTCAGAAGTGCAGGCAGAGGCAGTGTGCAGTCACGGTGGGGAGAGATTATTCACCTAAAATGGATAATTATTCACCTAAAATGGATATTGACATAGTCCCATGATAATAATGGCAAAACCCAATACTGCTTCCAAGAATTGAGTCACACAACACTCTAAAACAACCTTAGGAACAAGCCACCAACTAACTAAGCTTTACACTAAATCAATTCCATCTTTCATGGCTTGTAAGAATAAAATTAGGATTACAAAAAAAAATTCAGTTTTAACAATTTTTGAAAACTCAACCTTTCAAGCAATTATGATATAACCAATATATCTGTGTTTTTAGAAAAGGGAGGTAAAGTCTCATTTTCCCCTCCCTATTGAGCAAATGTCCTTATTCAGAGCACTATTAGTGTGACATAATATAAAGACCAAAGCTATGTTGTGGACCAACAACAGCAACATCGCCTGGGAATTTACTGGAAATGAAAATGTCAGGGAGTGGGAATATAGGTCAGTGGTAGAATGCTGCTTTGTACACATGGAGGTCTTGGATTCAACCCTCAGCACAGAAGGTAGGAAGAAAGGAAGGGAGGAGTGATGGAGGAAAGGAAGGAAGGAAGGAAGAAGGAGAAGGAAGAAGTTTAGCTCCCAATGCGGGGTTCCTTGATCAGAAAGTCTGGGAGCCGGACTGAGCACTCTGTCACCATAGGTAGCTTTCAAACACTCTGAAGTTCAAGAGGTACTGGCTTAGATGGTGAACTTTTCATAACAATCAGACAGTAAATACTTTGAACCCATGGGTTATACTGTCTCCATGGCAATTCTGCAATCATACTATGAAATTAACAACAGTCAAGTGTGGAATTTGGTGAGCCTGGCTATGTTCCAAGAACTTCATTTACAAAAACAGGCAGGTGGTTGAATTTGGCCTATAGGCTATAGTTTGCTATCCCCTAAGAGGGTAAGCTTTCCTAACACTTATCCTTCTTTCTCTCCTATCTTTTGTTCCCTTCTGCTCACTTCCCCCCTTCCTTCTCTTCTTCTTCCCTCATTGCATCCAATCGACTTCATATCCTTTCCTCCATTTCTTAATCTTTTCTTCTTTGCATCTCACTCACCACCTCCTCGTTTCTCCTTCCCCTGCTACTATTTACCTTCCTCCTCAGCATTTTCCTTGTTGATGTGACCCAAGAATGTGGCAGTGTTCTCCAAATACCCTTCCTTTCGGCTGTATATTTCATGTTTACTTTAGGAGGATTACCCAGCACTTCTACGGCGAATGCAGAGCATGCTGCCCACTGGCACTATCTAGAGAAGTGCTGGTTTCTATTATTTTTTTTTTTTTGCATTATTGAAACAGAACTGCCTCTGTCTTTGTAGTGGTAAAGCTACCTTAGCCTGGCATGATTAGATTGAGGAAGCATCCTGAAAGCTGTCTTGGTGACTTTTACAGAGATTATAGAAATGGTGAAATTGAAGAATTTCTACCATGTTTCTTTGTGCTGTTCTTAAAATGGTCCAGAACCCAGCTGAAGTGGAATTTTTATATTTACAGGCGAAAGGAATTTAGTTGTTTTTTTTTGGGGGGTGGGGGAAGGAGGCAGATAGGGAATGGGTATGCCACTGCAAACGGACTCCAGATACATGCGCCACATTGTGTATCTGGCTTATGTGGATCCTAGGGAATTGAACCTGGGTTCTTTGGCTTTGCAGGCAAGCAAGCACCTTAACTGCTAAGCCATCTCTCCAGCCCAGAATTTAGTTTTTACTCCAGTGAAGACATGTGCGATAAGTCTTGGAAAGACAATTCAAACTAGAAACATGGAGTTACTCATTTATAGTATTATATTTTTCTTAACTTTTTAGACATGGGGTCACATTGGCAGAATAAGTGTATGGCCTGCTGATCCTGATAATATTGTCTTTTTGTTAAACACAAGTATTTCACACCATGAAAAGAGTGGTATGATGTGCATATTCAACAAACATCACTTATAGGTAATTAAATACTCAATTATGAATAAAGAAAATATAGGAAAGGAAATGAATCTCAGAAATATATTTGCAAAAAAATCATTAAAGTACTTTTTACTTTTCTGTAGTTTTCAAGCAAATTTTGTTCTCAATTACAGTTTCAAAGACATAATTAAATTGCAAATTATCTAAACTTGGTCTTATATGGGGAGCCCAGAGGACTATCCCTGCTGGCCTTTACTTGGAACACCAAGTTTTACTCTAAGAGGAGGCATCTTATTCTGCCACTGACCAGCGGGTAAAATCAAATGTGTTTGCTCCTCTTGGTTCCAGTCCCTCTGAATAAGGGCTTTGTCTCTATGTGGTGGAGCATGACAATAGCCTAGGGTTAAAATGTATGTGACTTTGAATCTTCAAAACTGCAATTTTTTTAGAGTCTGGATAAAGAATAAGCTATTTGAAAAAAAAAAATCTTGACATAAGCCTGACCACAGTGCTCAACACACTGTAACCCTATTAAGCATAGTTGAATGAATTAGTGAACTCCTGAAAATAATAAATTCTGCATGGTTTTAGACTTTAGCTTAACATACATCTTTATGCTATTGTTTATAGATCAAAGTCTTAAGGGGTATCCTGATAGTATAGTAAATATAATGGATATTGTGATTTCAGCAGATAATGCAGTTTTGCTTTCATACATCTTACAAAAACAGGTGGACACCAGGAACTAAAAATAAAATAATATTGTTTATTCTTGTAGGTCCCCTGGGTGTTGTCATTTTTGATGAAGGAATGGATATACATTGACATCCATAATAGCAACCACTGGGTTTATTATCCACATAGTAAAGACTTCTGTCATCTAGTCACTGAGTAATTACTGAACAATTTTTATGTGCTTAGCACTTTTTAAGGTGTTAAGTTCACTCTTCTATCTTTAAAAGGAATATTTCTATCATACATCATTTTAAAAATATAACTATTACAAATGAAGACTGAAGGGAGATAAAGGAGTACGAAAGAGTATCTGACCATGTCTGGGTTTCAAGTTCACCACAGTTTTATTCAATATGTACCTGAATTAGCAGAAATATTGAGTATAAAATAAGCATACATATGAAAGTAAATTCTTAAATAATGTTTTTGAAAAGACAATCCTATAAAGAAAGTGTCACACCCGTTTGGTAGATATCCACATAGAGACCAAGCAATAAAATATCAACTACATGATATCTGACAATGACAACATTTTGTTCAGCTGTGTTTCAGTATCTTAAAGTGAACAGTCTGAGAATTGGGGAAACAGGCACATGTCTGTTTTTGCTACTGGGTTACTGAATCACAGCGGGTAAATTAACCTCTCTAAATCTCTATTTCTACATCTACAAAATTGAGGATAATGGGCCTCACTGGTTTGCAGGGCACAGGGAAGATTAATTAGATAAAGCTCATGAAAGGTACTGTGGACACAGGCGGACAGGCCCGCAGAACCCCAAGAGGCATTGCTCATGGGGCTGCTATTGAATCACTGGCTGAGGCTTTGCTGTTCAACCTGGTCTCCCATCTCCATCCACGCCTGGCCAATAAGTGGTTAGGAGTATTTCCAGCTGTGTCTCTCTGCCTAGTCATTCATAATATGTACTTGTATCAACTGGTGTAGTGTTTCAATTATAGTGTGCTCCATGGGTGTGGTGCCATGACACATTCCTCTCAATTCTCCCTGAGCAAGTCTTGCTTCATAGGACAGAGGCTCTTCCAAGCTCAAATTCATTGGCAAAATGTAGACTGTAGCTGGCAATGAGAACTGAGGCAAGATGCCTAATCCTTAAGGCAAGGAGGTCCCTATGTTCAAAGGTTAACTAACATCTGAGGGATTAGCTCAGTGGGAAAGCAGTTGGCTGGCATGTGCAGGGCCCTAGGTTCAATCCCCAGCATTGCAGAAACAAAACAGAGACAAATGTTGCTGTCTATAATAGTTCAAAGATAACGGCTACAGTCACACAGAGTAAGAACAGACCTTGGGTCATTTGGGCTGGTGTCCTACAGTTCTGGGAACACACACGCATACCACTCACAGTTGCTGCCCCAAAAGTAGCAGTGATAATGTTGGAACTGGCTATAAACAAGACCACGTAAAAAAGATTCCTGCTTCTTTGTAACTTTTAATCAGTTTTTAAGGGGAAAGGGTATTTTTTTAGAAAGAATTTAGAGTGAGACCTTGCTGTCCCTCTAACTGTTGCTTCTTTGACCCTCAAGTGCATATGTGATTGACAGTCAGCCTAGAAGGCTCCATAATCCCACTGCACTGAGTCCAGAAGTGAATATGTCTCTGTCCTGTTGGATGGGGAATTCCAAGGGTCTGATCTACTAAATTTTCCAACAAAACATCTTGACTCAAGGCTGAGAGACATAACAGAAACATGTGCATGGCAGATAAGAAACTCCCATGTGGATTGAATCTGGGAGATTTGAAAATAACAGTCTTATCCACACTATTCAAAATATCCCCACTCGGCAAACATGTTGAAGTCCATAGTTGATCACAGGTGAATGGGCCCTGAGGACCTTTCTAGATAAGTTCCACCATGACTACCATTTTGCTTTTATAACTCTTTCTTTCAGTTACAAAGATTCACAATTTCATGCTTAACACATCTTCTTGTTTTAGCCATTTACAAAGAGAAAATGAACTATTATTTTCTCCTCTGCATCTTATGAAAAAATAAAAAGGACAGAAAAAGATTGGGCTGGAGAGATGGCTTAGTGGTTAAAGCACTTGCCTACAAAACCAAATGATCCAGGTTCGATTCCCCAGGACCCATATAAACCAGA
The DNA here is from genome assembly GCA_036365145.1 of Orientallactaga sibirica. Lineage (NCBI taxonomy): Eukaryota > Metazoa > Chordata > Mammalia > Rodentia > Dipodidae > Orientallactaga > Orientallactaga sibirica. Next base: position 3,951,730 of record JAEOAD010000004.1, on the reverse strand, counting down.
TGCACAAGGTGGCACATGCATCTGGAGTTCATTAGCAGTGGCTGGCGCACCCATTCTCTCTCTCTCTCTTTCTCTCTACCTGCCTTTCTCTCTGTGTCTCAAATATATAAATAAAAATAAGTTAAAAATAAAAAAGAACAGAAATATTAGCTGAAAACAAGGGCTGGTTTGGGAGAAAGGTAGAGATACAGATCTTTTTGAGGGGAAGGAGAATAAGATGGGGAGGGGGTTATTATGCCATGAAAGAGCATGGCAGGGTCACTGAAGTCAGATAATGGCTTCAGTTCCTGGAGAACAAAGGGAGCTTTTGCTTCTATCACTTTTTTTTTTTCTGGGGGAGGGCTTTACTTCTTATGACCTGCTGGGAGCCACAGAGACACTGGACAGGACCCAAGGTCGTAAGTTCAGGAGGCTAAGGGTCTCCCTGGTGACAGGGAGCTGTCCTCCTACAGCAGAAGTACATGTTGGGATGAAGTAAGAAGGCTCATAAATAAGAGAGTAAGTTATAATGCAAGATTGTTTCTGCTCAGCTTGAGCAGCAGGGGTGGGGAAGTTCTTAAAATGACCATATGTGTTCTCATCCATCTGAGTTACAGTTTTAAGAAAAAAAGGAACCCCAGGGCTGGAGAAATGGCTTAGCAGTTAAGGTGCTTGCCTGCAAAGCCAAAGGACCTAGGTTTGATTCCCCAGTACTCATGTAAGCCAGATTCACAGGTTGTCACCTGCATCTGGAGCTTATTTGCAGTAGTTAAAGGCCCTGATGTTCCCATTTTCTCTCTATCTGTCCTTCTCTCTCTCTCTCAAATAAATAAATAAAAATTAAAAAATATTTTGGGATGGAGAGATGGCTCAACACTTAAGGCGCTTGCCTGCGAAGCCCAAGGACCCAGGTTCGATTCTCTAAGTCCCACGTAAGCCAGATGTACAAGGTGACACATGCTTCTGGAGTTCGTTTGCAATGGCTAGAGGCTCTGGCACACCCATTCTCTCTGTCTTTCTCTTTCTTTCTGTCTCTTATAAATAAATTAAAATTTAAAATTAAAAAAAAATGTTTTTTTTTAAAGGAACCCTAGATCCTTTCTTCCTTCATAGTGAGATAGTCCCTCAGTCTAATTTAGTCTCCTAATACTTTGGGACACATTTAACAAGGAAATGCCTTTTGGCCTTTGGACAGGGCTAAATCAGGAAGGCTGTACACACACTGAGCATGACTGTCCTGATGGGAACGTCAGAGAGCTGGTACCTGCGTTGGGAGCCACTGTGCTGAGCCCTACAGTGAGCTACACTGTGGGCGGCTCTCTCTTGAGCCACTGTCCCCTCTGCAGATGCAGCAACCCTAGATGGCCTCTAGCAAAGCAGGGGCACACTTGAGGAGAGGGACTCCCTGTGGCATGGCATCTTCTCTGACTGGTGAGGAAATGCTCAGTAACGGTTAACTGCACTGCAGATCACCCACGGATCTACGCAGCTAAAGCCCCAAGCCTGAACTGAGAGGATGTAATCCCTGTTCTGTTCCTCTGATCCTCAATGTGATGTTGGGTTTAGGAGAATGGAGAGTGGAGGAGCCTCAAGGATTTCCGTAATCCGGGCTCAGGAGCCCAAAGAGTTTAGGAAACTAAATTCTAGCTCCCATTCTGGGAAATACAGAATACATTTGCATATTAAACATTTAAAAGTTTTACAGTTAAAAAAATGAGTGAGTTTAGTTAATTCTATATTTACATATCTGTGATTAGAGACTCTTCCTCCTTCTTTTCTTGCTTCTTCTTTTTACAGATTTTATTTATTTATTTATTTATTAGTGACAGAGAGAGGGAGAGAGAGCAAAAGAGAATGAGAATGGACACATCAGGGCTTCTAGCCACTGAAAATGAACTCCAGATGCATGTGCCACCTTGTGCATCTGGCTTACATGGGTCCTGGAGAATCAACATGGGTCCTTAGGCTTTGCAGGCAAGCGCCTTAACCACTAAGCCGTCTCTCCAGCCCGTTTTCTTGCTTTTTAAAAGGTGGCATGGAATAATGTCCTGCATATGAATATCCCACAGGACATAGTGAGATAGTGATTAATCCATTATCTCAAATATCCCAGCATCATAGCTGAAAAGGACCCTGGTATTAGACAATTGTTTACTGCCCCCCCACACACACACATAGGAACTTCTTACATTAAAAAGTATGTTGGTTTCACATGTCAGCCTATTAAAACTTGCTTGTAAACTGACACTTCACTGACAAGACTCACGTATGCACATTCAGTAAGCACCTTAGTCCTGTGCTTTGCTATCTGAGGAAGTCCCGGTGCAAAACCCAAGACATTGCTTAGCTACGAGAGTTTCATTTCAGAAGGATTTGAGGAGGCTTACAAAAGCACACGCTCCATAGTAAGAAAAAATAAAGTAATAGGGAAATCAAGAGAGCAAACAAGTTTAGGAACAAACAAAGCTCGCCACGGTAATCTGTGCCGAAGGTTTGCATGGGTCAGGAGAAGTTAATCATAAATGTGGATTTGCATGCCCTGAGCAATGCAGAGCAGTACAGAAATGTGATCATGTACCAAGTTTACAGCAGCCATGAGATAAAATGAAAATAAATCAATGTATTAGAAAGAGATTGAAGTGTAGTTTCCTGCACAGAGAGAATCCTACCAAGGACTTTACCCCCGACCCAGGATAGGAGCATCAGTGAAAGTGACTGGCTATCACAGACATGGTCCTGAATAGGGGTGGGGATACCAAAGCTAATCACTGCTATGAGGCAAAGATGGAGAGAGGCTCTCTTCCCTCACCATTTAGACAGAGATGGCAGCTGCCAACTGGAGCACCATTGTGATGAGAAGACTGTGCAGAATCCTGGACAACGTGGCGAAATAGCTTGTGGAGTTGTGTAAGGGTGGTCAGAGAAAAAATAAAAAGTCCTCTCCCCAACATCTTTTCCCTTCTGGGAAACTGGGTTATGAGTTGTCAGGGATATGTCAGCAAAAATCCCTCATGAATAAGTGGAAGGGGGGACTAAGAAATCAAAGCATCCTTTAAGTTCTAGCTTTGCAGATGATTTACGGTGTCTCAATGGCCCTCTATCTCACATCAATTTCCTCACTTATGCAAGGGAAATGGTCTGGACCACCCATCCACCACACTGGTACCAGGGAAAGAATCTCCTGTAAAGGATAGTAGCATGTTAAAGTATGAAGCACTTAGGAAGAACATTATGTTTGAGAACTAAAATGTGATTTCAGTAACCCATTAAGAACAATGATAGGGTGGAAAAAATTTCAGTGATGTTTTCACTTGGAAATCTCAAGCAGTTGTTATTACAGGGAAATTTATATCTTATAGTGTAAAACAAAAGCTGACGAAACACATTGCTGGGATCATTGTACAAGGGGGAAAAAGTAGAAGCTTCAACAAGGCCCAAGCTTAGTAACTTCTCTAATCAACAGATGGTGTATTCACAGGGGCAGCTTGCACTTTGGTTTGAGATCCGAGCTCTCCTTAGCAGCCTGTGAATATTTAGATCTTTGGTATTTATATTGTGTCTATTTACAAATGAGACGTGTGACAACCTGCCAGTGGAAAATGTGTGTCACAACCTTTTCTTTCAAGCAGCACTCTTGACAGGTAGCAGCCCCATCTTCTTGTCAGACTTGGCTCTTCTGCTAACCCAGAAATTCCCTTACCAAAACCTCTGCCAATTGCAAAGAGACAATTTATGTGACCCATGGCTTGCTGTGTAACCCTCAACATATCACTGGCCTTCTCCCTTGCTCTAAGCAAAACTACTTTTCATCAAAGTTACTGCCTCATTAAGGAAGGAAAAAAAACAGTAAGGTTCCCTGGTGGTATTTTTCTAAATTGTACCTTTCAAAATGAATCAAATTTTAAATTAGCATAACAATTGATATTTCTGATTTTTCCTTAAAAAAGATTTTGCTAAAAAGGACAAACTTTAGAGAAATTAAAACTAAGAGATTCCATTTTGCATCCACCAGACTGGAAAAAAATAAATGAAAGGTGACAACACCAAGTGTTGGAGAGGGTAGGTGGCAATGGAAATTCTTGCCCTATAGTGGAGAAAAGTAAATTGGTGAAGCTACTGGGGAAGGTACTTGGCCACATTCCATACAACTTGAGATGTGCCTGATTCTATGGGTAGATCTTAGCAAAATGCACAGAAACACATGAGAGAATGTCTATTCATAGTGCTTTGATAATAAATTTCAAAGAATGTAAATGCTCATCCAAAGACCATGGGCATATGGGGATATATCTATGCATGACATATGTATAATTAAAGAAACAGTGAAGGGGCTGGACAGATGGCTCAGTGGTTAAGGCATTCATGTGCAAAGTCTAACAACCTCAGTCCAATTCTCCAGTACCCACATAAAGCCAAATGCATGAAGTGCCACATGCATCTAGAGTTCATCTGCAGCAACTAGAGGCCCTGCATGCCTATTCTTTCTATCTCTCTCTTTTTGCAAATAAAATATGTTTTATTAAAAAAAATCAGTGGAGGGCTGGAGAGATGGTTCAATAGTTAAGTTGCTTGCCTGCAAAGCCTAACAACTCAGGTTCTATTCCCCAGTACTCACATAAACTCAGAGGCACAAGGTGGCATATGCATCTGAAGTTCATTTGCAGTGGCTGAAACCCCAATGTGCCCGTTCTCTCTCTCTCTCACACACACACACACACACACACACACACACACACACACACTCACTGCCTCTTTCTTTTTTTTACTTTCTCTCTCAAATAAATAAATAAAATATTTTTAAAAAACCAGTGGAGGGCTGGAGAGATGGCTTAGCAGTTAAGGCACCTGCCTGCTAAGCCTAAGAATGCCCTCCTTGATTCTCCAGGTCCCATGTTTAGCCAGATGCAAAGTGACACAAGGATGCAATGCCGCACTTGCACACAAGGGGCGTACACACCTCGAGTTCATTCACAGCAGCTGAGAGGCCACTGTCATGCCCATTCTCTCTCTCTCTCTCTCTCTCTCTCTCCCTCCCTCCCTCCTCTCTCTCTCTCTCTGACTCTCTCTCAAAAAAAAAAAACAATGGATATAAGTCTAAAAAATACATTACTGAGCAAAATGTATATAATGTTGAGTCTAAAATGCACAATGTGAAGGGAGACACAAGTGAAACACCATTTCTACAAAGTCTCAAAGCCTGAAAAATAACACCAAATAATGTATTCCGATATGTTAGTATGTAGTAAGAACATAAAGCAAACATAGGAATAAGGTACATGGAATGAAGAGCAGTTCCCTTCAGAATGAAAACAGAGAGGTGGGAAGGGAGGAAGAAGATGAGCGCTAGGAGGTTTACTCAGAGGCCTGCATGATAATGCTTAGTTTCTGTGAAACAATAACAAAAATAATGACTGAGTCTAATATGGCATGAAAATGTGAGGGTCTGATGAGGGTGGATTCTAGATACATGTTATTTTGATAGCATTTTGATAGCAGATAGACGTTATTGTGATGATACTTTTATGCATGCCAATGTGGTTGCAATATTTCACATTTCTTCATGACGATGCAGAAAAATTGCATTAGACCGTGATCAGACAGTTTTAGTTAGAGAAGAACCAGAGGAGGCTTAGTATAAGGCCGTGTTTCCTTCAAGCCACTTCAAGGGTAGCTTTATTACAATGCTCTCTACGTTAATAAACTCCACACCACCCCTTTTGCAAGTCTTGTGGGAAACTGATTGACCTCCATGTTTCATTTTTGGTTTTCTGCCATCCTTCTTGCCTTCTTTATTATGATATTAGCAGGGATCTCTGTTCCTAAGAGAAATGGCTAATTCAGAGCTCATTAGATGCAGGACTCCAAACTGTTCATGATATTTTACCTCCATCTTCTTCCCGTTGTGTATCATCTGCTATGGTGTTTAGCCCGTTACCGAGCCTAATTAACTCCTTCAAGAGCTACTCCTGATCCTTCAAACTTCTTGTTGTTGGCAAATACGTACCATTTATTTGCATTGCTTCTGAAATATTGATGAATATGTTTTCAAGTTGATTTTAAATGCCAACTCTCAGTCACTCTGAATGGGGTCTTGCTCTAGCCCAGGCTGACCTGTATTCAATTCTCCAGTACCCACGTACATGCCACATTACTATATAGTCTCAGGCTAGCCTTGAACTCATAAGGATCCTCAGTTTCCCCAGTGCTGAGATTAAAGGCACACACCACCATGCCTGGCCTTGTCTACTACTAAGTTAGACCCAAAATTTCAGACTAGAGCCTTTTTCACAGCATTAGGACCATCACAAAATTGCCAATGACAGCTTTTCCTAGCTACTAGTATTCCATTAACCTTACAAACCTTTTCAGCAGCTAGCAAAACATAGCTTACTTTATTACAGGCGCATCAAGTGGCTACCTGGGAAGGCATTGCTTTTTCCTGTTAACAGGAAAATGTGTTCATCCTTAGGTAAATTTCCAGGATCTTTCCCCTCACATTTGAAGCAACAAGTTAGCCATCAGCCAGCTGGCAGCTCTTCGAAGACATTCTCACAAATACTGGGAAGTGATAGAGCTTTATTTTGGGTTTATTCTGAAATTTCTTCAATTTTTTTTAAGTGAAAACCACAAGAAGCTATGCCATTTTCTCCCCCTGAACTTCTGAGCCTTTCACTGGCAAACTTAGGTCTGCGATCCCCACAGTGCTGAGGAGAAACTTAACCCAAGACCATGCAGCATCATGTCCTGCCTTGGTTCTCCTAGACCGTCAGCTGGAGGGATGGCTCTAACAGACTCCTCTGATTTCACCACATAGGTGACATATTAGGATGCTTGCTTCTGACATGATTCTTCAAAGCCCTTGACATTTTTTAAAACTCTGGGTAGTGTGCAATTCCATCTGGCAAGTATCGCCTTCCTGTTGTCTTCTCCTAGGTAGATAGTGTGCTCACATGTGCATGCACACCACAGCACAGCACTTTTACTCATTTGCACATTCAATTCAATCCTTTCAAGCAAAGAACATGTTTTCTGTCCATAGCATGGAGTTGCTTCTGGCAAAGAGAACTATGACTGTTCCCACCTTTAAGGTAAAGATGAGGGAGGGAGGAAAGAAGAGAGAATGAGGGAGAGAAAGAGGAAGCTGTGAGGTATTCCAGATAGCAAAGCAAAACCAGCAATGACTTCCCTTTCCTAATCTAGAACTTCCCTTCTAGGGTTGGACTGTTCCATGGCAGCAATGAAGTTCAATCCTATCCACAAGTAGAGTCATTGAGAGAAACAGCTATGGGAATTAGCATATGAACTAGATAAGTCACACAGCATACTTCCTGTCTTCCTTTTTGTCCGTTTTTAAAAAATAGTCAGTGGACCTTATGACAGCCTCAAAGAGTCAGGTAAGCAGATGGTTTTACTCTCTTAGCCCAATGATATGACGAGGAACAGAAGGTGCTCCATCGCCAGAGAGATAGTCACCAAGATTGCACTCCTCCATCTCCTCTTCCCAGCTTCATGTAGGACAAGGGGACTGGGGAGATGGCTCAGCAGTTAAAGGCACTTGCTTGGCAAAGCATGCCAGACCACACTCCATTCCCCAGCACCCTCATAAAGCTAGAGGCAAAAAGTGGCATATGCACCTAGTGTTCATTTAGAGCAGCAAGAAACCTTGGTGCACGACGCATGCACACGCCACACAAAAAAAAAATTAAAAAATTAACATATATGTAGACATGAGCTGAGGGCGAAAGAGTTGTGCTATAACCCATGGGAGAATATTGGCATGGGTCTCTCTGAGAAAAATGTGACCACCTACATGAAACTAAAGGAGAAGAAACCAGAAATCAAAGCCCTTCCTTTGTGGCTCTGAAAGGATAAGGCAGGTGCATGAGAGGGCCTTACTAAACAGTTAGTATTCAGTATGACATCCTCAGTGCTGGACCCAGAGAAAACTGACAAGTCATAGAAAAGAAAGAGGGAAGGTATCTGAGAGCCAGGTCTGATCTCCATTTGTCAAATGTCAGAATTGCTGTCACTTCATTGCTGCATGCTTAGCATGCTCAAGGGTGGGATGAAGTGAGGGTACAAACCATTAATATCTTTCCATCCAATTTCCCCTTTCCCTCCCCATCAGCATCTCTGCTCATTATCATTCTAGGCAACAAAATGAATTGCCAGCTTTCGCCTATTGTTCCTGAGATGGTCCCACATCTCCGTAAGCACCAGACTGCTTTCATTATTCCCCCAGGGGAAAGACTGTGCAGTTCTTAATGTTGTGTTACTTCGTGTTTAGGGGAAATGAGGAAAAAAAACCCTTTAAATTCTAGGCAAGTGGCTTTCAACATTAAAATATGCTGATGGAATCAGGTCCAACATAGAGAGTTGAAAATAAGTTAAACTTAGACAAAGCAATAGGATTGGCTGGGATAGGCACACTCATCATGCAGTCTTTGTATTACTGCTACATATCTCTATATGTGACGTGGACTGTTGTTGATTTTTATTTCTTTTTCTTTCTTTTTTTTTTTTCGAGGTAGGGTCTCACTCTGGCTCAGGCTGACCTGGAATTCACTATGTAGTCTCAGGGTGGCCTCCAACTCTTGGCGATCCTCCTTCCTCTGCCTCCCGAGTGCTGGAATTAAAGGTATGTGCCACCACGCCTGGCTGTTTTGATTTTTATGACAACTGCTGGGTAAGGTTTGTTTATTGCTACTTTTGATAATTAGGAGAATATTGTATAGATCTGAAAGCTCTGTTTAGATCTTCAGTCCCACATGCAAATATCTTAATGTAATTATTTAAAATTTCTTTAAAAATACAAACTGGTCTCTATCTGCCTCTCTTTCTTTCTCTCTCTCTGTCTCCCTCTCTCTCTCTCCCTCTGTGTGTGTGTGTGTTTGTGTGTGTCTGTCTGTGTGTGTCTCAAATAAATTAACAAAGAAAATAAAGAAAAAATATTTTAGCCAGGAGTGGTGGTGCACACCTTTAATTCCAGCACTCCGGAGGCAGAGGTAGGAGGATCGCCATGAGTTTGAGGCCACCCTGAGACTACACAGTGAATTCCAGGTCAGCCTGGGCTATAGTGAGACCCTACCTTGAAAAACAAAAACAAAAGGAAGAATAAGGAAGAAAAACAAACAAACAAACAAAAAAACCCACAAAGTGGATACTATAAGAGTCAGAAAATTTACAAGGATTGTCATAGGATGAACATATATTCTAAGTTTCAAAATGCTTTAAAAATATTTATAAGTCTAAGAAACAATGACCCTAGCCCTTTTAAGAAAGAAAAATTACTTATCTGCCTTTTACAAAGAAAGGCTTACACATTGACTGCACGATTAAGTCACACGAGGAAGACAGGCCAGTCAGTGGGCATAAGGGTTACCCATTCTTTCTCACCTCCACTGGGGCTGACATACTGAGGAGTCAGGTTGTATCTTAAATGTGGTGTTTCTGTCTCATGTTCCATTTTCTTCTTGCCAAGCAGCAGTGACTTTATAAAGCAGTACTGAGTCCCAGGTACCCCTTGAAGTGAGTTCTACATCAAGCCCTCCTCTCCTTCCCCTCACAACTGCACATCTCTCATCTTTTCTGGAACTTTGCTAGGCAACTCTCCCATTAGTTAGTCAACAACATGTTGAGACTCACTTGATTCATCACTGATTTTTGCTTTCTGTGCTGAGCCACATTTTGTGGTGTCAATTTCTGGATATGAAAATAGATATCAATCAGTAAGTTTTACAGTGCACATTTTTATTGAAAAGCTCCAGTTAAAATGTATCTTAACTGAGTCTTCTTGCCTTTACCTCTCAGCAAAACAAACAAGTAAAAGCATGAGGCCATGTTTAGATTTAGTGTTCTTTCTAAATCATGAATTACTTGGAATCACTAGGTTGTTCTGACCACGCACAGTCCTCACTATGTGGCTGGCTCATCACAGAACAAGCACAATGCAAAGCACGAGTGTTTAGGAAAGGCCCTGAGATTGCAAGAGAGGACGTTGGGGTATGGCATCGAACGAGGGTCAAGCAGGCAAGACTCACAAGGGAGGTTCATTCCTTTCCTCACTAGGACAATCTGAAATGTCTAACACAAAGCCAATGTGAAAAGAGCATTGGATAATTTCTTGTTACTAGACATTTGGAATCATCCTTGTTAATAGTGCTGCACAACTTTATCACTGCAGTTACTCAAAGGAATATGTTCACATAACTTTGTCAACAGTGTTATGCAAAGCACAGGTGAGAGCTGGTTCTCGTGTCATAAGTGCACGTGTGGTCACGTGTAGTACATGGGATCAGTTTTACATGGGATTTGCTCAGTTCTTCCTGGCATTTGAAAACCTTCCTTGCTGAGCAGCCCTCCCACCTGCAGGACAGAATTCAAAGCTTAACACTGAATAAGTCTCTACCTCTCAACTTACTTCCAGCCATAGGATGGCTCTTCCACCTGCTAAGATCAATCACTTTGTTTTTATTTTATAACAGCAGTTTTATAATCATGCTATGGAATTCACAGGAATTGAGCCCAGGGTGATCATTTTTCTCATTTAAGCAATTGCCTTCTTTCTCCCCACTGCTTCCATCCTGATGAACTTAAGGCGGGGCTGACAGGAAAGGACTCAGTGGCCTGTGAAGTGTCACCAAAGAAGCTGAGGCATGGATGTTTAAGTCTGTGGCCCGACATTCCACACACAGCCCCTGGCTAATGCCAGTGCTTTTGCAGTTTTCTAGCATGCCTGAAATACGTTATATCTCTCAAAGAGTTTGCTCAAGGAGTCTCTTTCATTCACCATAATTATAACATACATAACTCTATGTAACTAGAACATGTCTTAATGCTTTAAATACTTTTCCACAAATGCCTTATTCACATAGCCAAGGGAATAAGCATCATTTCCCTTTTCATGGTTTAGGTAATAAAAGCTCAGTGACATTTGAGAGTAAAGATGAAACTTTAAATAGGACTTGCGATCTCAAGCTCATACTCTTCCTGTGATACCATTCTGTGCACACTGTGTGATCTGAAAACTGATGGAAGCTACTCCTAGTTTAAATCTCTTTCCTAACTTGGCCATGGGATAGTCCTTACCATTCAGTAATAACTCTCTGGAGATGTGTGCACTTAAACCATATTAACGGATTCTGTTGACTGAGATGTTTAAGATACTGGATACCTGGCTTATCCACAGGAATAACTGATTACCAGTCATTAATATCTAGACTCTCATCATCACAGAGGGAAGAGTCTGGAAATGAGTTGTCTAATGTCAAACTTCGATACAGAAAAGAGTTAGGGACTGAGTATGAGATCATTCTGCCTAGGGCATAGGGACAACAGGCTCCCAAATGAAGAGCTGTGCAAAGGCTTGATGTTGTCATGGGAGCAAAGGTGAAAAGCTGTGAGGGTCATGTGGTCTGAAAGTTATGATTGCATTGGGCATCATAGAGATTTCATGTCAAAGACCCTTTGTAATGAACAATGAAGAAGGAATTTGCCCAAACAGGATAAAAAATAAACCACAATGAGTTGTCTTTTGAAGACATGCAATATTGCTTCTACTGTTTGTCTAGAATATGCTTATTAGAGTTGTATGCACATTGCCATCATGGTGCAATGAGGCAACAATGAGGTCAAAGCCATAACTCAGAGGATATACTGAGGCGTAGTGGGTCATATGACGTCATCAAAGACAGGGCAGATGTCTTTAGTAAAGATACTTGATTCAAAGGGGACAAAGGTGGTGCTATATTGTACTGGGTGCCTCACTTTAACTGCTGTGCATATTTTATTCTTAAACACTTCCAGGAAAATAAAAAGTATGTTTGGCATGGTTGTATCATTGTGAATTCCATGTTTACCTGTATTAAATTTCCCTTTCTACCTTTTTTTATAAAGACTATTTTGATCTGTGGCCAAGACTGCAGTTTTCACATGTAAATCACACTTTATGCTTAGAGATCACATTATTTCAGACACTCAATTTAGGTAAGTGTCAGTCTGAGTCACAACAGCTGACTGTCCTATGATACAAAGGAAACAAAATAGCTGCAGATGTTTTCCTGCCAAAACCAAAATTAAAGTTCTAGTGGAGGAATTATAGGTATGAAGGTCAAAACCAATCTTCTCCTAACCTGGACTACCACAGACTAAAACTCTACAATTGCCAAGGCCTCATGGAAATCCTTAATGATTGAAAAAGAAACTTTTGGCCTGGAAAGATGGCTTAGTGATTAAGGTGTTTGCCGGCAAAGCCTAAGGACCCAAGTTTGATTCCCTGGTACCCACATAAGCCAGATGCACAAGGTGGTGCATGCATCTGGAGTTCGTGCGCTGTATGGCTAAAGACCCTGGCATGCCTACTTTCCCTCTCTCTCTCTCTCTCTCTCTCTCTCTTTCTCTCCCCTTCTCCCTTTCTGTCTTTCTCTGAAATAACTAAATAAATTTTATTTTAAAAAGAATCTTCTCATAACTATTATTTCCACCTGTATAAAGATTGATGTGATTCCTTGATTCCAGGAACCCATGGAAAGTCACAACTCTCCATGAAGGTCAGTTTGCCTTTCTGCCAAAGCTTTTGCATACATCATACCATGTATAGGTCTGTCACAATATAATTGGAGAAGGAGCTGACTTTTTTTTTTTTTTTTTTTTTTTTTTCAAGGTAGGGTCTCACTCTGGCCCAGGCTGACCTGGAATTACCTATGTAGTCTCAGGGTGGCCTTGAACTCACGGCGATCCTCCTACCTCTGTCTCCCGAGTGCTGGGATTAAAGGCGTGCGCCACCACGCCCGGCTCAGAGCTGAAATTTTTACTACTGAGTGGCCAGTGAGTGAGTGGGACACACAGGGCAAAGTGCCCATCTAAGAAGCTTGTGCTGTGAAGTCCAGATCCCAGTGACAATGACTCCCTGTCCTTTGAAGCTGGGCAGTCACTTTTAAATAAATTGAAATTAACCAAAGCGGATCAAGATTTCAGAAGACTTCTCACAACCAGTTGTAATGGAAATTTGTGAACTGTTGGCCCAGGCCTGCACCCCAAGCTTGGTCTAGCTGAGCCACTCTATGACCTTGTCTAATTGATTGTGTTCCCTTGGGGCAAACCAGGAGGCAATAGCATCTACCTCACGGTAATATTTCAGAGATCAAATGAAATGTTATATATGGAAGATATACCGTATTCCTGGGCACAAGAAATTTTAAGACATAAAGCCAATATTTTTATAATATATTTATTTCAATAAGACCTGAACTCTATGAATTTGTTTTTATATATGATAATCCTGTCTCTGCTTTAGATTTATGTATATGAAGATAAGATTCTTCTCCTGTAATTTGGGCTGATATGCATTCATTCTATAGATATTTTTTCCTCATTCTACATATAAGTAACTCTATTAAGCTACTGGGGCAGGAAGGGGAAGGAAGAAGAGGGCAGGAAAGCAGAAGTGTTCAGTGAAACATAACAACTTTAAACACGTGTATTCAGGAAAGCAAGTTATATTAGTAATTGACAGACCCCAAATATAAGTGCCAAGACCATGATACGGAGATCATATACAGAAGAAACAGCAGTTAAGGTGGCAGAAGCCAGGACCCCTAGATGGAGGGCAGAACGATGAAACTGATTATGACTGGGAGAGCATAGGTAGAGAGGAAGGAGTGGGAAATATTTTAAGATAAAACAAATGTTTGTTCAGATGATCAAGCATTATTCCAATATCCCAGATGATTTGTAATTGATTTTATTTTATTATTTGTGTGTGTGTGTGTGTGTGTGTGCGCACTAGTGCCAGAGCACACACGTGGCAGTCAAAGGACAACCTCAGGTGCTGTCACTTGTCTTCCACCTTATTTGAGACAGTGTCTCTTGCTATTTGCAGCTACGTGTGCCAGGCTAGACAGACTGTGAGTTTTCAGGGATTGCCCTTTCATTTCAGCATAGGAACACGGGGATTACACACACGTTACTACTGTGTCCATCTTTACATGGGATTTGGGGATCCAAACTCATGCTTTCACGACAAATGCTTTATCCACTGAGCCATCTCCCCTGCCACTCTGTAGTCTACTTTAAAATAGATCAGGGTAAAGCGGGCTAAATTCTCTAGATAATTTTAATCTACAACCTGGCAACTATCCATTAATCTTCTAGTTAATTATAATCTACAAATCCAGAGGTTATTACTAACTTTTGAAGTTCTCATATTAGGAATCTGCAGTCCAAGGAGAGTTAAATCTGAGTACGGGAAAGCCAAAATGGCACGCTGCAAGGAAATATTCCCCCTGCCTAGACTTTAGTCAACTTGGGATGTGTTCAGTAGCACCAGGGCCATGAGATGTAAGTGTACATCTGTGAAGTAAATGCTGGTCAATGTAGCTTGGCTAAAATGTTGTAAAGGCCTCTCCACCACCGCATGGACAGGGTCTGAGAATCAGGAAATGTGGAGTCCTAGGATCCTCCGGAAGATAGGTAGTCTGTGAATCCCGTTCAGTCTTATGGCCACCACTGCCTAGGAGATCCTGGAGCTGAGACCCTCTGTAACTAGCACATCTTGCACACGCCTGTGCTGCACTTTGCCAGCAATGCCCTCATTTGAGTGCCTGCCTGGAAAAGGAGCTGGGACTTTGTCCAGCCTCATAAAGAGGGTCATGTGACTGCCTGTGTGCCTGCTTGCCAGTGAACATTCTTACGTGTAGCAAACTGTGAGGCTCGTTTTCATTAGAAATACACCAGCTGCCAAAGAAAGTGGGAGATGAGACCCCCAGAGCTCACCTTTCTCTAATTATCAGCTATTTACTAACAGTGTCTACAAAGAAGAGCCCAATGACCATGAGTGGCCAGCTTGGATTAGGAAGTACTGAACAGGCTGGAAAGCATTGTCAAGCCTTATCTTAATGGATTATACAAACACAGATCTTTGCTTTCCATTTAGATCACAGATGTCTTCTACATGCTTGCAACTGAAGTAGGCCTTGAGAGCAAATGTAAATATGCAAACGGAAAGTCTAAGCCTAATGGGCAGACAAGCTCTGTGTATGTATATGAAGTAAGTTATACAGTGGTGATGCAGGGGTTCAGGAAGACAACAATGACAAGCATGCATCTAAACTATTACTATGGATATAATGTTTGTGATGATAGAGTTGAATATTGGGCACAATTAACGTATGCAATTTGGATCCAGCACAATTTTGTGGCGTTAAATAGAGTGGGTGGAGATCACTCAAGAAAGCAGTACCTGCTGTAAGTTCTGAGGAACAAGTTGAAGCTAGCTGAGAGAATGATAAGAGAGAGAGAGAAAATAATATATGCAAAGGCATGAATATAAGAAACCTCTGGAGGAGCCTGAGGTACAATAAACCCCATGACAATGAAATAACTTGAATTCAGATATAAATCAATTGGCTTACCCGGTCATTTCATTAACCTTGCAAAACAGGCTCCTGCTTTTCACATGACTGAATGTTCTAGATCCCACTTATTATGCCAGAGCAGCTTTTCCTTTATTTAGGTGAAGTGACTAGAGTGTGATGTGTGTGGCTGTCATGGCAGGGTAGAAGAGGAGGGATGGGGGGTAGGGTGGCAGGGAATGGTCAACTCTTAGAAGGTCTAAGTTTTTTTTAAAAAAAAAAAACTGGTTTATAGTTTTATTTTTTATTTTTATTTATTTATTAGAGAAAGAGAGAGTGAGAATGGGCATGCCAGGGCCTCCAGACACTGCAAACAAACTCCAGACACATGTGCTACCATGTGCATCTGGCTTATGTGGGTCCTGGAAAATCAAACTGGGGTCCTTAGGCTTAATCGCTAAACCATCCCTCCAGCCCAAAAGGTCTAAGTTTTAAGTGTTCTATGATAGAATCTGGGAAATCATGTTGAGTCAGATAATAATTGACACCATTATAAAAGATAAACCAAGGAAGATTAGAGCTGAGGCATGGAAATCAGACAAAATGACACACTGCACTGTGAGAGACAGACAGGATGGACATGAGAACTCACGCAGTGACAGTAGAAAAGAGAGCCTTGAATGATATCTGAAAGGGCAGATTGACAAGAATTAGGGAATGAATAAAGCTTGGCTGCTCTTTCCTGTTTGGGATGATTTATTATATGGGGAATCCAATTCCACCATGCAATGCACCATTACAATGGCCATTTGAGGGTGAAGGAAGATAAAGGCATGGCATTAGATGTGTTTGACACTTGTAGCAGACCCACATGTCCTTAATTATTTTCCTTTAGGTATTATGATTAAGTTAGTGTAACTATGAGAAACCATCAGGTCTTGATAGTGGGAACTGGACAGGATTAGATTCATTTTTTATGAGTTGTCTAGGAGATTGGAAATGAAGCTGTCAGAGGCTTACTTTGGGGTTATTTGTCATCAGCTCAAATCAGAATTTTAACACATGGGAAGAGGCAACATTGATTTTATTAAGTAAAAGAAAATGAGAATGGAGACACCTCTTTCTTGGAAAAAAAGAAAAAAAGCATACATTCTTTTTAAAAAATATTTTATTTTTATTTATTTATTTATTTGAGAGAGGTAAAGAGGCTGAGAGAGACAGAGAGAGAGAGAGAGAGAGAGAGAGAGAGAGAGAGAGAATGGGTGCACCAGGGCTTCCAGCCACTGCAAATGAACTCCAAATGCATGTGCCACCTTGTACATCTGTCTTACATAGGTCCTGGGGAATCAAACCAAGGTCCTTTGGCTTTGCAGGCTAACACCTTAACTACTAAGCCACCTCTCCAGCCCCAAAGACCATACATTCTTAATATTAGTGTGCGCTTATCACTACCCGTTGCATGATGTGGTGGGACACCAAGGTTCCTTGAATGAGATTTGGTAGCAAAAGGAATTTTTTTGAAACTTCGGTGATACATAGATTTAAACATTTCCACAAGTCATTCATGTGTCCATCCATCCATCCATCTAATCACCCATTAATTCCATGCTCACAGAAGAGTTCGAGAGCCCAAGAAAATTTATAAAGAAAAGGGTTAAATCATAGAACACTCAACAATAATAGCTTTGATACTTAGGATCATCATTGCATAAAGATGGAACCCAGGACATAAGACAGGAACAACTAGAGAATTAACACTCACTCTCAGATGCATTAGTTTCAGCCATCCTTCAAGTTTATTTTTTCCAGCATTTTTACTGTGTTTCTCTTGGCACAACTTCAAATATATGAGCCAGTTCATAAGCATAAAAACCTGAAAACAGCTTGTGTCCTTTTGCAAACCTTAGGATAATTTAGATTGGCAGGACTAAGATAAGAATCATTAATTTCTTTTTTTCCCTGAAACATCAGATCATTAATAACTAAAACAAAATCTGTAGTAAACACGAGATAACCTTTGGGTAATAAGCAAATCCCCACCCTTCTACTCCTGTGGCATTTTTCTCTTGTAACAACACAGTACACATAACGCACGCACTCAAAGAACTGGTTTCAAAGCACAGCCTCTGCCACCTACTACCTGTCTCATCCTGAGCAAGTTTCCTAATCATGGTAATTATTTATTGGCCACTTAGAACATGCACAAATGGATGCAGGTTTCCTTGTTTGTGATAACGTGAATTATCTCATCAGATGCTGTTTCATTGGCTATATGCTCTTACTAATTCCCTCAACAATACTTGAAGTAGGTACTTTGATTATCCACACCTGAGGCACAGAGAAGTTAAGTTATTTTCCCAGGTCACAAAGACTGAGTTGGGATTTCAATTGTGGAGACCAAAGGCCCATGGGTCTGACCACTATGCTCTACTTACTTCTTTAGAAGTTCAGACTGTCTTATTTGTCAAAGGGAAGCTGCAATAGTAAGTGGCTCAGGATTGTTGCAAGAATTAAAATACAGTATTATGTAAACGATTGTTTCAATATTTCTGACCTGTTTTCTCACACTTATAGGTAAACAACCTCCACTGCCCTCCTAATTCTCATTTCCAAGTCTCTTTATGCCATTCATTTTCCCCACTTTTGTATTGCTGAGAGTTCTCACTGCTTCTTAAAATTGCAATAACTGAAGAATTATTTCCTTTTGCTGCCACCTGTCCTTACCAGTATCTAGCCTTCTTATCCATTTTCATTAATACACAAAAATATTCTTATTACCATGGAACCTTCCTTGTTGCTTATCAGCTAAAGATACCTTACTAACTTCATTTGAGATTCCGGGTCCCTTAGTCCTCATATAAGTGGGTCCAGGGAGCACAGACTTCATTAAGGAGAGACCAGGGAAATAGATGCCAAATGAAACCATACATACTCAGTAAATTACAATCATAGAGGAGGGACACAGAATAGGTTTAGAAAAGGTTTCCTGAAGCCACATAACACCACTGACCTTCATCTTCACCATAATGATTTGGGTACATTTTCTTATTTTCTTCTTTTATTATGATGATGATGATGATTAATTGATCTCACTCTAGCATAGGTTGCTCTGGAACTCACTCGATAGCCCAGGCTTGGTTCAAACTCATGGCAATCCTGGATGCTGGGGTTAAAGACAAAGTGCCACCATGTCGACCTTTCAATTCCATTGAAAACTAATTCTTCTCTATTCAAGTCCAACTAGTCTATTACTCTTCCTCGGGATTCAATTTACAAGTCCACTTCACAGTAATAAGCTTTGGTAGCCACCATAACCTTAAAGATCTTGTTGTTGCTTTAAACCGTGCTACATTTTTGGTTCTTTGCTTCTGCTATTAAAGTTGATAATAGACTAGGTCATAGATTTTAGAGATACCACAACCTGATTATGTATGCTTTCATACAAGAACCCTGTGTTCTCCTCTACATTCCACATGGTGCTGTGGTAGATGAGCGTTTGTTTCAGAATAGCTGAAGGTTCATAGGTATGCATATCAAGATGTGTGGAAATCAATGTAACAAAACAGGGATTGACACCCTAGCTCTAATACTTTAAGTAACCTTGCTGGTGCTTGAAATTAACCTACTCTCATTCTTGTTCATTTGATTTTGGTTTTATTTGAGCTAAAATACTATTTGCACTATCATTGCAGAAAATTTGATTGCTTCTTGTTCTAGAGGTTTGGTGACATGACTTGTGTTAACACTGACTTCATAATGACCCCAGACTGAACCTGCTCATGAACTTCTCTTATCCCTGAGGTTTACCTTTGGGATTATAGACTTAATGCCAGATTTCCACATAAAACTAATGACAAATCAACATAATAAGGATTTTAAACCTTAGCTCTTGAATGATTTTGGAAGAAATGTAATCCATGTAGAAAAATGATGTAATTTTTTTTCTGGTGTTTGGAGCTCCACTTAAAATCTATAAAAGGCATATTAAAGCTAGCAGGATTTTCTGAAGGGGAGGAAAGTTTTCATAGTAGTTAGATTCAATCTCAATATATTCTACCCAAATAAATCATGCTAGAAAAGTAGAATAGTCAACATAAAGCCAGCCACTGTGGCTCACATCTGTAATCCCAGCACTTGGGAGGCTGAGGGGAGAGTATTGCCATGAGTTGGAAGACAGCCTGGGCAATAGAACAAATTCCAGGTCAGCTTGGGCTAGAGTGTGGCACTGCCTCAAAAACAAATACACAAACAAAAAATTTTAAGTTCACATTACAATCAATAATAAATAAAAGCCAATGAATAGCCGGGCATGGTGGTGCCCAGCATTCGAGAGGCAGAGGTAGGAGGATCACTGTGAGATCGAGGCCACCCTGAGACTCCATAATGAATTCCAGGTCAGCCTGAGCTAGAGTGAGACCCTACCTTGAAAAAACAAAACAAAACAAAAGCCAATGAATAAATAACTAACTGGAAAGGCAAGAAGGCATGGTGGCTCATACTTCAATCCTAGAACATGAAAGGCGAAGAAGGGTTGCTGCAAGTTAAGAGTCAAGTCTGGGCTACATAGTGAGTTCCAGCTCAGAATAAACCAAAAAGCCAAAAATAGAGTCGGGTCCTCTAATTCATTTCTTAATTTCTTAATACTGATCACTCCCCTCCACATGTACTCCACCTCCACTTCTAGACAATGCTGTCACGACATAAAGTTGTTCATTTGACATCAAGTCTTTGGAAGATGGCAATATAAAACTTTTCCAACCACAGAAGTTCCTTATTTCCTATAGTTTTAGTGCCTAACTTCTGAACTTTAAGCACAGTGCCCTTCCAACAAGCATAACAAGGTGATACCCCCCACAAGAGGCAGGCACTCTCAGCTGTGTTCCTTGGTTTTCCATTGACTTGTGAGTAAATTTAAACAGACTTCTTTACACTTCTAACCTCAATTATTGTTGCACCAAATTCATCCATTTGCTCAACAAATATTTGCTGGGTGACTACTAAGTGCCAGGCAATATTCCAGAGAGTGATTCTGTTAGCTATGCCAACAGCAAGGTGAGCGCATCTAATAGGCATGAGTGATGCTGGTTGACAGATCGCATAGTGAGTAGACAGAGGCTGTGCATAGTAAAATGAAATTAAATCTTGGCTTCAACACTTGGTAAGGCCTGTCACTAAAATCTCTGAAAATAAATGTCTTCATCTATAAAACAGTTTAAAAATGTTTCCTGTGTGTCTAATGTACAGGCACTGAGTTGGAGGCCAGGAAAGCAGAGTGGGGTTCTGCCATGATGGGCTGTGCATTTCATAGGAAGTACACACAGCTTTCTTTGAGTCTTATTAGTCTGAGTGTTGTTTTTTTAATGTGTTCATGGAATCTTTGGAATTTTTCCCTCAAAGGGTGGTGCCTACTTCCCTTGCCCTTAAATACCAGTAAGACTTAGTAATTTGTCTCGAATGAGAGAACGCAGCAGAAGTGAGACTCTGCCACAATGAAAGTTTCGACCCAGTTGTCTCCTGGATTGTTGTTCTGAGAAAGTCAGCTGTTACATCGTGAGGACACTCATATAGCCTATAGTAAAAACCTTGTGGGGAGAAGCCAAGGCCACCCACCAACAATTAAGACCAGTTTGCCCATCATGGGTGCAATATTTATTATAAACAGATCTAACCCAGTTAAGTTGTGAGATCACAGCAGCCCTCGATAAACTCCTATCTGCAAGTTCATGAGGAGTTCTTTGCCAAAACCCACAGCCGGCTCAACCACTACTTAATCTCTAATCCAATCCACAAGAACTGGAGGGTAAATTCATTGCTGCTGCTGCTGCTTAGTTTGGGGGAGAAAGGGTTATTACAAAACAGTTAATAACTTATATAAACAATGACAAGAACATCAGGGTAGATGCACACTGATGGCACAGAAAAACCTTTCCAATTTCCTTGAGTTTATACCCCTCATGTTGAAAACACAAAATCAAATAACTCCATGGACGTCCACTACTACTGTAGGATAAAATCCACACTTCTAGGTCTAGTGTTCACACTTACATGATTGCCCCTAGTTGATGGCCTTCCTCTCCCACAAGTCACTAGTTTCGTCAGATGAGTCTTCCTATGCTTAGCAGGAACTCCAGCCTCCAAGAATGGAGCATGCTCTCTTCCTCCCACTGCAATTCATGCCACATATCTTCTGAGACCTCGATCTCTCCCTTCCCAGCGTACTTTAAGTCTGGGATAATTCTTAATTACCCTAACTCAAAGCAATGTTTCTTTCTTTCTTTTTTTAAGCATCCAGTAGTTTTCATTGCTAATGTAACTTATTTAATGCTTAGTACTTATGCAACTGCCATATTTTCCTATTAATTAATCAGTAAATATTTAAGTGCAAAAAAAATGGTAACAAATACTGCCCTTTAATTACATTTAACTTTTAAAGTCTATGTTGACATATAACCTTTCAGGTGAGCACAGAGTGGGGATATAGCCCAGTGGTAGAGCACTCACCTAGGATGCACACAGTCCTAGGTTCAATTCCCAGAGTTGCAAAAAAAAAAAAAAATCCTAAAATGACCAGATTATAAGCAACTTGAGGGCATAAATCCATACCACTCCTAAGGAAGATTCTTCTGACCATGAATCCTCGCAGGCATTTTTCTATAGAAGGAACAGTTTCAAGATAGTGAGCTATTGACATTCCTCATTCTTGTGATATTTGTAAAACACAGCAGTGTTACATGCTAGAATGTGAAACACTTGTTTATGTGAAACTGGGTTACTCTGGGCATGCCACTTAACCATGAAGTCATTTGGGAGAACCACCTGCTCAGGAACTTGTGAACACCTCTGTCCTTTGTCACCAACCTGACAGTACTCTTGGAGAGGAGGAAGCTACTGTGAAGAGCATATGATTCCTATGTTATGTTCTCTCTAGTCAGCTGCATTTTCACCCCTCACAGATGTCCTAAGTTGTGTTAGTCTCTTGTGGACGGTATGAAGTTACTCCGTCATGGCTAATCTTGTGTTGAAACTCTCTAAATTATAAACAGCAATTCTCTAATTTTAAAAGAAAAAGAAACCTGAATTTTAAATAAATGGACAGTGAGGGAATCAAGAAGGAGATATTTTAAAACCTAAGGAAATAACTGTGATAGGGAAGTTTGCAGGTAGTAGAGCCTTATAACAATTTCCAGAACAATCAAGAGATCATAAAAAAGGGAAACTGAAGTGGGAGTTTCCAAAGCAGAATTCTCTGTCCAATCAGGTGCTTCTTCACCTCTGAGCCATCACTCACTCTGCTACAAAATGTCACCTGATCTCAGCAGTTATAAGTTAGCTGTGTAGATATATATAGGTCACCTGATGTCAGTAGTCTTAAGTCGGCTGTGTATATGTACATATGCAATACAATTCTGAGGATCTGCACATGAAATATTAACAATGCCTGTATTTTGAAAGCCAAGTTATGCGTTACCACCACATTTTAAAATATGAATAGTTTTATTATATTACTTATCAGTGAGCTTGAACAGACAAACACACTGATATTTTTAAATAAAATTGATCTAGTGAAATATTCCTATGATTTCTCATCACCTTCATCACAGACTAATAGTTGTGGTAATAACTGGTCCCAGCCTCCCAAAGATTTACTAAGCATCTCCTTCAGATGAGATTCAAAGTCCTGTCCTGCGTTCCCACCCATGATTGTTGCTGGTCTATAAGGAGTGTTGATGCTAACTGTCTACCTGACAAGCTCCGCTAAGACAGAACTTCCATGTAAAGCTTCCCTTGATATTCTAGGCAGAGCTGCTTGGGCCACATGGTAACCTGCAGCCAAAAAAAAAAAAAAAAAAATCAAATGGATACTGATGGTCCTGAATTTATTTTAAGTTTTGATCTGTTGCCCATCATGTATTTTTGCATTAATTTTGGTTTCTAAAGTAATGGTATAAACAAATATAATTGCCCTTCAGTACTGAGCTATTTTGTCATCGTCTCCGACTGGAGATGTATTTGCCTTGATGTAACCCCAGTCCAGACTCTGGACAAAGGTACCTCCCTCATCTTAGGGGGAGCCTTGCTCCTGGGCCCTCCTCTGCTGCAGATGAGTCTCCCAGCTGTATGGTTTCTGACATACTGATCTACCTCCTCTAGGCTTGATGGTTTTGAGTGCTCATGGTTTTCCTCACCAGCACTTCGGACATCTGACAGGTGTCCTTTAAATATGTACGGACGGAGAGAATACATGTTGGGAAACTTCAATCAAGTGGTCTTCATCTGTCAAGTAATGATTAGATACAGGAATATCTTTTTTTTAATGAGTAAAATAAATTTTAATGATGAACATGGTAAAAACAAAACTGGTGATTTTTTTTCTTTCCATTTTAGAAGTGGTAGCCTTACTTCCATTAAATAACCAAAGTTTTACTGACAATGTGTTTAATAGAAAAGTGTGTTATACCTGATTTTGTCATATATTTTATTATCCAAATATGCCCAAGAAGTCTTTTGTACATTAATCTTTCTTATCTTATTAGTTATATATATAGTTTATATACAGCCATGACGGTACCATCATTAGCCTTCTTCCTGTTAGATATAGGAATATCTTGTTTTGTTTTGTTTTGTTTTGTTTTGTTTTGTTTTGTTTTGTTTTTCAAGGTAGGGTTTCACTCTAGTCCAGGCTGACCTGGAATTCACTATGTAGTCTCAGTGTGGCCTTGAACTCACAGTGATCCTCCTACCTCTGCATCCCAAGTGCTGGGATTAAAGGCGTGCACCACCACACCCAGCTAGGAATATCTTAATGATAATCAACAATTAACACTATGGCTGATATACATAATATGTTATAAAAATAATGTCCAGCAATAAGGTTGCTATTCCTCTGCATCAAGCAATGTTTTGGATGTTTAAGAACTATGAGCTCATCTAATTTACACAAAACTAGGTACTGTTGTTAGCTCTAACAAACAGATATGGAAACTGAGGCTCAGAGAATCCATTAGACTTTATAAGTCTTGTGTTTAAACAGGAAATCTAGATAAGTCTGTGCTGTCACCCCTTACATTGTCTCTTACATTGTCTGTAACAATCTTACATAGGATATAAATGCATACATATATTACCAAAATAAATACAGATCCTACATTTTAGAATGTGAAATGTTACAGGTCATTGTTATTCTAATCCGTGACAAAATGGTAACTGACCAGAGAGTGAGAGAATATTGTGTGCTGTGGCCTTTCTTCCACATGGTCTACTTTGCTCTAAAAATACACTGGTTCATTTATCAAAGACCAAGGACATGATGTGACCTAATCAGAAAGAATGAGAAGCTTGAAGAGTGAGGGCAGAATGAAATGACTAAGGTTTGGTAGGCCAGGTTTCCTGGTGATGCTTGGAAGAAAGTTTTAATGAAACAGTCACTTGGGAGCATGTGGTCAGCCAAGCGTATCACAGTTCTCTCACCAGAGCCTATCAGGACTCCAGTGAGTGAAGGGAAATCAGTTGAAATGATATTCTTAATTCTGGGTCTGGACATTGGCGACACCAACTGCCTCGGGAACTGATGTTCCTATTCTTGTAAGAGCTTGTAAAAACAACCAATTATTTTGGACGCCGATTTTAGTGTTCCCTATCTGAGAGTTCTAAGAGGACCTCCGCCCATTTTAAAGGTAGAAAAAAAGAGTGAAAAAGACAAGACATGTGGGTGGCTCCATAGCCAGCTCCAGTGGTGCACTCTGGGAAGTTTATCAGGCAGATCCCCCAAAGTGGGGATGAAACAGAACAGATAGAGAAGGAAATAGAACAGACTCACCCGTACTCAATCAACAACAATTCTCTACTCTGGTTTTCTACTTGATAATATTTTCTTGTACTTATTGTAATTTAAAGGCATATCTGGTTCTCTGATGCAACTCTGTGTACGTAACCCAAGAGAGCATTAGTTGAGAAATCCTTCTGTCACATTGTCTAGCATCAGGGTGTGCCCATCTGCACTGCACAAGAGTCAGAGCAACAAGCTGGGAAGATGGACAACTCACAGCAGGAGCTGTAGCCAGCCCTGGGTAGGAATGAGGCAGAGCCATGTTCATGTTCACCTCCTGCTGCTGCTGGTTTCATACAAAGCCAGAAGAAACCGAGTCCAACACAGTCCCCAGCTCAGTTTCTGTACGTTTCACTTCTGTATGTTATCTTCATGTTGTTATGTAAAGTAGCAGTAATATTTCAAAAAAAAATACACTACTTTCTGATTTAAGAATGAGGGCTTCACGATGAAATTCCAAAACTGTTCTAGCATTTTCTGAAACCTCTTAAGCAAGGAGCAGACTTAAATATCTTACATAAAAGTGTCTCCTATGCACTCACAATTTCCAAGTATGTGTGATGGAAATTCACAGGTATTTCTTATTGGAGAGGAATAATGGGGTTTTATGCTCATTTTTCATTCTCAATGTAAGCATTATTTTTTTTTTGATGTCATAGACACATTCACCTGGGCCTGAGAAGTTAAAATCAAACCCAAACCAACTAACCTCTTGGACCTCATTCCTTTCAATTCACATACAGTAGTTGTGTTTTGTTTTGTTTTTACTCTTCACCTTTGGGTGATGTGTACAATCTAATTTCCTATTCTAATCTTCTAAACTATAGCACATTCTGATTATTGAAGTCCTATTTTCTCTCCTCACTCTCAAATAAATAAAAATATTTTTTAAAAACTGGAGAAAATTGAGAATAGGAAAATTGTTCAGCAGGTCAAACAGTCACAACACAAAATGAAGACCTGAACTTGAATCCTCAGAAGCACACACATGTTGGCCATGGCAGTGTGCACTTGCAATTCCAGCACACAGGAAATGGAGACAGGAGGACACACAGGGCAAGCTAACCAAATCAGGGAGTTCCTCAGAGTTCATTGAGAGAACCTGTCATGCTGTATGCATGATGACTCTGATGTTATGAGGGGCTCTCTTCTGTCAATGCAGGATCTGCAAGTGCATCAGATGGGAAGAGCGAGTATGCAAACACCACAATAATTAAGCTGACATCTCACCCACAGAGAGATGAAAGAAAATGAATGGAATTTGAGTAAACAGAGACTACTGGGACAGGGTCTAGGATGTGAACTTATGTTGAAATAGTAGCTGGGATGAGACAAGAACAAGATGATAGGATGGAAAAACATTCAGACAACTTCTCTTAAGTACATATATACTACTATAAGAAAGGAAATGAGATAACATTGAAAACATCCTGATTATAAATGTCTGGAATCCAGAGTGTTTTAGGGGATTATCTGATGATGATAAGTGGGAAGAGGTAGAAGGATAGAAGCAAGCTGAGCATGAGACAATGGGATCTTGGTATCAAAAGGTAACAGGAGGGATGGAAAGGTACAGGTAACTCCAGGTCACATTTCATAAGACAGAATCTGCCTTGAAATCCAATGGTTGTGAGAGGCCAGGGAAGGGATGACTCAGACATCTCTAAGCTGACAGGTTGACCAGTGACGCTGGAACTCAGGAGAATGAAGAAAACAAATGGGGCAATGCCCAGCAGAGGATGAATAATGACAAGTCCTCATCTTTCTAGAGCAAAGAGCTTTCATCTCAGCTACAACAATATGCATGAAGGTCAAAAATCACCCATGGGGCTAGAGAGATGGCTTAGCCTGCAAATCCAAAGACCCAGGTTTGATTCCCCAGAACCCAAGTAAGCCACATGCACAAGGTAGCACATGTATCTGGAGTTTGTTTGCAGTGGCTGAAGGCTCTGGAGCACCCATTAACTCTATCAGCTTTTTTTCTCTTTGTCTGTTTCTCAAATAAAAACAAATGATTTTTTTAAAGCATCAATGGACCAAGAATTCCAATCTCTCTCTTTTTCCCCCTAGACATGCTAATTGGTAGAAAAACAGACTGAGTTCACTTTTTGTTCAGCCAGGTTTAATCCATAAATTATGATCTAAACAAATGAGTCAAGACAATTATTTACTCTGAGACCCTTGATTGGTCCCATCATCTTACAACAGTGTTAGAGAGTAGAACACCCTAGAATCCCACACATGCATGCCTTCCCTTCCATGAAAACTCCACAAGAAAAGTGAGTAAAACAGACCTCATTTATCTGACTTTCATAACTCTCCCCCATGAGCTGCCCCACAGGCTTCTGAGCATAACGCTGCACAAGAGCTTCTTCGTATCAATTCAAGCATCACTGTGAAAACAACCCGCATGGATCCCACACAACAGAAATTGATCCATAATTTCAATCTTCCTTATAACATTGTGTTCTAGGCCTGCTGATGAGTAGAAAAACCAACCAAGGTCATTTTTCAGCATGCTCAGTCTACCTCAGTGCTAATAGATGGTACGGTGGAGAAAATGATGTGGCACCAAGCCTCAAGAACACAACTGCTGGCACCAACAAGCTGGAAAAACACACCAATATGTGGGTGAAACCTGGCAAAAAATGGGCTGGAGAGATTGCTTAGTGGTTAAGGCACTTGCCTGTAAAACCAAAGGTCCCAGGTTTGACTCCTCAGTACCCACATAACACCAGATGCACAACATGGCACATGCATCTAAAATTCATTTCCAATGGCTACAGGTCCTGACATGCCCATTCTCTCTCTCTCCTCACTCTCAAATAAATAAAAATATTTTTTAAAAACTGGAGAAAATTGAGGATAGGAAAATTGTTCAGCAGGTCAAATAGTCGCAACACAAAATGAAGACCTGAACTTGAATCCTCAGAAGCACACACATGTTGGCCATGGCAGTGTGCACTTGCAATTCCAGCACACAGGAAATGGAGACAGGAGGACGCACAGGGCAAGCTAACCAAATCAGGGAGTTCCTCAGGGTTCATTGAGAGAACCTTTCTCAAACAAAGTGGAGCGCAACTGAGGACAACACCCAACACTGAAATCTGCCCTCCACATGCAGACATGAACACAAAGATCCATACTCACGTGTGAGCCCACACATATATGAACACACACATACATGTGGGCACACACGCACACTCACCAAAAATGGCTAAAATCCAGGCCTTGGTATGCAGTAACCATGTGACATTGGTAAATTACTTAACATTTCTGTGCTTTCACTTTTCTCACCTTTGCAACAGATCAAATCAAAGAGATGATCTATCGACCAATATATATGCAAAGTACTCAGCATATGTCTTCAATAAATGCTCACCCATGTTATTTTCATGCCTCCCTGAAGACAGAAGGTATACTAGGAATGCTGCATGAGTGTGCATTCATGGAAGCGATTAAGTCACATCTGCATGGATGGAATTCAGCGTAACCCTGTGATAACATAGACTTTGATATAATTCAGTTGACCCCTGCCTGCTGCCAGCCCCTATTTTCTAAGGTGGAATAGGCTAAGTATGCTGCCCTCTGGGGGAGCAGGGGTTTTAGGAAGTGACTGCCTTGGGATGTTACTCAGTGTATGCTCATATTTGCACAGTATAATTTCCATTATGTTTTTAGTGGCATTCTCAACAACTTGAAAAACATTGTCATTAAAGTCACAAAAACAATATGTGACTCCTTGTTTACACTCTTTGGCATCTACATAGTATGACAAGTTTATACCGTTCTTGAAAAATAGCCCTGCAGTAACTAAGACCTGCTTGCCTGAACTTTTGTGGGCATTAAAAGGAGATGCGGGGGAGGGGGGGACACTAGAGAGATGGCTTAGTGGTTAAGGCACATGCCTGTGAAGCCTAAGGACCCCGGTTCGATTCTGCAGGTCCCACATAAGCCAGATGCACATAGTGGCACATGCATCTGGAGTTCATTTGCAGTGGCTAGAGTCTCTGGTACATCCATTCTCTCTCTCTCTCTCTCTCTCTCTCTCTCTCTCTCTCTCTGCCTTTCTCTGTCTCGAATGAATGAATGAAGATGTGTTTGCTACATGCTACAGCTGAGCTTAGTCTGAATGCATGTAGGGGAGGATTTTGGTTTGTCATCGCCCCTAAGCATGGGCTTTGAAGTTCACTTCTTGACAAGTTACTGCACGTAGAGATTGCAAGAGGTTGGACTGACTTCAAAGTTGGCACCTCAACCCATCTCTGCCCCGTGGGAATGAGCAGCATCAGGGCCTGCCTACCTGGGTTGGGAGGTTTTCCTTTCCTGGAATTCAACCTGTTTGTTGCAACACAAAAGGGAGTGAGAGATGGTAAATGATACCAAGGATACGTCTGCACAGATACTCATGGCATTGGGAACTGAAGTGGCTTCCTCACTCACCCCAAATCCAGACTTTTCCAGATACCCAGAAATCAAACAAGACTACAGGAAGACTTTGGGGGTCTCTGAATATATTTCCCAAATGTTTTGTGGAGTTCTATAGACATGCCCAGCTATTCTAGGCACAGAATGTGCCCGTGGGATTACAACTGTCATTCTCATCATGACCAAGTTTCAGCAAGGGGTGTAGTCTGAAAGTTTTATCTGTGTCACTCTATTACCCAACTACACTATAACCCAGAAAGGATTCGAACTCTTTTAAACAGCACCTGATTTCTGTGACAGGACATGCACAGTGTGAAAGGGAGATTAGAGCAGTGTGCACAAGGGCACTGAATGCCATCTCTGAGGATGGCTGAGATCCACACCAAAGGCACCCGTTCCCTGGGTGTCCTGATAGCATGTTGAGATTTTTAGCTTCTAATGTTTAATCCTCTTTTTCTAGTGTAAATTACACAACATGAAAAATTGATATTCACTACTAGATGTGAGAATCATGTGTGCAGTTAGCCTAAGACCAGACTCTGGAGCCAGACTACCTGGATTCGAACCCTGACATCATCGTTAACTGTGCCATTCTAGTTTAGTGACATCATGTCTCAGTGCATTCATATTCTCAACTATGAACTGAATAACCCAGTCACTACCTCACTAAGCACCTGGAACACAGTATGAGATCAGAAATATGGATATTTCTTGGCCAATTTTAATCTTTCGGTATCATAAATAAAGTGTGAAACAAAAACTGAATAAGAACAAATAAAGCAATACAAAAAAATCTAAATATTTCCCCAGTGTCACACGGAAGTTATGCCCTACTGCTACAGGAGAGGAAAGGGAGCTATCATCGTAGATTCTCTGACTAGCTCTACAGATAGTGCCTTCAGTTATAAGACCATATTTTATACTCTATTAATATTAATAAGAACTGGGGCATCACTTTTATTTGGTTTTTATATACCAAGACCTAGAAAGAATTATGTGCCTAAGAAACCCAAGATAGGATCCAAATCTCCTAGACAAGGAATAAGAGACGAGGGAGACAGGAAAGGTAGCTCAGTGGTTAAAGGCACTTGCTTATAAAGCCTGACAAACTGGGTTTGATACCCATGTAAAGCCATATGCACAAAGAGGCACATGAGTCTAGAGTTCATTTACAGTGGCAGAAGGCCCTGACATTCCCAGCCTCTCTCTCTTTTTCTGTCTTTCATGCTCTCTCTCTCTCTCAAATAAATAAATACTTGATATCTCTCTCTCTCATAAATAAATACTTGCTTAAAAAATATGAGAAGGGCATGGGTTTCCAGCATCTTTCTCTCCTGCCCCATGTGATTGAATTTTGGCAGACCACATTCCTTCTGGATTCAGAGTTTCATACATTAAAGTGAGAGGTCCCTCAAAGTCTTGAAAACAAACTAGCAATTTTTTTCTGCTGAGGTTCATGTGATCTAAGAGGCTAGTAAGCATGCTTTCACTGCTTGAAACTCCTGTAATTTTGTTCTCTCCTACTGACAAACATGATCATTTTATAATCAATAATTATTACAGTATGGCAATAACTACATGATGACATGAGTGAGAGCAAGAGAGAGAAATTTGGTGTGCCAGGGCCTCAGTCCCTGCAATCGAACTCCAGACATATGTGCCACCTTATGTGCATGTATGACCTTGCACGCTTGCATGACTTTGTGCCTCTGGTTTATGTTACTGCATGTAGAGTATATAATAACTTTATGGAGACTTATGGGTAGTCGAACATAGGTCCTTAGGCTTTGCAAGCCAGTGCCTTAACCGCTAAGCCATCTCTCCAGCCCTGTAATTACTTTTTAAAGCCACTAACTTATTACCTTCTCTATAAAATAATTTAGTATTGGATTCGTTTATATAGCCAATAGCTATAATTCATTAGAAATGCATTCTGAATTACAAAAATTGTTCTTTAATAATCTTTTTAGGGGGTGGGATGTTTTCATAACACTTCAAACATTTATTTGACTTGTCTTTTATTCCTCTACTAAGAAAGCTAGATCTAAAAGGAAAAGACAAGAAATGAGAAGGGGAAGAGAGCAAGAAAAGGAAGCACACACTAGTCACAAAGGTTGCTCTCTCAGTTCTCAGGACTGTCCTGAGTCCTTACGCATGTCTGGGCTGGATCCAAAAGGCCACAGTGAACTGAGTTAGGCAGTCTAGATCCATTTTTAATTGGACAGTGAGTGCATGTAACTGAACCAGCATTGATTAGGAAACCACGTGCTCTTAAACAAACCATGCTGACAAATGTACTCCGTTCAACTCTCAGCTATGAAGGAAACAGAAGAGTTTTTTACAGCCTAGGATTTTGTTTGTCGGTTGATTAAATGCAAGTCTATGGTTTCTACTGCAAAAGGAGAGAAGGAGGCAACCTGAGAATGCTGATGGTTTGTGTGCGCCTACCATGGTGAGATTATGATGTAAATAAACTATGATGACTTAAACATATTCTGGCTCCTATGTGCTTTCTATTTTTGTAAATAAATATTACAGGCACAAATTTTTGATGCTTTTTAAAACTAAGGTCATGCTATGTAGCCCAGGCTGGCCTCAAACTAGTGATGCCCCTGTCTCAGCCTCCCAAGTGCTGGGATTACAAACATGCACCACCACACTTGGCTCAGGTTTAAGTTTTCAATTTGAAAACCCAGGAGGAAAAGCACACAAACTTTATGCAAGTATTTTCAAGAGTATGCACTATTGAGGTTAAATAACATGGTATATTTTAAGCAGCATACAAGTGTTAGGGAAATAATCAAATATTTACTTACAAGTTGGTTTTGCTAATGGGGGAAACTTGGTCCTGGTAATAGCCAAAATTATGAAAATAATGACTGGCCATAAGATCAAAACCAGCGT
The DNA here is from genome assembly GCA_036365145.1 of Orientallactaga sibirica. Classification (NCBI taxonomy): domain Eukaryota; kingdom Metazoa; phylum Chordata; class Mammalia; order Rodentia; family Dipodidae; genus Orientallactaga; species Orientallactaga sibirica. Next base: position 3,919,243 of record JAEOAD010000004.1, on the reverse strand, counting down.
CCAAAGCTGCAAAGTAATGATAAAAAAAAACAATGTTAGTTATATCACTGAATCAATAAATTAAAAGTACTCTAAAGCAAAAGGTATCCAAAACCATTAACTATGAGAAGTATGTCAAACTATAATATCCCAACACCAGCTGATCTCTGACTGCTTATTAAGTATTAGTAACAAGAAAGAACTGAGAGGATCTAAATGCAGATTTCATAAGAAAGATTTTTTTTCCAGACTCAGAGTCATGCAATGTCCTTTTGAAGTTCCCTTTCTGGTAGGTTACCTCTCTCATTACTATCCCAAGAGGGGTTATTGTAAAACTCAAATCTGATCATTAACTTTCTAACTTAAAAAATCTTTTAGAATTTCCCAGTTGCCTATTAGATAAAACTCAACATTCTAAACAGGGCATATAAAATCCAGTGTAATTTCAACCTAGACCTATCTTACAACTTGCAATGTCAGTATTTTATGCTATGCCATGAAGAGTAGTAGGTGACCTTGGGTTATAGTCCAGTAAATGATATTGAACTGAGACACTGAATAAATGAACTAACAAAGTGAATAACTGAATCTGAGTGAATTGCAGCCCACTGAGGCCCCACTATAATCCCCTGTATCTTCTTCCATTGTAGAACCTAAGCTACTGAGACAGGCAGTTCTTTTAAGGTGAGTCAGTATTATATTCATCTCTGAATTTTTTACTACTTTGTGAAATATAGGTGCTCAAGAAGTGTAAAGTGGGTTGGAGAGAAGACTTAGTGGTTAAGGTGCTTGCCTGTGAAGCCTAAGGACTCAGGTCTGATTCCCCAATACCCACTACCCATGTAAGCCAGATGCACGAGGTGAGGCATGCATCTGGAGTTTGTTTGTAGAGGCAGGAGGCCCTGGCATGCTCATCCTCCCCCCCCCCATAAGTTAATTAATTAAATTTTTAAAAAAGAAAGAAATGAATGTACAGTGCACTGAAATTTCTATGAGAGGGTTTCACTCCCGGCTGCTTTGTCTTCTGATGTAAACATGATTCAAGTCAAAAGTCACACTGTGTCTGGTGGCACAGGCCTGTTATCCCAAGCACTCAGGAGACTGAGTCAGGAGGATTGCAAGATGAAGATCTGCCATGACTAAAGAGTGAGTTCCAGGCCACCCTAGGCAACTTAGCGAGACCCTGTCTAAACATAAAAAGTAAAAAGAGGGCTGGGAATGTAGCTGATTTGTCAAGGATTTGCCCAATATGCGTGAGAGCCTAGGTTCAATCCTGCATACTGAAAACAAATTCACTATTTAATATTTTATACAGCTATAATATTGGCTTCAGAGTAGTGAAAACAACATATACACAAAAACACTGACTATGCCGTTCAGATAGTCATGGTGCTCAAGCCAAACCCTAGAGAAACTTTGACCGCACTCAGTGAAGTTAAACGTGTGTCTTTGTCTGATCTGGTTATGCAGTCAGACTAGTTAGCGTTCCTTCCCCCATTTCCAGAGACCGTGTGCTTCTACCAAATCTCAGATTTTTCTCCTTGGGGTTCTTCTTCAGTTCTTCAAAACAACTTAAATTTAATCAACTATTAATCCTTCAGTAACTCTTAACCTAAATGTTCTATTAAAATCTGTTAGATGGCAAGAACACTATTCTTGCTGACGGGCTAGAAGTTCAGGGCTGAAGAGATGTCTCAGCAGCTCAGTGTGCCTCCTGCACCACCATAAGAGCCTGAGGGGACCTGAAAATGCCTGGATTTGAATCTCCAGGACCCATCTAAACAGCTAGGCTTGGTCACATGTGCCTGTCACCTGAGTTCTGCCCTTTCAAAAAAAAAAAAAAAAAAAAAAAAAAAACAGCAAAAATCCAGTGTCAGTAAGAGACACAAATAAGGACATGCAGAAGAGTGATGGAATGGGATACCTGATGTTCTGCTCTGGCCACCAGAGGTGAGTGTCCCTTGTCACACATGGGATGCCACGAGGGCAGATATACATGACACCACACACACACACATACACACAAGGAAGCGAAAAAAGTTTGTTAGTTCACTGTAGAGTTCAGAAATGCTGTTGCTCAGGTGACCATTATTGATGCACGCAGACAGGTGGGAGTGCTTAACGGCAAGCGGCATTTCTCAGACAGTGATGGGCACACAGAATCCTTTGGGGGATCTTCTGCAAATGTGCAGATGTGGGTTTGATAGGGTTGAAGGGAGATCTAAGGTTCTGCATTTTTAGCAAGCTCCCAGGTAGATGGGTGGTACTGGCACTAGTCCACTGACTATACTTTGAAAGGCTCAAACTAGATATATGTCACCTTTCCTAACTTAATAGGACTTTCTCTTTTCCCGACTAGAAATCCTAGAATAGTTTTGATGGAAAATATCTTTGAGATCATCTAATGGGCAGAATTTAAGCCCTTTGTAAGCTTGGATAGAAAAAAATAACATATTTTATTTTTTCTAGGCAAATACAAAATTGAAATTTGTATTAATGATGAATATAGGTACTAAACCAAAGTATCATTAGAAATACCTGTGACTGTCACTGGTAGAAATCATGGATATCTTTACATAACAAGTGTCGTAGATATCCTAAGTGCTATTTACACTTATCAGAAGGTTAAAATTAAGGCAGCTATGGAGTCATTGATAGACCTTTTATTTAATGCTATAATGAAAAGCATATTTTACAGTGTAATTTGATTTTAATACTTTGATATAACATAGATAATTAGCTTTATTTATAATTGCATTTGTTCTCTTTTATCTTATGTATTTAAAAACATCCTTGTTAGAAGGGCCATACACTAGACCAGACTGACAGAAACCTCGAGAGCATCAAAGCTGCTAAGGACCCTTGATCTACTTCAACTCCCTTGTTTTCTTCTCTGATAGCATGTCCAAAGGCACATAACCAATGGGGAAGCAAAGTACGAAGATGGATCCAAATCTCAGAATACACACTTTTATAATTAGCGTGCTGCTCTGAGGAACAAAAAAAGAAACCAGTACATAAAATGTACTGAAAAAAGTACAAAGGTCATAGAGTTGTAAGCTGTGTTGTCATTCTTGTCTAGTTTCTAATATATTTGAAATATAGAATCTATTTTTCAAACTTCCTTAATACAAGGTTCCAATCATATCTTATGTGACTCATTTTGAAATGCAGACCATGAGGAATCAAGTTTAAAAAGAAATGTTTGATGGTGCTATTGGGTTAAGTTTATTGTACAAAATTATAGTAAGGACTTTGATGTTAGAGTAAAAACCTTAAATACTTATAGAAAGGAAGCTACTGTTATGCCAGCTTTTCTTTAAATTTGAAATTATTCCAAACTAAAAAAAAAAAATAAAAGTTATTTAAAATAACTCTGGAGCCGGGCGTGGTGGCGCACGCCTTTAATCCCAGCACTTGGGAGGCAGAGGTTGGAGGATCGCCAAGAGTTCAAGGCCACCCTGAGACTACAGAGTGAATTCCAGGTCAGCCTGAGCTAGAGTGAGACCCTACCTCGCAAAACAAAAAAAAATAAAAATAAAAAAATAAAATAAAATAACTCTGTATTTCGTTTTGAAAATCTAGACCCAATATTAAAAGGAAGGCAAAAGATGAGGCAATAGAAAAAGAGATACCAGGACTGGAGACATGGCTTAGCAGTTAAGGCACTTGCCTGTGAAGCCTGAGGATCCACGTTCAATTCCCCAGGACCCACATAAACCAAATGCACAAGGTAGCGCATGCATCTGGAGTTCATTTGCAGTGGCTTGAGGCCCTGGCATGCCCATATTTTCTCTATCTTCATCTCTCTCTCTCTCTCTCTCTCTCAAATAAATAAGTAAAAATATATTTTTTAAAACAGAAAAGAAAAAGAGATAATAAACCAGCAAGATTTGCTCCAAAAATTCTAACTAGGGCTGGGGTGATAGCTTAGCAGTTAAGGCACTTGCCTGTGAGGTCTCAGGACTCATGTTCAACTCTCCAGGTCCCACATAAACCAGATGCACAATGTGATGCAAGTACGCAAGGTCGCACATGTGCACAAGAGGGCACACACATCTGGAGTTCAAATACAGTGTCTGGAGGCCCTGGCATACCAATTTTCTCTCTTTCTCTCTAGATGATGAAATAGTAATAATAATAAAAACTTATGAAAATTCTATCTAGCTGTATACAGGTGCTAAATTTGGAGAGTGTTTTGTTGTTATTTTTAGTTTTGTTGCAAGTTTTATTTGATTACAACATGAAAAGTCTGCTCATGAGTTAGCGCCTGGCTGTATGGCTGTGTGCACAAGAACACAAAAGAAAAGCCCAAGGACGAGCAGGGTCCTGGGGGTGTCAGAGAATGAGGATGGTGCTTTAAGAGCAGACTAACCAGCAGAGAACATGTGGGTGGCTTCTTTGGGTGTGCACAAGTGCATTCTTTCTTAATGGATTGTGACAACAACCTAGACTTCCTTCCACAGAGCAAGAGTCTATAGTTAGACCATGAGAAGGAAGGGCAATTGGATGGAGAGGGTGTTGAGTATTGTTGATACAAAACTGTGCAAATGTGAGGACAGGAGAAGTGAGTTCACTTTTCACTGGGTCACACATACTGGGTAAATGCTCAACCACTGAGCTAGAGCTCAGCCTGTGGGGTATTTTGTTTAACTTTCCTGATTAGTATATAAAATAATGGATTTCATTATGATGTTTTCATACATGTATATTGATTACTCTGCTCTCTTCTTTGGACAACTCATGATTAATGCAAGGACACATTTCAATGTGTACAATCAGTGAAGTCATCCACTTAAAATTACATCACTTAAATGTAAATTTACTCCCAAATTTTCATTGAGAGTTGCTCTGTAGAATCTATTAACTAGATTGAATTATCTGGTAGCACTCACCTCTGTATTTGTAAGAATCGTTTCAAATTTTTGAAAAATCTCTCAAAAATCAATTTTCTGAAAAGTGTGAGCAACCACAGGATTTCAACTTTAGGTTTTTACTCATGTTCTACTTTCTTGTCAGAACTGTGTATTCTAATCCCTGCTAGTCCATCTGGGCCTCTCTGTGCTTAGTATTGCTGTTGTTTTCTTACAATTTTGACTAAAAGGTAAATAAGAAAATTAGGTAACTTTTAAATTGAGCAGTTTTCCTGCTATTTATTTATTTATTTATTTATTTATTTATTTATTTATTTATTTCCTGCCTATTTTAAGTTTAAAATATTATTTGGACACATCATGAATTGAATGACTACATCTTGAGCCTCCTGGGCCAAAAGCCATAGACCAGTGCTACCCAGGCCAAATTATACTTATGGAGGGCTTCTATTCACTGTGCACAGGTGGAAGTGGTGGCTGGTGGGAGTTGAAGGCCTTAAAGTTGAGCATGTGTTCTTTGGTCATATGTGTTACTTGTCCCTATCTCCCTAGCTACAGGGTCATATCACCACCTTCGCCCATAAGATATTTAGATTTGTGCCTCTTGCACTAGAGTGATTTCAAGTTGGTTGTGTCTCAAATGGATGATATTGTTTATCAGTATAATATCCAAGTTTGACCAAGGATGGTTTTGCCTAACTCTGAAAACAAAATAAATATCCAGCATGAAGAGTCTATATTACCCTTGAATCTAGTTTTGCAAACTCTCAAGGAAGCTTGGAATTGAACATATAATCCAGTAATAATTTCTATATGATCTGCACTTCCACTAACATAATGAAATTTGTTGAGTATCTACTGTATACCAGGCAGTAAGAAAAGGGAAAGACTTCAGCCTTTTGAGGGAATAAAACATTAAAAAGTAACAAATGGATGTAAGTAACAATAGTATGATATAGAAAGGAAAGAATGTGAAAGATAAATCACAAAAAGTTGAACCTAAAACCTGAAAGATGAAAAGGGGCTAAGCATAAGAAAAAATATATATATGTTAGAGTGTGAGAAAGAAATAGAAAGTGTATAAGCAGACGAAACATTTGGTCAGAGATTGATAGATGAGAAACAGGGAGAAATAGGAACAGAAAGAAATCTGAAATGAGGCATCAAGAGTTAGAGAGGACATCCCTGCCATGTGTCCATCCATCTCAGACCTGAATGCTTCTAGAGACAGGAAACCCACTGCCGCAGGAGGCTTTGCCATTGGAGAATACGTTTTGTCTGATATTTTGCTCACATAAGGTACAATCTTTCTTTCTGTGACTACCACCCATGTATTTTAGTTTGGTCTCTGTTTCCACATGAGAATTCTAAAAGTATTTGAAAAGAGACCAAATCTCTTTCCCCTCTGGGTATCTTTAGCAATATTTCATTAACTTTTATTTCAAAATATCATTCCCCAAAATGAAGTCTTGTTCTCAAGTGGTCTTTCTATAATTAGTAGTAGAATTCCACATAGTACTCCAAATGATTCTAGCTAATATACAGTGACTGTCTAGAATGTGTGCTATGCTGTGAAACATTGAACATGGATTATTTCATTGAATGTAATAAGCTCACCTCTGGGAAAAATGGAATCTTATAGAAAATAAGTAAAGTTTCTTTTCAGAAGCCACTAAGTGGTAGAGCTGGTGTTTGAACACAGTCCGGCTGTAGCATCAGCACATTAATCATCTAGCTATAAACATAAAGTGCCACAGTACAGATCACTGGCTCTCTTTGATCTGGATATTACAATTTCATTAGTTCATTTTTGAGACTAATAAGAGGTTTGCTTATTCAAATTTAAATAGCATTAAAAGACATTTAAAGGAGGCTGGAGAGATGGCTCAGTGGTTAAGGTGCTTGCCTGCAAAGCCTAATGACCCGGGTTCAATTTCCTAGTACCTATGTGAAGCCAGAAAAAAAAGTTATCCATGCACCTGGAGTTCATTTGCAGAGGCCCTGGCGCACCCATCCATTCTTTTTCTCTCTTTCTTTCTTTCTTTCTCTCTCTCTCCCTCTCTCTCTCTGCAAATAAGTAAAAATATTTTTAAAAGATATTTAAAAGTTTTCCTATACCACAGAATCATAACTTTTTATTACAAACTTGAAAATAAAGTGACCAGCCTTCCATAACAGAAAGTATACTGTCACTGGAGTCCTCTGTTCCTTCTTGTTGCATTTTCCTATAAGATGGGGGTACCATTATCAGACACCACAAAAGATTCCAAAGTTCACATTGTAGAATAAGAGCTTAGTTCTTTAACTCTGAAATGAACCATAATTTTACCTTCAACACATAGAAACACAAAGAGCACAGAGTCCCCAGGCAACTGGGCTTTTGCTATTCAACATTGCCAGGCCTATAAATGACTCAGCAAAAAACTAGGATTAAGTCATTGTTCTGAATGCTACACTTACAAATTGCAATGAATTTTGGAAATGGGAAATTTTCTATGATGTATATGGAAACAACACACTTTGAGAGATGGTGATGAGGGGTTTTAATTAACATTTTAAATTAGCATACAAAGAAATGGATTTTATTGTGGCATTTTTCTTACATATACTTTAAAAGGACACATTTTTGCTTGACTTTAAGTAAATTGATTTTTTTCCCATTTCTCAAACACTTCCACTGCATTTACTTTATTTATTGACTGAATTTAAAAATGTACCTATCTACTGTATGTCAGGTATCATAAATAACAGGTAGAAGTCAATTTTTGAGCAATTAAAAGAAATGAGTATGGGCCTGGAGAGATGGCTTAACAGTTAAGCACTTGCCTGTGAAGCCTAAGGACCCCAGTTCAAGGCTCGATTCCCCAGGAACCATGTAAGCCAGATGCACAAAGTGGCGCGTGCATCTGAGTTCGTTTGCAGTGGCTAGAGGCCTTGGCATGCCCACTCTCTCTCTAGCTATCTGCCTCTTTGTCTGTCACTCTCAAATAAATAAGTAAATTAAAAAAATTTTTTTAATGAGCAATTGACCAGATCTAGATAAACTATGCAAATTCTAGTTTATGTTAATCTGACATAGAATTAAATTTGGGGTTAGAATTTAGTTCTCAATTATTATAATCTAAATATTATTATACTTATTTCATTTTATTGCAAAGGACAACCTGAATTCTTTCTCTAGTTGCTGGGAAAAGAAGAGTGATATGGGAATGTCCATGATAGCTACTTCTGTCATCAACTAAAGGATGGGGCTGGAGAGATTGTTCAGTGGTTAAGGCACTTGCCTGCAAAGCCTAACAACACATGTTCAATTCCCCAGTACCTACGTAAAGCCAGATGCACAAAGTTGTGCATGCATCTGGAGTTCATTTGCAGCAGATGGCAACCCTGGTGCACCCATTCTCTGTCTCTCTTCTCTCTATCTCTCTCTGCTTACAAATAAATAAATAATAAATAAATAAAAGCTAAAGTATGGTTCCCTAGCTAAGTAATTGTAACAGAAAGCAACTAATGGGCATTGTTTTTCCTTCTTCTGGCCAGAAGTTTGGAAATAGGCTCCACTCCTGAGAAGACTTGAAGACCCATCTTCTTAATGGAAGATAAGCTCCTTATCTTGTACTATCTGGTCTTTCAGCCTGAAGCTCTCTGCTGTCCCATGATTATTTCCTGTCATTAACTAGAACCTCAGTAGATGAGCCTCCCTGTTGTTATGCCTCTCTTTAGAATGTATCTTCATTTTTCTATTATTTTCAGAGCTAAGTTATAAGCCCAGTAGTGTAACAACTGTATTTAATTGATTTTCTCTAATACCTAACATTTTTATAGCTGCTTAATGCATTTTAACTCTTTCAGTATTAATTTTTTCAATATACTTGAGAACCACCTTATTTTAAAAAAAGAAGAACAATGGCTTTGGCCTCCTCAGTAGATATATAGACCTCTTCCCTGATGAGCTTAACCCTGAGCAAGGATCAGACACTGAGAAAGAAAACTCAAGCCCGGGGTGGTGGTGCACGCCTTTAATCCCAGCACTCGGGAGGCAGAGCAGGAGGATCACTGTGAGTTCAAGGCCACCCTGAGACAACAGTGAATTTCAGGTCAGCCTGAGCTAGAGGGAGACCCTACCTTGGGAAAAAAAAAAATCAACTCAGAAGAAGAGGAAGGGAAAACTGACTCGTGATTGGGGAAATTAGACTTTAATACTTGATCCCTAATGTGACCTTTAATTTTTGAGGACTTTGTGAAATTTTCAGTTGCATAATCCCAAATATTCTAGAATTCTGATGTTTGGCTTTATAAGCAAGAGAGAAGCTTATTTCAAGAATAATTTTAAGAAGTCAACCTAAAAAATATAGGCAGATAGAATATTTACATGTCGTATTCTCATATTTCTCAAATTATATAGTTGTTTGTAATTCTTGTGTCATTCTCTGTCCTAGCTTATACTTTTCTATTTCCTCAGTAATGTCCAATCTACCTTAATATCTTATTATGTCTTTATTTTTCTTTCTTGTATGTCTTTGCTTCTTTATTCATAGATTCCTTTTCCCTTCCCATCACCTTGCTTTGTGATAAATCTCTTTTAAAAAATAAAGAATGGGGCAGGGAAAATGTCTTGGCAATTAAAGGTGTTTGCCTGAGAAGCCTAAGGATCCTGGTTTGATTCCCAGGACCCATGTAAGCTAGATGCACAAGGGGGTGTATGTGTCTGGAGTTCATTTGCAGTGGCTGGAGGCCCTGGCATGCCCATTCTCTTTCCCTCTGCCTCTTCCTCTCCATCTGTCTTAAATAAATAAATAAATAATTTTTTAAAAAAATTAAAGAATGTTGTCATGGTGACAATACTGATTTTTTTTTCCCTTAACATTCAGTGAGGATAATACATTTCCAGTGTCACATGACATCTCTACTCCTGGGAGTAAAGGTTTATTTTTTCTTAAATTACACTTGTGAAATTAACATACAGATAAAATATTTGCATTTTAGGGCTGGAGAGATGGCTTAGTGGTTAAGGCATTTGCCTACAAAGCCAAAGGACCTAGGTTTGATTCCCCAGGACTCACATAAGCCAGATGCACAAGGTGGTGCATGCATCTGGAGTTCATTTGCAGTGGCTGGAGGCCCTGATGCACCTCTCTCTCTCTCTCTCTCTCTCTCTCTCTCTCTCTCTCTCTGCCTTTCTCTCTAAAATAAATAAAAAATGTCTATATGTGTGTGTGTGTGTGTGTGTGTGTGTGTGTGTGTGTGTTGTGTGTTCTAAAAGATTGCTTAATGGGTGACCAAGTACTAAAGACAAACATATCATGCTCTCTTCTCAAGGTTTTTATGTACCTCCTTGTCACAGCCCATCATCTAATTTGTCTGTTTTCTCTTTTCAAATGTTTTTTCATTTTATCTCCCTTGAAATATTCTTCCCTCTTAAGTGAAATGCTACCACATGTATAGCCTTCTACACTTCTTTCCAATGCCAATAGATAGAGCAGCCCCAGGCAGAACTATGATGAAAGAAATTTATCTTTCTTTGCCTGCCTGCTCTCTGCTTAGCATTATCCTTCCTTCTCTTTTTGCCACCACCATCTTCTACAGTTCTCTCTTCTTCCCCAGGATTGTCACCATGGACTCAAATGGACCTTCTGTATTTCCCCAAATTCAGGTTTGTTTGTATGTTCTGGACCTCACTTCCTACAACCAACACTTAGAAGCCTGAATCCCATTCTCTCAAGTTTCTCTTAAAATTGAATCATCCCAAATTAACTGTAGCTCAAGTATTCTTATGTCCTAAAGAAAAATGTGATTACTAGGGGCTTTTTAAGATTGTTAAGTAGAGCTGAAGAAATGCCTTAGTGGTTAAGGTGTTTGCCTGCAAAACCAAAGGACTCAGGTTCAATTCCCTAGGACCCACATAAGCCAGATACACAAGGTGGTACATGTGTCTGTAGTTCATCTGTAGCAGCTGAAGGCCCTGGCATGCCCACTCTCTTTTTCTATCTGCCTCTACCTATCTCTCTTAAATAAATAAATAAATAAATAAATAAATAAATAAATAAACATAAGTTAAAAAAATTATTATTTCTGTCATCTTTTAAAAAATGAGTGTTAGCCGGGCATGGTGGCGCATGCATTTAATCCCAGCACTCGGGAGGCAGAGGTAGGAGGATCGCTGTGAGTTCAAGGCCACCCTGAGACTACATAGTGAATTCCAGGTCAGCCTGGACCAGAGTGAAACCCTACCTCGAAAAACCAAAAAAAAAAAAAAAAAATGAGTGTTAACTAGATGATAATAGCATACTATATCATTTATACCATGTTTGTTACTGTGTGAAATTGTCATATCATCATGCTGAAAAAACATTTAACATAACTAGAGCTGAAGAAATGCCTTAGTGGTTAAGGTGGAGAGAGAGAGAGAGGTGTGATAAAAATCCAATGATTAAAAGCACACGCATAGAGGAATTGAAAATTGGTGTAATTTTGATAAACTGATTGCCGACATATGCTTTCCTTGTAATTTCTCAAGATCAATAAACAAATGAGCAAAAAAAAAAAGAAAAACCACCAAAATTTCAGGTGAATAAAAACTTTTTTCACTGAGAAATATTAAAATGTATTTGTTTATTGACAAGGTCTTGATCTGTAGCCCAGATAGCCTTGAACTTGCAATCCTTCGGCCTCAGCCTCCTGAATGTTTTGTTATAGGCATATGTCACATGCTTGGATATGAGATATTTTATCCTTAGAAATTTTAATGACATTTTCTTTCTTATCCATATTGGAATGAGTCTATATTGATACTTCAGGATGGTTCTCCATTGTAGTCAGTTTTTGCCAGACTTGGTGATATACTCAGATGACATGCAAGTCTGTGCCCTAAATCCTTTGGTAATCATAATCATTTATAATGCAGTTGGAAATATGTGTCCACATTTAGGTCCTCCCACAACTCTAAGTTAGGTCTGGCACAGCGTGTACCCATTTTACAAGTGGGAAAAGCAGAGCTCAGGTGTCATATGTTACGTAAGTCTTGGGAGGAGTCCCAGCTCATGCTTGGAATAGCCACCTAACCAGGGCTCTCCCTTCTGAATGCCACCCACAATCATCCATGAGATAAGGATCCAAAATTTTTCTTTTATGCTATTTTTTTACAGTTAGCAAACAAATAAAAATGTCAATGGTTTTATCATTTTATGTCTGAACACACCCACTCAATCAAATGACACTTTATGACTTTAAATCCTGCTCATCAAATGCACAAAAGTAAGTGAACATCTATTTCCTTCTCTTCATACACATACTGAGATTCTAGACCCAGCAAGCAAGCAAATTGACATTGAGATAAGGTGTTGGCCTTTATGATGCATATCATTTGCATATGTGTATTACCAGATCCATGCTGGGAATGACTATTCTAAAATGTATAGTGAATGGCCCTTTGGATTTTCTTGGTTTTCAAAAATTCTTCTAAATGCATGACAAACAGAAGGTAGTTCCTTCCTGGGGCTCCCTGGAGTCTATCTGGGGAAGAACTAATATTTTTAGTTTTGTCATTTAAAAAGCAAAAATTAATGTAACAGCACCAAAAAGATAGGAAAGGAGCAAAAAGATGATAGACTATAGCAGCAAAGTAATTCAATAATAGTCTCAAAACTAAAGCCATATATGCATGTATGTATATATTCTACAAACACACACATGTGCACACATGCTATCAATTCAATAAATAATTTTTAGATGTTTCAGTTTCTTAGACACTTTTCCATACTGATAGCCTCCAAACTATTGCTCTTCTGTCTTACTTTTTCAGCCAACTTTCTATCACTTTTGGTTTTCCAGTACATTTCTTCCCATTTCAAATGATTTCAAATAACTGCTTTACTTTCATTCATGCCATTTCTAGCTAATTCCATTAAGGAAAATACTGACGGCATCTTGGCTGGAGCCCAGAAATCAACACTAGTTCCAATTCACCCAGTAACAAGGTACATCTTTTTCTTTGCCCAGGGCTTGTCCTGATTTACTTTGTTAATTTACTGAAATCAAAAGGCTGCTTTGGGGGCATGTTAAGATTCGCCCCATTAGCTAAAAGACAGATGGAAGGATGAATCCTAAATATCTTGCTTCCTGCTTTGAAAAATACCTTTAAGCTCTTTTCTTTCTACCCCTCATTAAGATGACTCTTTAGGATTGCCTAGAGTAAGGCCACGTGCCCCCACATTCCCATCCTCTTTTTTCTTTTAAACTCACCGGCTGTCTTTTGACACCTAGCCAATTTTTCCACACCAGGATCCGAAGCTGATGAAACTGGGAAGCCATCCTTCAAAACAGCTTGAACAAGAAACTTCCCGTCTTTTCCACCACTCCTCCAAAGAAGAATCAGAAGCTCGTCCAACTTGCTGTGTCAATGGGTCAGGAGCCTTTTCACGGCATAGCTTCCTAGGGGCTGGGGTAAGAGACCCACAGTTCTCTTCCTGGTGGATTTTTCCTTCCAGTAAATCCTTAGCCAAGCAGCTCTTCCTCCCAAACAGGGACCCAGATGAGTGTCTTTCAGTGGTTTGTGCTTACTGTAAGGAATCTGCAGCTGCCGTCTGCGGTGTGAAGTTCGCACTCCACGGAGAATGAGGCTCATTCACTGCTCCACTGTAAAAGAAACAACAGGTGAAGCCATACCTCCTACTCTCCATGAAATTACCTGCCTGTCCACACCTTAGAGCCTATGTCACCTGCACTTGGCGCGTCATAGGAATTAGGTGGCACCCTGGCTAGGCCAGTACGACTTGTCCTACATTCCCTGGCCTTCTTTTCCTGTGCCTGCTCTGGAAGGATTTTACAGGTTCTGGGCACAGAATCAGAACCCAGTGACTCTTCTCGTATGTGAACTGTTAGCAAGATGTTTGAAGTCAATAAAGCCTGAGCTCAGCTGAGAAAGCTTGCGCCTCTGTCCATTGTTACTATCCTAAAGTGTATATAGTGTACTACCACATACGGTGAGAGTACTAATCTTTAACACAAAATGGAATGCTTGGATTTGGGGGAAGTGACTAGTTTTCTGGGTCCCACCTCCTCTCATAATTAACTAGGTTAAAGCACAATACAGAAAATGAAAGGTAGGCTGTAGGTGACATAAATGGCATACTGGGGACTTTCTCATACAGGCAGTTAAAGGGGACAGGACATAGGCTAACTTGGGACATTTTCACTATCTCTTCTGCCTAAGACAAAAATCATCTCTGAATTGACCTCTGCCAAAAGGCTTTTCAAATATGCTCCTAAGATATAGTCTATGCTGCTTTTGAGTGTACGTTCAACCATTGTTGCTATTTCCCTTAAAGAACTAATTTGTTTTACCTTATTGGTATTTTTATATATCTCCCTTTCCCCCACTGGATCATAAATTCTAAAAGGGCACAAATGATTGTGTACCACAGTGTGTTACATATGATTAGTACTTGATATAATAATATAACCATAAATAGATCATTTAAGCCATGAGTGATTTGGTGAAATTCACATTTAGTCCTCACCCCTTGCCCTGGCTGGACAAGACTCTACTTGCTGAATCAGTTAAGTGTTGCTTGAGCTCTTCTGTCAAACCAGGAGTAAATGCTAGTTTAGCAGCCTGGTCTCCATGCTGAACGAGAGGTTGACAGCAGCCAGCCTGGGGCAGATGATGGCACATGCCCATTACGTCAGCTTAGATTCTGTCCCGAACTGTGTAGTCTGCCCAAGCCCAGTTCATCAGGCAATCAGTCCTGAATATCTAGAACATGTCCTTTGAGATTTTTATTTCTTTTTCTGGACAAGATGGAAGACAAGGTGTTCTGTGGACATCAGAGAGCCCCTGACGTAGCATGCTCCTTCAAGGACGTAGAGCTGAGCGCTGTCAGGACCTTACACTCACTGACAATGACTGGTGTTCCTATTGCCCTGCCTTCTTCAACAGATATCTGCCACAATCCACAACTCATGGTTTGACTCACAAATAAATATTGCTTAGTTGTGAAGGCAGGGTGGGACTAGAGACATGAGTTGACAAGTTGAGGGACACTGCAGGGATGTAGCATCTCTCCTCAGTCAGTTTATTTCAGGTTAAAGAGCCCTGACTCACCACATGGCCAATGCAGGTGAGAGGTGAGTTGAAAATGTACTGTGTGGCTTCTCCCAGAAGCTGCTTGTTACCTCAACAGTGTAATCACAGAATTATTTTGTGGTTGTTTGTTTAACTTGGGTCAAAGGCCTCTCAGGCTGTCCTTTGACTGGACACCTTTATCCACTACCTCTAATTTTGTAATGAAGATAATGTGTTTTATTATAACTCATGACATCCCAAGAGATCTATTTCTACAGAGTAATTTCCCAGCTATGTGTTAGGTGTTTGATATATTTAAGCTATCCCTTTGCATTTGGAAGGCACAGTGTCATACTTCCAAAAATTATATATATTTCCTTAGAGATTGGGGATCTTTTACAAAGCACATTTTGCAGTAGTTGAATTTTGTTGGGGCACCCTGATAATCAAACTTCCAAATTTTGTCCCATTCTTAGTATTTATACCTCAGCATCCATGTGGATTGTATCTGCTTCTAGCATCTTCTTTAAGTCTGTAATTTCCTTTTAAGATGTAGTTTTCAAAAATGCTTTTTAAAGGCAACTGCTTAACACTAATCTTGGAAGATATAGTTTACATTAATTAAGTATCAAAAACTTCATTCAGAAAATAGCTCAAAGTAATGACTAGGCCAGCCAAGTGGAAATAGGAGAAAGGAGCGTGCTCAGAGATTAAAGGCCGTGAGCACAGTGAGGATCATGTAGCTCTATACCTCAGTCTTGATTACAGGTTGGGGTGCTGCTGACAGAATATATAGCTGCTGAAAATGAAAATCTGGACAAAAGGCTAAACTGCAAATAAACACAGGCAAAGACAGAATAGCACCATATAAGAAAAACAGAAATTGACAACTTTGTTTAGCCAGGCATAGCTGTGTCCATCTGGAATCCCATCATTCAATCTTGAGTTCAAGGCCATTCTGGGCTACTCACTGGGCTGTATTGTAAGAACTTGTCTAAACACAACACAACAAAGCAAAACAAGCAAAAACAAGACCTTATTTACTAAGACACTATTACAGGTTATAAATGTATAGGAACCCTGTGAAAGTAACATTGCTCTAGTCTAGTGACCCACTGCATAGCCATTCTATTGCTTCTGTCAGAGGCTGGAAGCCTCAAGTTGTCTTTAAGAATGGCATCTAGGGCTAGAGAGATGACTTAGCGGTTAAGGCGCCTGCCTCCTAAGCCTAAGAACGCCGGTTCCAATCTCCAGGTCCCACGTTTAGCCA
The DNA here is from genome assembly GCA_036365145.1 of Orientallactaga sibirica. NCBI lineage: Eukaryota > Metazoa > Chordata > Mammalia > Rodentia > Dipodidae > Orientallactaga > Orientallactaga sibirica. The sequence goes on along the minus strand of JAEOAD010000004.1, from coordinate 3,903,057 downwards.
GATGCAAAAGTAATGCAAGGGCGTAATGCCGCACTTGACCACAAGGGGGCGCACGCATCTGGATTTTGTTGGCAGCAGCTGAGACTGCTGGCACGCCCATCTGTCTCCCTCTCCCTCTCTCTCTATCTCTGTGTCTCTCTCTAAAAAGAAAAAGAAAAAGAAGAATGGCATCTATCGTGTCTACCTAAACCCCCTTCTTCCGCTGTTGCTGACTCTGCTTATTGGATATCAGCAAATGATCTCCGTTCTTAAGCAAGGAACCATTTCCTCTACCTAGACTTCAGCTATGTTTGTTCTTATGTGTTCACGTCACAGCAGTAAAAATGTAATTGCTTTATCACAGGATTTCAGGACTCTAGAGCACTATCTTCCTAAGCTCTAATAATTACAACTTGGAAGAAATGTTCAGCTGGCCCATGGTTGACTAAGCCATGCCCAGAACTCAATTTGGGCATGGCCATCCTTCCAAGGTTATTCTTAGCTAAAGCCCTTCAAGGATCACTCCGTCTAGGGGCATATTTGGAATGATGAAGACGAGGCTATCAAGGCTCCAGGATTGACACAAACTCTGGATATGGCAGCTCTTACCAGTCAACCAGCCATGTAGCATACTCCATGACCAGGGCAGGAGGGAGTCAGTCAACATATATAGGACATTACTTTTAAAAACTTTATTTATACGAGAGAAAGAGGAATATATATATATATGGAGCAAGAGAGAGAGAATGGGCATACCAGGGCCTCTAGCCACTGCAAATGAATTCCAGACACATGTGCCACCTTGTGCATCTGGCTCATGTGGGACCTGGAGAATTGAAACTGGGTCATTTGGTTTTGCAGGCAACACCATAACTGCTATGCCATCTGTCCAACCCTTTAAAAAATTTTTTATATTGTATATTACTATGGATGGATCCCATTAATCTATTTTATTAGTATTTATTAAAGATCTCCCTTATTTTCAGTTGCTAAGTTCATGGTTCAGTGGATAAGATGCTTGCTACATAAGTGTAAGGACCTAAGTTTGGAACCCTAGTACCCACATAGAAACCAGGCATGGAGGCTCCTGCACGTAATCTCAACCCCAACACTGGGGAGATAGACACAGGAGGATCCTTGGGGCTTACTGGCCTTCTCATCTAGCCCGATCCATGTGCTCTAGGTTTATCCAAGACCCTAGCCTCAAAAAAGTAAGATGGAGAAAGACTGAAGAAGACACCCAATATCAACCTCTGCCTCCTCTGTCATGTGTAAACAAATGCACATGCACTCATACATGTTGGAGCACACACAAACAAATATACATACACATATGCACACACATGCAGAAACAATCAAAAATATCCTTTATTAATAGTCATAATAAAAATGATCACTGAACTACAAAGCCTCAGTAATATTGTAACACATTTGCCACTCCTAGACTGAACCAGTAGATGTCCAGAATCCTAGAATATATATATTATATATATCCTATCCTGATCATATAATCAAGTACAGGTCCTGCTCAGTAGTAAGTCAGTTAATTCTTAGTGAATAGTGAGTGTCAAACATTTGTCCAGCAGTTGAAAATCATCATAGGAACCCCATCATATGGAAGCTGTCTGTTCACTTTCAAAAAAGAGAATGACATTTAGAGGTGCCATAAATTGCTTGAGTTGACCTAGCTGAAAGTGAGAGCAATGAGAATAGCAGGGAGGGAAGTCAAAATTTATGTACCTAATCTTTAATATTTTAATTATTTATTTACTTATTTATTCATTGAGAGGAAGAGGCAGATAGAGAGAGAATGGGTGTGCCAGGGCCTCTAGTAACTGCAAATAAACTCCAGACACATGCATCTCCTTGTGAATCTGGCTTTACATGGGTACTGGGGAATCGAACTCAGGTCCTTAAGCTTTGCAGGCATTACTTTTTAAAAAATATATTTGTGAGGGCTGGAGAGATGGCTTAGCGGTTAAGGCGCCTGCCTGCTAAGTCTAAGAACCCTGTTCCAATCTCCAGGTCCCATGTTTAGCCAGATGCAAAGTGACGCAAGGGCGCAATGCTGCACTTGCCCACAAAGAGGTGCACAAATCTGGATTTTGTTCACAGCAGCCGAGAGACTGCTGGCATGCCCATCTCTATCTGTCTCCCTCTCCCTCTCTCTCTGTCTGTCTCTCTCTGTGTCTTTCTCTCTCTCTCTCTCTCTCTCTATATATATATGAGAGAAAGAGGCATATACAGAGAAAGAGAGAGTGAGAATGGGCATATCAGGGCCTCTAGCTGCTGCAAATGAATTCCAGATGCATATGTCACCTTGTGCATCTGGCTTACATGGGACCTGGGGAATTGAAACTGGGTCATTTGACTTTGCACGCAACAACTAACTGCTGAGCCATCTCTCCAGCCCAGTATTTTCCTATTTTTAATCTTTATTCCTTGCCACCTCTAGTTCCATGGACTTTACTCCAAGTGAAGGGCCAACAAGAAAACAATAAGTTTTCCTGGTTCACTAGGAGGTGAGAATATGCTTCTAGAGAGTTTTTTTAATACACACCGGAAAAATTATGACCAAAATGTATGCACAAAAATAACCACTTCAGGAATTAGAGGAGAAGATAGCACCTCTTGTAAACCTCTTGGTTGAGCACCACATCATTTAGCAGCCTGGCTCATGCCAGTTCCCTCAGGGTGTCTCCACCACAGTCATCCCTCCTTACATCTGCTGCGACAATATCCAGGGTGACTGTCCACTCTCAGGGTTTGTCATCCTGCTCCTTCTGCTCAAAATTAATTTATACTTATTCTTTTATATTTTTATTTATTTAATTATTAGAGACAGAGAAAGGGAGAGAAAGAGAGAGAGAATGGGTGTACCAGGGCCTCTAGTCATTGCAAATGAACTCCAGACACATGCACTACCATGTACATCTGGCTTATGTAGAACCTGGAGAATTGAACCTGGGTCCTTAGGCTTTGCAGACATGCACCTTAACCACTAAGCCATCTCTCTGGCCCTTTTTTATTTTTTTATTTTTATTATTGATTTATTAGAGACAGAGAAAGAGAGCAAGAGAGAAAAGAATTTGTACTTATTCTTGAATGGCTAGTCCAAGCATTACTTCTTCTCTGAGAACTTTCTCCGTGCTTCCACACACCACATTCCCACTCCTAGCTGAATTACTTAACCCTCTACCTGCTTTCCTGTAAATCTTTACTCATAAAGACAGCCGACTCCTCATTCCCCTCTATTATAGTCAATATGTCTCTCTGTACATTCTGAGCAACTTGAATACAGGGGCCATGTCTTATAGAATACCAAGACTTGAAGAGTCATTCTGTCACTGGGGAATAATGCAAACTCTGGAACTAACATTGGCGAGCTGGCTTGAACTAGAGTATAAAAATGAAAAACATCAAGCATGTTGGCTCATGCCACTACTCCAAGAATTCTGTTGAATGAGGTAGAATGATTGTCATAAGCCCAGCTGTTGCAGTTACTTTCACATTGCTGGGACAAAACACTTGACCAAAAGAAGCTGATAGGAAGAAAGGATTCATTTGGGCTTAAAGTCTTAAGGAGAAGCTTCATGATGGCAAAGGAAAGCATTGCACAAGCAGAAGCTGGACATCACAATCTGCCACAGCAGGGAAAACAGCAACAAGAGAGTGTGGCTCTCAAAAAGGGGATATGGCTGTAACAGTCCTAAGCTCACCCCCAGAAACAACCTCCTCCAGAAAAACTCCACCTTCCCAAATTGCCACCAACTGGGGACCAAGCATTCAAAATGCATGAGTTTATAGAGGATATCAGACTCCAACCACCACATTCCTCCTTTGACCTCCATAAAATCATGACCATCTATTATGTAACATGCCTTCTGTCCAACTTTAAATGCCCCCATAGTCCAAAGTGTCTTAAATGTAAGCATATAAAACCAAAACACAAGTTACATGCACATTCACACTGCAAAAGAAAGCACTGAAAAGAAAGAAAGAAAGAAAGAAAGAAAGAAAGAAAGAAAGAAAGAGAGAAAGAGAGAAAGAAAGGAGGGAGGGAAGGAGGGAGGAAGGAAGGAAGGAAGGAAGGAAGGAAGGAAGGAAGGAAGGGAAGGAAGAAAAGCAAGCAAGCGCTGGGCAGGGCAAGGAAATATTGAACCAATGCAAGACCTAAAACCAACAGGACAAACATCAAAGTCTGTACCTCCAAGTCCAACATCTGCAACCAGTGATGAATTCCACCCCACCTGCTGGGCTGTGCACAGTCCAGGAGAAACTTCATCCAAAGCTGGCAGCTCTCCTTGGTGGCTATTCTGTAGTCCTGGCATCTCCAAAATATTGGGGTCTCCCCTGCAACCCACAGTTCAACCATGCTATGGATCCATTGAGTCTCCACACAGAAACTCCTACAACCCTGCCTCACATTGCCTGTGGCCATCTTCCAAAGAATTATATTGCAAATCAAAATGACCTTTTCTTTTCAGCACTTGTTATACTTCCAAAACCAGTACCAGGTGACTTTACTGCCAAACTGTTAATCCAGGGTGAGGGGAGAGATACAGCCAACTTGAAGAGTAGAAAATTTCTTTTAGCATTTTTTTCTTTAGCAGTCCCTATTTTCAAGAGTCAGCATTCTTCTTACTTTCCCAGTGCAGAACAACTGGCCCAAGACTAATGATGATAATCTCTCAAACCATTGCAGCTGAAGCCAACTGCTGTCTCCGGCCCTTTTTTTTTTTTTTTTTTTTTCTGTGCCATATCTTTTGGTTCTATTTTCTGCCATTGCTTTTCAATTTATCTTTAAGTTCTTAGGACATGGAAAGAGTGAACACAGCCAGCATTTCACACAAACTATTTCTACCCCAGTCCAGACAAAGTTCTTTTTCCCTTCATAATCCAAGCCTCACCACCCATAGTTCTGCAAGTTCTATTTACAACACTGCAAAGCATCTCTCAGTTCAAGGTTTCAAATTCTTCCACATTCCTGCTGTAAACCAGCTCCAAAAACATCAAAAGCCACACAGTCAAGTTTCTAGCAGCAACAACCCCACTCTTGGTACAAATCACCTGTACATTACTAAGAAAAAACACCAGACCCAAAGCAGCTAATAAGAAGAAAGGGTTGGGCTGGAGAGATGGCTTAGCAGTTAAGGTGCTTGCCTACAAAGCCTAAGGACCCAGGTTCAATTCTCCAGGTCCTACGTAAGCCAGCTGCACAAGGTGGTGCATGTGTCTGGAGTTCGTTTGCAATGGTTAGAGTCCCTGGCATGCCCATTCTCACTCTCTCTGTCTCCCTTTCTCTCCCTCTCTCTGTCTCTAATAAATAAATAAAAATAAAATCTTTTTTTAAAAAAAAGAAGAAAGGGTTTGCTTTGACTTACAGTATCACAGGAAGCTTCATGATCACAGGATAAAGCATAGCACAAGAAAAGCTGACATCACAAACTGCCACATCAGGTAGAAAACAGTAGCAAGAGAGTGCACCAATCTCTGGCAAGGGGAAGCTGGCTATAATACCTCTAATCCAACCCCAAGAAACACATCTCCTCCTGCAAGCTTCTATTTCTCAAATTACCACCAGCTGGCCACCAAGCATTCAAAACCCATGAGTTTATGTGAGACATCTGATTCAAAACACCATACCGACCTTAGCTATAGAGTGAGTTCAAGGTCAGCCTGTGCTAAAGTGAGAGCCTGCATCAAAAAAAAAGAAAGAAAGAAAGAAAGAAAGAAAGAAAGAAAGAAAGAAGGACAAATGAAAAGGATAAGAAAGTAGAGACCTAATGCAAAGAATGGACTAAATCCCAATGTTGGGTATTTAGAATAATAAGTTCCAGGCATCTCTTATGAAAATATAGTGTAGCAAATTGGTGCTGATGAAAGAAGGAAATGTAGAGTGAAACTGTGATTGAAGCTAAGACCAAAAATTCTTACTGTGAATCTAAAAAAAAAAATGTGGAATTGAGTTAAAAGTGAAGTAAAATACTTTAGAAATTTTAATGACAGGGCTGGGAAGATGACTCATCAGTAAAAAAGGTGTTTGCTTGCAAAGCCTGCTTGTACAGGTTCAGTTCCTCAGTACTCATGTAATGGTGGGTGCAAAGTGGCATCTTTAATCTCAGCATGACTATAACAATGGGAGGCAGAGCCAGGAGAATCTGAAACTCATGGACCAGCAGTATGACATGTGTTTGCAGTGTGGCAGTTCATTTGCAGTGGCAAAAGAGCCTGTTTCAAAGAAGGTGGAGCACAGATGCCTCAAAGTTGTCCACAGACTTACATACAAACGTCAAAGCACATGTGCTTTATATCACTTGCACCTACACACACACACACACACACACACACAAATAAATAATTTGTTTAAAATTTACAAAAGAAATGTTGGTGGCAACTAGAACCATAATTTTATTTTATTTACATAACCCCAGTCAAAGTCAGTGACAAGCTATTTTTTTTTTTTTTTTTTTTTAGCCATTAAGCTATACATTAAGATGCTATGGGATGCTAATCTCACTCAAGGTCTAATCTTTATGAGCAATTGATGAGACCAGTATTATTCTCTCTACTCCACAGATAAGGAAACATAGGTTAAAATGCTTCCTCAGGTCACCCAACTAATGATTGTCACAGTGATGCTTGAACCCACATCCCTGAAAAGTTTGTTCTATAATCAGCTCTCATAAACCAAGTTTGGAGGGGGCAACAAGCAAGTGAATGAATTTAACTCAGGTGGAAATGCACAGTAAAATGAGAAACTGAAGCTAATTCATGGCGAAAACAACCAGAGCACCCCTCTTTTATTAAGAGGTGGGACTCCACCCAGATTAGGATAATGACACACCAGTTGCTAATGCCTCATTGCATAAGATCTGGTCTCAATGTCAGGGGCTGATAGTCAATGTTAGGAAGCATGGAGGTGTGAGGAAGTTATCAGATTCAAGGTTATCAGCTGTTTGGTCAGCACCAAGACACTGTAGTGAAAATGTAGACAGAATACTTGTGTCAAGAAGCAACTTGAGAACTAAGTCTTGTCCACAAAACCAGAAAGCAAACTATAACTTAAAAGATTTTAAATTGGATTCACTCACTCCAAGCTAAGTTACAAGGTGACTGGTTCCTCCATGATGACGCAATGCTACCGAATTCCCCATCACAGATGACACAGTCATGTAAGGAGAGCCATGTTGATAAACCAGCTGATTACCTTACTACACGAGGATTGAAATTTCAAAGTGTTTTACAATCTTGCAAAGAATTACTCACCCACTCACCCAGGGTGAGTAATAACTGAGTTGGTTAAACAGGTAAGTTGTGTTGAAAAAGTTTATTTTACTATGTGTGTTGCAGTAATTTTGTGGGGATAAAGAAGTAATAAAAGACTTCAAATTTTAGAATTTCTCCAATAAATTCTTACGATTAAACAAAAAATGTAAGATAAAGTATCAAGAAAGGCCAATCCTTCTTTAATAATATTGTTTTAACCATTTTCTTCATTCTAGAAAAAGAAAGTGAAAATGGAAAACATTCTTGTTTTCTTCATCTCAATTTTTATTTTCATTCCATAACATTTAAAATCTTAAAATACACCTACAGGGGCTTGAGAGATGGCTTAGCAGTTAAGGCACTTGCCTGCGAAGCTTAAGGACCCATGTTGGACTCTCCAGGTCCCACATAAGAAGATGCAAGCATGTAAGGTCTCACATGTGCACAAGGAGGAACATGCATCTGGAGTTTGAGTGCAGTGGCTGGAGGCCCTGGCGCACCAATCCCCTCTCTCTCTCATTCTCACTCTTGCTCTCATTCTCTCGCATAAAAAAAAACAGACCAGTATTTTGGGCTTGCCTCAAAAAAAAAAACAACTTATGGGCTGGAGAGATGGCTTAGTGGTTAAGATACTTGCCTGTGAAGCCTAAGGACCTAGGTTCTATCCCCCAGTACCCACATAAGCCAGATGCATAAGGTGACACATGCATCTGAAGTTCATTTGAAGTGGCTAAAGGCCTATTCTCTCTCTCACTCACCATAAATAAATAAATAAAATATTTTTAAAACCTACATATTGATCTAATATCCTGTCTTGACTTATGAAAAAAAAAATCAACTGGCCAATTTCTGTGAGTGTTTTACTTTTTGGTGGTTAGCCTCTTTCCTGAGCAGTAAAGCACAGAAATTCACAGACATTCAAGAATCTTAGATATAAGTGGCAGCACACATTCTCTTGCATAAAACAGAACCTGTCTTAGAAAATAGTTTCCTGTATGGCACAATGCAGATCTGGCTCTAGCCAGACCACATGGCAGAAGAAACCAGGAAGTGGCTTCTGTGAACATGGCATTCTGCACAGGCTTGACAACAGTTACAGTCCCATGCTCTAGAGAAACCTGCTACGAGATGACCTGTCCAGAGACAGGCTGTCATTGGTCAGAAAAAGGGGGACCACCCCATAAAATGATTGGCCAGCCAAGCTCCTTAAAACCCCCTTGCACTTCCTCAATAAACGAGTTTGCAGCAGCTCGCTTTCCGCTTTAACCCAACCCCAGGAGTCTGTGTTGTGATTCTGTGCTGCTCACCCCCAACTCGGCAGAGATCCTACCGTCCCTCCTGGGCTGGCCTTAGGGGGGACCCCAACATCTGGTGCCTGAACAGGGACCTCTGCCCCATCGGCATTGGTGAGACGCTCCATCTGTGATCATCGGTGAGCAGCCCACCCCCCGGGAGTTGGCAAGACCACCCCCTTCTTGATCGTTGGTGAGAAGAGCCCCTTGCTGTTCCGTGTGCTGGCGGTTGCCCGAGGGTGAGGGGGCAGCCCATTCCTCCCGCCTTTTCCTTTGTTTGTCCTTTTCCCCTGGTAGGAAGGCACACATCGCCTTATGGCCCCAAAGCCCATGTCGGCCCCTCCATTATTTGGTTCGTCCCAGGGAAATCACATAAGGGTTTGACCAGCCCAATTTCAGAACCAAGGCAAGGCCTTTGGCTGAGCCTCCTTGGAGACACCGTGTGGGCATACAGCCATGGAGTAATGACCCACGGAAGTCCCCCACTAAGCACAAGACAAGTGGGTCGTAAACATTCTATCCATATGTCTCAGCTGGCCCTGGCATTAGGACTTGTGGTTTGCATGATTATCCTTTGGGCTATCATTTTTTATCTGGGTTATTATTTTCTCAGTCTCTTTGATTCAGGAGTGTCCCAGCCTAGCCTCCCCCTCAAACACCACCACACTGTAATGGGCAACCTCCCTCCCCACCAGAAGACACCGCAATTGTAGGCTCTTAAGGCCCTCCTCCTGCAATGTGGCTTAAAAGTAAAACAAAAAGACTTCCATAGCTTTTGGGGTGAAACTCTTGTTTTAGCTCCATGGATTAGTCTGGAGAACATCTGGGACACTTCCATTTGGTCCCGTGTTCTCTTCCTCGTGAAGAAACGCGAGGTTTACAAAGGGTACACACCCCCTGCCCCATTCTTTCCTATCCTCCTTGCCATAATTGCCGGCCTTAAAGGCTCCACTGTGGAGAAAGTCATTTCTGCCCATAATGAATGCTATAAGGAGGAACCTAAACTGGCTCTTCAAAGCTCGTCCCTCCCACCCCCCTCTTACAATAACTCGGATGAGGAGGAAGTAAAACCTTTAAATGAAAATAGACCACCACCCCAACCACCTCCTGCTACAGCCACACTCACAACCACCCCTCCCCCTCTTTACCCTTGCAAGGACCTCCCCCCACCCCTGCTCAGTCCTGGACATGCCCCTTCGCCACCTTCCCCGTTAACATAGGGCTGGATGCGACAGCCAGGCCATGGTACCCCACCCCTTTCTCTGATTTGGCTCTCATCCATAAGGCAGCCCAGGAATCTGGCATTGATTCCTCTTACTTTGAAAAAGTCCTTTTATAATGGGCCATCCATCTTCAGACTTACTATGACTGGTACTCGCTCCTCAAGGCGGTCCATCTCCCCCCTGAAGTCCTCCAATGGAAAGCCAGCTTTAGTGACCTGGCTGAATCCCAGGCCCTCCAAAATCTTAGGAGTGGAATTCCAATTACCCTGGACATGCTCCTTGGCACAGGACCTTATACAGACCCTGTAACACAAGCACAGTGGGTTTACATGCCTAATTTGACCAAGTAAAATCTTTATCCCTCCAAGGGATTAAGGCCTGCCTCCCACAGAAACCTGATATCTATTTTCATAACCTGGTCCAGGGCCCATCCAAGGGCTTCACGGATTTCCTCCTTTGTGTGACAGAGTTGATGGACTGACGCACTACCCCTGGCACCGCCAGGGATGCTTTAGTTAAGCAACTGGCATGGGAGGGAGCATCCATGGCAGTGCGTAATGCTATTGCTGCCATGCGCAATGAGGATCTCCATAAATGGATTGTAGCTACCAAAGATATCAATCCCATGTCTGCCCCCCCCAAGGCCCTTGCCACCTCAGTACAAACCCTTACCATTGGTCAAAAGCCTTGGCCTTTACAGATGCCAATAAACATATTTATGGACTAATTATTAAGAGAGCCAATCCACTGGATGAGGCCCTTAAGTTCCTTAACCCCCATTCAGTCCAGCTAGGGGAACTATATGCCATCATCAGAGCCTTAGACCTCTGTCAACAAGAACCCATCAACATCTTCTTTGACAGCAGTTATGCTGTTCAAATGACAAAGGTACTGCCCTTAGCCAATCCCAGGCCCTCTCATCATCCCATAGACATTGCCATCTCCACTTTACAATTGCAAATGGAAAACAGATCGTATCCTTGGTTTATTGAGTATGTTCGCTCACACACTGGACTGTCTGGATTTATTGCTGATGGAAATTCACAGATAGACAAATTTATTGCTGTCTCCTTCTTGCCACCTTTACAACAAGCTAGACATTTACACCAAAGTTTCCATCTATCCCCCACTAATCTAAAAACCCTATACTCTGAGCTCTCGCTTAGCCAATGCAAACATTTAACCCGTACCTGTAAGGCATGCACCCCCCTAGCCCCCTTGGGCCCCTACAGCCTCAAGGAGTCAATCCTAGAAGCCTTAACCCAAATTCTATCTGGCAGATAGATGTTACCTACATACCTTCCTTTGGTAACCTCAAATATGTCCATGTCATTGTGGACAAGTACTCTAAGCTTACTTTTGCTATTGCTCTCTCAGGGGAGAAGGAGTCCCATGTCATTAAGGTGACAAAAACCGCTATGTTGGTCATGGGCGTACCTGGTCAATTAAAACTGACAATGGCCCTGAATACACATCTGCCCAATTCACATCCTTCATGGAATCTTCAGGAATAAAACACTCCCTTGGGATCCCCTACAACCCATAAGGACAAGCCATAGAGAACTAACCAGACCCTAAAGTTTTATAAAACAAAAGTTTTAACTCAGGGCCGAGGGTATGCTTGTGTCTTTCCAGAAACATCACAGATCCCGATCTGGATCCCTGTCAGAAGCATCCGTCCAGCCACTGACACAGGAATCAACCTTGATGAAGAGGATGATGCCAAACCCCTCAGGCCGGATACAGGACTTTAACCTTATTCCCCCTTTTTTTCTCCTTTTATCTCCTTTTCTACCTACTACCGCTTCCCAAAAACCATTTTGGACAATTCTTCTTAGGCCATGCTTGTTTGGTACGGTGGACCTATATTCCCACGCTTTTCCTAGGTTTTATTTTAGCCACTCTATTTCGCTGTATTCCTCCCCCTTCAAGCATGTACTTCTCCTTAACCACACCTTTGCCTTTTTTGCTTATTAATACCTCTTATGGTAATGCTATCCTCCAACCAGCCATAAATTCCTTTGCAACTCCTTTGATTACATTGATCTGCTACCATTAAGGACACTCAATGCTACTATGTCGCTTGGGTGAGCTCACGACAGTCACCCAGCAACCTGCCCTACTCCAGTCTTTTTCAGGTTCTCTAGTTAATTCTCACTCGCTGGGACTGTTCACATGCCACAGAGCCACCACCACTTGGCCCTCCCATGCCTCCTAGGCAATAGCCACATATGTATGGCACAATGTAGGTCTGGCCCTAGCCAGACCTCTTGCTAAAAGCCATACTAGGCCACACCCCTAGGGTTTTCTCACCAGGATGGCAGATAGCCAATGACGGGGAATATTCCATGACATGGGGCAACCTAAGACAGTCAGCGTCACATGTGATGATCCCTTGGGACCTGGGTTCAACAATGGCTTGGCAAAAACCCATTGCCAATAAAAAAACAAAAAGGAGGATATGTATGGCACAATGCAGATCTGGCTCTAGCCAGACCACATGGCAGAAGAAACCAGGAAGTGGCTTCTGTGAACATGGCATTCTGTGCAGGCCTGGCATGACAACAGCTACAGTCCCATGCTCGCGAGAAACCTGCTACGAGATGACCTGTCCAGAGATAGGCTGTCATTGGTCACAAAAAGGGGAACCACCCCATACAATGATTGACCAGCCAAGCCTCTTAAAACCCCCTGCACTTCCTCAATAAATGAGTTTGCAGCAGCTCGCTCACCCAACTCCCGGAGTCTGTGTCATGATTCCACACTGCTCACCCCCAACTCGGCAGAGACCCTACCATCCCTCCTGGGCTGGCCTTAGGGGGGACCACAACAGTTTCCTTTTATTAAAAAAATTAATTTTATTTACTTGAAAGAGAGAGAGAATATGGGCATACCAGGGCCTTTTGCTGGCAAAAAAAACTCAAGACACATACACTGCTTTGTTCATCTGGCTTTATGTGGGCACTGGAGATCAAACCCAGGCCATCAGGCTTTATAAGCAAGTGACTTTAATTCCTGAGCTATCTTCTCAGCCCCAGAAAAGACTTTCCTCAAATAAGCTAGAAAATGATCATTCCTGGCATTTTGAAATTCCATCCTTCAGTATGGGAAAAATATCACCTAGTTATCTTTCTGCTCAATCTTGAACACCTTACAAGTTTTTATATATTTTCTATGTGCAATTACTGATGAATGCTTTGAATGTAGAAGGCTAGAGAAAAGTCATCAGCCAGTAATTTCAACTGAAATCAGTAATAACAAGTTTTACTTGAAAAATCAAACACTAGTTGGCCAATGTACAGAAAACTAAGGTCTTTGTTTCGGCAATTCTCCTTATGGGCTCCTTAAATATCCTTCTTATATCAAGCCACACTGAGGGCTTTGTGCTTGCCCATTGCACTTACATCCCTAATCCCAGAAAGTGATGTTCTTTCTTTTCTGGAGAGAGTCAGAGAGAGAGAGAGTTAGAGAGAGAAAATGGGCATGCCAGCAGCCTCTCAGCCACTGTGAACAAACTCCAGACACATTTGCCCCTTGTGGGAAAGTGTGGCATTGCGCCCTTGTGTCACTTTGCGTCTAGCTAAACGTGGGACTTGGAGAATCGAAAGGATGTTCTTAGGCTTAGCAGGCAGACGCCTTAACTGCTGAGCCATCTCTCCAGCCTCCAGAAAGTGATTTTTTTTTTTTTTGGTTTTTTCATTTTTCAGTTTTTCAAGGTAGGGTCTCACTCTAGCCCATGCTGACCTGGAATTCACTATGTAATCTTAGGGTGGCCTTGAACTCATGACGATCCTTCTACCTTTGCCTCTCCAAATGCTGGGATTAAAGGCTTGCGCCACCACGCCCGGCTCAGAAAGTGATTTTTTTTTTTTTTGCTGAGGACCGAACCCAGGGCCTTGCATCCACTGAGCTAAATCCCCAACCCCTCAGAAAGTGATTTTTAATGAATGTGGAATATTTGCACAAACATCAGCCAGGGCCCAGGTGAAACCACAGAGGAACTAGTGAGATGAGCAAGAGTGCCACTTCCATGATGAGCCTGACAACCTGTGCCAGGGTGACGGAGACAGACACTGATGATGCTCAACACCTACCAAAGCAGAAATCCAGAAGTTCCTGAGAGCTCATTACTGAAATAAACTTAAAACACAGCATGATGGCTCAGGGAATTTTGCAGAAGAGGGGGCGGAAAGATCATAAGAGCCACAGGTTGGGAGGGCATATCCAGAGTCATTACCTGCCCCACTGCTGCTCTCACAACTCATAACCCACAACCCCATGGGGACTATCGGCATCCTAGCATCCAGCAGAGGAGGCCCTCAGTGGAATGGGGGCAGGGAGGAAGAAAATGATGGTACTACCACATGATGTGTCCATTCAAAGTATATACTTAATTAAAAATGAGAAAAAACTGCACAAGACAACACACAAACATATTCATTTTTGTATATTTATATAGATATAAACATATACTCATGTGCTCCTTTAAATAAATGCATAAAAAACAGTCAGAGGACGGGCATGGTGGCTCACACCTTTAACCCAGGCACTTGGGAGGCAGAGGTAGGAGAATTGCCGTGAGTTCAAGGCCACCCTGAGACTGCATAGTGAATTCCAGGTCAGCCTGAGCTAGAGTGAAATCCTACCTTGAAAAACAAACAAACAAAAAGTCAGAAAATGTTAGCCACCATATAACTATACACAGTTTGCAAATGTGAAGACAATGGTGTATAATAAAAATGAAACATCTGATTTACTAGACATTCATTTTAATGAGTATTGTATTAATATCATGAGACAAACACAACATATGGCATGGTATCAATGAAGTACTTCTATAGGAGAACTGGGCATATATTTTTAATTTTTGTCTTTTGAGGTTTTAAAAAATATCTTATTTATTAATTTATTTGACAGGAAGAGTATAGAGTGAGGGAGAGAAAGAGAGAATGGGCTCACCATGGCCTCCAGCCACTGCAAATGAACTCCAGAAGCATGCAGCACCTTGTGCATCTGGTTTACATGGGTACTGCAGAATCAAACTTGAGTCCTTAGGCTTCGCAAGCAAGTGCCCTAACCACTAATCCATCTCTCCAGCCCTTTTTTTAAACTATTTTATTTATTTGCAAGGAGAGACACAGGGAGAATGAATGGATGTATGGATGTACCAGGGCCTCTATCTAGCCACTGAAAATAAACTTCAGATGCATGCACCCCTTTGTGCATCTGCCTTTTTATGTGGATACTGGGTAACCAAATCTAGGTTGTTAGGCATTTCAGGCAAGTGCCTTGACTGATGAGCCATCTTTGGGCATATATTTTGAATCCAATTTTGTAGCATATAAATTCAACCATAGGATTTTTCTAAGCATTTTAATTCAAACCATCATAAATTAAATAACTTCAGGTTCACTAATTTTAAAAATATTTTTAAAATTTCATTTATTTATTTATTTGAGAGAAAAGAGAGGGAAAGAGGCAGACAGAGAAAGAGAGAGAGAGAGAATGAGTGCACCAGGGCCTCCAGCCACTGTAAATGAACACCAGACACATGCTCCACCTTGTGCACCTGGCTTATATGGGTCCTGGGGAACCGAACTGGGGTCCTTAGGCTTTGCAGGCAAATACTTTAACCACTAAGCCATCTCTCTTGCCCCAGGTTCACTAATTTTTATTATGACTATGAACACCCTTGGGGGAATATACATGTATAATACAAAATAAACACGTTTCCATTTTAGAAGAACTGTTTGAATGACAGCAATGAAGTTCATCTTGTCTGTCATGTTGTTACCTATGCTTGCTTCCTGGATGATGGAGTTGGCTTGAAAACTGGTTGTGATCCAGAGACAGATGGTAACAACAACAACAAAAAATAAATAAATTCATCCAAAACTTTTTTTTTAACTACTGAGGTTCTGGTGGGAAACATAATCTCTTTTTCACCTACACCTTGACCCTCAACTCTTCAGTCTTCCTCCAGTAATGAAAGTTCATTCTCAAAGCCAACAACCAGTCCTTCGTGTCACACAATAAGCCCATGAAATGAGTTGTGTTGACACCTCGGTTCCACAGACTCCCCAGGTCATTGGCAAGAAGCCATTTTGTTACAGCAAATCCATTTCCTAGACCAGGAACCAGATGAGAAATGGCAAGCTACGTTGAAAGAGAAGGAACCCACTGAATGCAAGGGCTTAGAGCGCTCAAGGACTTCCTTGAAAACTGGATCTGACAAGGCAGGGGGGACTGTGGGGGAGCTCTCTGAAGAGATGACTCTTCAACTTCTTGTCTGGTTGGCTTCCGAGCCTCAGCTACTTTATCTAAAACATGGATTCACCATTGTCCCTTGTCCAGAGCTTTATGTTATATTAAAAGATCCAAAAACCTAAATAACCTAAACGTGACCCGAGACCTCTCTGCTCCCAAGTTCATGTGCCTATGCAAGTATGGATCCAACTACAAGATTTTCTGAACATATCAGTTCAAACCATCCTAAACTGAAGAACCGCACATGGATTAATTTGTATGACTATGAATAATCAGGTTGTTATAATAACCCTTTTCCCTATGGAGAAGCACTCACACATAATACAAATTGAAAATGTTTAGCTACCTGCACAACCCAGATAAAAACTCACCGCACCAATGATGCACATTAATTGAAGACAAAACCACACTATTTGGTGAATTTAGTACCCACACTGAAGACTAAGGGGCCACAAGTTGTGGAGTCTAAGATGTTCTCTCCCATCTCCTTTGTTTCACTCCATTCTTGTTCTTTGCTTTTGGGACAAATGAATTCCTCCTATTTCTTGATGAATATTTTTGCACACGTTCGTGAAACTGTGGTGTCTCTTGACCTCTAGGCTCCGGAGAAAGACTTTTAACACCCATCTTAATCACTAGGAGAAAGGCTGTTCTAATTGTCCTCCATGGAGAACTCTGGAAGTGGCTCCTAAAGGAATAAAGTTTCTACCAGCTCCAGAGCAATGCCAATCAACGATGATGAAGCTGAATCCATGGCGATTCCTTCAAACTCAAAGCAATATTTATTCACATATCCAGAAACATGAACTGTTGTTACTTTTCCTTATGCTCAGGACAGTTTACAGCCCACTGGGATCCATGACATACTCTCTGGGGTCCATCAATTCTTTTTAAAGATTTAATATTTGGGTGCTGTCATATTTGAAATATCCTCCAATATTTATGGTAGCCTTTGATAACTTTTATATTTGTGATACTCTTTGATACCCTATGATATCCCTTGATACCCTTTGATAATGTTCATATTTATGATATCTTTTGATATGTGATACTCTTTGATACCTTTTAGGATTATGGTACCCTTTGTAACTTTGATACTCTTATCCTTTGATACCCTTTAATAACTTTCATATTTATGATACCTTTTGAAAAATTAAAGGAGACTATTCTGTTTCATCTGGATACTATATATGAAGAATTAGTTATGACATGATCATCTATGTTAGAAACGTTTAAGCTTTCAGTGAATTAATAAGATGACCTATCTTTTAATAACCCAAGATAAAACTGACAGCAATTGTTATATATCTGCTATTATAGCTCAAATTCAAAAGAACTGTGAAAAATCTTAAAAATTATAAACATAGTACATTATATTATATTATATTATATTATTATATTACATTAGAGACTTTGATTTTATTGGTATTATTAACATGGGTACAATGAAGAATACCAAATAGTGTATTCACTGCATTGGGAAAAGGAGGTTGACTTGACATGGATAGTTTTCATCTATTGTAGTATTGAATAAGTGCATATAATTATTTGAATTCTAGGACCCACAATGAGCTGACCAGAAAATTGCTGAATGAAATCAGCATAAATAATTTGTTCATGACAATCTAAAAACTATTTGAGTTTCAATCAAAGTTTCTTAGTTATACACATATGTGTTCACAACATTTTTCTTTATTCATTCTCAGTTATGCTTTAAATCAAGAAAAGAGTACTCTTGGAAAGGTTCTCATAAAATATAAAATCTAAACTAGGGGTTGGAGAGATTGCTTACTGGTTAAGGTGCTTGCCTGCAAAGCCTAAGGACCCAGGTTTGATTCCCCAGTACCCATGTAATCCAGATGTACAAGATGGCACACACATGTGGAATTCATCTGGGATTGTGGCCGTGCTGTTCCCATTCCCTCTCTCTCTCTCTCTTCTCTTTCTCTCACAAGAAAATAAACAACAATAAAATGCATTTTATTAAAAAAAGTCTAAACTAGGGCTGGAGAGATGGCTCAGTGGTTAAGGTATTTGCCTGCAAAGCCAATGGACCCAGGTTTGATTCCTCAGGACCCACATAATCCATATGCACAAGGTGGCACATGCGTCTGGTTTTCATTTACAGCAGCTGAAGGCCCTGGCATGCCCATTCTCTATCTCTCTCTCGCTCACTCTCTCTCAATCTCTTTTTCAAATAAATAAATATTTTTTTAAATCTAAACTAGCAAGTGCAACCCAAGAATAATTAATACCAGAATATATAATTTATATGAAAACACATTCCCTGACTTTAGAATATCCTGACTTTACTAACTGTCCCTTGTCAGTTAGAACCAACGATTTAAATATTTTAAAAGATCAAACAAAGACTCTCCCTGAGCCTCTACAGATAAAGTGATAAAGCACCAAAACTGGGATCACGAGCAACACGAAGACATTCTGGAGACGGTGGCTGAGGCCTGTAGTGATCTTCTGATCACCCAGTCAGCTTGGCTATGCTAAGACCACCACTACCCAATCAAAGCCTAATCTAGAGATTGCTTGAAAGTGCTTTGTAAATGCAATGAGAATCCATAATCAGTTAACTCTGAGTAAAGGAGCTTATCTATCATCTGAGTGGCCTGCCTAAAGGAGTAGAAAATCTGTATGAGCCAAATGAAAGCTTCCTGGTAATACATCAGAAGCCCCAGCCTTGGAGTCCAGCCGTTCCTGACATTCGGCCATGCAGCTCTGAGACTTGCCTAACCAGCTCCCACTGTTGCACAAGACAGCTCCTCATAATAAAGCACCTCATGTAAATATTTCACATCAGTTATTTTCGAGTTGGACCCAGACTGTCAGTGCTCCAGTGACCTGATGAACATCCAGATGTTTAACTATCATAGGAATTGATATCCACTAAATCATATATATATATATATAATTTATTTGAGAGAGAGAGAGATAGAAACTGAGAAAGAGAGAATGGGTACACCAGGGTCTCCAGCCACTGCAAAAGAACTCCAGTCATATGCACCGCCTTGAACATCTGGCTTTCGTGGGTCCTGGAGAATGGAACAGGGGTCCTTTGGCTTTGCAGGCAAATGATTTAACCACTAAGCCATCTCTCTAGCCTGATATCCACTAACTCTTTTAACCTGCAGGATTTTGTAGACATTTAAAAATGAATGTTTCAAAAAAATGTTTAAATTATTGCTTTTCAAAACATTTTAAAATAGTTATCCCATTATCTGAGTATTTTCAAGGGAAAAAGAAGTACTTGTCTCCAACATCTTTCTAAATGTTATCTCCTAAACTGGGAAATTTTCAAGCAATGGCTATATTGCACAGAAACTTCAATTCTAGACAAATGGCTTTGGCACATGGTCATTAATGTTAGGTATCAGCATGACGCCCCCAAACCATGGGACTGAACTGTCTAGGGAGTTCTGAGTCCCTAATAGGAGCAGATCTGTCACTCTAGCAGAGGACAACTGGAATTCAGGATGACTTTATATCAATGGCCCTCCCATGTCATGAATCTTACAGCTCCAGTGGCCCCTGACACTTCAAGATCATAGAACCAATCCTCAATAAACATTGTCATGCAATGTTGAAGAGTATAACAGGAAGGAAAATAAATACTGGGTATTTATTCCAAATGAACACTGAATTGTCACAGAAAGGCCATGAGGCTATGACCCGGAAAATGTCAAATTAGACACCGATCACTGTCCTGCACCTCCAACAATCTGAAACAAATAATTGGATACTTAGCTGCAGGAAGAGCTAAGTCAGATAGATAACCAAAGGATGGCAACAGAAAACAGCAAGGAGAGCAGCTAAGGTCCTACACCATTCAGCCACGAGATTTTGATAGGAAATAATAGAGCACTGTACAAAGGACTGAGGAAAATAAAAGAAAGAAAACAAATAAAGATACCAGGGAATATACACAGGACCGCCAAAGCACACTTTGAAAAACCAAAGTTCTACGCTGGAGTCCTGTGTGCTACACAGCAAGCCAACACCAGAGGAGAGACTCGCTTCTCTTGACAAAGGGAGGTCATGTGGGAGAAACTACCATTAAGCCCTTTAGTTTGGGACAGCAGAAGACCCTCTATTTTTATTTCACCAAATTCCAAAGCATACCCTTAAAATGCGTACGCACGCGCGCACACACACACAGAGGTAAACTAACCCTGAGAAGTTGTGTGATCCCAGGAGAGTGGGAAGTGGGCTAATCTGTTCTGTGGACACAAATGTGCTTGGGTGCAAAGGCAGGAAGCTGGACCAGACTGCTCAGTGCAGTTCCGCATGCATGCAAAGCTACCTGCCTCAGAACTTCCTACTTCTAGCAAGAGAAGACTCTCAAGCTGGACTAATTAGTCAGTCTAGTCATGGATGTAAGTATGAGCAAGGGGGTTTCCATTGATCCATGCACAAAATACTTCAGTAAAAGCAAGCCAATAGTAGAGCCAAGGAAGGGACCCAGCAGGTACTGAGGACCAGGGGAAGCCAGATCCCAGCACTGAGAGCTGGAGCCATGGAGACATCAGTGATAAGAGGAATATGTATTACATTATAGCTTCTGAAGAGAATTTCAACCCAATAGAGAAGATGAACCAGAGCTCACGTAGCCAACAGTCATCTCTGGCCTACAAAACTCTTTGGAGGGCTGGAGAGATGGCTTAGCAGTTAAGGCGCCTGCCTGCTAAGCCTAAGAACCGGGTTCCAATCTCCAGGTCCCACGTTTAGCCAGATGCAAAGTGACGCAAAGGCGCAATGCCGCACTTGCCCACAAGGGGGCGCACGTATCTGGATTTTGTTCACAGCAGCTGAGAGACTGCTGGCGCACCCATCTCTATCTGTCTACCTCTCCCTCTCTGTCTGTCTCTCTCTGTGTCCCTCTCCAAAAATAAATAAAATAATAAAAAAAAATTCTTTGGAGCCCAGAAAGATAGTCAGCTGCCATTCTACCTAGAGAGCCAGCTTCAAAGGCCAATCCTGGGGATGGGAACCACACAGTTAGCTGAACCTGGAAAAAATACTTATTGTTTTATTATTTTTCTACTTAATTTTTTCATTGAATGGTTTTATTCTTTTACTTTTCTTCTTGATTTAGCTCTGTGTGTCTTGCTGTTCTAATTGCTCTGTCTTTCTCTGTGTTCCCTTTACTGTGCTCTCCCCCCACTACCATCAGATGATATTGGTCACCTACAAAACGGTATGGCTGTAGACTGCCCCCACTATCATCTCTCATTCCATCCTCCCAGTTACTTTCACTCTCATTCCTATCTTGATGTCTTTGTCTTATTTCCTGTCCACCCTACTCCTTCTTTTATGTATGAATGATTAATACCTTCAGCATTAATTTCAAGTTCTACCCTACTTCATCCCTTCTATTCTTAACAGTAATGTGGGCATTTTAATAACTGTTTTGTTATCAAATCATTATTTTGTTACTGATATCTTCTTTATCTCCTCTAAGTAGTAGTGGAGAGAGCAAGGCAAAGTGCTGGCTTCCCACTAGGTGGTCTCACATAAAATAAAGACCAATGCAAGTGCAAAAAGGAAAAACAATCAGGAATACAGATCCATCCCCACAGATACAGAATTACGAAAACCAAGCCAAGATGACCCTCTAAGTTATCAAAACTTCTCAGTAACTGAAACCAAAGATACTGACGTGGTTCATGTGCTCCATGAAATATTGAAAAGCTTTTAAAAATTATCCATGTTTTCAAAAAGGATTGGAATAAACAGGTGAATGAGGTGAAGCAATTTCACAACATATATCAGAAAGTCGGCATGACAGCTAAAAACAACTATTCAGCAAGAAAACTGAGATCCTGAAAAAAAGTAGAAGCAGAAATCTTGGAAATGAATGATGTAAGCAAAACACATAGTAAAAAATATTAACAATATACTAGAGCAAACAAAAGAAGAAATATTAGAGATTGACGACAAGGTCAAGAAAATACTACAAAAGACTAAAATTACCAAGCATATCCACAACATTAAAGAACTCTGGGACATGACCAAGAGACCAAACCCAACTATTCACCGAGCAGATAAAGGAGCTCACGTGCAAGCTAAAGCACAGAAAATTTACTCAAGGAAATTATTACAGAAAATTTCCCCAAATTGGGCAAGTACGTAGTAGACACACAAGTATTGGATGAGGCATCTGGAACACCTAATAGACATGATCTAAAAAGAACCTTTCAGGGTCATATTAATGTTAAGTGCTGAGGCTACAGAACATAGAAACAACATTAAAAGCTACAAGAAAAAAATACCAACCTACTTCCACAGGCAAACTCATCAGAACTCTCTCTTAGCCAAAACTTTGAAAGCCAGAAAAGTGTGGACTGATAAGCTCTAAAACCTGAGAGAAAACAGCTGCCAACTAAAACTATTACATTCAGTAAAGTTATCTTTAGAAAATGGATGGAGAGGGCTGGAGAGATGGCTTAGCGGTTAAGGCGCCTGCCTCCTAAGCCTAAGAATGCCGGTTCCAATCTCCAGGTCCCACGTTTAGCCAGATGCAAAGTGACGCAAGGGTGCAATGCCGCACTTGACCACAAGGGGGCGCACACATCTGGATTTTGTTTGCAGCAGCTGAGAGGCTGCTGGAAAGCCCATCTATCTGTCTTCCTCTCCCTCTCTCTCTGTCTCTCTCTCCAAAAAAAAAAAAAAAAAAAAAAAAGAAAGAAAGAAAGAAAGAAAGAAAGAAAGAAAGAAAGAAAGAAAGAAAGAAAGAAAGAAAGAAAGAAGGAAGAAAGGAAGAAAAGAAAAAGAAAAATGATGGAGAAATAGACTTTCCAAGACAAACACAAAATTAAGCAACTTATGACCTGTATGCCAGCCCTCTAGAAAATACTTAAGAGAATTCTATATAAAAAGGAAGAAAAAAAGATGGTTGCAAATGAGAGCTCCAGAAAAACTGACATCATGAGAGGAGCAGATGAACAAATGAGCACCAGGAAAACTCAAGGATATTCAACTCAGAAACCCAATCACCTCCTACCTTGAGTAAGAGGAAACAGCCAACAAAACTATAGGAAACTGCACATCTCTTTCATACTCTTTTATAACTCCAAGTGTAAATGGTCTCACCTCTCCAATTAAAAGGCACAGACAGGCTGAGTTGATCAAAATCTAATTATTTTTGTTGTTGTTGTCTCCAAGGTACATACCTAAATAGTAAAAATGCACCGAGATTGAACGTGAAAGAATGAATATACCAAAACAAGTAGAAACAGCGAACAGTCACAACTAATCCAAACAGATAGAGATCACTACATATTCACAATGAGAACAATATACTGAGAAGATATAATGAAAGTTAATATTTATGTACTGAATGTTGGTGTACCAGATTTCAAAAACAAACACTACAGGACATAAAGGAACAGACAAATTTAGATACAAGAGAGTATCAACAGGCAAAAGAAAAAAAAATCAATGAAAACAAAAAATTCAGAGTTAACTTTTATAAGATTTTATAAGAGTAAATAGGCTTCACAAGTCTCTACAGAATAATCCATCCAACAACTGCTGAATAAACATTCGTCCAGCCACCATAGAACTTTATCCAAAATAGATTACGTTCTGAGCCATAAATAAAGTTGTTGCAAACAAAATAATTGAAATCATTTCTTCTGTCTTATCAGATCATAGAGGAATAAATGAGAAAGCAGTCCCAAGAAAAACTACAGAAACCACACAAACATATGGATATTGAAAAATGCGCTTTCTTGGGTGTATGTGTGTATGCATCAGCTGTCATTCCTCATTGGCTGTCATTCCTCAAGAACACCTTCCATTTTTCTGTGAGATAAGGTAGCTCACTGGCCTGGAGCTCAGCAATTAGGCCAGACTGAGTCACCTGTCTCTATCTCCAGGATGCTGGGATTAGAAGTATGCATTACTATGTATGTCCTGAAATTTATATGGATTCTGGGAATCAACTTCATGTCCTTGTGTTGCAAGGAAAGTACCTTACTCACCAAACTATCTCCTCAGCCTGAAAATATATTATTGAATGATCAGTGGGTCCATTGAAGATGCCAGGAAAGAAATTTAAAATTTCTGGGAAGAATGAAAACACAACCTACTAGAACGAGTGGGCTACAGCAAATGCAGTTCCAAGAGGGAAGTTTATAGAATGACTGCCTACATTAAAAAAAAAAAATAGAGAGACAGTAAATAAATAACCAAATTACAGGGTATTAGAAAAAGGTCTTAGAAAAACAAGACCAAACCAAACCCCAAACTAGTAGATGAAAAGAAATAATAAAGATCAGGGTAGAAATTAGTAAAATGGAGACTACAAAAACAATACAAAGAAATAATGAAAGCTGCTTTTAAAGGAACTCCTACCAAACCAGATATCCAGAGACACAGAGGCTCCCTAGACCTCATCACTGAAGTAGACCTAAAACAATCCCAACATGGCTCAGGGAAACTTACAGAAGAGGGGGCAGAAAGATTGTTAGAGCCATGAATTGGGTCATTATGCAGAGAGACATTGCCCCTTCCCCATCACTGATGGCTACCCCCACAATGCACAATCCACATTCCCCAACTAGAAGGGTCCCTTTGGAGGAGGGAGAACAGGGAGGAGGCTAACAATAGTACCAATATGACTGTATACACACTATCTACATAACTAATTAAAAATGAAATAAAGGAGAAAATGTAATTGACAAACTTAGCCAAATGAACCAAAAGAAAGGTAACACCCAAATTAATATAATCAGAAATAAAAAGGTACATTAAAAGAGATATCAATGAAATTTAGATGATCACTAGAAAATACTTCAAAACTATGTATTCCTTATTGAAATTTGTCAGGAACAAGACATTACACTCTCTCCATCCTTTTAAAAAATATTTTAAAAATACATTTATTAATTTTTATTTGAGACAGAGAGGAAGAGAGAGAAAGAATGGGTACGCCAGGGCCTCTAACCACTGCAAACTCCACATGGATGCACCACCTTGTGTATCTGGCTTACATGGGACCTGCAGAATCTGGACACTCGAACCTGGGTCCTTAGGCTTCACAGGCAAGAGCCTTAACTGCTAAGCCATCTGTCCAGCCTTCTTCATTCTTTTGTAACATTTTACTTATTATTTGAGAGAAAGAGAGAGAATGGGCACACTAGGGCCTCTAGCCCCTGCAAACTCAAAGCATGCATCACCGTGTGCATTTGGCTTTATATGGGTACTGGGAAATCAAACTTGGGTCCTTAAGCTTTGTAGGCAAACACCTTAACCACTGAGCAATCTCTCCATTCTATTTATTTATTTATTTATTTATTTATTTATTTATTTATTTATTTATTTATGACAGAGAGAGGGAAAGAGAAAGAGTGAGAACAGGCACTCCAGGGCCTCTAACCACTGCAAATGAACTCCAGATGCATGCTCCACCATGTGCATCTGGCTTACATGGGACCTGGAGAATTGAACTGGGGTCTTTAGGCTTCAGAGGCCTGTGCCTTAACTGCTAAGCCATCTCTCCAGCCCCTCTCTCCATTCTTATTCCATGCAGTCCTAGGAAGTGTAGCCAGAATAATAAGGCAACAGAATAAAATTAAAGGGATACAAATAGGAAAGGATATTTTAAATTATTACTTGTGCTTAAAAGACTCAAAAAGCTCCACCAGGAAACACTCTGATAAACACTTCTAATACACTAGCAGAATATAAAATCAACACGTAAAAACTATGTATTAATTACACATATACTGAGAAGAAGCAGGAGAACCAGTGCATTACAATAACCTCAAAAACAAGCAAGCATGCAAAATACCTAACAACAAATACAAACAAGGCAGTGACAGAAATGCAGAAACACTGATGAAAGAAATTGAACAAGACACTAGAACATGGAAAGACAGCTCATGTTCATGGCTTAGGTTGGAAGCAAAGCTCAAATCACAATTCTCTAAAGGCCTATGTAATGGAAATGTCTTGAAATGTGGCCTCATTATGTGACCCAAATGTTCAATGGCCTTAGCCATTAGAAGATGAGTCAAATACCAAAGTGAGTGGTATTTCAGATATCCCTGAACCTGTATGTGATGACTAGTTAGGTCATCAAGCATGATATTATTATACCTAAGCAGAATTACATTGTCAGTAATATGAGTAAGACAAGCCATTTGGACTTATGATTATTAAATGGACTGTTCCTTTTGAATATTAGTAAAATTCAAGATAGAGCTTGAAGTAAAACCTGTTTGTATGTACATATTGAAGATGAATCACAAGGGTATATTTATAATAAGGGTAATCCTTGAAAACTATTAATGTAATCCACAAGGATAATTACTAAATTTTTAAATAGTAAGTAAACAGGAAAATATATTGATAATTAACATGAATGTTATGAGAAAACTGTTAGGAAGACTATTATTGTAACTAGCCCTCAATATGGCATTAGATACTTCTCACCACCTGGTCTTCACGCCCTTTATAGTGCTTTGCCATACCAAATAGAATCATGGACAATAATTGCATAGTAGGGTATTTCTAGATCTCTATCAAAACAGAATCTGAGGCCTCCATTTTCCCTTTCTCTTGGATTAACTTTTCTAGAAGGAAATAGCCATCAGGATGAAGCTATAGAAAACCCCAGATAATGTGGAAATGAGATTTCAATATAAAAACCAGAACCAACTTTCCAATAATTTGTGTGAGCCCATGTATTGAAGTTTCAGATGATGGAAGTCCTAAGCAGCATGTGTATGATAATCTTGCAATCCCAAGACAGACCTCAAACCAGAATTGTCAAAATAAGCAATCTTGAGATTATAATGGACAAAAACTATGAAGATAATTAATGTTTTCTGTTGTTTTAAAACATTAAATTTTGAGCTGGAGAGATGGCTTATTGGTTAAGGCACTTGCCTGCAAACTCAAAGGACCCAGGTTCTTTTCCCCAGTACCCACATAAAGCAGATGCACCAAGTGACTCTCACACCTGGAGTTTGTTTGCAGTGGCTAGAGGTCCTGGTGTGCCCATTCTCTTTCTCTCTCTCTTTCTCTGTATCTCAAATAAGTAAATAAATAAAATATTTTTTTTAAAATTAAATTTTTGAGCCGGGAGTGGTGGCGCATGCCTTTAATCCCAGCACTCAGGAGGCAGAGGTAGGAGGATCACCCAGAGTTCAAGGCCACCCTGGGACTACATAGTTAATTCCAGGTCAGCCTGGGCCAGAGTGAGACCCTACCTCGCAAAACCAAAAAAAAAAAAAAATAAATTTTAGTGTAACTTCTGATGCAGTAATCTACAACTATTCTAAATACAAGAGTTCATAATAAAATTTATAACTAATATTAATCAGAATAACTGAGATGAGATTATCATAATTACTATCTGTTTAGAATTGCTTAGTGTGCTATCTTTATTAAATAATATAAATTTTAAGAAATGAACTTAACCATTAGTTACTTAGTTATACTAAGCCCTTGAATATTTAAAACAGAAACTCTTAGTTTGGAATATTTCATATTCTGAGAGGAGGAAGTAAAATCAACATGTCAACTTTACTTCTTCAGAATTTCAGAGAAGAAAAACGTCCAAAATATCTTAATTATCTTTGATCTAGACACAATGAAAAAAGAAAAAATATTAAGGAAAAACTGAGACACCCAAACACATTTTATTCCCATTGATCAAACTGAAGAACAATGGAATTTATAAAGACTACTTCAGACTTTAAAACATAAGCAAATATTTTCTATAGTGGAAGAGGAAAACCTGAGATTTGACAAGAGGAACCCTTGGGACAGAGGTTCTTTCTAGAAAACATGTTGCTGACCCTGTTCTCACTGAACTCTGCCATCTCAATTATCGCAAACCCAACTCATATTGTTAACTTTATGAAGTCTGCATGAGTTGGTCTGTTAATCATATCGCTAGGTTACTGTACATATGTTCAGAAAGTCATCTGAACAGCTTGCTACACCAGACGTATCATCCAAAAGGAAAAGATAATGGGTCCATCACACCCTCTTCCTCCTACAACTTCAGACACTTAAGACTTCTGTACCTGGGACACATATACTTCAGGGTCAAGTCCCACTTTTACTGTCTTCTGAAAACTTTTAGGTTGAAATAATTTTAGGATTATAGGAAATAAAATTAATACAGCCAGACATGGAGTTAAAAGCCTGTCATCCCAGCTTTTCAGAGGCTGAGGCCAAAGGATTGCTAGTCAGATGTCAGCACAACTAAAAACACTGTCTCAAGGAAATGAGTGAATTAATTAATAGTTAATTAATTAATTCAGTGCTTCCATAGAACTTTCACCCAGCTTCAATGAAGTTATACAGCCAGTTAGTACTCTAGCTAGTTTTCTACTTAAAAACTGTTCATTTAACTTGCAAGTGGAGGAAAAAAGGTAACACAGCTTTGCATAATATCTCTAATGTTTTGTTTGTTTGTTGTATGCTAAACAAGAAATCCTAGGTAATAGGATCTTTTAAAATATCAAAAATCGGCAGCCTGATTTAATTAAAAATTTAAACAACTAACAAAACAATGATGAAATTGGTAACTTAAAAATTAGATAGTAAGAGTTCTTGAAAAACTATGTGTAAGTTAAAAGGAGGTGTTAAATATTCATAGTAACAGTGAGGAAAATTTTAGAGGTTATAGTGGAACTAAAGATAAATTCTGAGAAATCTAGTCTCATCTATTCTTCTCAGACCTTGCTTTGTCCTTCTTTGTAGCCACAGAACAGCAAAGGAACAAATCGTTAAGGATAAAACCTAGAAGAAAAGAGAGCTCATGCTATATGAAAAACATCCATTTGTCAAAGGGACTCTATGCTGATTAATGTGTAAACAGAAAAAGATAGTGATACAGTTCTACATAGAAAGCCTCAGCGTGGGTCTCATGACATCAAGCCTTTCTTAAATCTCAAAGAGCTGGAGAAGCAAACCTTGCAAGTACTTTCTATGTCTGCTTGTAATCAAGGTGCATCCCAGTCTAATTTAATTGTTAAGTGTCTGTCCATGCTAATATTTTCATGTAATTTTCCTTGTCAGTTTGTGTCCTAAAAATGAATTGGGTAAGAAAATCTGTGACTACTTCATTTTCACAGTTAAAAAATAACTTTGCATATTAAAATAATTGAGATATATATGTGTATGTATATACATATAAACACTTTGAAGAAGCAAGGTTAAGATATGACTAAAAATCTGGAACAAAGGGAAAATTTTCTGCTTATGTGCTTGCAAAGGCACCTTAAGGTTACAGATGACCCTAATATAGTTAATTAATTTAATATTAAATTTCACATCATAATCTCTCTTTGACAATGTATTTGAGACAATAACCCATCTCTATGCTTTTAGCCTTAAAGAAAGAATAAAGTAGATAAAACACCTGTTAAATGATTAATGTACTTCCTATAAAAATAAACAGGAGACTAAAAACGAATGTAAGTTGGAGCTGGAAAGATGGCTGTGCACAGACTGCCTCCACTATCAAATAAATAAACACAAGCTTTTCTGATTGGGCCTGAGAATAGAACTATCTGTAGATATATTTAGTAGGCAAATATTTAGTTTGATGACACATCCATTTAGCAATACAGCAATATTAGTTGTTCCCTAGGCCCTATATTCTCCCAAGCCATGGGCTTTTCACCCAGTTTTCAGCAACCAGTCATAGAGCTGTTGGTTATCAGCCCCCATAATCTTCAAGCCACTATTATACCAGAGGGCATGTCTTGCATGGTGGGTCAGTATTACAGAATGTAGCTTTCACTGCTGGTGGTATTGTTAATGATTTCTCAGTCAGCAGTCTGCATATTCTCAAATAAATAAATAAAAATATTTTAGGCTTTAGACATTTTCTTTTTCTTGTTTGTTTGTTTGTTTGTTTGTTTGTTTGTTTTTCAAGGTAGGGTCTCACTCCAGCTCAGGCTGACCTGGAACCTACTATGTAGTCTCAGGGTGGCCTCAAACTCACAGCAAACCTCCTACCTCCGCCTCCCGAGTGCTGGAAGGCTTTTTTGAATAGCTTTATTTTTAAATTAAAGAATTATTTCAGGTTCACAACAACATGATATTAAGAGGAAGATTCAGAAATGTCCCATCTATTCCCTGTCCCTGCACATGCATATGTGACCAGAGCTATTAACATCAGAGCATGGACCCTGACACCTCTAACAAACAAGATTCAGCCACCTGTCCTCAAGATGCCAAGTTAAGACACAAGAAATAGTGATATTCAGAGAAGAGACTTATTCAGTATGACCACATTGGGAAGTGGAACAAGTAAAAATGCCCAGTGACCCCCCTCAAATCCACCTTTGAGGACCTAATGAAGCTTGGGTCTAAGTAAAGTGCAAGAGGTGTGCATAACTAAGCAGTTCTGGTCAAGGTGCAGCCCCACTCATCGCTGATCTGTGCTTGTCTAGGCTCCAGTCTCAGGTACAAGGTCTGACAAGCTGTCAGAGCTGTAAGCAACTTCTTTCCTAGAGACAATCTCCCTTTCTGTCTGGAACCAAGTCTCAGCCTTTTTCTTCTCCCAGAATGAGACTCATGGGGAAATTCCAATTTCTTGGGGTCTATTGTTTCAATACTCTAATAGCTGAAGACAAAGGCACAAATGTCACCAGCAGATTTTCATTCCTGTGAGAACTGTTACCCATAGCCTGCTGTTACTAACATCCACCACCAGAGTGGCCCAGTGGTGAGCCCACACTGCTGATACTTCATCATGATCCAGTCAGTGGGTTTTTTTGGTTGTTAGGGTGTGTGTGTGTGTGTGTGTGTGTGTGTGTGTGTGTGTGTGTGTGATGTGTGTCATTTGCACATGCAGAGCCCCAGGCACTGCCTGAGGTCGGGGGGGCACTCTCATGTGTAATAGTAGAAGCTTCAGGTGACCCATTTCATTGCTCTTCTGCCCATCTGTCTTTACTGATCTTGGAGCTTGTTTTTTCTCAAGCTGACATGACTCCCAAGTCTCTGCCCCATTATGGAACTGAGATTACAGTTATGTGTGGCCATCTTCAGCTGTTGATGTGAGTTCTAGAGATTTGAACTTGCGTGGTCTCAGACCATTATCCTCACGCAGGAAGTGCACTGATCCATCTGCCTAGCTCCCAAAGTCAGTAGTTCTCACACTAGGGTTCATTGTTGATGGTGTGCATTCTATGGACTTGGATAAATGTATAATAACCTGTGATTGTATTGCCCTAAATATTCACTTCCTCTTTCCCTTTAATCCCTGGCAAACATTGACCTTCTTAGTGTACCATTTCCAGAATACTCATATAATTGGAATCATACAGTCTCTAGACCTTTCAGATTAGCTCATTTCATTTAGTAATATGCATTTAAGTTTCTTCCATTGTTTCATGGCTTGATATCTCATTTATAAAGCACTGAATATTTCATTGCATGGCTATATTACAGCTATTCATTTTCACACCTACAGAAAGATACCTTGACTACTCCTGAATTTTCATAATAATGGCTAAAACTGTACTATGACTTTTTCTTCTGGGTATAAACTTGGAGTACTGATAATAACTGCAGCAATAAGATAAGCAGGACAATGCTTTGATAGGTATGTTTAATGGTGATAACAATGGAGCTGTTAGCACTCCACAGTATAAGGAAAGGGTAAAGTCATAGGAACTGTCACTTAGGATTCCAGCCATGACTCCTCTGCGCCCTCACCCCAACCCCACCAGATGCAAGTATTCTTGGGTGATGCTAGAATACATAGGCAATGGCAAGCTAGCTGAAAGTGAGTCTCCATGACACAGTTTTCATGTGGTTGTCCTCTATGAGAAGGTGAGACTGTGGTGATTCACTTGTTTCTGAGTCACTCACCTTCTTGTACATATCCTTCACCCATGTTCCTGTAAGTAAATGCAGTAAACTCATTGTTTCACCGAGTTGGAATCTGGTAGAACCCTTACTTTGATCTGTCATCAGCACCATAGCTGGGGTTAAAAGATATTTGTTCATATCCTTCTATTAAAAAATTAACAATTATAATAAACATCTGTGGTTACATTTCTGTGTGGACCTAAGTTGTAAACTCCTCTAGATAAATATAAAAGTGTGAAATGCTGGATCATCCGGTGGGAATGTGTTAAAGTTCAAAGACAATTGCCAAAATATCTTCCAGAGTAATATATCATTGTACATTTCCCCCAGCAGCAGGTGGGAGTTCCTGTTGCTCCACATCTTGCCAGCATTTGCTGTTGTCACCCCTTTACATTGAAAACATCAAGAAAGTGTTTAATACTCTATTATTGCCAATTTAATTGAATTTCCCTGATGACAAACCAAGTCCAACATTGCTTTAGGTTTACTGAAACTCTCTATTTTCTTTGGTGATATGTCTGTCTGTAAAGCTTAGTTAACCCAGTTCTAAAACAAAGTTGTTTCCTTATTGTGTTTTATGAGGTTTTTGTGAATAATTGTCCTTTATCAGAGATGTCTTTACAAATATTTTCTCCCAGCTGATAACTTTTGACTGTGCCTTTGGTAGAGTGAGAAGTTTAATTTTAATGGAGCCTAGTGTCATGAGCATGCTATGTCAGAAACATAGAAAAACACATTTGTATCTATCTATAATGTCAGAATTTACTGAATAACAATAAATTTATAAGGTACTGTGGTCATGTTGGCAGCAATTTGTGAAATAGCCTGATTTCTTTGATAGTTGTTCTATTACAATCTTAATAACTAATATTAATTCCAAGATCACAAAGTAAATATATATGTATATGTATGTATGTATACACGTATATCATAGTAAATATATATGTATCACAATAAATATATGTGTATATATACAGAAAGAGGCACAGCTTGAAAAACCAATGTTGTCTACAATCTGAGGTAACTTATGGTAGAATACAGCTTAATCTCAACACCCAGTTTATCCATACTTTCTTTCATGGATCCCCTTTTGGTGTTTTCCACAAATTGATCAATGAACACAAGAGTATCTGGAGTTTTTCCCATTATTTTCTAGGGCACTTTTTTTTTTTTTATCTTTAGGTCTGCGGCCCATTTTCAGTTTGTTTTTGAGACAAGTATAAGATCTATATCTACATTTCTTTTTAAATAAATTTTTCACATGAGAATGTCAAGTTGTTGCTGCATCATTTGTCACAAAGACTATCTTTGCTCCAGTGTACTGTCTTTGCTCCCTTTGGTCTCCACTGTGGTGGGCAGCAAATGATGTTTGCTTCCTTCTAAGGAATAAATGACACTCATCTACCATTCGTATATCTTTCATTATAGTAATCATATCAATAGAGACTCATGAATACTCATTTTATCCTCTAGGTAAACTTCAATCAAATTTAACCAATTTTTGTGAGTTTTATAAAGTCCACATTTTAAAATATCTAAACCTAGAAGACACATGTGAATGCTTAGGTCTAAATTCTGAAATCAATTATAATCCCAATCATGTAACAGAATTCTTTGTTAAGTAAATGTGTGTGTGTGTGTGTGTGTGTGTGTGTGTGTTCACTATCTAAACTTGCCTAGAGATATTCAGTGTTTGTCAAGTGAATTAGTAATTTCTTATCTCTGAATGCTTATTAACTAGACCGGGCATAATAAGTAATTGTGTCAAGTAAAGATTATGCCCCTACCAATAAACATTATACAGCAGGCTTTTATTCCATCATGAGTATATGTGATCAAAGAGCATGAAGCTTCTCTCTAGGATACAATGTTAACGTCATTATTATATCATTTCAAGATGTCACTCATGAGCCCCTGGTTAAGATAATGCCTTCAGGGCTGGAGAGATGGCTTAATGGTTAAGGTTCTTGCCTGGGTTAAGTTCCCTAGAACATACATAAGCCAGATGCACATGATGGCACATGCATCTGGAGTTTGGTTGTAGAGGCTAGATGCCATGGCATACCCATTCTCTCTTTCTCTTTCAAATAAATAAATAAAATACTTTTCATGTCATCTTTATTTGTAATTTTTTATTTCTTCTATATGAAAATAAAGATAATGCCTTCAGTAGTTTCTCCTCTACAAAATGGCTATCTGGGTAGACGTATTTTGAGACAAAATGCATACTCTGTTACTCTTTAAACTTTTGCCCATAATTTTATTCATGAAGCCATTCCTCCAGATTGCTTTTCTGTTGATTGCAAGATTAAAAGAGCTCAAACTACTTTGAATACCTAATACTAAAGTTAGAAGTGCAGATGGGGGAATATTCTAGATTAGTAGAGAATGCAGAAGTATTTGAAAACATGTATCTATAATTTCAATAAAGCTCGAGAATTCTTTCTGTTGCTTGGATGTTTTAGTTAAAAGCAAATAGATAGCCAGGCATGATGGTATTGCAGGATTGGAACTCCATAAAGATGTGGGGAGAGATTGGCCCTGGGTTTAGGATTCCTCAGGCTTGTGATCCTCATGCCTCAAATTCGTGTCCATGTTTCACAACGAACTGAAAAACACCAACACTGAAAGAAATAAGTTATGGAGGATCTATTAAATAAGAGTTGAAGTAGGAGGAAAACAGCCGGAAAGCTCCCAAGCCAAAAAGAATTCCTCCCCTCACAGCTAGGATGGCCTGGGAGAGTAAACCAAGAAAGGTTTTTCTCATAGGTATTTGGATCATGTATTAGTTACATTATCAGTGCTGGGATAAAGCATCTAACCAAAAGTAGCTGATGGGAGGAAAGTATTTATTTTGGTTCACAGTTGTAAGGGGAAACGCCATGACAGCAGGGGAAGGCATGACACGAGCAGCAGCTAGACATTGCCTCCTTGCCACAGCAGATGGACAACAGCAGCAGAAGAGAGTTGGTCTCTGACAAAGGGGATCTGGCTATAACACCCCTAAGCCCTCCCCCAACAATATACCTCCTCCAGCAAGGGTCTACCTCCCAGGTTGCCATCAACTGGACACCAACCATCAAGAACACATGAGGTAAAGGGGAACATCTGAGTCAATCCATCACATTTCACTCCCAGTCCCCATAAAGTCATGACTATCCACAATGTAAAATGCAATGTGTTCGGTCCAATTTTAAAAGCCCCACAGTTTTAATCAATCTAAACACTGTTCAAACAACTCCATAGTCCAAGATCTCTTAACTGTGAGCCTATAAAACCAAAACCACATAATGGCCCAGAGTACACATTTCCACTGCAAAGATGGCATTGCAAGGAAAGATTGAACTATTGCAAGATTTTAAACAAACAGGACAAACACAAAATCTTGTAGCTCCAAGTTCAACACCTATAACCAATGGTAAAGTCTCTGCAGTTCTATAATCCAAACCTCCAACTGGGCTGCATACAGCACTGGAAACAATCCATCCTGAGCCAGCAGCTATCACAAAATTCTGGAGTTTCCACTGCAACTCATGACTCATCTTCATGGCTCCATCGAACCTCTACACAGGGACTCCAACACCCTCTCTCATATTGCCCAGTGGCCATTTCCAAAAAAAAAAAAAAAAGTCCACACTGTAAATACAATGATCCTGTCTTCCCTACAGTTGTTATACTCCCTTAGTACCAAATGGGATACCAACTTTTTTAATCCTGGAGGCAATAAAGCCAAATTTGAAGAGCAAATAAACAAACAAACAAAAAACCAATATTCAGGCCCCCGACTTTTAAAATAGTGAGCATTCTTAGGGCTCTTCCAATACAGAACACCTAGCCCAATCTCAGTGGTGGCAATCTCTCAAACAATTGCATCTGAATCAAGCTATAATCTCTAACCTAAAATTTTCATTTCTTTCAGCGTCATACCCATCTACTCACACCAATCTATTTTTTCTAAATTCAACCTTATTCAAGTTCTAATGACACTAGCAGAAGACAGAATGCAGCAAGCCACTCATACAAACTGCTTTTAGTCCAGTGCAGACAAAGTCCTTGCTTTCCCTCATAAGCCAAGCCTGAACAGTCCTTACTGCACTCAGGTCTTTCAAACTCTGACCAGAATGGCCCATCAAATTTGGCTTAAAGCACTACAAGGCATTTCTTAGATCAAAGTTTCAAATCCTTCCACAAGACCAAAAACCACACAGTCAGGTTTCTATCAGTGATGACCCCACTCTACTGGTACCAACTTTCTGTTGTAATTATCTTCTTTTTGCTGAGTCAAAACACCTGACCAGAAGCAGCCTTTGAGAGGAAAGGGATTATTTCAGGCTTACAGTTTCTTGGCAAAGCTTCATCATGGCATAAGAGGCAGGTTGACTTTACTATACTTTCATAGCAGAGAGACAACAGTCAGAGTTAGAGCTGGTTCTAAACATCCTGTAGTCTAGAAGAAAGATCCACCCTCAGTGACACCTCCTCTTTCAAGATCCCACCTCCTGAAATTGCCAGAAGCTCTGAACCAAGCATTCAGAACACGCGCGTTATGGAGAATATCTGATTCAAACCACCACAGATAAGTCCTTATGTTAATTAGACATCCAATTAGGATCAGCCTCATTGCCAAATCTCAATGTATATGAGTGATCTTTGTTGGTACTTGGGAACAGGTAGAATGCTGAGTCAGAAAGTGACAGCCCAAAGGTACTGACTGAGAAAAGTTTAAGAAGAATCAGCAGGGTGCTTCTTATTACATCTTGGATGAGACTGGATCAGACTACAATTC
This sequence comes from Orientallactaga sibirica, assembly GCA_036365145.1. NCBI lineage: Eukaryota > Metazoa > Chordata > Mammalia > Rodentia > Dipodidae > Orientallactaga > Orientallactaga sibirica. The sequence goes on along the minus strand of JAEOAD010000004.1, from coordinate 3,866,383 downwards.
TAGTCCCACCAAGGCAGGGCAGCATCCATGTTTCTTTGAGCCACTCCCTAGCTAACTATCTAAAACAAAACAAAAAAGGGGGGCTGGAGAGATGGCTTAGTGGTTAAGGCATTTTCCTACAAAGCCAAAGGACTCAGGTTCTATTCCCCAGGTACCATGTAAAGCCAGATGTGCAAGGTTGCACATGGGTCTAGAGTTCATATGCAGCAGCTAAAAGCCCTGGTGTGCCCATTTTCTCTCCTCCCTACCTCTCTCTCTCTCCTTTCTCTTTCTCTGCCTCTCTTTCTCCTTCTCTTAAATAAATAAATAAAGCTACTTTATCCCTAATCTGTATCAATGGCACACACCTGCCATCCCAGGTACTCAGAAGACCAAGATAAGAGGATCACAAATTGAAGGCCAACCTGGGCTACATGGCAAAACCAATGCCAGCTTGGTCAACTTACTTAACAATACCTTATCTCAAACTAAATAAATTTTTATAAGTGTTAGGAATGTAGTTTAGTTTACTTAACATACATAAAGTCCTAAGTTCAATCACCAGAAAGAAAAAAATTTTAATTAAGGCTTTTGCCTAAATTTATCTAGATAATTGCACATTGAATAACTCAGATTATGCTTTGCCAGCATTTCAATGATGAATTTCAGTATCTATTAAAATATTTTTAATGATATGAAGCATTTGGAAGGTCAAAGTTTATGTAAATTACATCTCATAAAATTAAGATATATCAACTCTGAAAATCTTACCATTTACATGGTGTAAGACAAGCAATAGTTGCTGAATCTGTATACAGTATGTATAAAAGCTTAGCAACTCCTTACCTGTTCATAAAACTATAATGGCCAGGTGTGGTGGTACATGCCTTCAATTCCAGCACTTGAGAGGCTTGTCATGATTTTGAGGCCACCCTGAGACTATATACTGAAATCTAGGTCAGCCTGGCCTAGAGCAAACCCCTACCTCAAAAAAAACAAAAAAAAACAAAACAACAACAACAACAAAAAAAAAAACCTGTTACATATTGAGCTGAAGAAATGGCTTAGCTGTTAAGGCACTTGCCCACTGTTGCAGTCCCTCCCCCCCCCCCAAGGCCAGCTCAGGAGGGACGGTAGGGTCTCAGCCTAGTTGGGGTGAGCAGCGCAGAGTCACGACACAGACTCCGGGAGTTGGGTGAAAGCGGGAAGCCAGACTCTGCAAACTCATTTATTTAGGACAATGCACGTGGGTTTTAAGGGGCTTGGCTGGCTAATCCTTGTATGGGGTGGTCCCCTTTTTTGTGACCAATGACAGCCTGTCTCTGGACAGGACATCTCGTAGCAGGCTTCTCGCGAGCATGGGACTGTAACTGTTGTCGCACCAAGCCTGCGCAGAATGCCATTTCCACAGAAGCCTCTTCCTGTTTTCTTCTGCCATGCGGTCTGGCTAGGACCAGGCCTATATTGTGCCATACAGCCCACAAAGCCTAAGGGCTCAGGTTCAATTCCCCAGAACCCATACAAACCAGATGCACAAGGTAGCACAAGTGTCTGGAGTTTGTTTGCAGTGGCCCTGATGAACACATTCTGTCTCTCTCTTTCTCTTTCACTCTCTCATATACCTCTTAATCTCTCAAATAAATGAATAAGTATTTTATTTTTAAAATGTTATTTATAAAGGTTCCTTTAAGGGTTAATAAGTATCCATGATAGCTAATATTGATGGTCAACTTGATTGGATCTAGAATCACTTAGGACACAAAGCTCTAGGCATGTCTATAAGGGAGTCTCTAGATTGTGGTAACTGAAGTGAGATCCACCCTAACTGTGGGTGACACCATCCCATGGGCTGAGGCCCCAGGATAAATAAAAAGAAGAAAGTGGGCTAGAGAGATGGCTTAGTGGTTAAGGCACTTGCATGCAAAGCCAAAGGACCCAGGTTTGATTCCCCAGGACCCATGTAAGCCAGATGCAGAAGGTGGGGCATATGTCTAGAGTTAGACTGCAGGGGCTGGATGCCCTGGAGCACCCATTCCCCTCTCCCTTTACTTTCTGGCTCTTTCTCTCTCAAATAAATAAATAAATAAATAAACAAATAAACAAAAATTTTTTAAAAAAGAAAGTTAGGGGCTAGGGAAATGGTTCAGCATATAAAGGCACGTGCTTGCAAGCCTGCTGACCTAAGTTCAACTCCCCAGTACCCACATCAAGCTAGACAAAAAGTGGCACACGTCAGTGATCCCAACATGCCTATAGCATTGGGAAGTAGAACCAGAAGAATTTGTATGCTTGTGCACTAGCTCAACTGGCACATATGAAGCAATGCAGCAAATAATTAATGATAATAATTACAACAACAACAACAAAATAACAGGAGAGATCCTGTCTCAAGCAGAGTGGATGGAGAGGAAAAACATCCTAAGGTTGTTCTCAGACCTTCACATGTGTGTCATGGCATTCATATGCTCTCTCCCCACCCACCCCCCCACAGACACACATACAATAAAGGGGAGGGAAGAGGAGGAGGAGGCAGCTAGCTGAGCACCAGCATTCATTGTACTCTGCTTCCTGACCATAGACTGAATGTGACCAGCTGCTCCATGTCTTGCCCCACCATGATGGACTGTATCCCCAGAAGTGTAAAATGAAATAACCCTTTCCTCCCTTAATTGCTGTTTGTCCAGTATTCTGTGAAGGAATAAGAAAATTAACTGACATAGCAGAGAGAGGTTGGTAAAATTAAGTGTAAAATGCACAAAATGTTTATATAAAATGTAAAACTAGGGGCTAAGGAGATGGCTCAGTGGGTAAGAGAAAGCATGAGGACCTGTGTTCGAACTACAACACCCAAGTAAAAAGCTAGACATGACCACATGCACCCCCCAAACCCAGTCCTGAAGGGGTGGAGTCAGGAGAGCCACTGGTGCTCACTGGTCAGCCAGACTGACTGGCAAATGGAGCATTAGGTTCAGTGAGTGACTCTGTCTTGAGAAAACAATGCAGAAGAGCCTTCAGAAGGACGCCCTGACATTCTGCTGTGGCCTCTGCACATGTATGCACAAACATGCATCCATACACTATACACACACACACACACACACACACACACACACACACACACACACTCACACTCACTCACCACCCCAAAATATAATAAAGGTAACTTTATGTTTAGAATAACCTTAGAACTTCCAATCATAGATTTCCAAAGCATTACTTCTGACTTGGATCCAATTTTAAGTGCTCCAAAATATTTCTGACCATGGCAGTCATCTGGATGATACAGAGCTGAAAACTCGAGAGGAAATTCCGTAATTACCACTGCCTGTCAATTTCATCACGTCCTAGGACAAGTTACTAGGTCTCTCTGCATCTACATGTTTAAACTTCACATCTGCAAAATTGAAAAGATGGTGCTGAACTGCTTCTGCGTGGAGGGAAGGTTATCTGTACGAGGAGAAACGGCATCTTGAAATAGTGACTAGTCTTCTCTGTAATAAAGTCAAATATCAGTATCTGTTCCCAAGAGACATGGTGGATTTTTCTCTTCTGGGAGCTTTATGAAGTCATTTGTCCTGAAAGTTTTCAGCATCTACTGATCTTAAAGGAGCATATTAGATTGAATTTCTTGACATCCCATTCAGCTTCATTCTCTTATATATTAAATGCTACTCTCACATGACAATTCTCAATAAGACTTGATCTATGACATAGGACCCACCCTTTCTCTTACCTTTCTAAATCATTCTCTAGGCTACAGCCAAAATGATTTTTTTTCTCTGAGGCAGAATCTCCCAGTGCAACCAAAACTGGCTTGAAACTTGCCATCCTCATGTATCAGCTGGGACAAAATGACTTTTCTCTTTTTTACTGAGAATTTTAATACATGAACACATTGTTATTTGATCATAATCCCTCCCAATAGCCATTTTTTTGCTCTCCTGCCACACCCATATTCCACTGAGCCCCCCTTCTCTTTCCAAGTCGTCTGTCTTGTATTTTGATGTCTCATTCTTCTTGCTCACCACCTCCTTCATCAATGCCAAAATGTTAATGGGCTCAACACTGTACAGGTTTTGTGGGGTAATGACATCCAATGTGAGGCTGTGAATGCACTGATCACTTCACGTCCAGAGGAGAGAGTCCCAAAGTCCTCTTCCTGACCCTCGGGCTCTTACATTCTTTCTGCTCCCTCTTCCACAATGTGTTCTGAGTCTTGGAGAGTGTGATAGAGCGGTCTCATTTAGCACTGAGCACTCGACAGCCTCCTATTTTCAGCACTTTGAAAAGTTTTGAGTCCTCCCCTCCCTCCAGCATCCACAGCCATCTCCAAAGAGAAGCTTCTCTGGTCAGGGGCGAGAGCAGGACTATCTGTATTCCTTCTGCTGCCACGTCCTCGGCTCTTCCTTCATCGCTGGCAAGCGTGACAGAGATGTCTCATCCAGTCCTGAGCACCAATGGTAACTCGTCATCTTGATGAGTCTTGGGTCTCCCCTGCAGTCACCACCACCTGTAGTGACATATGGGGGTAACCAACTGCTCTGTAATTGGATTAGAGGCCCACTCCATGGGAGGGAACTCATGCTGTGCTTGGTACCAAAAGTCAAGCCGAAGGCCTATGGACTTGGAAGGTGATCGGTTAAACGTTCACTATGCCCATCAAATTGCCCTCTAAATGTTTATGCCCATAGGTTAGTTCTGCTCTCACTTTTGGTTAGACAAACTTTGTTTTGCAAAATGATCTTTCAAAAGCACTAGTATAAAGACATCACCCCTTGAGTCCCCTTTTAAAGCCTGTGGACGGTTTCTCTGTGTTAAAGACAGAGACAGAGCTCTCCAATGGTTCACACAACCTGGTGTGGTGGGAGCCCTACCTGTGTACCAGCCTGCTCTAGAGCTGTCTCTAAGAGTCTTCCTCCAGTGCCATCTCATGACACACCCTCCCACCACACACTCGGGATCTCACACACACTTCCTTCCTATCTGCAAGTTTTATTCCCATCACACTGTCCTAGTGGTCACTTAGTTAAGTGTCTAAACATACAATGTTCTCTTGACAGTTTTAATAGCATTCACTCTACTTGTATAATTATTTCATTGCCCTCTGTCTCCCTCACCTGACACCTAAGAGCCCCTCGTTACATTTTTGTTTAATGAATAGTATTTATTTAAATATTTAAATACTTTTTCATAGCAGGTGAAGATGGCCAGTGACCCTTGGGCATGAGGAAGCATCCCTTTTTAAAGACATCTGTTCACACTAAAGATAAACAAAAGAATATATAAGGGGCTGGAAAGATGGCTTAACGGTTGAGCACTTGCCTGTGAAGCCTAAGGACCCCGGTTCGAGGCTCAATTCCCCAGGACCCACTTAAGCCAGATACATGAGGGGGCGCATGCATCTGGAATTTGTTTGCAGTGGCTGGAGGCCCTGGTGCGCCCCTTGTCTATCTATCTGTCTCTTTTCTATCTGTATGTCACTCTCAAATAAATAAATAAAAATAAACAAAAGAAGGAACAAAAAAGAATGTATAAGAATAATAACACTAGTGACTAGGTAAGATATTTCTTTCAAAGAGCTATTTTTTAAAAAAAAAGCCAACTTCTGGGCTGGAGAGATGGCTCAGTGGTTAAGATGCTTGCCTGCAAAACCTAAGGACCTAGATTGATGCCCCAGTACCCACATAAAGACAGGTGCAAAAGTTGGCACATGTGTTTAAAGTTTGTTGCAGCGGCTAGAGCCCTGGTATGCCCATTCTCTCTCTCTCTCTCTCGCATAAGTAAATAAATAAATAAAAATATTTTTTGAGGCAAGCCCAACAGACTGGAATTTTTGTTTTGTTGTTTTGTTTTGTTTTGTTTTGTTTTGTTTTGTTTTGTTTTTTGTTTGAGAGAATGGGTGCACCAGGGCCTCCAGCCACGGCAAACAAACTCCAGATGCACATGCCGCTTTGTGCATCTGGCTTACGTGGATCCTGGGAAATTGAAACAAGGTCCTTTGGCTATGCAGGCAAGCACCTTAACTGCTAAGCCATCTCTTCAGCTTGGGCATTTTCTTTTTTATGCAAGAGAGCAACAGTGAGCGGGAGAGAGAAAGAGATTGACACACCAAGGCCTTCAGCCACTGCAATCGAACTCCAGATGCATGCACCACCTTGTGCTTATGTGCAACCTTGTGCATCTGGCTTACGTGGAACCTGGAGAGTTAAACATGAGTCCTTAGGCTTCATAGGCAAACACTTTAACTGCTAGGCTATCTCTCCAGCCCAATAAAAATATTTTTAAAAATCCAAGTCCTTTTTGAGCCCGGTGTCTCTTTTGAGAATGGAATCCGCCCTGGTCTCAGGAACACAAATGCAAGAAACAGTCAGCCATTTTGAAATAAGCTGCTGCTAAGAAGACACACCCATTACAAGGCTAGCCTAGTTTCCCTCTTGTGATATTGTGTGGCAATAATACTTCTATAGTCTTTAATCCTTTTGTAGGGTAATAATACTAATCGTTGTTACTTCTCGATGCTAAAGCCCTCTGAGTAGCTTGTTTCTTTAAAGACCACCAAAAACTGTTAAAATACTCATCAAAATACTGGATGGTATTTGCATCCTGTCCCTATGAAAATAAAGCCTGTGCTTAAATGCTAGCACTTATTTAAGAATATAAGTGGACTAATAGGAAGAAGAAACCATCTGAGTTGGACTCCACCTCTCAGGGGAAATTCATGAATTTCAGGAATTAAAGGACTTTACAGCAGCTTTCTAAAGTCGAGTGAGAACAAAGACAGAATGTGTTCATTAGAGTCCCAGACATGAGGGAGGACAGGAGCACTGGATTCCCCTTCAATACAAAAAAAGATGCTTTTCGCCCTTGAACAAAGTGACTTCTTTGAATCTCTGCCATTTTCTTTGATAACACAGGTTTCATTCTCCATTACCGGTATTTTCCCTCCAATTACTCAATTTATCAATTTTTCATGTGCCCCTTATAGAATATCATTGTTTGAAGGTAGGATCTGATTAAGAGTAAGGATCTTGGGCTGAAAATGACTTAGCAGTTAAGGCGTTTGCCTGGGAAGCCTAAGGACCCCAGTTCAAATCTCCAGGTCCCACATAAGCCAGATGCACATGGTGGCACATGAGTTTAGAGTTCATTTGCAGGGTCTAGAGGCCCTGGAGCACCCATTATCACCCTCCCTCTCTCTCTAATAAATAAATAAATATAAATTTTTAAAATCTAAAGAAAAAAAGAGTAAGGATCTTCCTAGCAAAATTATAGGCATGAAAGGTTAATAGTGACCCCCAAATCATTGATAATTGTACATATACATACAACTATATGTCATATATATATGAAGTTACTGTGCCAAAACTATTTTAAGTGCTTTATACATATGTTAAGTACACGTTACCTTCTAACCTGTAGCTGTAGGTTAAGCAATGTGCTCACTGTAATGTAAGGCAGCTTCTGCCATTGAAGGACCTCCTCTCTTGTCAGTTTCTAAAGGGATGCACATCAGCTCCGACACATGATAGAGTAACAACTAGCCTGGCCAAGCTCACAGAACACTAGGCCAGGCCTCTAGTTCATAGTTCAATAGATGCTAAAATGAAGCAGATTAGGGTACTTCTTCAGAGAACCTGTGGCTTTGGGGGCTGGTGAAGTTTGTGTTCCTCTCCACACTCTCTTCACCACCTTGCTGGATTCCCAAGATTTGCAGTCATTTTCTGTTCTCAGGCAAGAAAATGGAGAGTTCCTTTCTGGAAGAAAAAAGAATCCATTCAAATATACTACGGCAGGAGCATGCATCCTGTTGAGGGAGCTAGAGCCTCTGTATACTCTCTGGATGGCCAAGGCACACACATTTGTAAGTGTGCCCCAACCAGAGCTCCAACGAGGCAATAAAGAAAAGATCTAAGGTGAAAGACAGATTCTAAGCAAATAGAAAAGACGAACAGAGCAAACAAACAGGGGAGGGAGACTACAAAAGGAGATTGTAAACTATCTAAATGAAAATATGGCCTTTGTAAAAGGAGAAAGAATATGACTTACTTTAAAAAGAAACAGAAACAAAAGAACCCCTGAAAAATAACAATATGGTTTTTTAAAATGGGCTGGATGGGCTGGAGAAATGGCTTAGCGGTTAAGGCGTTTGCCTGCCAAGCCACAGGATCCTGGTTTGATTCTCCAGAACACGCGTAAGCCAGATGCACAAGGGACACATGCATCTGGAGTTCTTTTGCAGTGGCTAGAGGCCTTGGTGTGCCCATTCTCTCTGTATCTGCCTCTCTTCTCTCTCTCTCTCTCTCTCTCTCCTTGCAAATAAATAAATAAAACATATTTTTTTTTAAAAATGGGCTGGAGAGATGGCTTAGTGGTTAAGGTACCCGTCTGTGAAGCCCAAGAACACCCATTCGATTCTCCAGGCCCCACGTTTAGCCAGATGCAAAGTGACACAAGAGCGCAATGCCACACTTGTCCACAAGGGGGCGAACATGTCTGGAGTTTGTTCACAGTGGCTGAAATGCCTGGCGTGCCCATTCTCTCTCTCTCTCTCTCTCTCTCTCTCTCTCTCACTCTCTCTCTCTCAGAAAAATAAATTAATTAAAAAATAAACATTTTAGTAGAAGCTATGAAAAATAAAATAGATGTAAAATACAGAGCTATTGAAATTGAAGGAACTATGTATTCATTTAATTCATAAAGTCCCACACCTAAATTGTTAGTTCCAGAAACAGAGAGCCTAGAAGACAAGAGATTACTAAAGAGGTTGGAGATATGGATCATCAGTTAAGACACTTGCCTGCAAAGCCCAAGTACCCTGGTTTAATTCCCCAGTACCCATGTAAAGCCAGATGCACAAGGTGGCACATCTGTCTGGAGTTCATTTGCAATGGCTGGAGGCCCTGGCATGACCATTCTCTCCCCCCCCCCTTCCCTCTCCCTATCTCTTTCTTTCAAACAAAAAATTAAATTTTTCTTAAAAAATAGATTATTAAAGGATAAAGCAAGACTTTTTTTCCTAAAATCAAAAGGTTACATATCTAGGTTTAAAGGGCTTCACTAATAAATCCACAGCACACACAATTTATAAATCGTATTTTATATATTGATGAATAGTCATCTCAGTGATTACACAAAGCACATTTAAAAAAATATATTTTATTTATTTGATAGGGAGAAAGATGCAGAGAAAGTGAAAGAAAGAGGGAGAAAATGGGCACCCCAGGGCCTCCAGCCACTGCAAACAAACTCCAGATGCATGTGCCCCCTTGTGCATCTGGCTTACATAGGTCCTGGAGAATTGAACTGGGATCCTTTGGCTTTGCAGGCAAATGCCTTAACCGCTAAGCCATCTCTCCAACCACAAGCCACATTTTTATGAAGCATCAATGATCAATGTAAAAAAATCACTCGTGAAAGCTGTAACTGAGAAAAGCAGTTAGAGCATCACACTCCACCTGCAACAATGAAACATGGAATCAACAGAAGATGCATTTGGAATTTGGAGGAAATGTCACTTCTATTCTAGAAGATAAGTCCAGAAGTAATAAGTATGAAAACAGAATAACAATGCTTTAGAATCTAAAACTAAAAGTCTCTATCATAAGTCTTTTCCCAGAAAGCTACAGAAGGATGTGCTTCCTTAAAAGAAAGGAGCAAGTCAGGGAACAGAAAGACTTGCAAGGCAGGGAAGAGTGCGGTGGGCAGTCCCAGAGCAGCCAGTGCAGGCCTGAAAAAGGAGGACAAAGGCCCATTTCCAAGAAGAAAACATTCTAATACGTTTTAAATTAGAAAGAGGAGGCTGTGGAAACATATCAGAAGCAAAAAAGCAATAACTGCTGAGGAAGCTAAGGTTATAAACTGAGAATTGAGCAATAAGCCTTTGTCATTAGGAGCACAGCCCTGCAAAGACGAAGAAGGGCTCAGCCCAGAGGCCGGGAACGCTGGGTCTCAGTTCTTCAAACAGTGAAGTCTACAGGAGGTCCAGACCGAGGGAGGAAACCTCACAATGGAGACCTTGTAGAGGGTGAACTAAATCTCCAGTGGACACCTGACAGTGACATAGAGGTCTGCGTAGCAAACAATTTTAATTTGGCTCAGAAGTGTGCAGAGTAGAATGTTTAAGTGTGTTGTTTTCCGAGATTTGAGCCCTCTGGACATTTGCCATCTACTGTGGGTTTATAGGCTCACTGACCCCCTTATCTAAAAACACCAAGAAGGAAGAGATAGGCTGTGATAACACTGAACAGTGATCAGTATTTGCACAAGCATTATAATGATTTGATTACCCTAAACAAAAACTGTGATGTAACTATCTGCAAAGCTTGTGTGTCACCAATATGTGTGTGTGTGTGTGTGTGTGTGTGTGTGTGTACATGTGTTGGCGTGAAGGGGCTAACAAAGTCCTCTTCTTCCACATTGTGAAGAATGTTCAAAGTGTTTGAAACTTCAAGAAGCAAGGAATGAACACCACAAGCATGCAAATCAAAAATACGAATTTCAGAAGCCATCATTCCTACAGTTAAAGTGGTCGCCTCTGAACAGCAGGACTTTGAAGTATCTTTTAATAATCTATTAATATCTATTAATAAGCCTAGTATTACCTTTTATTTTAAAATCATTTCTAGCTTTAATTTAACAATCATTAAAGAAAAATAATGGATAGACAGGAGCAGAATGCTCTAGAAAGAGGTTACTTATTTGGCCCAGGTCTCTGAGAGGCATTCCTTACCTTGCTGAATCTATGACATTCCGCAACTACCTTACACCTTGGAGGCTCGAAAATTTTATTTTATTTGTACATAAATAACAGTTCCATCTCAGAGAAGAAGTGAAATTTGCTTTAATTCCACTTATGAGACAAGGGGTGCTAACTTAAGAAACGTCCCTCCATTAGTAAATACCCTAGCCAAATCTACGTGAATGACGGGTTCTTTCCCAACATGAAGAACGTGACCAGATGTGAGTCGTTAGTTTACATGAGAAAATGACTGAGGCCCATGTGGCTACCACAAACTCTCTCTGTTGAGATGTACCTGTAAAACGTCAGCATGAGAGGTTTACTTGGAATAAAACAAAACAGAATACGATCAAATGGATGCTGGATGGCATCACCCAGCACTGTGCTAACAGTTCAGAGTGTCTTTGTGTTCTGCCTTGCAGATCCAGAATAGTCTCCTATTGTGGAAAAAAGAAAATGCCAATGTTTAGAAGATTAAATAGATTTTCCAAAGTCACATGACTAGCTGGGACTGGAATGACTCATTCATAATATTTCTTTTATGACATGCCTTTCCAAAATAAACCTGGAAACAGGAGATCCAAGGACTAACTTTATTTAAGTACTTTTTACTTACTTAAGCACTTTATTTTTCTTTTTACCATAATCTGAACTTTAACAGACCCATCGTCTAAACACAGTGATAAAAAAGAAAGAAGGGCTGGCAATTAATATTTAATGGATGCCTATTATGGAAGGCGTTGTACTAGCAAAGTTTAAAATTCCTGCCTGCCTTTTTTTTTTTTTTTTTTTGCATAATTAGGCACACTTACAAGTCATTACCTATTTTTATATACTGTTGTTAATTGCATGTAAACAACAATGATTTTATATTATTAACCAGATTTGGAAATTTTCCTTGCCAAATTTTAGAGATTTTTGTTGGCATTTTTACTTCTGCAAACTTGATTGTGTAAAAACATGTCCAAAAGGTTTAATGCATCTCCAATGAGCAATACTATGGTCATCTCAGAAAATGAAAATGGAAGTAATAACACATCATATTCTATTACCACCATTGCTCTGCAGCCAGATTTTAATGAGCCGGGCTCTAGAATCTGCCTGAGCATTTATAGACTTCAGGAGGGGCGCGCTCTATGGCTCCAGGCTAGAATCAACAGAAGTGAATGCCTCTCATTCATGCAAGAACAGTGAGGCACATGGCTGCTCTCTGGGCAGGCTCATCAGCTGTGCCTCTTGCAGAGGTCACTGCTTGGGGTAAGCATAGGGCTGGCCAGGTTTGCTACTAGACTTAAAGAATTGGGAAGAAATAGAAAAGCAGACAGGGACCAGCTACTCCACACTAGTTACAGCAAACCAGCATCACCAACATTGGTCACATTTTAAGAAATCCACTTGTATACCTTGGGAAGGTGGGAAGGAAGAAGGTAGCAGAAAAGACAGAAAGATAACAATTAAAATGGTGCCAGAAATTCCACCTGTCCCAGCCTCAGTATGCTGAGCATGTGCCCAGGATAAGCAAAAGTGGGAGATGTAAGTCTGTTCTCTGTTTATCTCAGTTTCTCCAAGGCTCTCCTAGAAGGAGAATCAGATGCCCTAAACGGAATTCTGGCACTCAGACACTGGGAATGGCTCTCTTAGCACATGGACCCTACAAGCAAGCCAGCTCCTTCATCTAGGGCCTCCAGTGCCAAAGCTGGAGGGGGAACTGGCAGAGCTGGGTTCAGCTGCAAGATGGCATGGCAGCTTCCAATTTGGCATCATCACCCTAAAGAAATTTTGGGAGAAACTTTGACTATAAGTCATTCATCTCCTCCTATTGAGGAAAACAGCCCTCATTTAGGATGGGACCCTGCTGTACCCAGTTCTAAGTAGTTTTGAGACAGAGCAAATCTCAGCGCCAGACCCTTTTGGTAATTGAAGACAGCAGTGAGATTGTGAGCTAATGCTGTGAGGATGAAAGTCGGGGGTGGGGAGATCAGCTCTCCTAATGTATGGCTGCAACTCCCACCATAAGTCACATGCAAAGACCAGGACTTGCAGCTGCAGATGGCAGTGGAGGCCCACCAGTACCGCATGGTGAGGCAGAAGGAGTGTATGTTTGAGACTGTCTGGATGACATCGTGAGACCCTGCCACAAATCAAAATATTGGGAGTTCCGTTCAGTCTGAAAATAGCAGTGGATAAGAAAATTCCAAGAAAGGATTTAGATCAAATTCTTAATAACCAGACTAAAGATTTCAACCGGCCTATATTTTATCTTGTCCTATAACAACAGTTCTATTATTATTTTAAATATTCCTTAGTTGCGTATTGGTAAATCTAAGGGGCTTTTTTAAATTTCTGAACATATAGTGGGTTATAAAGACAAGATAGCTACTACAAAACTACGTGTTTATTTTCTATTGCTCCTGATGTCTCCTTGGTCATTTCAGGGCTTGTCTTTGCTCTGAGACATATCTTCTTTCTCCATCCCTTTTGGCCAACCAGATATAAGCCAATACTTACTTGGTCCCCTGGGACTCTGAATATTGACAATTTAAGTCAAATGCAAATACATTAGAATGAAATGCCCTTGTCTCTCTTTTTAAAGCATACTCCTCAGTATAGACCCTTTCTTATAGAATGGAGAAACCACTAGTCATACAAAGTATTATTAGAGGAGTTTCTGAAAGTCTGATGCATCCCTGATAGACATGCAAAATGGCACAGCCACTCTGTAACACAGTTTGGCAGTTTCTAAGAAAATAATGTACAGAGAGACCATATGACCAAGCAATTCCATCAATGAGAAATGAACATGTGCATTCAAAATGTACATCCAAACACTTGCACATGCATGTTTACAGCAGGATTATTCATAAATGCCCAAAGCTGGAAACAAGCCCAAACATCTCTCAGTGGTTAAGACACTTGCCTGCAAAGCCTGACTACTCCAGTTTGATTCCCCAGTGCCCAGGTAAAGCCAGATGCACAAAGTGACACATGCATCTGGAGTTCACTTACAATGGCAGGAGGACCTGGAATGCCCATTCTCATTTGTATTCTCTCTCTCCCCCCAAATAAATAAATAAACTAAAAGGAACAAATTAATAACACATGTATCAATATAAATTATTCTTGGATATATTATGCAAAGTGAAAGAAACAGATTCAGAAGATTAATAGCATACTGTTTAAGTCATGTGAACTACTAGAAAATACAAGAGTCAGCACACAAATCATTAACTCACAAAGGTTACATCTGTAGAGTGGGTTTAACTATAAAAGAAATGTTGAATGTAAGAGTACCATTCAATATCTTTTTTTTTTTTTTTTTTCCAGGTAGGGTTTCACTCTAGCCTAGGTTAACCTGGAATTAGTCTCAGACTGTCCTTGAACTCACAGCAATCCTCCTACCCTGGCCTCCCAGGTAATGGGATTAAAGGTGTGTGCCACAATGCCGGGCAAAGAGAGAGAATGGATACACCAAAGTCTCTAACAACTGCAAATGAACTCCACGTGCATGCACCACTTTGTGGATCTGGCTGTATGTGGGTACTGGGGAATAGAACCCAGGTTAGGCTTTGCAGGAAAGTGCCTTAACCACTGAGTCATCTCTCCAACCCCCATTCTATATCTTGATTAAGGCACTGGCTATATCGTTACGTATTTGTCAAACTTATGTAACTGTACACTGGCGATGGGGGGAGAAGCAAATTAAACACAAAATCACAGCCAGGCCTGGAGTCACACATCTAAATCACAGCAATCAGGAGGGTAAGGCAAGAGGATCAGGAGTTTGAGGCCAGCCTAGGCTACAGAATGAGTTCCAGGGCAGTGTGATACAGGGACCCTGTTTCTGAACAAACCAACAAATGAATGAATGAACAAACACAGCTCCACAAAAAGACTAGCTTAAACTAAAGGGATTAGCTAATTCCTCTAACTCTCATAATTTAGCTGGGAAGACTGAAGTAATTAAGTGAATTAAAGATGAGCAGATCTAAAAAATATAGTGACAAGAAAAGCCTGAGGGTAGGATCAGGAGAGAGTTCTTTGTGAGATGGACTGTGCCTCCAGGTAGAACACAGAAGCTCTAGAGAAAGGGCTTTCTATATTTATTAATCAACTCCAAGTTATTTAAAAAAAAAAAGTCATTTTTGATTGTCCATTAATTTCTGTCCAGAACCCAGGCATGAAAAGAACATCCCATGAAACAAATGCAAGAGTCAACGAGCAAAACAAAACACATATGGAAAGTCTTTTAAATAGGTTCTTTTAAATTTTATTTATTTACTTGAGAGAGACAGAGAGAGAGAAATTGAGAATGGGTACACCAGGGCCTCTTGCCACTGCAAATAAACTTTGTGCATCTGGCTTTACATGGGTACTGGGAAATCAAACCCAGGCCTGCACACTTTGTAAGCAAACACCTTTAACCATTGGGCTATCTCCCCAACCCCAAGGGTCACCTACTGAAGATGTAGAGATTGGAAAAAGACATGGACTCGATTCCTTTATCAACTAATATGGATTCTTTTCAGCTGGTTGAGTACTGGCAACTACAGTTATTAGTTACAGGATATTGTTTAGAAAGGCCTGCAATGTATCATTTTGGTGCATTGATGAAATGAACACATTGCTGATCAATACTTGCTTATGGGCTTTTAGACAAGCCCCTTAGTCTCTGGACATGTGTATGAGCAAAGCGTGATGAAAGGAATAGATGTGTGACAGTAAAATAATAGCGCTGTCCTTCCTGAACTGTCTGCTGGCCATCCTTCAGCAACCACAGGAAAGTTCAATTGTTTGGTGCTTATCAAGATCAACACCAGGCTGGAGAGATGGCTTAGCAGTTAAGGCACTTGCCTGTAAAGCCAAAGGACCCAGGCTCAATTTCCCAGGACCCACATAAGCCAGATGCACAAGGTGGCACATGTGTCTGGAGTTTGTCTGCATTGGTGGCTGGATGCCCGGCATACCCATTCTCTCTCTCTCCCTCTCCTTCTCTCTTTCTCTCTCCCTCTCTCTCTCTCAAATAAATAAATAAAAATAAAAATATTTGTAAAAGATCAACACTAGAAAAAGTTCCCCCAAATCCTTTGTGTTTCCTAACTCCATACATGTGTGTTAGAAATTATAGTCGCAGGCTGGAGAGATGGTTTAGCACTTAAGGTGCTTTCCTGCAAAGCCAAAGGACCCAGGTTCAGGTTCCCAGGACCTGTCAGATGCACAGGGTGGTGCATGCATTTGGAGTTCATTTGCAGTGGTTACAGGCCCTGGTGTGCCCATTCTCTCCCTCCCTCTCTCTCTCTATCTCTCTCTCTTTCTCTATCTCCCCCACCATAAAGAAATAAAATATTTTTTAAAAGAAAAGAGAAAAGAAATTATACATCAGTCAGGCATGTTGGAAAATGCCTTTAATCCCAGAACTTGGGAAGCAGAAGTAGGTGGATAGCTGTGAGTTCAAAACCAGCCTGAGACTACATAGTAAATTTCAGGTCAGCCTGGCTAGAGAGAGACCTTACTTCAAAAAACAAACCAACAGGCTGGAGAGATGGCTATACTAAAATTGCTACGATAGGAGAAGATTAGCATGGCCCCTGCCTAAGGATGACACCAGGTTTGACTCCCCATATTTTTTAAAGTATGCAAAATAAAAATAAATAAATAAATAAATAAATAAAAACCAACGGGCTGGAGAGATGGCTTAGCAGCTAAGGAGTTTGCCTGTGAAGCCTAAGGACCCAGGTTTGACTCCCCAGAACCCACATAAGGCAGGTGCACATGGTGGAGCATGTGTCTAGAAAGAAAGAAAGAAAGAAAGAAAGAAAGAAAGAAAGATCTTCCTCTTTCTCTATCTGTAGCTAGAAAGAGAGAAAGAAAGAAAGAAAGAAAGAAAGAAAGAAAGAAAGAAAGAAAGAAAGAAAGAAAGAAGGAAGGAAATTGGCCTCGATATCCATGATCTCGCAGTGCCTAGCAAAAATACCTTCACAAGACCCTCATAATAGGAGAAAAAGATGATGACATCAAATTAACAGAGAGACTAATGGAGAGAGGGAGGGGATATGATGGAGAGTGAAGTTGCGAAGGGGAAAGGGGGAGGGGAGGAAAATTCATGATTTATTTTCTGTAAGTAAAGAAATTGTCAATCAAGGGGGCTGGAGAGATGGCTTAGTGGTTAAACACTTGCCTGTGAAGCCTAAGGACCCCAGTTCAAGGCTCCATTCTCCAGGACCCACATAAGTCTGATGCACAAGAGGACACACACATCTGGAGTTCGTTTGCAGTGGCTGGAGGCCCTGGCATGCCCATTCTCTCTCTCTACCTGCCTATTTCTGTATTTCTCTCTCTCTCTCTCTCTCTCTCAAATAAATGAATAAATAATAAAATAATAAAAATAATTAAAATAATTAAAATAATATTTTTTAATTGTCAATCAAAAATAAAAATTTAAAAAAGTAAAATAAGTAATAATAATAATAATAAAATAAAAAATGGCAATGCTGAGACTCATCACCTCTAGTGGAAGCTGAAACTAAGGACCTTGTTTATCTTAGTCTGTCTCCGAGTTAGAATGTAATATCTACCCATATCATCCTTGTTTATCTCCTTCACTGCCATATTTCCAAGGTCAACACTAAATGACCTTTGTTATTGTAACTAGTGAATTTGTCAGTAAAATAGAGCTCATTGATCAAAAGAAAATAGGTTTTTATTAAGTCTATTTTTTTGTTGTTGTTTTTTCATTTTTCGGTTTTTTCAAGGTAAGGTCTCACTCTAGTCCAGGCTGACTTGTAATTCACTATATAATCTCAGGGTGGCCTCAAACTCATGGCGATCCTCCTACCTTTGCCTCCACAATGTTGGGATTAAAGGCGTGCGCCACCACGCCCGGCTTAAGTCTATTTTTTAATATTTTATTTATTTATTTACCTATGAGAGAGAGGGGGATCAGATAGAGAGGGAATGGGCACTCCAGGGCCTCTAGCCACTGCAAACGAACTCCAAACCATACTGGGGAATCAAACCTGGGTCCTTTGACTGTGCAGGCCGCTAAACCATCTCTCCAGCCCAGGTGTCTATTTATTTGAGAGAGAAAGAGGAAGAAAGACAATGAGAGAGGGAAAGAATGGGCACTCTAGGGCCTCCCGCCACCGCAAAGGAACTCCAGGTGCATGCACCACCCTGTGCATCTGGCTTTACGTGGGTCTGGGGAATCGAAACTTGGTCCTTTGGTTTTGCAGGCAAGCACCTCAACCACTAAGCCATCCCTCCAGCCCCAGGTCTCTATTTTTAAAAAGACAAAAACAGGAAAACATTTTTGAAAATATTAACCATAATGCGCAAATGAAAGGGATTGTTATGTCATTCAAAGTAAACAAAATTCATGTTTGGGGTATATTGCTCACACCCTGTAGCAGACAGCTTCAGGTTCGCTGAGATGAACTTCCAGACCAGGCACAGTTATGGAGGAAAGGATATTATTTATTGAAGCTTACAGATCCAGGGGAAGTTCCATAATGGCAGGAGAAGTGGCCTGCTCTCCACAGGACCAAGCAGAGAGAGAGAGAAACCAGCCAGCCACCACAGCACACAGAGCAAAACTACAGCCAAAAGGTCACACAGCACACTTCAGGAACTCCTGCTAGGCACATTTCCATATCTTTACAATGGAATCTCAAACCTACACCATTAACACCTTAAGACTTGCCCCCAGTGACATTGCCTCTAGCAAGGAGATTGCAAATGCAAATTATAACTAATAAAACACTGAAATATATTGGGGGACATATATTCAAACTACCACACACCCCTTTTGCTTCAAGACATTAATGCCAGTTGTCTCTACCAATAATTTTAACACTTATTATATCACTTCCAGTATAAGTGATTTTGAATATGAAATCTCCTGACATTTTGACAGTAGACCACCTACAAATGTATGTGAAATAGACATACAAAGGAACCTGAATTAGCATCGGAAGCAAAGATCTTTTTCTCAGAGGGTAAGGAGAGAATTCATACCCGTTCATCATTTAATACGTTGGCAAAGGGTTTCGCTGGAAGATTTTTAATGCTCTTCTCAGTATTCAATCACAGAACTGTCTGAAGAGGATGTTGTGATTTGTATAATAATTTTCTCAAACACATTTACATCCCTAATTTCTCTCTGAGTCGAGTCAATCAACATGCCATTTGTAATGCACCTGGAGGCAACTTGTTTGAGTTTCTTTTACTTTTTTTTTTTCCTCCCCGTTCTGGGAAGTGAGAACTACTCCTACTCGACATCCATTTGCACTTGAACTGCCTGTAAATACCTCCCAAAGTCCCTCAGCTCCACAGAGAGAGAACAAAGGAAACAGCCATTTTCAGTCGGGGCTTTGTGATTTCTGGTTTTCTATAGGCGGGAGAAAGAGAATAGAGATGCACTCCGCTCTCCTGGGGTGGCTCTGGGCTGGGGAAAAGAGGCTGTTTTCACAGGTTCTCTGCCCTCCTTTCCACCCTGCTACAGGAGCCCTGGAGCCATGGTTCACACAGTACTGCCTAATAGATGTTTCCTCCCTCGTGTCTTTCACTGGGGCGACAACTGAAAATTGGGGCAATTATTATACTCTTTAATGACTGACTAACTATTTCATTCTCCAAATGTTCCTTTTCAACATTTCCTTTCCTTGATACCTTGGGATTTTAGACCTTCCTCTTAGTAGTCATGGCAAGACCCTATGCTCAAGGATTTGAAGATCTTAATTAAAGCAAAGACTGGATATGGAGGGAAGTCTTCAGAGGACAGAAGGTCATAGGTGGAAATAAAAAATAAATAAAAACGCTTTATCTATATTGGTCCATGAGAGGAGGGAGGATATGATGGAGGGGGGACGGCACTCTGCAATATGGTTGTCATGGGCATACGTCACATTCAGGGGAGCACCAGTGAGACTTCTAGTTTCTTATGTCCCAGGACAAAGGATTGTACCAGACAAACATAGTTAGTCATAGAGGCAGTTTATTAAGAAAGAGAAAGGCACTACTGAGAATGGGAATGCAATAGTGAATTGGACAAAGCCATATACTTCAAAAAGCCCTGGGCCATGAGTTTCATGAGCCTTTATAGGTCATTACATAGCAACCACCTTCTCCCACATTTGTATATCATGGATGTGTCTCCTGCACATGCTGTTTGCTACATATAGCCCACGGTGAGGAAGGGTTTCAAGTCCTCAGCAGTCTGGCCTCTTTCTCATGTCCAATTTGATGACATTCTCTTCAGTCCATACCCCTCGGCCACACTCCCACTGCCTACCTTTCATGAATGCTAACGCGCAACCATTCCAGAGCAATTTCATTCCAAGATTATGCTCCGCACTTACCTCACCCCTCTGCTTTGACTCCAGCTCATCCTTCCTCTCCATGACATGGGTTTTTTTTTAGTGACATGTGGGCATTCAAGAAGTAATGAAAGCTTTAAGCTCCCCCTCTCCCATTCTCCTCAGAGGTCAAATAATATTCTACCTTCTTGTCTCAATTTGCATACTGTGAACAAGTGTCCTCGTGGTATGTTTAATATGGCTCTTTTTTTTTTTTTTTTCCAGTTCTGTGCTTTTTGTTGGTTTTGCTATTTAAAATGGCTGCCCCTATGATATGGGACTGAAGCGCAGTGTGGTATTTCTAAGTACAAGAAGGTCATGACATGCCTTACAGACCAAGCATATGTGCTGGATAAACTCAATCTAGGCATGAATTATAGTGCTTTCAGCCAGGAAATGAATGTTAATGAATTAAATGTATATATAGTAACAGAAACACACATAAAACAAGGATATATATTGATCAGTGGATAAAAATGTTATGACCAGACATGTCAGGAATCCAACCCCCTTGTATCTCTCCCCATATTTTCCATTACTTATAAGAGCAATGGTTTAGTCTCCACTATTTCAGTATTTGCAGCAATATAATAGAATCCAACTACTATGTCAAGAACAGAATGAACACATATGTAAAATCTCCTCTACCTACATATTATTGATTTTCTCTGGAGACCCTGACTGACCCATGTGGCTACTGTCTTGGGTTGTAAATGCCCACTCCTCCAGTGCTTGCAAAAGACACCGGAAGGAGATGGAGGAAGCAAGCAAGAGAATGGGAAGCCAGGTACATGGGGCAGTTTCAGATCAAGTTCCCTCTCTCTTTGTCTGCAAGTCCTTCTGGATAAATGTTCGTGTCTACGTGGGTTCTGCATGGAATTGCTCTTAGCAATGGCCTCCGGGAGCCTAGGCATTATCTTCTGAGGAAGAAAATGAGGCCACAGCCAAAGGAATGAGAGAGCCAAGCTGGGAGATCAGAGAATAAGTGACTAATGGGTCCTAAGATGGCACCCAAAGGAAGAACCACCCTTTACCTTTGTGAACCTCACCCCTAGCACCTAGCCAGGTGCTGGTGTGTAGTAAGTCTGCAAACACGTGGAACCAAGACATGATTCATCCTGTGGCATTTGGCTGTGATTCACTGGCACAAAAAAAGGGGGATGATATACCATTCCCAGGAGCTCTTTTCTGGCGCTTCTCTGTAGAGCATAATCATTACAAAGTATTTGTGAAAGAGAAGAGTTTCGGAAACACCTTTACAGTTACTTGAGAGATAATTCCTTTTCTAGAACCACATGACAAATCAAAGCTTTTGGCCTTTTGTCAGAAATTTTGAGATTCTATCCTAACAGTAATCGACAGAACATGTCATAGTCAATCAAAACACCTTCGAGAAAAACAAAATGTACATTGCCAAATTGGGATGTTCTTTCCGTCTCTTCCTCTCCCTCTCCCTCCTTCTCTCCTCTTCACTCTCTCTCTTTCTCTCTATCTATCATCTATCTATCTATCACTGTCTCTATTTCTTTCAACCTCTCTCTTTCTTCATATAAATAAATGAATCCACCCAGTTACTCTTTCCATTAAAAAAAAAATCTATACTCACCAAAAAATTCAAATGTAAGTAAATAAATGTCAGACATTTTGGGAGATCTAAGCTGCACTTTTTTTTTATTTTTGAGACAGTATCAGGCTAGGTTTCCCATGCTAGCCTTAAACTCAAAATCCTCCTTCCTCAGTCTCCCAACTAGCTAGGATTGCAAGTACATACTGCCCAGCTAAACGATGCTTTCAGTATATTTTTCCGTAAGGTATCTACTAAATAAGGAGAGACAATTGTAGGGAAAGCATGAAAAGGGACATTTGTAGAGCTCAAGTTTAGCATGGTACCTGCCTTCTAGAAGAATCATCCTAGCCTGAGATGGCTTCCAGAGTATGCAATGTTTGGTGTTTCCTTGAATTTCTGTGAATACATTTTTGGAGAGTTACTCCATTCACTGAAGAATTGCTCAACTGTCAGGGAACAGTCCCAATCACCATCGCATCACGTCTCAACTACTTCACATAGCACATCAGCTCTTTCACCAGTGGTACTCAACCTGTCTCTCCAGCCACACATCCTGCTCCTCCCCTCAGAGCAGCTCAAGGGGAGCCACCCCAATTATTCATGCTTCCTGTAATGGATGGGCCACGCTCTGACATGCTGGAGTACCTTTCCACTTCCTGATTCTTCTACTAGGCCTATGGCTGCCCCCTTATGGTAAACACTCATCCTTCAGGCACCCCTGAAAGCAATTCTTCCCATATTTGATCAGGAACAACTTCTAGCACCCTGTACTGCAATTGTGTGAGTTTCTTAAAGACACCCTAGGAACCTGTACATTTTCAATAAACTCATCCTGTATGACCTTTCTGTGTTAGGGACAGCAATGAAGTGAAGTCTTTGGATCATCTAGATAGTAGATGAGTATACTACTGGTACTTAGGAGCATTTTAAAGAACTAACAACAAGGATTAAAAGGTTAAAAAAGAAAAGAATGAAGAGCGACATGACAATTTGACAGGCTGAGAATGTAACTCAGGGGATAGAGGGCTTGCCTAACATGCACGAAGCCCGAGGTTCACTTTCTAGTACTGCATAAACCAGGTGTGATAGGACACACTTTTCTTTTTCTTTTCTGGTTTTTCGAGGGAGGGTCTCACTCTAGTCCAGGCTGACCTGGAATTCACTATGTAGTCTCAGGGTGGTCTTGAACTCATGGTGATCCTCCTACCTCTCTGCAATCCCAAGTGCTGGGATTTTGAGAGTCCATTGTAAAGACATGCACCACAGGAGTTCCTGAAGTGTGCTCTGTGACCTTTTGGCTGTAGTTCTGGTTCACACCCTCCCTGGATCTGTAAGCTTCAATAAATAATATCCCTTCCTCCAATCCTGGTCTGGAAGTTCAGAACTTGCCTCCCAAGTGCTGGGAAGATAGAGCTGGTAAATCAGAAGATTGGATGCTCAAAGTCATGCTTAGCAAATAGCAAATTCAAGGCCAGCCTGAGCTACATGAAACTGTTTCAAAAATTTAAAAATATATATACTCACATATGTATGTGCTGCTATAAGCACTTAAATGTGCTAAAGTTTTTGCCAAAATGGGAATTTGAAACTAAACTTTAACTTGAGACTTGAACATGGAACTTACTTCCCAGATTTGAGGGGGACAAAAGTGGTGCAATTGTGGAGGAATAGAAAGAAACATAATTGTTTATTTTGTTGTTGTTGTTGTTTATTTCCTATTGCTGCTATTCTTCAAACAGGGTCTCTTGCCCTGGCTAGTCCTGAATTGATTATGTAGCTAGGGATGACTTTGCATTTCTGATAGTTCTGCTTCTACCTCCCAAATGCTGAGACTTCAGGCATGTGCCATCACGCTGGGTTTATGCAGCATGAGGAATTGAACCTAGGAATTCATACATGCTAAGCAATGGCTTTTCCAACTGGGCTACATTCCCAGCTCAAGAAAAATAATATAAACTGTGTTCTATCTGGAAGAAATGTAGAGGAGTCAAACAGAAAGTCTTATGCCTGGGAGCCTCTGTCTGAGATAAAGATGTAGGCTCCAGCAGGCAGAAGGAGCCCAGAAGCAGCCCTTAGCTGGCAATCCTCAGAGTTCAAGCCACGCAAGTGGCCAAAAGAAACCAGGAAGCAGGAAATGCAGTCTCAGACTGGAAGCTACCACCCAAGGGGAGGTTGAAGAGGTTTAAGAAAACTGATGGGGCCGTCTTCGTGAATTGGAATACCACATGAGCTTTCAAAACTACCACTGAGCTACATCCTTAGCCTAGAGAGATTCCAACCTCAGCCCCTACCACTTATTACCTGCACCCATTAGTGTTCCATTGTGGATGATGGAGGAGATTATGAGGCCTCCACGCCTCCCCGAGGAGTTATTAGCAATTAATCGTTTCTGGGAGAGGAAGAGACATTTTCTTCAATAGTATTGCCACCAGAAAATTGCACATACCCTGGTAAATGATTCCCCACCCATGCTTATGAATAGGAGCTTAGGGTAAAAAGGCTCCAGAGCGACTTCTCTTGTCGAAACACAGGAATTGTCTTGGGGCTAAATGGGGAAATCTAGCTCATTTCACTTTACTACAGGTCAGAGACATCAGAAAAGTCTGGCCTTTTCTTTTTTAAAAAAATATTTTATTTTTATTTTGTTCATTTGAGAGAGAGAAAGGAGGCAGATAGAGACAGAGAAAGAGAATGGGCACACGGAGGCCTCTAGCCACCACAAACGGTTTAACTTCAGACACATGCGCCACCTTGTGCAGCTGACTTACGTGGGTACTGGGGAATCGAACCTGCGTCCTTAGGCTTTGCAGGTAAGCGCCATAACCAGCCCCAAGTCTGGCCTTTTCTTGTCCCTGACCCCATAGGGAGTCCTATCCCCTTCCAGGTAGGTTCTTCCTATAAAAAAATTGAGATTTCTTGGAAGACTGTCCTTTTCCAGAAATCCTGACCCTGTACACCTGCATCGCTACTCATCCAGAGGACTCATAAAAAACTCCAACCTGGCCGGGCATGGTGGCACACGCCTTTAATCCCAGCACTCGGGAGGCAGAGGTAGGAGGATCACCCTGAGTTTAAGGCCACCCTGAGACTACCAAGTGAATTCCAGGTCAGCCTGAGCTAGAGTGAGACCCTACCTCGAAAAACAAAACAAAACAAACAAACCCCAACCTGAGGGTCAAGGTGGGCTTCTCAAACCCCATCTCGCCTCCTTGGGCAAGAGCTCTGCCTTCATTGCTCTTCTTAAATCTATCTATAACCTAATAAAAATTCTTCTGAACCTTATCCTCTGTTCTGTGGATTTCATGTATCGAATTCATAAAGGCCTGGAGACCTCACACTCACTGAAAGCTTTGTGTGGCTATTGAGCTTTCAGCCATCCTAACCCCTGAGTTCTCGCCCATCCAAGAGCTGAGAAAGGTTCCATCACTCTCAGAAAAGACTCTGTTGCTCCCAAGGACCACATCACTACATTAAAAATCCAAATACATTATATATATGTGTAAAAAATTGTCAATGAAAAGTTAAAAAGAAAGCAGCCAACAAATAAAAGACAAAAACATAGACTGTGGAATGAGGGTACACAGTGAATCATTTCCCAAGGCAAAAGCTGAAACACTATCACCATCCCTGGGCACAAAGCCATCCTGGAGCTGGCAGTAGAACTGCTGAGGTGTGTCAAGGCTGGAGCGCTTCCCTGAGCGATTCTGAAGTTCCTCGGAATGAGACTAGGACTGGTCCCAGCCAAAGCTGGACTAAGAGTTTAGTTGGCAGACAGCTGGAAAGATCATGATACCAGGCAGATACCAGGGCACTCCCCTGGGCAGGCTGGGGGT
Source organism: Orientallactaga sibirica (assembly GCA_036365145.1). Taxonomy (NCBI): domain Eukaryota; kingdom Metazoa; phylum Chordata; class Mammalia; order Rodentia; family Dipodidae; genus Orientallactaga; species Orientallactaga sibirica. The sequence goes on along the minus strand of JAEOAD010000004.1, from coordinate 3,840,916 downwards.
TTTCCTTCTGTGCCATGGAGTATCTGAAGTCTGCAAATGTCCTGAAGAGGATGGGTGGACTCACGGTGGGGACTGAAGGGAGGAAAGGCAATGGGGGCAGCCTGATGACCAGGAGACACTGAAGAGGCATGGGCTCTGAGTCAGGGAAACGGGAAGGAGACAGAGGAAAGAGCTGATTCACAGTTGAGCAGCTCTGAGATGTCACCTCAAACACTGCACAAAGAACAGAAAAAGGAAGGTGAGACCTCCAGGGCCAGAGCGATAGGTGAGGCAGCATAGGCTGTGGTGACACCACCCTATGACCCAGGACACAGTTTGATCCTGAGTAAATGACATATAAATAAATGAATCCACCCAGTTACTCTTTCCATTAAAAAAAAATCTATACTCACCAAAAATTCAAATGTAAGTAAATAAATGTCAGACATTTTGGGAGATCTAAGCTGCACTTTTTTTTTATTTTTGAGACAGTATCAGGCTAGGTTTCCCATGCTAGCCTTAAACTCAAAATCCTCCTTCCTCAGTCTCCCAACTAGCTAGGATTGCAAGTACATACTGCCCAGCTAAACGATGCTTTCAGTATATTTTTCCGTAAGGTATCTACTAAATAAGGAGAGACAATTGTAGGGAAAGCATGAAAAGGGACATTTGTAGAGCTCAAGTTTAGCATGGTACCTGCCTTCTAGAAGAATCATCCTAGCCTGAGATGGCTTCCAGAGTATGCAATGTTTGGTGTTTCCTTGAATTTCTGTGAATACATTTTTGGAGAGTTACTCCATTCACTGAAGAATTGCTCAACTGTCAGGGAACAGTCCCAATCACCATCGCATCACGTCTCAACTACTTCACATAGCACATCAGCTCTTTCACCAGTGGTACTCAACCTGTCTCTCCAGCCACACATCCTGCTCCTCCCCTCAGAGCAGCTCAAGGGGAGCCACCCCAATTATTCATGCTTCCTGTAATGGATGGGCCACGCTCTGACATGCTGGAGTACCTTTCCACTTCCTGATTCTTCTACTAGGCCTATGGCTGCCCCCTTATGGTAAACACTCATCCTTCAGGCACCCCTGAAAGCAATTCTTCCCATATTTGATCAGGAACAACTTCTAGCACCCTGTACTGCAATTGTGTGAGTTTCTTAAAGACACCCTAGGAACCTGTACATTTTCAATAAACTCATCCTGTATGACCTTTCTGTGTTAGGGACAGCAATGAAGTGAAGTCTTTGGATCATCTAGATAGTAGATGAGTATACTACTGGTACTTAGGAGCATTTTAAAGAACTAACAACAAGGATTAAAAGGTTAAAAAAGAAAAGAATGAAGAGCGACATGACAATTTGACAGGCTGAGGATATAACTCAGGGGATAGAGGGCTTGCCTAACATGCACGAAGCCCGAGGTTCACTTTCTAGTACTGCATAAACCAGGTGTGATGGGACACACTTTTCTTTTTCTTTTCTGGTTTTTCGAGGTAGGGTCTCACTCTAGTCCAGGCTGACCTGGAATTCACTATGTAGTCTCAGGGTGGTCTTGAACTCATGGTGATCCTCCTACCTCTGTGTGGTAGTTTGAATATATGTCCCCCAATATATTCAGTGGTTTATTACCTATAGTTTGCATCTGCAATCACCTTGCTAGAGGCAAGGTCACTGGGGCCCGGTCTTAAGGTGTGGTGATGGTTTGAGAGTCCATTGTAAAGATATGCAAATGTGTCTAGCAGGAGTTCCTGAAGTGTGCTCTGTGACCTTTTGGCTGTAGTTCTGCTGTGTGCTGTGGTGGCTGGTTGGCTTTGCTCTCTTGCCTGGCCTTGTGAGAGCAGGCCGCTTCTTCTGCCGTTATGGAACCTCCCCTGGATCTGTAAGCTTCAATAAATAATATCCCTTCCTCCATAACTGTGCCTGGTCTGGAAGTTCATCTCAGCGAACCTGAAGCTGTCTGCTACACTCTGCCTCCCAAGTGCTGGGATTAAAGACATGCACCACCACGCCCAGCTGGTTCACACCTTTAATCCTAGAACTTGGAAGATAGAGGTAACAGAATTGGATGCTCAAAGTCATGCTTAGCAAATAGCAAATTCAAGGCCAGCCTGAGCTACATGAAACTGTTTCAAAAATTTAAAAATATATATACTCACATATGTATGTGCTGCTATAAGCACTTAAATGTGCTAAAGTTTTTGCCAAAATGGGAATTTGAAACTAAACTTTAACTTGAGACTTGAACATGGAACTTACTTCCCAGATTTGAGGGGGACAAAAGTGGTGCAATTGTGGAGGAATAGAAAGAAACATAATTGTTTATTTTGTTGTTGTTGTTGTTTATTTCCTATTGCTGCTATTCTTCAAACAGGGTCTCTTGCCCTGGCTAGTCCTGAATTGATTATGTAGCTAGGGATGACTTTGCATTTCTGATAGTTCTGCTTCTACCTCCCAAATGCTGAGACTTCAGGCATGTGCCATCACGCTGGGTTTATGCAGCATGAGGAATTGAACCTAGGAATTCATACATGCTAAGCAATGGCTTTTCCAACTGGGCTACATTCCCAGCTCAAGAAAAATAATATAAACTGTGTTCTATCTGGAAGAAATGTAGAGGAGTCAAACAGAAAGTCTTATGCCTGGGAGCCTCTGTCTGAGATAAAGATGTAGGCTCCAGCAGGCAGAAGGAGCCCAGAAGCAGCCCTTAGCTGGCAATCCTCAGAGTTCAAGCCACGCAAGTGGCCAAAAGAAACCAGGAAGCAGGAAATGCAGTCTCAGACTGGAAGCTACCACCCAAGGGGAGGTTGAAGAGGTTTAAGAAAACTGATGGGGCCGTCTTCGTGAATTGGAATACCACATGAGCTTTCAAAACTACCACTGAGCTACATCCTTAGCCTAGAGAGATTCCAACCTCAGCCCCTACCACTTATTACCTGCACCCATTAGTGTTCCATTGTGGATGATGGAGGAGATTACGAGGCGTCCACGCCTCCCCGAGGAGTTATTAGCAATTAATAGTTTCTGGGAGAGGAAGAGACATTTTCTTCAATAGTATTGCCACCAGAAAATTGCACATACCCTGGTAAATGATTCCCCACCCATGCTGATGAATAGGAGCTTAGGGTAAAAAGGCTCCAGAGCGACTTCTCTTGTCGAAACACAGGAATTGTCTTGGGGCTAAATGGGGAAATCTAGCTCATTTCACTTTACTACAGGTCAGAGACATCAGAAAAGTCTGGCCTTTTCTTTTTTAAAAAAATATTTTATTTTTATTTTGTTCGTTTGAGAGAGAGAAAAGAGGCGGATAGAGACAGAGAAAGAGAATGGGCACACGGAGGCCTCTAGCCACCACAAACGGTTTAACTTCAGACACATGCACCACCTTGTGCAGCTGACTTACGTGGGTACTGGGGAATCGAACCTGCGTCCTTAGGCTTTGCAGGTAAGCGCCATAACCAGCCCCAAGTCTGGCCTTTTCTTGTCCCTGACCCCATAGGGAGTCCTATCCCCTTCCAGGTAGGTTCTTCCTATAAAAAAATTGAGATTTCTTGGAAGACTGTCCTTTTCCAGAAATCCTGACCCTGTACACCTGCATCGCTACTCATCCAGAGGACTCATAAAAAACTCCAACCTGGCCGGGCGTGGTGGCACACGCCTTTCATCCCAGCACTCGGGAGGCAGAGGTAGGAGGATCATGCTGAGTTTAAGGCCACCCTGAGACTACCAAGTGAATTCCAGGTCAGCCTGGGCTAGAGTGAGACCCTACCTCGAAAAACAAAACAAAACAAACAAACCCCAACCTGAGGGTCAAGGTGGGCTTCTCAAACCCCATCTTGCCTCCTTGGGCAAGAGCTCTGCCTTCATTGCTCTTCTTAAATCTATCTATAACCTAATAAAAATTCTTCTGAACCTTATCCTCTGTTCTGTGGATTTCATGTATCGAATTCATAAAGGCCTGGAGACCTCACACTCACTGAAAGCTTTGTGTGGCTATTGAGCTTTCAGCCATCCTAACCCCTGAGTTCTCGCCCATCCAAGATCTGAGAAAGGTTCCATCACTCTCAGAAAAGACTCTGTTGCTCCCAAGGACCACATCACTACATTAAAAATCCAAATACATTATATATATGTGTAAAAAAATTGTCAATGAAAAGTTAAAAAGAAAGCAGCCAACAAATAAAAGACAAAAACATAGACTGTGGAATGAGGGTACACAGTGAATCATTTCCCAAGGCAAAAGCTGAAACACTATCACCATCCCTGGGCACAAAGCCATCCTGGAGCTGGCAGTAGAACTGCTGAGGTGTGTCAAGGCTGGAGCGCTTCCCTGAGCGATTCTGAAGTTCCTTGGAATGAGACTAGGGCTGGTCCCAGCCAAAGCTGGACTAAGAGTTTAGTTGGCAGACAGCTGGAAAGATCATGATACCAGGCAGATACCAGGGCACTCCCCTGGGCAGGCTGGGGGTTTTCCTTCTGTGCCATGGAGTATCTGAAGTCTGCAAATGTCCTGAAGAGGATGGGTGGACTCACGGTGGGGACTGAAGGGAGGAAAGGCAATGGGGGCAGCCTGATGACCAGGAGACACTGAAGAGGCATGGGCTCTGAGTCATAGGGAAACGGGAAGGAGACAGAGGAAAGAGCTGATTCACAGTTGAGCAGTTCTGAGATGTCACCTCAAACACTGCACAAAGAACAGAAAAAGGAAGGTGAGACCTCCAGGGCCAGAGCGATAGGTGAGGCAGCATAGGCTGTGGTGACACCACCCTATGACCCAGGACACAGTTTGATCCTGAGTAAATGATTTTCATCAGAATCCTGAAAACATGATCAGTTTTCATAGAGAAAGTGTGTTCTGCCTCTCCTCGTCCAGGGCTCAGGCAAGCATGGACAGAGTGCCTGACTTTCTGGAAGAAGTGTGGCAAACAGATTGGGGCTGCTCTTATTTTGGATCACAGCTTCTTTTTGCAGATGGCAGTGACAACTGGGGAGACTTAAAACTTGCCAAAATGCTGAGAATAAGTACTGCTGAGTGATCACTGCTAAATCAATGTCACCCCCTCCAAGGCTCAGGGAGTATTGAGGAAGCAGGAGCAAAAGAACCTAAGAGCCGAAGGATGGGGAAGAGTGTTTGGGAATGCTGGCTTCTGGACATGAAGTGGGTTCACAGACTCTTCAGTTTCCAGTACAAGACTGGCACAAATATCTGGCTTAGCCACATTCTGTTATGGATGGTGAAGGAAAGGAGAAAAGACATCAAAGTAGAAACGGATTAGTTGGGAAGAATAGGGTTCAGTGAAAGTAGAGAGGAAAGGAGAAATAAGAGAAAGTGATGGGAGGGGATTAAATCAAAAAAAAATATGATCAAAATACAAAATGATAATGAAGGGCTGGAAAGATGACTTAGTGGTTAAGGCATTTGCCTGCAAAGCCAAAGAACCCAGGTTCAACTCCCCAGGACCTACATAAGCCAGATGCACAAGGTGGTACATGCATCTTCTGGAATAGGTTTGCAGTGGCTAGATGCCCTGGCGCATGTATCTCTCTCTCTCTCTCTCTCTCTCTCTCTCTCTCTCTGTATTCCCCATTTCCCCCTCTCTCTCACCCCCTCTCTCTCATAAAAATCAATAAAAATATTTTTTAAGAAAATGATAATGATCAGGAAGAGTAAGAGGGCTCTGGAGGAGCAGCATTCAGACCAGAGATAGGATGGCTGTAGAAAGCAGATGAAGCCATTTTTCTGGAAAAAGGCTAACGTATTAGAAAAAGTGCTGAGGTTGAATGTAGGTGTAAGAACACAGATGGTGAAAAGAAGTGGGGATTTATTTTATTTATTAGATAGGATAGATAGATAGATAGATAGATAGATAGATAGATAGATAGATAGATAGATATAAAGTCAGATAGAGAGAATGGGCACACCAGGGCTTTGATCCACTGCAAATGAACTCCAGGTGCATGCGCCACCTTGTGCATCTGACTTACGTGGGTTGTAGAGAATCAAACCTGGGTCTTTAGGCTTTACAGGCAAATGCTCTAACCGCTAGCCCATCTCTCCAGCCCAGAAGTGGAGATTTTAACTGAGAGAAATGAGAAGAGAAAGGGCCAAGTCATCCAGTGCTAAGCTTCTTCTTTTTATTATAAAGACAATAAAACCTTGAATTTATGTTGACTTATTTAGCTGCAGTGAGTCTTTGGGGAGGGAAAAAACTAGTGCTATCAATAAAGTTTCCCTTGGGAAATCTGTGCTGTATGGTTTAAATAAAGAGAAAGTATTTTCTGGACCTCATTCTATTAAGCCAATTTTACTCTTTGATCAATTTTCCGTACAGCACATTTAATTGTTTTTCATTTTTATCTGTAATGTAACTGATAATTATTTCTATTCAGATTGATTATTTCCAACTTAAATATTACTTTGAAGCTATGATTATTTTATTGGATTCTTTCAGAACATCATATTTTTCCAATTACAGCTTCTGCTGTTGTAATTTTTTCCTCTGGTAGCTCTTTTTTCTAACAAGCCTGATATGTTTTTTATTTTTATTTTTATTTTTTTGGAAAGAGACAGAGAGAGAGACACACACACAGAGAGAGAGAGAGAGAGAGAGGGAAGACAGAGATGGACGCGCCAGCAGTGTCTCAGCTGCTGCAAACGAAATCCAGATGTGTGCACCCCCTTGTGGTCAAGTGCGGCATTGCGCCCTTGCGTCACTTTGCATCTGGCTAAATGTGGGACCTGGATATTGGAACCACTGGAGATTGGAACCAGTGTTCTTAGGTTTAGGAGGCAGGCGCCTTAACTCCTAAGCCATCTCTCCAGCCCTCCTGATATGTTTTTGTATGTGTCTGGACATGTACGTGTGGAAGCCAGAGAACAATTTCAGGTGTTGTGCCTCTGAGACACCATCTGCCATTTTTTTGAGACAGGGTCTTTCATTGGCCTGGAGCTCACCCATTAAGTTAGATTGGCTGACCAGTAAGTACTGGGGACGTTCATGTCTCTGCTTGCCTAGCACTTGAGTTTCAAGCAGGTGACACCATACCTGATCTTTATGTGGGCACTGGGAATCAAACTCGGCCATCATGCCTCAGTTGAGCTATCTCCCAAGCTCTAACTTTCCAGGTCAAAGTTAACATATCTAAACTTTGTCGAGAGGATTTGACTCTGAGAAATTGTTTCATGTGATGTATTGTGGTATTTCTACTAATTCTAGTTACATCTAATCTTTCCCAATGTGGTTTTTCCATACAAATTTTATAATATATCAATTTTATGTGGAGGTTCACACCTATAATCCCAGCACTGAGAAGCTGAGATAGGAGAACCACTGTGAGTTTGATGTCAGCCTGGGCTGAATGAAACCCTGCTTCAAAAAAAAAAAAAAATATATATATATATATATATATATATATCATTTTCATTACTAATATATCTGGATATTACTGCTATATCTGGATATTAGATAGATCTCAGGGCCTTGGGAATGCCAAAAATGTACTTTTCCACTAAGCCACTAAGCCATACCTTTCAGCCTCTTATTTTGAGATTTTCTTTACCAAAATCTTCATTATAAAATCTATATAATGATATACTACATAGATACAAAGAGATTAAGAAAGCTCTGTTTATGCTATTGTTCCTAGCGTATATGGTGTATGCATAGCATGTTGAACATATGGTCATACACATTTTATGTAATATATATAATAAGCTCCCTTTTCTATGTCAATGAAAGTTAATATCTATAATAAATACATATACACATATATTACTTTTACAGAAATAAGCATGGGTAAGCAAGGAAGAAACTAGTGGCAACAGCTATTTCTGTGTGTACCTAGACATGAGATGCTTCTGAATATATGCTTTTTACATCCTTCTCTGTTTTGAACCATTTCAAATAAGATGAAATGAAATGAATATGAAAAAGCAAATCCTAACATGAATCATAAAACAAATGAATTAACAAATGACCACTTTGAAAATACTCATTTATTCTTACTGAATGCTAAGTTAATTTTCTAGATGGGAGCAATTCCCCTCAGATAACCCACAAATCGGGAATTTAGTTCTATAAGTCTGTTTACTTTGTGGCTCTGTGTTAATCATGCGTGCTCTCTGTGCAAGAGTAGAAAGAAGTCTTAATATCCTGTAGTGACACGCAGTTCAGCTCAGGAAATTGGTCAAGACAAAACCAAGACTCTGCTCTCGTAATTGAGAAGAAAAAGCTAGCCCAAGACTCCCCCCCCCAAAAAAAAAGGACAGAATGATTGGGATGGTTGGGAATTTAACTGGTGCCCACAAAAGACAAATCTCCACTTTCCTAGAGAGTTAAAAAAAAAAAATCTTAGGTATCGTGTTCTGGAAAGTCAACCACAATAACAACAACAACAAAAGTAACAGCCAGGGCTGTGTTTCACACTCTAGAAGCTAAGGTAGGAGTTTCATGAGTTCAAAGTCAGCCTGGGCCACTTATAGCCAGACCCTGTCGCTAAATAAATAAACAAACAAAGGAAAGAAAAGGAAAGGAAAAAAAGCCTTAGCAACTAACTGACCACTGTTATGAATCTTCATACTCATCAAAAAAAAATCAAACTATATTCACATCAGGAAAAAAAAAAAAGATAATACCACCATCCACAGCAAAGATGGTATGAAGTAGCCTCAAGAGAGTTCCAAGGAAGAAGAATGACAGTGGCTGGAAAGGATTTCTGGGCTTGCTGTACAGCCCTTACATGATAAAAAGAAGTGTACTTCATCCAATAAGAGAACAATTTTCTTGGTAGAGAGGGAGGAAACAGACCAGGAATACTGTTAATCTTAGAACTGTCCCCAAAGGAGCAGGTCCCCATTTCTCACCAAGTGATATCTATGAAAGTTTAACCCTGAGAAATTTCTTCAATTTTGCAACTGCAAAATGATACTTATCCCTAAATGGGTAAAAGGGGGAGGGTATTTAAGGAGAAAGAGACTGTTTCACAAGGCCCCAATTTTTGTTCGAGTTAGATTTCAAGAAATATTTACATAGATCAATTTTTTATATATTAGTCTTTATCTTAGCTTCCTTTATAAATAGTGCAAACTCCGGTATTTTAGGCATTTATTGCAAGATTTTTACTATTACCAACATTTTCACACAATGACCCTCTCTTGAACTTCACTTGTATAGATTTTGAATTTACTGCATAATAAAGCTCCTAAGTGTACAGAATTAACTACAATGTTATTCGGATTTTAATAGGAACAACTGTGTGACCAGTTCCTTGCTGCCCATGAAACAAAGGTTGCTAAAGTTTTAAACTATAAATTATCTTTACTCAATTAATCCTTTCTGATTATTTCATCATTCTTGGTCATTTCATTGCTCCCTAAAGCCTGTCTCATTTAGAAACCACAGGCATGCCTGCACGCACGCACGCATGTAAACCAGTGGTTGGCGGGATATTGATTGATTGGCTAGGCACAGTCATGCTTTAAAAGTTAATTTGAAAGTTTAGATAGGACCTGTGCATATCAGACTGCCAGAATGGAAAAAATCCTGCAAATCCTCCAAATCTTTAATTAGCCTGGAGAAGATATTCATGACACAGTTTACTATATCTGGCAGGCTGTTCAATCTTTTTAAAATTTCTTTAATTCTAGATACGTTAAGAATAATTATTGAATTACATATTGGAAAAGTGACTTGTGTGCAAATAATTTCGTCTTCCATTTCTTCAACTGAAGAGTTAAAATGATTATATAACTCTGGAACAAACAATAAAGCATACTAGAGATTGCAGATGCTACCAAGCTCAATTACATTTTATATATAAGTAGCACATGACTACAAAAAATGTCATGAGCTATTAAACAGCAAAAATCTGAAGGAAGAAGATGGAGATAATTTGATTCTGGTAGAACTCAGAGAAACAGTTGGATAGACCTCAAGTGAAATATTCTTTATATCTTCACTTCCTACATCTCATCCCTTCCACCTTGAAAAGAAGCAATTGAATTGCCTTTTCCTGGAAGTACAGCCAGAGGGATCTGCTCCAAGCTATTCAGCAGATTCCCAAAACCTTGAATTGTTCTAAATACTGTTTCATCCTATCCATACATACCTATAATGAGGTTTAATTTATGTTATGCTTAGAAAGCCATTGACAATCATAATTAATGATAAAATAGAATTACAACAATGTGCTGAATAAGTTACTTATATTTTTATTTCTATATTAATACACATATTTAATTCTGGTTAACCCTACCCTAACCCCTCCTCTGCTCCATTTCCCTCATTGCCCTCTTCATTGCTTTCAGTCTCTCAACCCCAGCATTACTTGAGATCCACTACCTTCTTTGCCCTTCTCCCTTGAAGCCTTTTGTTTTTCTACTCCCATGGACTGCTTTCTAGTTCTCTGCCACCTACATGCTCTATCCCACAATAACACACACACATGCACACACAAAGGCTCTACGCTAGAATCCACACATGAAAGAGAACACTCAATGTCTGTCTTTCTGTACTTGAGTTGCCCTACTTAATACAGTGTTTTTCCATTCCATTTTCTAGCAAATTTTATTTTTCTTTATGGCTACATAGAATTCCATTCTACATAATGTACATTTTCACTGCCTATTTCTCAGTTGATAGACATCTAATCTAGGCTGATTCCACTTCCTCATTATTGTGAATTAAGTTGTTTAAAGCCCAGAATGTTTATTTCTAAAAATGTTCAGTATTTTCAAACTATGATTGACTATTATATAAAGGCAAGAAAACTACAGATAAGAGAGACTACTGTATACCATTTATGGATTATCCAAGCTTCATTTGCTTTTCCTCTCTCTTGAGATCTTGTTTGAAGGCTCCAGAAGCTGCCCTTCACTGAAGAACTTGACTCTTCCTGAGGAGATGAAAATAGATGCCTACTCACCTAAGATAGGGTGCTGACAAACCAAAGTAACAAAACACAGTCCCACTTAGTGTACCAGTAAGGTTGCTGTGGTTACCTACAGGAGCATGGGTGAGGAGTTACTTGTGGGAGTATGAACTAGGCATACTTGCAGGAGTATGGATGAGGAAGTACTTACAGGAGTATGAATGGGGAGTTACATAAAGGAGTATGAATGGGGAGTTACATAAAGGAGTATGAATGAGGAGTTACTTAGAGGAGCATGGGTGAGAGGTTGTTACAGGAGTGTGGACGAGGGGATACTTACAGGAGTATGGGTGAAGGGTTACTTACAGGACCATGGGTGAGGGGTTACTTAGAGGAGTATGGATGAGGGGTTACTCACAGGCATTGGGATGAGGGATTGCTCACAGGAGTATAGATGGGGGTTACTTACAGGAGTATTGATGGCACATTACTTATAGGAGCATGGATGAGGGGTTTCTTACAGGAGTATGGGTGAAGGGTTACTTACAGGAGTGTGGGTGATGGGGTTACTCACAGGAGTATGGATGAGGGGTTACTTACAGGAGTATGGTGAGGGTTGCTCACAGGAGCATGGGTGAGGGTTACTTATAAGAGTATGGATGAGGGGTTACTAACAGGAATGTGGGTGAGGGGTTACAAGAGTGTTGGTGGTGCAGTAAAGTTCACTTTGCTGGCAGAAAACACCTGACCAAGAGCAGCTTGTAGAAAGAAAGGGTTGATGTTGGCTTTCAGACTTGACAGGAAGCTTCATGATGGCAGGGGGAAACAATGACATAAGCAGAGGGTGGACATCGCTTCCTGGCCAACAATAGGTGGACAACAACAGCAGGAAAATGTGCTAAACATGCCTGTCCCCAACAATACATCACCCCAGGAAGCTCCAATCCCTAAATTGCCACCCACTGGTGACCTAGCATTTGGAACACATAATTTATGGGGGAAACACCTGAATCAAACCACAATATTCCATTCCTGGCCCCCATAAACTAATAACCATCCATGATGCAAAATGCAATGCATTTAGTCCAACTTTAAAAGTCCCCATAGTTTTTTTTTTTTTTTTTTTTTTTATAAATTCCAATGATGTTCAAACATTCCCCATAATCCAGAGACTTTTTCTTTTTTTTTATTTCATTTTTATTTTTTGGTTTTTTCAAGGTAGGATCTTGCTCTACTCCAGGCTGACTTGGAATTCACTATGTAGCCTCAGGGTGACCTCAAATTCACAGTGATCCTCTTACCTCTGCTGGGATTAAAGGCATGCACCACCACACCCGGCTAATCCAGGGTCTTTTAATTTGAGCTGTAAAAGCAAAAAATAATAATAATGGCACAGAATAAAATTTCACAGTGCAAAAAGGTGGCATTGGGCATAGAAAAGAAATGTTCAATGAATGTAAGATTTAAAACAATCAGTGTAAGCATCAAATTCTGTAGCACCAAGACCAACAACTCTAACCAGTGACAAGTCTCAGGAGTTTAAATTCTACCCTTCCACCTAGGCTACTCACAGTGCCAAGAAACTTCATCCTGTGCCAGCAGCTCTCCTTGCAGCCATCCCATAGTCCTGAAATCTCCACTGGGTCTTCACTGCAACCCACAGTTCATGCTCAAGGCTCCATTGGGCTCCATACAGGTAATCCAACAAGCTTGTTACACACTGCCCATGGCCATTTCCAAAGCACAAAACCATGTTGCAAATTCAATGACCCTCTCTTTCCTGCATTTCTTATACTCCATAATACCAGGTAGGCTACCAATATGTTAATGGGGGGGGGGAATAAAGCAGACTTTGAAGAACAGCACACTCCTTTAGCATTTGGGTCCCTTCAAGAGAGTCTGTATTCTTCCTGCTGTCCAAATGCTGATAAGCTGGCCCAATATCAATGGTTATAATCTCCCATACAATTGCAGATGAACAGGCAGCAGTTTAGGCCCAAAGATTTCATTTTTTTCTGTGCCATACCCCTCTGCATACACCAGTCCATTTCTACGCAATGCAACCCTGCACAAGTTCTTAGGACATGAGCATAACAGCAAGCCTCTCACACAAACTGGTTTTTGCCTGGTCCAAGCAAAGCTCCTTCTCACCCTGATAAGCCAAACCTCACAGTTCATAGTTCTTACTGCATTCAGGTCTTTCAGTTCTGACCAGAATAGCCCATCAAGCTGTACTTACAGCCCTGCAAGGCATCTCTTAGCCAAAATTTCAAATCGTTACCCATTCCTCTCAAAAGTCAATACAAATATCAGTAGCCTTGCTATACAGACTGGAGAGTTAATAGCCTTCCCTGAAAACTAGAGGGAACTAAAGAGTTACTAACTATCCCTAAGACCAAGGTTTGTTTTTTTGAAGTAGTCTCAGGGGCCTCAAACTCACAGCAATCCTCCTACCTCTGCCTCCCAAGTGCTGGGATTAAAAGTGTGCGCCACCACACCTGCCTCAGAAAAGCTTATTCTGAGCAAGGACATAAATAACTACAGTTCTTTATGTACTTCCCTTGGACCTGCAGGTGGTACAGTCTATTTTTCTTAGTATCCCCCTTACAAGCTTGCACCCCAGCCTGGCCCAGTGTTTCAGCCTTCATCCCATGGGAGACCTGAGGCCCCTCACTGTTTCAATAAACAATCTGTCTATAGAGATCAAATCCGATGTTGTCTTTTGCTTTTCTCTTACACTTTCCTTACAGACAGCACCTCCTGGCCATCAGGTAGACAACAACAGCAGCAGAAGAGTGTGCCAAACACTGGCAAGGGGGAATTGGCTATAATACCAATAAGCCCACCCCCGGCAATACATCACCTCCAGGAAGCTCCAACTCCCAAATTGCCACCAGCTGGGGACCTATCATTCAGAACACATAAGTTTATGGGGAACACCTGAATCAAACCACCATAGCTGGTGAGGGGTTACTTACAGGAGAGGAGAGAAGGGGTTACTTACAGGACTGTGGGTGATTCAGAGGCAGGTTGTATCCTGAAAGCCCAACCAGCACAAGTGATGACTCAGGCAAAGTGCCAAGTCTGGAGCTGACACTGGTATGGTTCTCCCAAGCCAGTCTTATTTCTTACGGAGTAAGTTTCAGGAACTTCCTCAGACTTGTGAGCTGCTTACATCCTGAGCCTCACTTACTTCCTGAGCCTTAAGAGTAAAGGTGTCTTAAGGAGCCTGTGTTTCAGTTTGAGACTTTCTATGGAGCACCTTTCCAGGATGAAATGTTTCATTGTTTAGGAAACTGCTAAACAACAACAGTATTCTTAATTCATGAAGGAAAGACATCCTCTCCACCAAGCATGCAGCTCCAAAGGGTGTGCAGAGAGTGCTGAGGGTGGAAGGTGAGTCTCCCCAGCAGATCAGCAACCCTGGTAATCAATGTGGTGATTTCCTTCTTGACATTATCCTACTGCCTTCACCACTTTGTTTGCTCGCTTGCTTGTTTTTCTGTTGTTGCTTTTTTTTTTTTTTTTTAAGAGACAATGTCTGGCAATGTAGGCCAAGCTACCTTACTACTCATTATGAAGGCCAAACAGACCTCAAACCCAAGGCAATCCTCCTGCCTCAAACCTCCCAAATTCTGTAAGACATGCATGGCCATACCTGGCAATAGTCTCTTTTATTAAAATTGGACTATTTTATAACTTCCACTAAAAATGATTGAAAACCCACAACCTTGAAGAATAGCCAGAGAGGAGAGCATGGTTAATGTGAACTAGTACATTCCTCATGCAGACACCTTTGTTGCCCTGGAAGTCACAAGGTCACTCACTATATATGTGTCCAAACTGGAACCAACAAGGATGGATAGGAAAGCAGAGAAGTAAACAAAGAAACAGTTGGCTACTTAGAGATGAGAGATGCTGCATCTGAAATGACTCCCCTCATGGGCACCCTTCAAGGCTCTTGAAGGTATGACAGGAGACAGAAGGGCTCAGAACCCCTCACTGCATAGATCTGGAGGACATACTCAGTGAAACAGGCCCAGACACAGAAAGACAAATATCATATGGCCTCACTTAAGGTGGAATCTGAGATAGTCAAACTATTAGAAGCAAAAGAAGCTCGGTGGTTACCTAGAGTTATATAAGGGAATAGCAATATGGGGAGATGTTAGTCAAGGGATATAACTTTTGTGCAAGAGGAGTGAGTTATTCAACCTGCTATATAGCATGGTGACTAGAAATGATAATAGTGTGTCCTTGAATTTTACTAAGAAGGTAGATTAATACATAAAATGGTAGTTTTGTGAGGTGACAGATCCATTAATTATCATGATTGTGAAGATCATTTTATAACATGTGCCTATATTAACTCATCGGGTTGTATACCCTAATTTATACCATTTTTAAAAGTCATCAACATGAAAAATTAGGCAGCAGTGTTCAAACAGTGACGTTAACACATCGGCTTTGTTGGTCTGCAAGAAATCCCATGAAAAAATGCATTTTGGAGGCATCTCATATTCTCTCCAGCTTTCCACACATTGGACTTTTATTTTATGTATGTATTTTTGTTTGGAGATGGGGTCCCACTGTCTCTCAGGCTGGCCTTGAACTTGTGATCCACCTGCTTCAGCCACATGGGATTACAGACATGAGCCACCATGCCTATTGGGATTTTTTTAATTAAATTTTATTTATTTATTTATTTATTTATTTATTTATTTATTTATTTGAGAGAGAAAGAGAAAGAGGCAGAGAGAGAATGGGTGCACCATGGCCTCCAGCCACTGCAAATGAACTCCAGATGTGGTAGAAAAGAAGCTAAAAGTTGAACTGATTTACTGAATTACTGTAAGAGTTAATTGCTGAGGAGCTAAAACTTATCTTTATTAGGAGATGGAAAAAATCCCAAAGAAGGAACTGTCCCCAAAAGGCCCAAAGGGATGACAAGAAGGAAAGACAGTCTATACTAAAACCAAGTAAGATGGAGTTCATTGTTAGGGTGGCCTGACTACAGAAATAATTGCTATGCAAATTGTTACATCTTGTTTGTTCACTTACCTCTCCCCTCGGCTATGAAAACTATAAAATGGAAATAAAATTTCAGCTCAGGGCCAAAAGCTTCTTTGGAGGGCTACCTCAAGCTTCTTGGCCCCTGGGGAATAAAGTCCTCTACTTTCATTCATTCTAGCATTGGAGTGATCTTTCTAGAGAATTTCTACAGCACAGATGCGTGTGCCACCTTGTGCATCTGGCTTATGTGGGTCCTGGGGAATCAAACCTGGATTCTTTGTTTTTGCGGGTAAGTGCCTTAACCACTATCTCTCCAGCCCAGGGATTTTGTTTTTAGTGGAAAATTTAAACTAACTTGAATAGGCAGTCTGGAGAAATTCTCCTCATGTTTGACCTGTGCAACAATTTCTTTTAAACAATAGAACATTATTGCACTTTCGCTGATTTTTTTCTAAATGCAAAAATTTTACCACATTCTATAACAATATGTCCTTGTCCTCTGAGATGACACGTGCAAATGAAGTTTTGAAATGAAACCAACAACCCTCACGAGTGCTAGAAAGCCAGGCAGTGCTTGGTAGGTGTTTGAAGTTTTCTTAGAGAAAGCTACTTAACACTGATAGTTGAGCATAAATGTCCAGTCTGGTCTTGACATTTTAACCTTGTGAATCTTGACTGCATGGTCTTTACTGTGTAAGTCATTTATTGCATATGTATGTGTTCCCTACACTAAGGGTACAGCCAGGTTGGTCAGGTTGACAGCTGCCTGTCAACATCACTCCCACAGTGAGGCTAGATAAACCCCCTCCTTTGTTTCGCTGTGAGTCATAATGATGTCATGTTTGAAGGTCGAGAATTCTGAAAGTGGATGCCATTCTCATTAACCTCACCTACTATTTTTTTTCTTGAACAATCTATTTAGGAGAAACCGTTCCTTTTTCCTCTTTTCCTAGTCAGTGTTCCAGCTAACCTGTGTCCTGTAAGGTACCTTTGAGTCTTTGGTTCTTTCCTCACTTTGAGCAGGTCCTGAGGCAAAGTCTGGAGCCGGAACCTCTCTGACAAATCAACAGACAGGTCAAATGCAATCTCCAGATTTGAAGAATGGCCCCAAATGATAAGTTCCTCTTGTTTCTGCTTGCTTGAAAACCATTTACTTATAGGTGCAGAAGATAAACTCACTGTATACGAAGCAATAGTATGATGTACAGAAAATGCCAAAACCCAAGAATCCTAAATGCAAGACTAACTTTGCCATTAGGTAGTCTTGGAATCTCTGGCTAACAGTTGTTTTCCTCTTCAGTCCTCAACTTCCCCTCCACTTTTCCTACTCCATAGATTACTAATCTGCTGTCGTATTATGCTAACATTGTGCATGCTGATGGAAATATACAGACCTGTGAGAGGTAGATTTCACAAGTCTTGGGAATTGATTGGAAGTGGGAGATTAAACCAACAGGAACCAGGGGTAACTTCCTGAGTCTTGGAAATGTCATTAATGATAGCAGTAGCCTAGAGGAAATAAAAGTACAAAGACTGAAGAGTAATAAAAGAACAGAAAAAAATGCATTTGACATGATCATTTTAAGTCTGAGATTTCTTTTCCCCAGAGAATGTGTTTTGGTAGAGAGGGAGGTTTTCCCTGTTCTTCTCTACCATACTGTATCTTTTAAATTCCTCTCAGAGTCGTCTCATAGTCCCCATATCTGGAATCATGAGCCTCTTCACTCTATAAGCCCTCACCCCTTTCCCTGTACCAAAAAATAAAACAAAATAAAAGACCAACTTTCTCTCCTGCTTTTGCCAGCATTGGAACAGTGGTCCTCATCCAAATCCTAACCCAGCCTCTCTCTGCTTGGAATCTTCAGGATCCGAAGGCAGATGGGTGGGTTCAGATTTCTTGAGATGGGCCCGAAGCTGAGCCAATACATGCTACAGTTGGCTGCCTCTCAACTTACCTCAGATAAACACATCTCACTTGAGCAAACATTAATTTTCTCTTAAAACAACACAACTTAACCTCCTATGAGGAAATCGTCTCTCTTTGTAACGTGCTTTTGATTACTTGTGAAATAACAAGCCAGGACTTATGATAGAGAAGCATGTGACTACTTCCTGTGGCTGCCTGAACGTAAGAGATACAACCTTAGTTGATATGGCTCTCTGGTGGGAAAAATCCTTACATCTTTCCCTAGAGCAGCAGGAAATGGTGTCTCAGTTCAAGTGTTTATCTATTTTGTGTGTTGGTGGTGTGTGGGGGGCACACCAGTACCTGTTGCCGCTGCAAACACCAGGCATTTGCACTTACATAAGTGACTTGAGAAATGAACCTGGGCTGGCAGGCTTTACAACCCAAGCAGCTTTAACCACTGAGCAATCTTCCCAGTCCCATGGTGGCAGTTTTAAGGGAGAAAGTTGGGCATAATCCCATGTCTCCAAAAAAGTTGTTTTTCAAACAACAACAACAACAAAAAAAAAAAAACAAAAAGAAGATCTATCCCAGTTTTGCTTTGGGCTGAATTGTGGAATAATGAGAGCATGGCTTAAAATAATACTGATAATAATCACTAATAATAGTAAAGAAGAAGAGAGGGCAAGGAGGAAATGATTTCTGGTTTGCAGGTGAGAAGCTCTGAGCTCACGTTCGAGGGAAAGGTAGGAAAGGTCAGATACATTCAAAGCACAATGTGAAGCACAAGGCAGAGCCACCAGAGCATTGCAAGCAGGACAATGGGGCAATCAGAAGACACCTGTATTTCTGGCTTGGTGACCCTGGGCATGGTATTCCAGTAACATTTAAGAAAGAGGAAGAACAAGGCATTCCCATTCCTGATCAGGGCCAGGCTGACAGGGTAAGAGACAAGAGTCGATTGTGAATACATGAGAGTGCTCACAGACCTCCGTCAATGGGTGATGGTTTTGCAACCCAAGAGGGATTATAAATTTTTGTGAAGCAATTTGGAAAGAACTTGAGAATGTGGACTCTGGAATTAGCTAGGCATGGGTTTGAATCCGAGTTCTATTCCTGACTACCAGGGTGACTCCTGGTAAACTCCTCTCTTTGCTTAATGACCTCATCTGTAAAATAAAGTTACCACCAGTGCCTGTTTTACAGAGGTTTGCGTGACATGATTAAATGAAAAAGTCTGACCAGACCATCGTGAACCTCCTTATATGTAAAAAACATATAAAAGCTTTTAACTGTGACTCTCTGGTCATTGTTTTCTCAAGAATGAGTTAAGACAATGATCTATGACGATCTTAGATTATTTTGTGTGACACAAGATCACTTCCTCATCATTAGCATCCAACATTTAATTCAAAGCTGACTAAGTCTGCAAGCTACACCACACATTCTTCCCTGCTGTAATGCTCCACGGAACTCCTTGCCTAGAGAGATCAGGGGGATCTTGTATACTTTCTATATTTTTAAGAATTGGGTTGATTCTTCACATTGTTTGAAGAGCTGGAACTCAACCCCAGAGTGTCCTATCTGTACACTAGGCAAAGACCCCACCACTACTGAGCTATCCCTTACCCCACCATACCTTTAAATCCAAAATCGTCTTCAAAGTGACTTCAGTTGAGTAGATGACTATAAGATTGGTGATCTACAAGGAAAGTGGAGTAAGAAAGAGTCTTCTCCCTGGTGGGCATTTGATAGTAAATAGGTGCTGTGTGCAATGTCCAAAGCTTTCTACACCTATATGTTCACTCCTGTGCTGCTGGAAAGTAGTTATCTTCCTGAGAACATAGCAAAAGTGCCTGAAAGTTAGAATTCCCTATAGCACCTTCAGATAAAATGCAGGCCAAGCAATTTGCATGCAAGTTATATATAGTCCAAAGAAAGGCATTCATTCATTTATCGAGCCCAGAACCCATGACAGATGAGTTGTAGACCTATTGGATTCTGCCAGATTGCCCCTTGAAATTTGGCTCTGATCCTTTCTATTCAGACTCCCACATCTCTGAGTCTTATGAATCTAGTTCTCCCTTTTAAGATGGAAATAACAAACCCACTTGCAAGGTGTGGCATGCATCAAACACTGTCATGTGCTAAAAATACCTAAAGCCATGCCTACATTAAAATAATATATGTTGTACTAGTAATTAACATTATTGATATTATTAATGTAATGGCTGACTATTAAGTGAATGTTCAATAAATGTAAATGATTGCTGCCATTATTAGACATGTCGGGTATCATCCTACCTGAGAGAAAAATGTGCTAGCTACAAGTGACAAATGACCTCACCCACAAGTGGTTCATACTCTTATGGGAAAATTATTATTATGGTCATGTAAAGTTGGTCTAGAAGTTTCAAGTTAAAAAATTTCAGCACAGTACATTGCAGATTTTGTTCTGACGTATACACACTTCCTAAAATTGAACTTGACCTAGAATTCACATGCAACAAATTTTAGTTAACTGAAGGTCTACCTAAAATAATCAGTTTATCAGCACCAAATTAGAAATAGCTTCAACTGGGCTGCAGAGATGGCTTAGTGGTTAGGTGCTTGCCTGTGAAGCCTAAGGACCCTGGTTCGAGGCTCAATTCCCCAGGACCCACATAAGCCAGATGCACAAGGAGGCGCATGCATCTGGAGTTCATTTGCAGTGGCTGGAGGCCCTGGCGTGCCCATTCTCTCTCTCTCTCTGCCTATTTCTGTGTCTCTCTCTCTCAAATAAATAAAAATAAAAATAAAAATGTTAAAAAAAATAGCTTCAACTTTCAACAAACATAACCTACCAACGTCTCGTTGGTTAGGAACTTGCTGAGTGCTGACATTTGCGCATGACTCGGGTGAGGAGAGGCTCTGTGCACATGTGCTCTGTCATCATGAGAGGGCAGGTCACGACAACGTGCATTTTAGATTTTCTGCTTTCCCTTCTTGCAGGTTTGATCCTGAAGTACAACAAATGGACCTTTATAAATCCTACTGTCACATAAAAGAACTACAGAAGCTCTGAAGTGCTGCTTATCATTGCTTTGGGATGAATAACAAACCCAACGCAATGCTTAACAGGAAGTGCGATGGAACACTGAATAAATCCCAAATACTTCAACTTTGTCATTAAACCTCTATGTCCTTTCCCATTTTTACCCTGTATAAGGAAGTGGAGTTAGGATTCAGTTTTAATGTCACATTGTCCATGTTTTATCATTCTTGTTAGTTTTCAAAGAGCTCACACACATATGTTGAGCATGTTTCTGAATAATGTATCCTTTTGATTTTTATTTATTTTCTTGAGACAGAGAGAGTGAATGTGGGTGTGTCAGGGCCTCCTTCCACTGCAAACAAACTCCAGATGCATGCATCACTTTGTGCATCTGGGTTCACATGGGTACTGGGGACTTGAATCCAGGCCATCAGGCTTTGCAACCGAGTGCCTCTAACTGCTGAGCCATGTCTCCAGCCTCAGAATTTATCTTTTAAACAATTAATAATCAAAGGCTATGTGTTGTATCTCAGAACAGCTGGGGAGTGGAAAGCTACCACCAATATTAAGGCAGGTGGAACATCTTAATTCACCACCTAGGTAAATGACCACATAGAAGGCAAGGGATGTTGTAGGCACTCAGATTAAGGGGGGAAAAATAGCACTTGATTATCTCAGCAGTCTTGTATGCTTGCATAAAGAGATAGATAAAGTTACATGTGATTTATACCACAAAATCACCTTGTGTATATTCACATAGATAGGTGTACACATAAAATGAATCTTACTGATTTCTGAATGACACGTTCTGTCACCCTCTGCTTCTAAAAACTGATGGAACAAAGCTTTCTGCACTCCTTTTCGCACAGGCTAAGATATAAAGATGAAATACAGATCCATTCTGATTTATAATGAAGGCATCAATTCTCTCCTTAGGTTTTCTTATGCTCATCTGCATCATTGCGTTATCAACCGCTGCACTCTTCCTGTGACAGTAAGAAATAACTGCACTAGGAGTTAATAAAGTTCCTAAAACGTCAGAAGACACCTCATAGCCTCATTGAATTTGATGCCAGGACTTTTGCCATTATAATTTGAAGAGCTAAGGGAGGGAAATGTGTTAAACAAAAATAAAAGAAAGGTAAAAAAGAGTAGAAAAAATCAGATGACTAGGCATGAGAAAAACTCATTGTATTCCTATTTCAGACATAGATTTCTTTGTAATTTGGGAGATTTTTGAATTTCAATTTCTGCTTTGTAACATGAGGAAGAAGGATAGTGATTCACTTGAAATCTAGTAATTCTGGGATTTTTAGTAGAAGAGCAGCACCTGCCCCTTTAACTCCAGAACTTTCCACAGACACTATGAGAAAAGTTGTCCCCTGAAGTGGACAACAGAACGTGACAAACCTTGTGCTTAGAACAACTGACTTCTTCCTGGTGTTTTCTCTCAGTGCTTCCCAAAAAGAGGGAAAAATTAAATAAAGACTATTGGTGCCTGGAAGTACTCAACAAATTCCTGCCTGGTGGTGTCTCTCCCAATCCATGCAAAGGATGGCCACACGGAAGTGGAGGCAGCACCAGGACAAAGCCTCCCTCCAATCCCTTTTCTAAAGGACAAGAGATGTAGCGTGGTCCTCACAGGGTCTTCTGATGAAGACTGTCATCATGTCAGCTTGGTGGTAACTTGGAGCTACCCAAGTGAATTCTGATCTGGGTGTTGCTAGGAGCATGTATGTGATCAGAGATGTTAAGCAAAGTAGATAAACCCTTGATAATCAGAGGGAGCCTAGTGTAATCCTCTGAAAGACTTGAAGAGAAAAACTGAAGTTTCCCCATGGAAGAAGAAATTCTACCTGTGGACTGCAAGGTCAGCTGCTGCCCAAGATTTTCTAGCTTTCAGTGTTTGACTGTCCAGAAAGCACAAAAAATATATATAAGCCAATTCCAATTCTTCTATTCTCTCCTTCTATCTATCTGTCTCTCTCCTCAACTGGTAAGCTTATTTGTTTATGATATACCTATTATACTATATATATATATAGTTGTGCATTTGAAAATATTTGAAAGTCTACTACTTATGGAAACATTTTTCAAGCTTTATTTTGTGAACTAATGCTGTCAATTTAGAACAGAAGCTAACGTGGATATAATACTTAACGTGGGTCGCATTTTATATTTATTTAACCTTACCATGGCTCTGTTAGAAAACTAAAACTGCTGTCCATCTTTTAAAGCTAGGGAAACTAAGGCACAGAGAATAAAGTTAATGACTTGCACAGATTCATGTAACTAGCATTTGTTCAAACCCAGATTCGAGCCACCCAGAGAATGTGGTTACAGCACCAGAAGTAATTTTTTGTTTGTTTTGTTTTCCCCACTGCCAGAAGTCAACTGCTTTGCTATACCATCTGTTGGAATCAGTGCCAAGCTTCTGCCCAAAGATGCCTGATGGCACTTCACAATCACAAGAATGGCAGTAGATTTTCCTGAGATTAGATTTCACTGCTGGAACTAGATCCAGTTTGATTTCTGATAGAGGTAAACTCGAAGATCATCATAAAGGGAGCTAGCATTTCTGTTCGGGACAAAGCTAGGTGAAATAGGCCAGAAGAACCCTTGACCACTATGAGCAGAGCACTTAAAAGCATTGCTAAGCCAAGTCCATCTCTTTTCACCTGTCATAGTTTTCTATCAAAGTAAAGCCAAGGTCTGGTGGAATGTTTAAGTACTAGGTTGGCCTTTGACAGGCAATGAAAGTTTTTAATTTTTTTTTAATGTTGTAAGATATTACCATTAATGAATAAGTTTGCTGTTTCTTGTTTTGCAAAATTCCATGGAAGTTGAAGGAACTACAAATCAACTCTCAGCCATATGAAAAAACTGACTGGGAAAATAGACGTTTGTTTTCTACTGCATACATTCAGAATTGCTTGAATCTTGCAGTAAGCCAGTTACTATTTTTTAATTGTACTGTACATATCAAATGAATATTATAAACAAGTGGTAAATAATCTATATATAAACTGTTAAGTAAGGTTGATAATATGGGTAAGTCCATTTACTCATGTGAAGGAAGGATTAAGACCAGGAAGTGGTGGTAAAGGCCTTCAACTTACTAATGAGCATCACAGTCACAACTATCAATGATTTTTCTGAACAGTAAAGAGCCGATCTAGATTATGAAGAAAGAGTTGTTTTGCCAAGCTTAGAAACACTGACCCAAATATTTTCAAAAGTAGCAATAAGGTCACCACTTACCATCTTGCATTCTTCATTGATGTATAATGCATGATCCCTCCCTCTCCCACACAGTGATGCTCTTTTTATATTATAATATTGGCACATGAATGAACTCTGATTTGATTACTTTGCCTGTATATGCCTCTGGGTGAGCTTATAGCCCTGGATGTATCAATTTTTTTAAAAGTTCCATTTACTTCCATTTGTACTTTCAATTTTGTTCAAGTCTTCTATTATAACTTATCTGAACATAAAATGCAGCAAAGTGAAAAATTGTAAGACATTTTCTTTTGTTTGCAAAATCAGATTTAAGAATTAACAAGAAAATTTAAATGTTAGCTTCAAAGACTAATGACAAGCTTCTAAATATAAACAAGGAATAGTTCTTGGGGGAAAAAAGGCACCCTAAAAAGGTTCTGTCCCTAACTTTAGTGAAGACAGAAAAGACTAATATGCACTATAGTTGCTATCAAAAGCACCATTAGCAATATCTCCTAAGATTTTTTCCTTCATCATTCCCCATTGTGCAATAGCATTTTTTCTCTTTCCTGTTTAGATAAACAAAATTCAATATATACTTTAGCAATGTATCTAATCTGCTGGAATCCATGTTTTGTATTATTGGCATTACTATAGCACTGAATAAAAACTCCCTGAACAAAAAGACTAATGTGCCCAGATCTCAATGTTGCAGTGTCTAGCAGACTGTACCTAAAATTTCTCTACATTCTATTCACACCTAGCAATCTATGCACTTTATGTTTTATAGGTTATGCATATTGTTAGGGAGGGTAACTATTTAGCATGCATAATGTTCATTGTCTATGAGTTCACATCCTGTGACACTGGGGCTACGATGTGATCTCAGTGGTGAAGAAACTGAGGCAGGGTGCATATTGTTTTGTCAAGACTAACGTAAGGCAGTGACATGGAGTCATTGCTTCTTCATATTCCCCTCTTCTGTGACAGGAGCTATAACATAATAAAAACCCAGATCTTAGTAAAAATAGCTGGAAACTGTTAATAGATGCATTAGACTCCATAGATATCAGCAAAGACTCTTAATCCTGTGGGCTGAACTAGGAACTTGGTATAAAGTTAATATTCTCTGAAAGTATTAAGCAGTCTTTACTTCTGTCTGTAAATCTAATCAATAGGTATCTTTAATTCCAGTAACATCATAATAAATGATATTTCAAGGATCTGTGACAAAGATACAATTAGGAGATCTTGGATTTTTCTAGTTATATGCTTCCTCTTTAATTGTATCCATTGTGTTCATTTTTATCTGCATTTTTCTGCTTAAGAAATAGCAAGAGTGCTGGTTTTGATTGACAGCCATCCTTAGTGCAGGATTTCCTCCTGGCTGTTAAATATGCACCTCACTCCTCACAACACATTCATTTTCAAGCTCTCCAGGACATAGCAGCCAGAAGCCTGAAGACGACTTTCATCATTAGTCAACTTGTGGGAAGATTTAGCAGGATGCTACAGAGTAGAGAAGCCATCAATACTGAACTTAACTTTTTGAGAGTTTGAAAGGTAATGAACTTTACTATAGAGTTTGCATTAGAGTATGTGACAGAAAATAACTTAAGAATATAATGCAGAATGGATACATATTCAAGACCTGCAAATTTATTCTACCAAGCATAAAAGACTTGCTTTCAGGGCTGGACAGATGGCTCAGCAGTTAAAACACTGTTGTTAAAGGCACAAATAAGCATTTTTTTGGCTTTTTAACAAACTTACTTCATTATTATACAACTATTTCCTTTTTAATTAAATGGATAGTTCATTGAGTTGTACAACACAGTAAGTCTCACTATTATACTTAGTTGAAAAGACTCAGTTTAAGTATACCTACTTGAAACATTTATCAATAGTTCAAAATATTGCCTTAATCTCACAAAAGTTGATTTTATGTCTCTTAATCCTTTCTTCTCACATTTAACAAGTGTTGTTTTTACTTTTTTGGTTAAGCCTAAGGACACTGGGAAGAATTAAATCAATAGCATTATCTATAATAAGACTTAATATCTCTCAATCAATTATAAGTATGAATTTTCAGGGAAATGGATGGATCTGGAAAGGATTATACTAAGTGAGGTAACCCAGGCTCAGAAAGCCAAATGTCACATGTTCTCTCTCATATGTGGATCCTAGCTACAAATGTATAAACTTGGGTGTGAACTGAAACCAAAAATTGGTAGCAGAAGCTAGTAAGCTGGTAAAAGGCTATAAGGGAGGGAGAAGAGGGAAGGACTTAAGGGGATGGTATTGTACATATGCAAGTAGAAGAACAGATTACATGGAGGGGAAAGGCCTCAGCGAGGCCATGGGAAGAGAATGCATAAAAGAAAGGCAAGAGGAGGGTCAATCAAAATTCAAGATTGTCTGAATAAGATTTATGTAAACCTATTTTTTTTTGAATAATGGCACATCCAGAAGGTATAGATTGTTACTAGAAAATTTTCAGTGCCTGGGATGGGATACCTTCCAGTGAGGTTTTGGCCAAGGAGGTCCCTATAGCCTCCAAAACATTAAAGCCTATTGCCAAGGCCCTTGGTTTCCTCTGAGAAACAGATGATTTAATAATTTTAATAGTTTGTGTATATAAACAGGTGTTTGTTGTGTGTGTGTGTGTGTGTGTGTGTGTGTGCATCATATTTTTTTTCTTGTTAAATTAGTAACTTTCCTCAAATTTTCTTAAATGCTTTTGGAGTTAGGCTCATGCTTTTAAGGTTTCAAGGTACTATTTTTGCAGTATTTTTTTATGTGAGAGAGTGAGAGAGAGAAAGAGAATTGGTATGCCAGGGCCTGCAGCCACTGCAATAGAACTCCAGATGCATGTGCCCCTTGTACACATTTGTGAACATTGCATGCTTGTGTCACCTTGTGTGTGTGGCTTACATGGGACCTGTAGAGTCAAACATGAGTCCTTAGGCATCACCAGCAAGTGCCTTAACCACTAAGCCATCTCTCCAGCCCTGTTTCAGGTTTTGAGAACAATGCTAAGACTCTGTGGGCTCTGGATGGGCTTAATTTAAATATTGGAGCACTGGACACTCAGTGGTCACTAAAGTCCTCCAGCCACTGGCACTTCATTGTCTTGTGACACACACACAAAAACAAATGACAAGAGCATGCACAGCAGAAGGGCAAATTGAACAAGACTGTATTTTAGGAAAGTAAAGCAGAAAGGGAGGGGTCCCAAGCTGGTATCTAGGTATTGGGGTACACTCTTGAGACTTGGAACAGTGGTTCTTATAGCATTAGGTATGTAAATTAGCCATCAAGTCAGGATAGATTGTGTTAGTTAATCTGAATGTGTATGAAAGTTCCACTCTTGGAGATGTAAATTAGGTATCAGGTCAGGGTGAATTAGATTGGCTAATTTGAGGAAAAGTTCATTGGCATCTTTTTTGTTCCTCTTTTTAATCTTAAAAAATTAACTTTCAAATTACATTGATGTGAAATTAAAACACACATACCCACACAAAAGCAAAGGAGGCTATGAAGGTGAACAGAGAGTCTACAGAATGAGATGAAATCTTTGACAGTTATTCTTCAAACAGGAGGTTACTATCTAGACTATTTGAAGGATTGCAAAACTTAACCACTAAAAGAACCAAAACTGCCAATAAATAAATGAGCTAATAGACTGAATTACAGTTCTCAAAAGAAGGAACATAAATAGCTAATATTTTTGAAAGCATTCAACATAATTGACTATCAGGGAAATGTAAATTAAAACTACTTTGAGATTCCATCTCACCCCAGTCAGAATGACTGTCAGCAAGAAAACAATTGACAACAGCTCCTGGAGAGGCTGTGGGGGAAGAGGAACCTTTATTCACTGTGGTGGGAGCATAGATTGGTGTCACCACTATTGAAATCAATGTAGAGGTTTCTCAAAACACTAAAAATAGAACTACCTCATGACCCAGATATACCATTTCTGGGCATATACCCAAAGGACTGGATATCCTAACACTGAGGTACTTACACCCTCATGTTTACTGCTGCTGTATTCACAACAGAAAGGAGATAGAATCATTGTAAGATATCATTAGCCAATGATGGATTTTGAAAATGTGCTACAAGTACACAATAGAATTTTATTGAGCCATAAAGAAAAATAAAGTTATGAAATTTGCAGGAAAGTAGATGGAACTAGAAAAATGTTATATTAAATGAACTATCCCAATATCAGAGTGAGAAACACTGACAAGTTGATTCTTGTGTTCTTGTCTATCTGCTGGAAGAATGAAGAGGACAGACAGATAGTAAAGAGTAAACAAATAAGGAGGACTTTATCTGTCCAGGAATACAACTCAAAATGAAAGCTTTGAAGTCCAAACTCTTCGTGGTAGTGGTCACCAACCAAGAGGGTTCAAAGGTGGCAGTAACGACTCTGAACACTAAGCTCTCAGTGGCAGGGTTTGCTGAGGAAGAGTGCTGTTGTTTCAGCACTGAGCCCTTGAGAGACTCCAGGATACCCATCAACATGGGTCTCCTTGAGTGTTATAGCTTTAAACCCTTGACAGGTCTTAGGACACCAGCACGAGGGGTCCCACTGAAAGGTGTCAGGATTTCCAGAAAGAAATGAGTGGGTCCTGCAGGAGCTGGGGTCTGCCAGAGCAGTGGTTTTTATTGTAATGGGAGCCATGAGCTGCAGGTGTCTTTCCAAGGCAGGAGCAAGTTCAGGCTCCAAGAGCACAGGTCTGGTCACCCAAAAGCAGCTCTATCATGTCATTGGGGCAGAAACAGATCCAGTGGCCCAAGCACAAGTGGCTCCAAGGATGTTTTAGGAACTGGTCCACTGCCCAAGTACAAGCATCTTAAGCAGGTGTTCCAGGTATGTCTCTTCCTCTGGCATCTGGTGAGTCTGAGGAGACTGATGACTACCATAAGGAGGCTGTGAGCAGGTGTTTAAATAGACCTAGGCCAGCATTGATCAATTGGGTGCTTGCAAATGAGATAAATAGCATGAAGACCAATCAGGAGAGCCAACCTTGAAAGGTAAAGCACAGGTTCACCAAAAGCTGGCACTTCCATTTTCTTTGTTGCCATGACACTGCTGAAAAGTGGAGCTTAACTTCCAAAAAAAAAAAAAAAGTGCTGAGCATGGAGCCACAGCAGGTTACCAGGTGGTGTTCCATTCCATTCCAGGGAACAAGGCCTCTTGTTCTTAGATTCCATTTTCCCTGCTATGATTAGATTTCAGGGATTTCCTTGCTGTAGTGAGGCTATTTGCCCAGAGGATTCTCCCCACCCACACACACATTCCTCTGCTGCTAGGGGCCCTTTTCTCTCTCATTATTGCATGTTCTCTCTCCTGTATAGATCCTAGCTGCCAATTTTCATATATGTGCATTTATGTGGGAGTAAGTAAGAGTATAGGTCATGAATAAGTCACAAACTAGAAAGCAAAACATGAGAGGGAGAAAAGAGATTTTTAAGGAAAAGGGATGGTGGTGTAGTTTGAATCAGATGTCTCCCATAAACCCATGTGTTCTGAGGACTTGGTCCCCAGCTGGCGGCAACTTAAAAGATGGAGCCTTGCTGGAGGGGGTGTGCTACTGAGCATGGGCTTTGGGGTGTCATACCCCAGGTTTCCTTGCCAAAATTCAGCTCATTCTCTTGCCTCCTGCTGTGGCAAGCAGTGATGTCCAGTCTCTGCTCTACCATCCTATCCTATCCTATGATGAAGCTTCCCCTGGAGACTATAAGCCAAAATGAGCTCTTTCCTCCCATCAGATGCTTTTGGTCAGGTGTTTTGTCCCAGCAACTCAAAGGTAATTACAACAGAAAACGTGCACTAGAGGAGTTGGATCCTCACGGCTGGAAACCTGACCATGTGGCTTTTGGTCTTTGGGAACTGATTTACAGGAGGAATGTGAAGGATTTGAATCTTTGGCCTGAGAGATGCCTTCCAATACTGTAAGCATAGCCCAATGGACCAGTCTGGTTAGAGTTGAAAGCCCTAAATGCAGAAATAACTGCATACTGTAGAGGCTCAGTTTATGAGGAAAGAAGAGCTTTGTCCACACTGGGCTAGAAGCAGTCTATGCGAGAAATTGGCTGTGCTCCACCCATGTCTTGAGAATGTTAACGAAGTTAAATTTAAAAGCAATGGACTGATGTGTTTGACAGAACTAGAGCAGAAGAATATGAAAAGATATCAGTTGGCACAGAAAGAAATGAAAGTTTCTTGCCAGAGACTCTAGCCTGGTTTGGCCACAAATGTTTGAAAGAGTTTCACCAATGACACTGGGCCAGCCACCCTGCTTTGGGATAGGAGGAAGAGTGCTGACTTTTGAAACTAGAGGGTTTCTGGGAAAAATAATAGTGAAGGAAGTTTACTGCTTCTCAAGGAGATGGAGCCTTGATGGAGGTGTGTTGCTTGGGATGTGTTTGGGGTGTCATACCACAGACTTCCCCCTTGCCAGAGTTCAGCTCACTCTCTTGCTGCTTTCTGGCAGCTGCGATGGCAAAAAGTGATGTCCACCCTCTGCTCTGCCATCCTATCCTGCCATGACAAAGCAGCCCCTTAAGATTATAAGCCCAAACGAAATATTTTCCCCCCATCAGCTGCTTTTGTTCCAGTGTTTTGTTCCAGCAATGCAAACGTAACTATAACAGATGGGAAAGGTAATAGAGCACATGTGACAGAAACCTAAAAATGGGATACTGGAGGTAGAAGAATCCAAGTGGGAAAGGGGGACAGGGAGATGGAGGGAGAGGAGCAGGAAGGAGAATCAAACCAAAACACCTCATGTGTGAAAATGCCATGAGGAAGCCTGTTACTTTGCATGCTAATTTGAAAAATGACTTTGATGGCCATAGACTGGTGCTGCCACTAATACAATCTCCATAACCATTCTCCCTAAAATGTACATGATACACTTTGTAAATGACAAAATGTAGCAGGTGCTATCTATGCAGCTCTGATAGTCCTTGAATTTTTAATTGGGAATTTAAATTGATAATTTTCTGCTATGTGTATACACATAGCAAATATGTAATATATAGATATTCCTTTTACTGAATCAGTTGAAAAAATTGTAGCTTCATAACCTTCTCCCTAAATATTTCATCCTCTTGGTGAACAGTATTATTTTCTTGCATAATCACAGGAGAAATAACAAGTTTAAGAAGCTTTAACATCACTGTAAGGCCATTGTCTAATGTACAGTCCATATCCAGATTTCATCCGTTTCCTTATTATCTTTCAGAGCATTTTCCCCCCTGTGGATTGAGGATCCAAGTCAGTATCACACAACGCATCTAGGCATGAGTTTTTAGTCTTTAATCTGAGGCAGTATTTCAGTGTTTCAGTCTTCCTTTTTTCTTTCACTACATGGAAATTTTTTTAAAGCATTATAGTCCTAGTTATTTTGGGTTTGTCTGATTATTTACTCATGACTAAATCCAGATTATCTATGGCTGGCAGACATTCTACATAAATTACATTGGATTCTCTCAGTTAATCACATTAGAGGACACAGGATGTCTGTTTATCCAGTTACGAAAGATGCTAACTTGCATCCCTCAGTTAAAAGGGTGTCTGCCGGCATGCAGGTACTTATATTTTGGAATTTGTGGGCAGAACTTCAGGATCAGCCTCCACAACTCTTACATAGAGATTATCCCGTTTAATCCAATCTACTATTTTCCAGAACATACTCCACTTTGTAACCACCCTGATGGGCGTGAAGATAGTTTAATACTAGAAGTTACTCTAAATATAGACACCAGTGTGGCTTCCTTTGGCCATCAGACCACCAAGACAATGGATCCCAAGGAACTGGAATTTCCCCAGGAGTCTCAGGCTGGGAAAGAAAAGGCTGGGACCCTGGGGCCAGCCAGAGAGGGGCTGGGATTTGTCACTTGGAAAGAGATCTCAC
Source organism: Orientallactaga sibirica (assembly GCA_036365145.1). Taxonomy (NCBI): domain Eukaryota; kingdom Metazoa; phylum Chordata; class Mammalia; order Rodentia; family Dipodidae; genus Orientallactaga; species Orientallactaga sibirica. The sequence goes on along the minus strand of JAEOAD010000004.1, from coordinate 3,808,958 downwards.
ATGCTGACCACTTTCAGGGCAGATAAGGAGCCTGGAGCAAGACAACCATGTGACAGTGATAGGTGCAACTACACCTTGACCAGGACTGCTTAGATATGCACACACACCTTTTACCGGCTATTTAAACTGAAATCTTATGTCAGAACCTCAAATGTAGACTTGGTGGGGTCACTGGCCCTCTTAATTCGTTCCTCTTCCCAATGTGGCCATGTTGAATAAATCTCCATTCTCTGTTATTCACTATTGTCTCTGAAATTGGCATGCTGAGGGCAGAGGCCAAGCCTAGCTCATGAGACCTACCAGGGCACAGGCTTTGAACTCAGCAGCTCTAGTAATGACTTCACTCTCTCAGCTGCAGATTTTTCATACTGTTGAGTTCTTTGTCTCATGACCATGAAAAAAATAGGCACAGACTACAAAGAATGTGCAAAGCAAAGGAGATTTATTCAGAATAAGGTGGAAAAGCCCCAAAGTGTCAGGACAAGTATCTTTAGGATTTCAGCCAGCATCCAAACAAGAGAAAGAATTGGGGAGATCACACTTTCTGAGTCAAAGCACAAAAAAGCAAGCACAATGAGGGTCTATGAGCAACTACACCAAGGGAGAGACTTCCGGGGGATCGTACATCATCTCATTAGGGGGATAAATATTCTCCCACCTCATTATCATGTCTTTAGGTGAGGGGTGGTCTCTTGGCCAGGTGACTGGCAGGCTCAGGTCTATACGGGAGGGGACTATAATCTTCTCTTCTGGGTAGATAAGAATGTCATCTCCCCATCCAGGGCAAGAGGCAAAACTCAAATTAGCTTTTCCTAAACAAAAGATCTGACGATTCCACCCTCTTCCCTTTCATGTGGCTTTTTAAATCCTATGGCGGAACAATTGTGATGTTTCCCTTTTAATGTTACCAGGGAAACAAGAGGTTGGGCGCATCCTTCAGTGACCTACAGAACTAATGTCTGCCGAGCTACTTATTATGTCTACCCCTCTAACTCCCAAATCTCATCTGTCCAACATCAGCAGTATTGTTCTATTGCTGTTTATTTGTTGTGGATGTTTTTGTTTGTTTGTTTTTGCCAGTTTGTAACAGCTTTCAACATGACTAGCCACTCTTCTTTTGTAGAAAAACCTCCTTCCTCCTTTGACAGCCATCTTCTTATTACTCATCTTTTCTATGGGCCGCGTCCTCTCACTGAATGTTGAAATTCCTGAATACTGATTATAAAATTTGTGCTTATGGATTCTGCTTATAATGTAGAGTGTGTGTGTGTGTGTGTGTGTGTGTGTTATTGGGGTTGACACTAGTGCCTCTTGCACACGAGGCAAGTGCTCTATCACTGAGCTACTTCTCTATCAAAGGTGTGCATTTACTGTTCTGTTTTTGCCATGCTAAGGGTCAAACCTAGGGCACACTATGCCAGAAACAGACAGGTTCATTTGTGTCTTTCCATAACACAAGAATTTATTGAGGAACAATCAATTCATAAACTATGTGAGGTTCCTTGGCTGCAGTCTAGCAAGTAGCCCCAGTCTTTCCTGATAGCTGTAGTAGTTCCTGCCCCATTGCTTGGACAACATGCCAGGATCACCAGAAGATGCTTAGGGAAGGAAAGAGGTGACTTTAGCTTGCAGTTTCAAGGGCAAGTCCATCATAGCAGGGGAAGCTGACTACTGGCAAACACAGGATATTATATTCCTATCCTAATTGCAGTGATATTAGTATATAAACTCTCAGATCACACATTACGCTTCACATAGCAATATAATACAAGTATACACACATTGCATAATAGCTATAAAAAGGCTAAAGAGAGGCAGGGCTTTAGCCGGTCCTTTCAGCATTACCAACAGCACCATTGCCACCTTAGCCTTCTTGACACAGGACAGCAGAGTATGGGCTGGAGGTGTCGGGGGTCTGAGGGTCTCTGCACCTGCCTTGATGGATAGTTTCTCCTTCAGCTGTGAACTCTCCAGCCACACCCGTGCCTTTGCCTTCAAGATCATGGAAGAGGATGACACAGAATATGTGCTGGTGTTGACTGTGCTGCCTCGCTGAGGCGGCCAAGGATGAGTGTAACGTGGCAGAACCTGTGGTCCAAAACCATGATCACCAGGAAAGCACAGACCCTGTGGCCAATCTCAAGAAGCTAATTTACGCCCCATCCTTCCTGCCAAAAAGTACAGGGTCAGGCCCTTGCTCAAGTAGGTCAGGTAGCTACCTGCTCTGCACCATGTTCCTGGAGATGTTTCAAGAATTTCAAATGTTTCTTCTCTGTTGAAGAGGAGAGTCTGGGGAAGGGATGGTTTGGTGGGAGGGAAATGGGATGGCCATGCAGGGAGAGAAGGGTGCATTCTCTTGAGGGCCCTCTTGTTGTGGTCCTACACCCTGCCTGGGTCCTCCCTTCTCTGTAGGGGTGGGGGGAATCTCTTAACTTCTCTTCTGATCAGCTTTCGCCACCTGCTCATAAGAAAGGATTGAAAGTCTCTGGAGCAGGGGATGCTTAATGGTGGAAAGCCCTTGACTAGCATGTGTCATGCAGAAGAGTCTAGGTTCAATTCCACCCCCCCAAAAAGTCAGTACCTGAAGTTCAGAACATTTTTTATACTTTTACACTTTTTACATTTGTTTTTTGAAAGAGAGAGAACAAGAGGCAGAGAGAGAGATAGAAAGAGAGAGAATGGGCATGCCTCCTTGTGCGCATATGTGACATTGTACACTTGTGCCACTTGTGTCAGGCTACGTGGGCCCTGGAGTTCTTAGGCTTTGCAGATAAGCACCTTAACCACTGAGCGATCTCTACTTTTTACATTTTTAGATAAAGATTTAAATAAGTGGTGTGGGGAGGGTTTGGGGGAAAAGGTTAAAGAAGGTACAGAGTTCAAAGAGGCCTTATTGAAGGCAGAGTTGATACCGTTACAAAGACAGTCACTGCATGTGGTTAGATACCATATTAACAACCCCAGCTGGAGGGCTGCTGGAGGCATACAGAACCAAGCTGGCTACGACTGTTTCAGAACCATACAGTTGAGGCTAGCAGCATGCCATAAGGGCTTGGTTCTGGTTTTCAGCTATAGCTTTACTATATCCATGTGCCTGTATGTTCCCAATTTACTTTGCTAAGTTTATAGATGGTACCTTTTTTATTTTTTGTCTCTATATGTAATATGATATGCATACACATGTCCATATGCATGTAGTCATACCTGTTTGTGTGGCTGTGTGTACATGTGTGTGGGCATAATACATGTGTGTGTGGTTGTATATACATGTGTGTGGGCATACATGTTTGTGTGGTTGTGTGTACATGTGTGTGGGCATACATGTGTGTGCGGTTGTATACATGTAGAAGCAAAGGCCTATATTGGATACATTCTTCAGTCACTGTTCATCATATTTTTTAAAATATATATTTCTTAAATTTTCTTATTATTTATTTGAGAGAGAGAAAGAGGAGGAGAGAGAGAATGGGCACACCAGGGCCTCTAGCCACTGCAAACAAACTCCAGACACCTGCTCCACCTTGTGCATCTGGCTTTACATAGGTACTAGGAAATTTAACCTAGGTCCTTGGGCTTTGCCAGCAAGCGCCTTAACTGCTAAGCCATCTCTCCAGCCCCATCTTATTATTTTTTTGAAACAGGATCTCTCACTGAACCTGGAGTTCACCAATTCAGTTAGACTAGGCAGACAGCAAGCCCCACAGATCCGCCGGCCTCCACCTCCACCTGTCTCCAGCACAGTGGTTATAGGTACAGCCCACCATATCTGGCTTGCATGTGGGTGCTGGGATCCACACTCAGGTCCTCACTGGGCAATGCAATCCACAAGCACTTCACCCCCCCCAGCCCCTATGTGGCACCTTTTTACTTTTAAGAATAAGTTATTTATCAGTCTGTACCTCATGGGAGGTGCCGGACAGGTAGTGGTGTCTACATGTCTATATGTGTCTATATGTATAAAGCATATATTTGTTTGCTTGTTTGTTGTTTTTTTGAGGCAGGGTCTCCCTTTAGTCTATGGACCTCAAACTCACTCTATATCCCAGGCAGGCCTCAAGCTCACAACAATCCTCCTACCTCAACCTCTCCTAAGTGCTACAATGGCAAGTGTGGGATCCCATGTCTGGCTCACAAACGAGATCTTAAATCATTATGCCTCTGCATTTGCACTCAAAATAAAGCCAAATGCTACTTGTAAAATAGAGTCACTTAGGGCTGGAGAAACGGCTTAGTGTTTAAGGCGTTTGCCTGCAAAGCCAAAGGACCCAGGTTCGATTCCCCAGGACCCACATAAGCCAGACGCACAAGGGGGCACATGCATCTAGAGGTCGTTTGCAGCAGCTGGAGGCCCTGGCATGCCCATTCTCTCCCTCTCTCTCTCTTTCAACCTTCCTATTTCTCTCTCGAATAAACAAAAATAAAATATTAAAAAAGAAAAGACATAGAGTCACTTAGAGCAAGGCACAGCCTGAAAACCAGTGTTGCACATACTATGTAACTTAAAGCCAGGCACAACTTGTTCTCCACACTGGGCAAGCCCTTTACCACTGAGCCACATCGCAGGTCTCACTCTGTACTCTCTATATAAAGCTGTTCACATAAATGACTTCCATTAACATGTATTCATAATTAACTACCAAATATATTCATGTGGCTGAGGATATAACTCAATGAGAGAGTCTTGGACTAGCATGTACAAGTCCCTGGGTTTGATTCTCACCACCACATAACAAAATTTATATCCCATACACATTCCCTGGGTTCAAATTAGAAATAGTAATTGTCTATTTCATATCTTTATTTCAAAACTCGTAAAGCCACCTCCAATTCAAAATATTAAAATATTCCACCTCTGTTGAAGGTCTTTTGAAAATGTATGTGTGGATTTACTTCTAGACTTTTTAAATCTGTCCCAAACTGTTAGACACTATAGCTTTACAGCAAGGCTTAAAAGCAGTTATTGTACCAGGCATGGTGGCACGCGCTGTTAATCCCTGCACTTGGGAGGTAGAGGTAGGATGATCTCCAAGAGTTCAAGGCCACCTTGAAACTACAGAGTGAATACCAGGTCAGCCTGTCCTAGAGCAAGACCTTACCTTGAAAACTAAACAAAAATAAAAAGCAGTTATTGTAAGTCCTTCAAATTTTTTTTTCCATTGATCTGGCCATAATAGATTCTTTGAATTTCCATATAGATCCTAAAAGAAACTTCTTAATGCATTTTCAAAGATCTTGTCAGGGGCTGAATAGATAGCTGAACAGGTAAGAGCACTTGCTGGGCAAGTATGAGGATCTGGGTTCAATCCCCAGCACCCACATAAAAACCTCAGCATGACTGCACATGCCTGTGACACCAGTGCTGAGGAAGAAGAGACCGAAAGATCATTGGGACTCCCTGGTCAGTCAAACTGGAAAAAAAGCGAGGGAGGAGGAGGAAAGTGCAGGGTCAGTAAGGAAGCTCGTCTCAGGGGAATAAGGTAGAAGATTGCTAGAGGACATATTCCTCTGGACACTGCCGAGATGGGCACCGTGTTCACACATCTGCACGTACACACATGTATACAACACACACTCCACATACCACAAACCCATATGCACACAAAAACAAACCACTCTTGTCAGGATTTTGGACAACATTGCACTGAACTGTATGGAGAAAACTTCCATCTTAATAGTATTGAGACTTTCAAGTGATGAATGACAAACGTCTCTTTTTGCTTAGATCTTTTAAACTTCATTTTGGTACATCTGCTTTCCATTGTTGTAAAGTGTTGGGGTGAAGCGTTTTATCCACACCTGGCACTGACATGACCATGAGACATTACAGGGCAGGGATGATGGTGATATTGAGGGCGATGGCAATGGTAATGGAGCTCCAGTAGAAGAGGGAGGGGAGGAGAGGGCACAAGACCCTCACCTGAGATTCCAGTCATGACCCCCTCCTGCTGCTTGGCTGCACATGATCTTGGGAGGGGCCGGAGTCTACAGGAGGTCAAAAGTTGCCTAAAGGGGGAACTCCATGATACAGCTTCCTTCAGGTCATCACCCACGGTGGGATGAGCCTTTTCAGTGATGCAGCTATTTTTTGTCACTTATCTCCTATTAAGGGTGCAAGTGTAAGTGCGAAGCACTTTTTAAAAAATATTGTCTTGAATTTGCTAGCGAAATATACTCTAAATTTCTGCTTTCGATTGAATTAACTATTCCATTGATTCTGTCATTAATGAGTTAAGTAGGCATTTAGTAAACAGTCCCTATGATAATCTATGTCTTGTTTTAATCCTTTGAAAAGTATACTTTTACATAAAATGTGTTACTGTTTAATTTAGATAAAACATTGGTGATTCTAACTTTTTTTTCTTTTTATAAGCTAAATATCTCGAGTATTTTGTTTTAGCAACAGCAAGCTAAGAAACCTACTTATGCAGATAGTGTGACAGGCTTCACTGTCCACCTGACTGAATTCTGAAACACTTAAGAAACGTACTTTTGGACATGGCTTTCTGGGTGTTTCCTTGGGGAGGGAAGACTTACTCTCAACATACGTGGGTAGTACCACCCTAAGGGCTATGGTCCTGGACTGGAATAAAACAGAAAAAGGAGAAAGTCAGCTGAGTGCCCACATTCATCTCTCCTCATGCTCCTGCCTCCTGGTCCATGGTGATGTAAGCAAGCAGCCTCGTGCTCCTGCCTCCTGGTCCATGGTGATGTAAGCAAGCAGCCTCGTGCTCCTGCCTCCTGGTCCATGGTGATGTAAGTGAGCAGCCTCATGCTCCTGCCTCCTGGTCCATGGTGATGTAAGCCTCAGGCAGCCATGGTGATGTAAGTGAGCAGCCTGCTCCTGCCTCCTGGTCCATGGTGATGTGGCGAGCCTGCTCCTGCCTCCTGGTCCATGCCAGCCTCATGCTCCTGCCTCCTGGTCCATGGTGATGTGAGCGAGCAGCCTTGTGCTCCTGCCTCCTGGTCCATGGTGATGTAAGCAAGCAGCCTTGTGCTCCTGCCTCCTGGTCCATGGTGATGTAAGCAAGCTGCCTCATGCTGCCACAAACCCTGCTCCTGCTGCCATGCCTTCCTTACCATGATGGACTATATCCTCAAATAGTGATCCAAGATAAATGTGTTGGGGGTGTGTGCTATGACAACACACACAGTGCAAAGTGTACATATGGGAACTCAGAGCCAGTGCTGCAGTGAATGGAACATGGGTGAGCACAGCCACAAACACTTCAGATTCATTTTGCTTCATTCAGAAATAATCCAGCAAAAGGTTCAGACACCTTTTATTATTGCCAAATTTTTCATGACCCCTACCTTCAGTTACATGACTCAACATATGGTTGTGACCTATATTTTTAAAAGCTGTGGTCTAGAATGCTGAGGGGGAAAAAATTCAGGTGGAAAAAAATGGAAAATTTCAAATAAAGAAGAATGTTAAATGAATCAGAGTCCATTGTTTGTTTTTTAAGTAGGTTAGGGAAAATATGTAATTTGAGTATGTTTTGTGAGTATGTTTTGTAGGTCTGACAAAAATCCAAAATCATGAAGGGAATTTGTTAATGAATTCACCATAGCCTGAATTATCTTTGTAATCTCTAGAACTGAGAAGCTGCTGGGGGACTGAAAGAAAATACAAACAACTGTATTTTTTAAAGAAGTGATCAAAGTAATTAACATCTAATAAATCAGAAAAATAGCCTACAAATAATAAAAAAATGGAGGAAAATTCTACAAATGAACAATAGATAACACGTCTTTACCAAGGAAGATTCACAAGTCATAAAACATTATATTTTCATGGGAGAGATGACTCAATGGTTAAGGTGCTTGCCTTCAAAGCCTAATGACCCAGGTTTGATTCCCTAGTGCCCACATAAAGCCAGATGCACAAAGTAACACATGTATCTCGAGTTCATTTGCAGTGGCTGGACACCCATTCTCTCTCTCTCTTCTCTTTATCTCTCTCTACTTGCAAATAAATAATTTTTTTTTTTTTTTTTTTTTGGTTTTTCAAGGTAGAGTCTCACTCTAGCTCCGATTGAACTGGAATTCACTCTGTATTCTCAGGGTGGCCTCGAACTCATAGTGATCCTCCTACCTCTGCCTCCCAAGTGCTGGGATTAAAGGCGTGTGCCACCACGCCCAGCACAAATAAATGAAGATTTTAAAAAATTTTTTAAATGTTACATTTTCAGTTTCTCCACTCAACTATGAACACTTGGGATAGGGGAAAAGGATGGTGCATTCTAAGTGAATAAAGCACTATATACTGAGTATATAGATGGAAATGAAGAAAGAAAGAAAGAAAGAAAGAAAGAAAGAAAGAAAGAAAGAAAGAAGAAAGAAAGAGAGAAAGGGAGAAAGAGAGAAAGAATGAAAAGAGGGAAGGCAATGGAGCATATTATCTGATCACCAGTTCACTGTAGATTGACATATTCAATATTGAATATTGTTCAGTAGTGAAGGTCTACAAATTTCACCTTAAAATCTAAGTAAGAGTTAGGTGTGTAGCAGTATATACTTGTAATCCCAGCACTCAGCTGACAGTGGCAAAAGGATTAGGAGTTTGAGGCCAACATAGTCTATATGTCAAGACTCTCTCAGAAGACAAACAACAAAGTGAAAATACAAATAAAGCATAAAGATCACTAACAATGACTAACATAAGCCATTAATAAATTCACTCAGCTCTTAAATGGTCAAATAATTTCTAGAAAAGTTAGAAGAAAGCATGTTATTGTTTCCTTGTTCTGTTTCAAATAGAAATGTCATCCTATCAGAAAATATAACTAGTGAGCTGGGCGTGGTGGTGTACGCCTTGAATCCCAGCACTCGGGAGGCAGAGGTAGGAAGATCGCCATGAGTTTGAGGCCACCCTGAGAATACAAAGTGAATTCCAGGTCAGCCTGTGCTAGAGTGAGACCCTACCTCAAAAAAAAAAAATAGAAAATAAAATATAACTAGTGAAAACCTAATGGGTTTGAAGCTGATCAAACAATGGGAGAATGAGTTATTTGTCCTCCCTGATCAACATGAGATGTATATAATTTTATTTACCATATAAACTTATTAGACCCTGGATAAGAAAAGGAAAGAAGCTGTAGTTAATCATCTAAATGATATTGTTTGTGTGGGGATGTGTGTGTTAGTATGTGAGGTTGTTTGTGTTTATGCACGTGATGTACATCTCTGTGCACATGCAGAGGCTAGAGAAAGACCTCAAGCATCCTCCTCTGCTGCAATTCTGCCTTATTTTCCTGAGACAGAATATCTCCCAGAACCTGAAGCTTCCTGTTTTTCAGTTAGACTGGCTGACCACAAAGCCCCGGGATTCTCCCAACTCTACCTCCCTCAGCACTAGGGTTATGGGCAGGCCATGCCTGGCTTGTTTTCATGGATTCTGGGAATCAAAGTCAGCTCCTCGTGCTTGCACAGCAAGTGTTCTTACCTGCCAAGCAGTCTCCCCAGCCTTCAATGATACCTTAGTAAATGAAGAATGTAAGCAAGAAACAAGTTTAAGACATTCAACTTGCAAAAGTATAATATTTAATGTTGACTTCTTGAAAAAAATAAATTCTTGAGACTTCTGGGTAAGATGGCAGCATAGGATCCATGCCAAACCAGCCTAGGGAGGGATTTAAGTAAAACCACAGCAAAATATACTCTTTTACTGAAAAGTGAAGGAGCATAGGTTATTTTTAGACATGGTAAAGAATCAGGAGAGACCAAGATCCACCAGAAAGGCGGAAAACAGCCAGAATCCCACTAAGGCACTTGTGGCCCCAATCCATGTGCTGGGCACACCAGCACCACTCCACCAGAGCAGCAGAGACCAAACAGGGAGATTTTCCAATCTCATCAGCATCTTTGCAAAGTCAAGAACTCTGAAGTAAAGACAGCTGAGATCAACTAAGGAGCAAGTGAAAGGGATATAGGGACTGGGTGAGCAACTCCAGGCTTCCTGCACTCTCCCATGCCCCAACCATCAGAACGGAGAACCTCAGGCATTCAGCCCCCATGGCAGAGCATCCAGCACAGCTGAACAGAACTCCAGCTCCACAGCACAACACGGAGGGATCAAGGTGGGCACTCACCATTGGTGAGATTGGAAGCCACACCAAAAGGTAATGAGGCCAACTGGCAAAATAAAAAATAAAAACAGCTACATAGGCCTGCATCGGAAGTGCTAATGTCTTTCCATGTCAGGGCAAGTTAAGGATTACATATTTTTGTTTGCTTTACCATTTTCAAATAAGCTGTACTTGGGGTTGAATATTATTGCCTTTGATGCTTTCAGATTTATAGGGCCTTTGTCTTTTGCTTCTATCATTATTGGGGGCAGGGTCTGATTCAGATCCAGGCTGACCTGGAACCCAATTCAAAACAGAATTCTCTACCCCCAACTGACATGATTAAGGGTGTAGAGCAACACACCTTAGGGACTTTAGCTTTATAAGACTACCTGTTTGTTTTAATACCACACTTGTATACTCTATGCTGATTTTCATTGAATGTGTATATTGCTCAGTTGAACTTTAGAATTTGCCAGTAAATTGTTCCACCCAGTCCAAAAGAATACTTGCTTTCTTAGCAAGCAAACTCAACACTTAGGATTAGTTCTGCGGTTGGACTGGGGTACAAGAGCTACACTTAGAACCTTAAACTCATATCCTGACAGTATATAAAGGTGGAGTGCCACATCTAAGAAGACTGCAGATAAGTAAAAAACCCAAGCATCAAATAAATCCAGTATGCAAAAATTGCTACAGTATCACCATGATACCAAAACCAGACAAAGACAGAACAAAAAAGAAAATTATAGGCTAATCTCCCTCATGAACATAGATGCAAAAATTCTGAACAAAATATTAGCAAACAGAATACAGAAAGATTATATCAGAAAGATTATTTACCCCAACCAAGTAGGCTTTATCCCAGAGATGCAGGGATGGTTCAACATCTGCAAATCTATAAATGTAATACACTATATAAATGGTCACATGATCATCTCAATAGATGCAGAAAAAGCATTCGACAAAATCCAAAATCCCTTTATGGTAAAAATATTACAGAAACAGGGAATAGAAGGAACATATCTGAACATAATAAAAGCTATTTGTGACAAACCTACAGCCAACATAATACTAAGTGGGGAAAAACTTAAAGCTTTTCCACTAAACTCAGGAACAAGACAAGGGTGTCCACTGTCCCCACTTTTATTTAATATAGTACTGGAAGTCTTAGCTATAGTAATAAGACAAGAGACACTTGTAAAAGGGATACAAATTGGAAAGGAAGAGATCAAATTATCATTATTTGCAGATGATATGATTCTATACATAAAGGACCCTAAAGACTGTACCAGCAAACTGTTAAAGCTGATAAACACTTTTAGCAATGTAGCAGTATAAAAAATAAACACACAGAAATCAGCACCTTTCCTATATACTATAAATAAACATGCAGAGGATGAAATCAGGTTATCCTTCCCATTCACAATTGCCTCAAAAAAAAAAAAAAAAAAAGTACCTTGGAATAAACTTAACCAAGGAAGTGAAGGATCTCTACAATAAGAACTTTAAAACACTCAAGGGAGAAATTGCAGAATACACAAGGAAATGGAAAGACATCCCATGTTCTTGGATTGGAAGAATCAATATTATGAAAATGTCAAACTTGCCAAAAGCAATCTACACATTTAATGCAATCCCTATTAAAATCCCAATAGCATTCTTCACAGAAATAGAAAAAACAATCCTAAAATTCATCTGGAAGCACAAAAAACCTCAAGTAGCCAAAACAATTGTGGACAACAAAAATCAGGCTGGTGGTATTACCATACCCAATTTTAAGTTAGATTACAAAGCCATAGTAACAAAAACAGCATGGTACTGGCACAAGGACAGACATGTAGATCAATGGAACAGAAATATTAATCCAGGCAGCTACAGCCACCTGATTTTTGACAAAAATGCCAAAAATATTCATTGGAGAAAAGATACCCTCTTCAACAAGTGGTGCTGGGAAAACTGGATATCTGTATGTAAAAGGATAAAAATAGATCCTTGTCTCTCTCCATGCACAAGAGTCAAGTCCAAATGGATCAGGGACCTTCTTATCAGACCTGAAACTCTGAAACTGCTAGAGGAAAAGGTAGGGGAAACCCTTCAACATATTGGCATAGGCAATGACTTTTTCTGAATATAACCCCAGTTGCTCAGGGAGTAAAACAACTAATCAACCAGTGGGATCTCATGAAATTACAAAGCTTTTGTACAGCAAAGGACACTGAATAGAGCAAAAGGACAACCTACAGAATGGGAGAAAATCTTTGCCAGCTACACATCTGACAAAGGATTAATATCCAGAATATACAAAGAACTCAAAAAACAGACCAATAAGAAATCAAACAACCCAATTAAAAAAAGGGCTATGGAACTAAATAGAGAGATCTCATCAGAAGAATACAGACATCTAAAAACATCTTTAAAAGTGTTCTACATCCTTAGCCATCAGGGAAATGCAAATTAAAACCACTTTGAGATTCCATTTCACTCCTGTTAGAATAGCTACCATCAAGAAAATAAATGACAATAAGTATTGGCATGGATGCGGAAAAAGAGGAACACTTCTACACTGTTGGTAGGAATGCAATCTGGTACAGCCATTGTGGAAACCAGTGTGGAGGTTCTTGAGACAACTAAAACTAGATTTACCATATGATCCAGCTATAGCACCCCTAGGCATATATCCTAATGACTCTTCTCACTACCTTAGAGATACTTGCACAACCATGTTTATTACTGCTCTATTCACAGTAGCTAGGAAATGGAACCAACCTAGATGTCCATCAACAGATGAATGGATAATAAAGATGTGGTACATTTACACAATGGAGTTCTATTCAGTGGTAAAGAAAAATGAAATTATGAAATTTTCAGGGAAATGGATTGATCTGAAAAGGATTATACTAAGTGAGGTAACCAAGGCCCAGAAAGCCAAATGTTGCATTTTCTTTCTCATATGTGGATCCTAGACTTGTGTGTGAGTTGGAACCAAATATCGGTAACAGAGGCCAGTAAGCTAGAAAAAGCTATAAGGAGGGAGGAGAGGGAAGGACTTAAGGGGATGGAATTGTATATATAAGTAGAAGAACAGATTACATGGAGGGGAAAGGCCTAAACGAGACAAGGGGAAGAGACTGTGTAAAAGGAGGGGGTGGAGAGTCAATTAAAAATTCAAGATATTCTGAATAAGACAAATGAAAACCTACTTTTAAAAAAAATAATAGCATATCCAGAAGTCATAGATTGTTACTAGAAAATTTTCAGTGCCAGGGATAGTATACCTTCAAGTGAGTTGTTGGCCAGGGAGGTCCCTGTTGCCTGCAAAACATTCCAGGCTATCTCTAAGGCCCTTGGTCTCCCTTGAGAAACAGATGGAAAGACCCTATTGCTGAAGATTTCACATGCCTGAGTGGCAAGGTCACTGAGAAATCAAGCTGGTGCTGAGCAGAAAACTTCCCTGTAGACCAGCCTACTGAAAGCTGGAAAAAGCTTCACTGCATGCAGCCCTAGGGGAGACAGAAGCATCAGTGGTGCAAACAGTGGACACTGGAAGCCTCAAGTGTGGCCAGACAGACCAAATGACCAAATGGGTGCAGTAGCAGCATGTCTGCTCTGAGGGAAACCAACTGCTCTCTGATTGGACTGAAGGCCCATTCTACTGGAGTGAATAGATGCCTGGTACTGAAAAACCTAATCAAAAGCCTATGGCAGGGGAGGTCATGAGCCTTAGCAGTATAAAGCCTGCTCTTGTCTGGCTAAATGTATATATTATTTTCACCAAACTGCCCTGAAAGCATTACACTTAATCTTCATATTCACATATTAATGCTGCTCTCACTTCTGGTTAGAAAAGCTTCTCTTTTCAGATGGCGATGACCACTGGGATGACCCAAAAGACAACATAGTGCTGAGAAGGGATGGAGGAGTTTCCAGAACTGAAACATCTCTATCACACCCTCCAAGGATCAGGGTTCATTGCTGAAGAGGTGGCAGAAAGAATGTAAGAACCAAAGGAAGAGTACCACTCCTTACAATGCAACTGTCCAGACAGAAATTGGCCTCGATATCCATGACCTCACAATGCCTAGCAATATCTTCACAAGACCCTCATAATAGGAGAAAAAGATGATGATATCAAATTAAAAGAGAGACTAATGAAGAGAGGGAGGGGATATGATGGAGAGCGGAGTTGTGAAGGGGAAAAGGGGTAGGGAAGGAAAATATCATTGTTTATTGCCTGTAAGTATAGAAGTTGTCAATAAAAAATAAAAACTTACAAAAAGTAAACTCTATAACAAGGAATGTAAGGATACCTTTCCTTTTTCTGAGTATTTAAAGAAATACGTCATCTAAAAGGATAAAGATAACTTTTATATTTTATTTTTATTCATATTTGAGAGAGAAAGAGGCAGAGAGAGAGGCAGATAGACAGAGAGAGAATAGGTGCACCAGGGCCTTCAGCTGCTGCAAACGAACTCCAGAAGCATGTACCACCTTGTGCATCTGGCTTACATGGGTCCTGGGGAATCGAACCTGGGTCCTTTAGCTTTTCAGGCTAGTGTCTTAACCACTAAGCCATCCCTCCAGCCCTAAAGACAACATTTTGAAGAAGAGCTCACTTCTGGATTAATCTTCAAATAATATTCATACAGTCTCAACTCTGTAAGATGTATCATAAGCCCCTCTCTGGTGGAGATTTATCTAAGATATTAATAGCACATTTTATACTTGCTATACCAAATCTCAAAAAAAAAAAAAAAAGTGTTTTTTAAGTTTCTGTTGAGCACCAGGTACACTCAGGGGAGGGAAATATAACAGAGCATAAAATCATTCTTAAATCTCAAAGATGAATAATAAAGATGCTAAGACTCTGTCATATGTTGCTAGTAAAAAAAAAAACCTAAAAAACTATTTGAAGAGAAAATAATCAGAACAACTCATTTCACAGCCCATGTGGGTTAGTTTGAATATATACATATATTTAAAATAACAAGCATGGTGATTGGCTACAGCCCTAGTATGCTAGAGAGATAACTAAGTGGTTTTGCTTGATTGCAAAACCTGATGACCCAGGTTCATTTCCCCAGCACCAACATAAAGCCAGATGCAAACAGTGGCACAAGGGGCTGGAGAAATTGATTAGTGGTTAAGGCACTTGCCTGCAATGCCAAAGAACCCAGTTCTACTCCCTAGGACCCACATAAAGCCAAATACACAAGGTGGCACATGCATCTGGAGTTTGCAGTGGCTAGAGGCCCTGACACACCCATTTTCTCTCTCTCTCTCAAATAAATAAATAAAAATAAAATATTTTTTTAAAGTAGCACAAACATTAGGTGTTCATTTGCAGCAGCAAGAGAACCTGGTATGTGCACGCATGTGCACACACACACACACACACACACCTAAATAAAAATGTAACTGTTCTTAGAAATTTTTTAAGCAATACTTCTTTCAATCAATACTTAAGGAACAAAAGATTTTTGATGATTGTCCTCTTTCCATTTAGAGAGGATTCCAGCATTGACAATTTAGGACAAATCTGCCTTAGCCAACACCTCTTTGCCTCGTTTGTCTGGGTGTATTGGCAAATTCATGCACCCTAAGAAGTCTCCATACTTGGGAACTCTGAGCATTGAATAGGAGGCTAGGAAACCAGAAGCAGAGAGAAAGCACTTCACCTTTCTTATACCCACCACAGCAGAAGCCTGCTCCCCAGCTCTGATGCATCTTCACTCTAGAAAGGATGAAGGACCTCAGAAGCAGATGACTAGCTGTGACTCTTTCACTGGGGTGGGTTTGAAATGTATAAATAATTCAGCAGTGGCCTGTTTGACTCCTCAAAGCTCTTTGCTCTTCAACACAGACTGACAACACAATGACTTTACATCCTTAGGCAGTCGATCCCTGTAAAAGGACAGTGAGATTGATTGGAATTAAAGGGAAAGTTTTGCTGAGATACCAAAAAAAAAAAAAAAAACAATTCCACTGCTCAATTATTAATCACACATAAAGTTACTCCCTCTCCCTCCCTCCCTCCTTCCCTCCCTCTCTCTCTCTCTCTCTCTCTCTCTCACACACACACACACACACACACACACACACAGGAAGTTGTATCTCTTAGCATAACGCTCTTTCTTTTTGTTTAAAAATACAGTGTTCATTTGATTTTAAAGTATAATCACTATTCACATTAATTCTAAGAAAATAATTGGCTGCCTAATTATGATATTGATGTTTTCTTTGTCTAATTGGGTAGGTCAAGGCACTAATTTGATTCCCAGCTGTGGCATGTTTTTATAGACTTTGGTGAACTTTAATTGCTTATAAATATTGGATTATAAGACCATGAACCTTCACTATAATCCTGTTCAGCTCCATATGGTTTCCAACTTGACAATATGTCGTCCATTTCTGGAGAATCTTTCATTCCAAATGCCCCTGAGGGTAAGAAAGGAAGGAACAACATGTATGGCTCACGCCGCCAGAGTCCATTAAAATTTTTGCTGTTGACAGCACCTAATGAGTTATTGTCAGAAAAAAAAAAATTCAATAAGCCCTTTCTCCCTTAATAACAAAATTAAAATACAAAGACAGCACAGCCCAATGCCCTGTAGTCTTATTGTAGGTTAGATTACATTTAAATGAGGCTTCTGATGCCACAGCCATAAAAACAGAAACTTTGGGAGGCAGCTTGGAGTGGGGCAGATCCAGTCTATTGAAGTCTCTGGAATGTGAGGAAAGATCTGGCTGGCCTCCGGCAGAAGCTGCTCACAGCCCTGTAAGTAGAAGCCTGGCAGAGTTCTGTTCTGCATTCCCAGTGTGTGCAAATGGAAGTCCATCACTCTCCTTTCCAGTGCTCCAGTGATATCCCTGGCTGGGTGAGGTCAGCCCACAGTGGTGTAGGTAAAATTATAAAGGGTGATCCAAGACAGAAAGCAGAACCACACTTCTGCTGCTGAGCTACCCTTGGCTTTCTAGAAGCCATCCATTACTTTTCAACCCAACTGCCTTCAAAACCCCCCAAAGGTAGCCTTGGGCGTTCTGATTCATTCCACTCATCCCCACCTTTCCTTATTCATTCCACAGAGCTGTCCTAGAGTCTATAAGGGCAGCACGAGGCCAGGTGCGTGAGAGTGATTTCTTTCTTTTTTTTTTTAAGTTCCATACTTTTTATTTTGACATTCTTGGAAGTCTACTGTGGTAGTTTGAATAGATAGATGTCCCCCAATATATTCAGTGTTTTATTAGTTTGTTGTTTGCATCTGCAGCCACCTGGCTGGAGGCAGTGTCACTGGGCGGATCTTAAGGTGTGGTGGTGGGTTTAGGATTTCAATCTGAAGATATGCCAAGTGTGCCTAGCTGGAGTTCCTGAGGTGTGACTTTTGGCTTTTGGCTTGTGGCTTTGCTCTCTGTGTTTGGTCCTGTGAAGAGTAGGCCAGCTTCTTCTGCCATTATGGAACTTCCCCTGGATCTGTAAGCTCCAATAAATATCCCTTCCTCCATAACTGTGCCTGGTCTGGAAGTTCATCTCAGCGAACCTGAAGCTGTCTGCTACATCTACTAAAAAGGTTTACATTGTGAAACTGTTTGCATTTCTGAGTGTCATTCAAGGCAGGTCCCCCTCCCAAGGATTCTAGGTGCTCAGTTGGAAGGGATAGGAGGTGCCATCTATTTGGTTCCAGTTCCTCAGCACTGTGTTATCTTGTCATATAATTGACATTGGTACCTTACATATCTGGTTAAAGGCAAGTACAATTGCATAGACTTCATAAATGGGGAAAAGATATTTTCTATCAATCATCCCGTCTTTCTTCCTTGAATGTTTACAAGCTAGATATTTTCTTTTTTTATTTTACATTATTCTAATTTTACATTCATGTTGGTGACTCCGGTAGTCTCTTCCTTGTCCTCCCCCCTCCAAATGGACCCTCATCATTGGGGAATGTGGGACATGCATTATGGGGGTAGTCAACAGTTATGGGCGATAGTCAAAGTCTTTGTGCTAGGGCCACCACTCAACACAAAGTCCTCCAGGACAGTCTGGGTACAGATTGTTTGTCACAAAGACATACAGTCATACCCTACCTCTGTAGCTTGGAACCAACAGTTGCACACAAAATTGAATTTTATCAAAACCAAGGGATAGGCAAGAACTGGGCAATCATCTCAAGGGGGCCAGGGTGATATAAGAAGAGGAGCAGGCAGACCCTTCAGTGGACCAGCCCACAATAAGCCCTTTCTCAATAAAATCACTTCAGCTTTTGCCTAGCCCACCCTTAAATCTTATTAAAATCCTCTGAGCCCAGTACTCGCCCGCAAGCCCCACTCCAGGAGTTGTGGTCTTTGTGGCTCCTTGCTTAATTGGCTTGCTTCAGCTTGCTCTCCTCTGTCCCTGTCTTGTATACAACAACGTGAGACAAGGAGCTGCCTCAGGGTGAGTTCTGGTGACCCTCGAGCCTTCCAGCACCTTAGTCTCTAGGTCTAGCCCACTTAGGCCGAAAGAAAGACCCCACTGCTTTCAAACATTCTACATCACCCAAGACACTCAATTGCTGGTTGCCCTGCTATTTCTTTTTTTAATTATTTTTTATTGACAACTTCCATAATTGTAGACACTATCCCATGGTAATCCCTTCCCTCCCCCTTTCCCTTTAAAACTCTACTCTCCATCATATCCCCTCCCCTCCCAATCAGTCCTTCCCAGGCTCATCATCTTCACCCTGTCCTGGAAACACAGCCTTGTTCACATACAGACACTCAGGGATGTTCCATGGCGTGCCCACAACACTGATAACTGGCCCTTCACACCTGTTGACCTCCAAACTGACTTAACCGACAAGTCCGTTTTTGGATCAAATCAACACCGGAGGCCGGTCTTTGGATGTAGCACACCTCACTCACACCTTCCCTCCTCCAGCTCCCTTCAGTGCTCCGTGCAAACCTTGGGAGTCACACTGACCTCACACACTTCCTTCACACAGCACATGCAATCCATCAAGAAATCCTGCTGAGTGGAGGCAAAAGGCCTGTCCAGCATGTTTGTTCTCCAGTACTGAAAAAATCAATCATGTGGGCTTCACAAGTATACCCTGATACCCAGAACACATCGTCCACCCAGCCTGAACAGTTGTCTTTCCTCTGGGTTGCTACAGTAATAACTTCTGTGTTCTTACATTTACCATCCCCTTGCACCCCCTCCCCCACATATCCACAGTCCATACAACAGCCGTGACTTGAAATATTTGCTCTAATTGCTGTGTGAGAAGACATACCCAGAAAAGTGTCACACCCCCCCCACACACACTTTCCTTTCTTCTACCCCTCCCTTTCCCATCTTGCTCTTCTCACACCCCCACATGCCCACAGTGAGTAGCCAATGTCTAGTTTCTCATTTCAACTTTGTGTTTTTCTGTACAAGTCCCCACCTACACACTCTAAGTAATAAGTGTTTTTGTTTTCTGGTTTAATCTTTATTTCTTCTGTCCAGATAGCCAACACAGGTCTATTTTTTTATACACACAAGCCAGATTTCTCAGTGTTGGATACAAAAATTACAAATAGGGGCAAACATACATATAAACAACAGAGATGATAATACATACATACATACATACATACATACATACATACATGATAGGCAAATAGGTGATAATAGATAGATGGGTGATAAATCTATCATAATCATGTCCTTCCATTCTATGGTCAGCAATTTCACTGAAAATAAAAGCCAGATCTTCAAGATGCCACAAGATCATCCGATGAGCTGTCATCACATCACAAACCTCTGACCCCTGCCCTATACACTTCCTCTAGCCAGCTTGTCCTCCTCTTCCCTGGTCCTCAGTAACCCCCCGCTCCGCCCACATCCTCTGGCCTGTTTTTATGTCTGAATGTTCCTGAGAATAACCCCTTACCTACTTCCCAGGAAGTCTCACCTGGTGACAACTGCGACCGCCACCTTGACTCCATACTCATTCTGCTGTTCTTCACTTGTCATCATGCCACACATTACTGATGTCCTCCACAGGACATGGTTTACTGTTTTACTGTCTTTAGGTGTCCTTCCTCCAAGGCCATATCAAAATTGGGGTTCAAACAGAATTAAAGATTCAGAGGAGGACTGGGAAGATGGCTCAGTGGTTAAAGGCACTTTTTTGCAGAACCTGCTGCAGTACCCATGTAAACCCAGATACACAAAGTGGCTCATCATCTGGAGTTCATTTGCAATGGCAAGAGGCCCTGGCATGCCTATGCTCTCTTTCTTTCTTTCTTTCTTTCTTTCTTTCTTTCTTTCTTTCTCTCTCTCTCTCTCTCTCTCTCTCTCTCTCTCTCATAAATACATAAAAATAAAAATATTTAAAATAATAATTCAGAGAAAAAAAGCATTAAAAAAGTCGTTAGCCTTGAATCCCAGCACTTGAGAGGCAGAGGTAGGAGGATTGCCAAGAGTTCGAGGCCACTATGAGAGTAGATAGTGTATTCTAGGTCAGCCTGGGCTAGAGCAAGACCCTACTTCGAAAAACCAAAATAAAATAAAATAAAGTAGGTTAAGCAGTAGTAAATATTCAAAGCACCACAGTGACAGTATGAAAAGCAGTTTCTCAATGACCTCCTGTCCTCTTGCTTCTGGGTCCCTCTTCTTCCTGTCAAGACAGGCTTTAAACAAGCCCCCAAAACAAACCACATAGCCGAAAACATGAGCCTAGGCTGGCTTGCTGTCTTGGAGAGAGTGATAAGGAAATTCTCTGATCCACCTCATTTGGTGCAGATCATAGATGCTCATTTCTGAAGAGGTCCTGCCCCACGCCTAGAAGTACAGAAGGCCACACAAAGAAACCAAGAAGACGCTGAGCAGACAGGATTTGCTAAGGTCCTCCCTCGGCCTGTTACTATTAGGTCTCAACCTTATTTTCCCATCATGCTCCTAACAGCTGTTCTTGCTTTACCAAGCCTCAGATTAAAAATGGATAGACCATACCATGTGATTCAGCTCTACCACTCGTGGGTATAAACTCAGAGAAATCAAAGGTAACGTACAGTAGAGATCCCTGCACCGCTGGGTTTACTGTGATACTGTTCACAATAGACAAGCTATGGAGTAACCTTAAGTGCCCATCAACAGATGAATAGGGATATGTGGCCTATATACTCAATGGTGTATTATTGATCAGCCATAAAGAAGAATAAAATCATGTCATCTGCAGGATAATAGATGAATTTTGAGATTACCATGTTAACCAAAATCAGCCAGAGTCAGAAAGACAAATATTGCTTGTTTTCTGGCATGTGCAGAATCTAGAATTCCTTTAAAGACATAAAAGAGGAGAGGGATTATTTGGGAAGAAGAAGGGGGCAGCAGAAGGGAAAAGGGGGAATAAGACAAGGTAATGCAGGATATGAACAAGAACTACTGCACACATGTATGAAAATGTCATTAAAACATTATTTTATATAATTACTATGCAATGTTTTAAATGCATAGTTCACCTGGGGTCTTTGAAGTCTTCCCCTGCATCACATAGAGCCGTAGTGGAATTTACTCTGCTTTTCTCTTGGTCACTGTCTTGTTAGATTAGAGAGGCGTCAGCTGTGAACCTTCGTGGTGGGCAAGAAGCCGGTGTCACCCCTACTCTGCTCCTACAACATTAAAAAAAAAAAAAAACAGTCAAAACAAGTGGATGTAAAAGTCTCATCACAGACTGAAAATCAGGAAACCTCCAAAAAAGTCTCTAGTCTGTCACTTATTAACAAGACCTTGGGGTAACCAAGGTCATCAATAGTCCAAAGTGGGGAATGCTTTAGATGCATGGATTTTTCTAATCCATAAATCGGGCTGTTGTCAGGTATGTGGGCATTTGTCCTTGTAAGTTGTAAAGGGCTGTATAGATATGAGCTATTTCAATGCATTGGTGTTAAAGTACTGGTTTACATTGGCCTTTCTTGACTCTTAATTGGCAGTTGGCTCTTAGCACATAAAAGCCCTTGAGCAGTTCTCAATTAGGAGAAACAAAATTGATCCTTCCTAACTTAGCTCTCGCTCCCTAAACACAAAAGCAAGAGAGTGATGAGAAGGTCCTGAGAAATAACTGCTTTCTGTCAGAATCCCAGCAGCTCAGCCTTCCTGGTTTAAAATGCCCATAAATGATCTTAATTGGCAAAGAAAGCTATAGAATGTTCCCAAAGAGCGAATGCAGACGATGGTTGCATAAACTATGACCAAGCATTTTTAGTAGTCTTCAAGGAAGAGGCTGTCTTGTCTATGTAAACCCCTGAGTCAACTTTTCATTAATAAAAGATATCAATTCAAGCAGAGCGTGGTGGCGCACGCCTTTAATCCCAGCACTTGGAAGGCAGGGGTAGGAGGATCGTCATGCGTTCCTAGGCCATCCTGAGACTACATAGTGAATTCCAAGTTAGCATGGGCTAGAGTGAGACCCTTCCTCAAAAATCAAAACAAAACAAAACAAATATATATAAATTCACTGACCAGCACTTGATGCTTTAAAATTTCAATGACTAAAACCATCCAGAATCCATCCATGCTATGTGTGTACCCTCTTCATACATGTAAGGTCTCCCTTTTCACACCGTCTTTACAGTGGCTTTATGAAACTAGTTACATTAAAATAGCTTAGACATGAAAGTTTTAAACCATATTAGAAACTTGGCATAAAAATCCACATACAGAAATAAATATGTGGAGATCTTATTACAAGTTACTCCTCTGACATTTATATTTTTCTCCAGATACCTTGTGTTTTCAGTTATGCTAGTGCCCTCTAGCGTTCACAAGGGTGTCTGCAGTTTTAAGTCTAGCCTTCAAACCGTGGATCATTGACCATTTCTCTCCAAAAAGAGAAAACAAAGTCAAAAAAACATCCTACCAATAGCACTGGGATTAATTTTTACATTGCTGTGTCTATTATAGAGGAGGGTGTAGAACAAACTAAATAAAATAGGTCATGCATCTTGACCAGAATAAGTTTTAGAGTTTAATGGAATCTCAATATTTTGAACAAAGACAATTACACCCACTGGCTCCTTACCTTCCAGATCAAAGATGGAATTGTCGGTTTTATAAAAGCTATGAACGTTTTTCTCATAAAAAATAAATATGCACTCACCTATAATTTTAGGAGTTCATATAATACCTGATGGCTTTATAGCCCAAGTTAATAGTTTATTTAGCTCTTTATACACCCCGGGTTGCATCAATTGAAATTTGTGTCTGAAATTCTGAGTTTAAAGATCAAATTGGAGATGGTACATTCAATATAACTTCATGAAAAATAAGCCTTAAATTTCTATGTATACATAGTAAAATATGCAAATTATGGAATGAAGAACATTGAATTCATAATTGTCTCTACTTCCAAGTATAATGAGACAGACTGAAAATAAAGGTGGGCTCTGTAATATCTATGTTATATCATTTCTTCCAAAACTGATTGAGAATATATTGTATATTTTATTTTAATAAATCTTGGTAAAAAAATATATACATAATTGGATTTTCATGATTTTCCATTCTTGTCTATCTATTTGATCAACTTATTTCACAATTTTAAAAAATTAATTAAATACTAATTTTTAGGTTATATTTTATGTTATAATTCATTATTGTAAAAAACATTAATTTTCCAAAACATCCAAATAAATATTCTGTAGAAAATATTTAATTTGCTATTGTACAAAATCATCCAAGCTATAAGTTAAATATAACTTAAAATATTGATTTTGCAGCAGACTATTATTCTCTTCACAGAGTCCTTAAAAAGAAAGCCTTTGTTTTTATGGTTATAATTTGATTTCATGATGGGAAGAAAGGGAAAGGGGAAAATTCTTCTGAAACTAATGTTATATTGGAACAAAATTTATTATCGATCCTTTATTCATTGCACTATAAAGTATAATGAAAGTTTAGATAAGGTATTATTCTCTTTGGGGATCGCATATGTAACAAAGTCGGTGTGAAGCAGACTATGTCATTGCCTGGGAGCCTGAACCAAATAGCTGCCTAATTGATTCCTGCTGGGGGCTGCAGCCGAGCCTGCAGGGGGCGGGGGGAGGAGGCTGCCTCTCAGCCCAGCCTGGGACATCCCAGCACAGGGCGATGCTGGAGGAAAGGGCTGGTACAGGAGGCTGCTGGGGTAGAGGAACACCACGTGGATAACCTTGGGTTAGCTGGGGAGTCTGTGATGACCACAGCATTGCCCAACTGTGGAACCATGAGAGATGTTGGCTTCTGGGGTAAGATCCTTGCTCCAGTCCCACCTGCATGCTGCTTTTCAGGAGAGACCATGTGTGGTGGTTTGATAGCCTCAAGAGGTTTATTTTGTTGTTGTTGTTGTTTTATTTTTATTTTTTTGTTTGTTTGTTTGTTTGAGGTAGGGTTTCACTCCAGCCCAGGCTGACTTGGAAATCACTATGCAGCCTCAGGGTGGCCTTGAACTTACAGTGATCCTCCTACCTCTGCCTCCCTAGTGCTGGGATTAAAGGTGTGCACTGCCACAGCTAGCTAACATCAGGAGTTTTTGATTAAGTGGAGCCCTGATGGAGGGAGTATGGACAGGGACAGACTATGGGGTGAAGTCCAGCCCTAAAGAGGTGTGTTCTGAGCCAGCTGAACCCTGGCTGTTCTCTTCTCCTCTCTTCTCTGTGCACTCTGCTACCTTCCTCTGCCATGAAGCTTTCCCTGAAGTGTAATCCTGAAGTAAATCCTTCCTCCCATAGGCTGCTCCTGGTCAGCTGTTTGTCCCCACAAGAAGGTAACTGCAACACCATGTTAATTTGTGAGGACCTTGTTGGGTCACAGGACTGGCCCAAAGACAGAGCTCTGCTCAGTGTCGTGGAGAAGAAAAGTGCACAGATTTTTTTTATTTTATAGACAATAATACATGATAATTACTCCCCCCCACACACACATACACTTTCCCCTTTGCAACTCCACTTTCCATCATACCCCATCCCCTTCTCAGTCTCTCTTTTATTTTGATGTCATCATCTTTTCCTCCTATTATAATGGTCTTGTGTAGGTAGTGTCAGGCACTGTGAGGTCATGGATATCCAGGCCATTTTGTGTCTGGAGGAGCACATTGTGAGGAGTCCTACCCTTCCTTTGTCTCTTAGATTCTTTCTGTCACCTCTTCCACAAT
Organism: Orientallactaga sibirica; assembly: GCA_036365145.1. Taxonomy (NCBI): domain Eukaryota; kingdom Metazoa; phylum Chordata; class Mammalia; order Rodentia; family Dipodidae; genus Orientallactaga; species Orientallactaga sibirica. Next base: position 3,783,736 of record JAEOAD010000004.1, on the reverse strand, counting down.
GGACCCTGAGCCTTGGAAAGTGTAATAGAGATGTTTCAGTGCTGAGCACTCCTCTGTCCCTTCTTCTCAGCACCATGGTGCCTTCTGAGTCATCCCAAGGTCACTGCTATCTGAAAAGAGAAGTTTCTCTAACCAAAAGTGAGAGTAGCATTAATATATGGGTGTGGACATTAAGAGAAGTGCTTACTGGTCAGTTTGGTGAGCACAGTATATACATATATCCAGACACCAGCAGACGTTACACCCCTAGGGCTCGTGACTTTCCCTGTCATAAGTTTTCAGTATCAGGGATGTATTCCCTCCCATGGAGTGGGCCTCCAGTCCAATTAGAGAGTAGTTGGTTTCCCCCCCATAACAGACATGCTACTGTTGCACCTGTTGGCTCATTTGTCCAGGCTGGCCAAATTTAAGGCTTGCAGTGTCCACTGTTGTTTATCTCCACTGGTTATTTCACTCTTTTCCATTAAACTGCATGCAGCGTAGCTTTTTCCAGCTTTCTGTCAGCTGGTCCACATGGAGGAGGTTTTTAGATCAGTTCCAACAGTATTTCTCAGTGGCCTTGAAGCCCAAGCATGTGGAGTCTTCAGCAATAGGGTCTTCCCATCTATTCCTGGTGGGAAACCAATAGCCTTGGCAATGGCCTATAATGTTTTGGGGTGCAACAGGGACCTGCCTGGCCAACAACTCCCTGGAAGGTATCCCATCCCTGGCACTGAAAATTTTCTAGTAACAATCTATGGCTTCTGGGTGTGCCATTGTCCAAAAAAGTAGGTTTCCATATGACTTATTCAGACCCTCTTCGATTTTGATTAGCCCTCCCTCCACCTTTCCTTTACTCAATCTCTTCCCCTGGCCTCACTTAGGCTTTTCCACCCCCCAGTGATCTGTTCTTCTACTTACATATATACACAGATCTTGAATCTTCCCAGATGTGCTCTCCAGCAGAATTAGGTCTCTCAAAGGTCGTAGTCTCTTTGACTTGTTTCATTAAAGTAACATCCTGATCACCTGCTCTGTTAGCAAGAGCTAGGCCCTGATTGCTCCCCCGAGAAAGGAACTCTTCCACCTGCCTCTTTCACGAGGTGCCCCACCCCCATCCTGTCCTGCAAAGGAAGACCTGGCCTGGAGCTTTAACACCTCCTCCCCTCCTGGCTCTGGTCCGAACCATTGGGCTGAGTCCACACCCCTCCCTATTGTTCCTTTCTTCGCCACTAGAATGACAAAAGCTCGGGGACATGCTTTTTGGTGGGGCTTTGACAAAAAGCATGTGGGAACAGTTCCAACCTTGTGGATTAACAAGTTGACAGGTCTAGAAACCCCAAGTAAGATTTTGGCACCAACCCCAAATCGCCATCCACAAACAGTGAGCCTCATGACTGCGTGTGGTTCTGGGGGCGATCTTGTAGGCAGGGGGTGACCGTATCAGTGACTACATCTCCATCTGGTGATTTTGAGTCCTGGCCCGACACCAACTCAGAAATGACTGACATGCACTCTTAGAACAGCGTGGGGGAGGCTGCGGCCCACGGAGACATCCTGCGCACCACCGCCCTCGGAAGGCAACACTGCTTCAACACTGGCAGGTTCTGAAGCACCGAAGATGTAGCTCCGAAGACTTCGCTGTTTAATGCTATGTTCCTAATGCTTAAGCTGTCTCCCAAAGTGAATTCTAGTCATACCAAATGATTTGCTCTCAAACCGACCCTGATTTAAAAATATGCCTGCAGATAAACCGACGGTGAGGATTAATATACTAGACATTCCTCATTTCTCTGCACTGCCAACATATTTCATCATCACAAGTTTAAAAAGGCAAATCATCTTGTGCTAATTAATTTATTTGGTGGCACTGGAAACTGAACCCAGGGCCTAGCACATAGCTAGGCAGGAATGCTTGTACTAAGCTTGTACATCCCAAGCCCTTTCGAACCCATACTGAGATCTTCCTTTAAAATTTCCTTCTCACCAGGCAGAGATTGACATTTCACAATCCATGATTTTTTGTTTGTTTGTTTTTGGGTTTTTAAATTTTTTTTTGAATTTTGGAGAGAGACAGACAGAAAGAGAGACAGAGAGAGAGAGGGGGAGAGGGAGAGGAAGACAGAGATGGGTGCGCCAGCAGCCTCTCAGCTGCTGTGAACAAAATCCAGATGTGTGCGCCCCCTTGTGGTCAAGTGCAGCATTGGGCCCTTGCGTAACTGCATCTGGCTAAATGTGGGACCTGGAGATTGGAACCAGGTTCTTAGGCTTAGCAGGCAGGCGCCTTAACCGCTAAGCCATCTCTCCAGCCCTTGTTTTTTGTTTTTTGAGGTAGGGTCTTGCTCTAGCCCAGGCTGATCTAAAATTCACTATGTAGTCTCAGCTCAGAGTAGCCTCAAATTCATGGCAGTCCTCCTACCTCTGCCTCCCGAGGGCTGGGATTAAAGGCATGTGCCACCACGCCCGGCTCCTTGATTCATTTTTAGAAGTAACAGAACATGCTGTAACTTGAGAGTTGATTCCAGTTAGGAATGAATGAAGTAACAGAAGAAAACGCAATTCATTAACTAACTGGATTATACCAGACGCTACAAAGTTACTGATGGAGCTTTGAGTAGAAGTAACGGGTACCTAGTAGTAAGAATACAGGAACACCTGACCCACATTAGTCATCTATGGCAAGATGAATCATGTACTGGGATTCTAGAATTTTCTTGATACAAAAAGTCAAAAGTTTATAGCACCAATCTTACCAGAGCATGACTTTTATATTGGGTAGAAAAAACTAGGCTAGTGGGGGTGGGGAATCTATTTTCTGAATGCAGGCCAACATGAATTGAAATCCTAGTGTTCCCACTCACTGGCTATATCTGCTCAAGACCTGCCCAGCACCTAGCACACACTCAACAAAAATTAGTTTCATTTAGCCGGGCATGGTGGCGCATGCCTTTAATCCCAGCACCAGGGAGGCAGAGGTAGGAGAATCACCATGAGTTAGAGGATACCCTGAGACTCCATAGTAAATTCCAGGTCAGCCTGAACTACAGTGAGACCCTACCTCGAAAAACAAAAAAAAAAAAAAATTTTAAAAATTAGTTTCATTTGAAATGAACATCTTAGTTTCCTATTGCTTCTGTAATGAATTACCTTAAGTTTCACAGCTTAAAACAAAACTACTTTCTAATCTTGTAATTCTGGAGGTCAGAAGTCCTAAATCAGAGTGTCAGCAAGGCTGGGTTTATTCTGGGGGCTCTCGGGGAGAATCTATTGCCCTTGCCAAGCCATTGCTCAACTACAATGGCTTGATGAGTATACCAGGTAATAATCTGCCAACGTTCTTGAGACCAAATTGTCAGCTTGGGGACTTTCACAAAGTGAACACAACTATGCAAGCAGCAGCTAGATGAATAAATGGAATGTGTCCTCATGTCCCCTCCTCCTGAGCCACTCTTCCTGATTTTCAGACACCAAGCATTCATTTGATAGGAATTTCATGGCCACCTCTAAGCTTCCTGGCTGGAATAAAAATGGGCATCATGCCCTTACTTTATGGAGACCCAGCCAAGAGATTTAGGGAATGGACAAGACAGCTGAATATTGACTTGGATTCTTGGATTTGGAATAATGTCAACATTGTGTCCCAGACTCCCCTGCATCCCTGTGAAGAGGAGAGATAGGCTGGGCTAGAGGGTGCTTCAGGGTTAGCAGAAGTGGTTACTGTGTCCAGAAGGGTCAAGGTCATGCCTAGAGTGGTGGATGTGTCAGGAATGTGTGAATTTGAACAGGTCGGGAGTATCCATACAGATTGTCAGGACATCTATAGAGTGTAGGTTGTCAGTTCACTCTAAACTCAGTCATACCTTAGCAACTTACAGAACTCTGGGCATGCCTGAATCAAACCTGTCCTTCATCAGGGTAGGGTGGGCTATCTGGGGAGTAGGTAACTATAAGGGACCCTTCTGGTAGCTGCGTTCTTTTCATCCCAATATTCCCATGAAAGGACTTGACCATAGCTGGGGCCCTCACTCTCCTCCAGGCCCATCATGGCTCTCTGATGCTCCCAGAATAGGCAAGAGGTGGAGCCAAATCCCTTGCATTTCAGCCACACCCTTCTTTCACTCCAGAGGAACTTGAGAGCAGCAAGGCCCTTGCCCAAGGCCCAAGTCACCAAGCTCCTTCCTTCCCCATCCCCTCATCTCTTCCAGCATCCAGCATTTCATCCCCTATCTCCTACCACTTCCTTGGGGCTCCTGGGGGCTGCAGCTTTGATAAACAGGCTTTTCCATTCCCTGTATTTTGTTGTTGTTGTTGTTGTTGAGGCAAGCCCTCAACTGGCTTTTTGTTTCAGGGCCTCCAAGCCACTGTAATTGAACTCCACATACATGTACCAAGTGTGCATGTGCTACCTTGTGCATTTTATCACCTTGTGTCTGGCTTATGTGGGACCTGGAGAGTTGAACATAGGTCCTTAGGCTTCACGGGCAAGCACCTTAACCTCTAAGCCATCTCTCCAGCCCCCACTCCCTATGTTTTATAAGGGGAAAGAAACATAATAAGCAAGAAAAGAGCTGAGAGAACCAGACCCAAGCCCCAATGTCTGATAGCCTGGTCTTCAGGTTTCCAATAGCCCCTTGGGTAAAGAGTGGGGGTTACCTAAGAGAGGCACAGATCATTAGTTCCAGCTAAGAAGCTTCTAGAATCTCCTCTTTCACAAAGAAAATACTGAGGATCCAGTATGGATAACAGGCTGCAGTCACATGGGGGATCTGCAGGCTGGAGAAGGAAGCTGGAGAAACAGCAGCAGCTACAGAGATGCCAGTTCTCTATATCTTGAAACACCTGCCATGCTATGACCAGAGCAGCCAGGCAGCCCATGTTGCCTACCTCTGGTTGGCATGACTCAGCAGTGGGACCCTATGTGTTCTGCATCCATTTCTTAGGTGTTAGAATCAACCAGCGAGGAAGAAACTGCGAGAGAAAAAATAAATAAATACGAATAAGTTGTCTGCACTGGCCACAGCAAGCACTCGGTGTTGCCAGTGATGGTTGATTGTGAAAATTGTGTAAGACTCCACCGCTGTGGCCATGATTGTGACACCAAGTATAGGAGTCCTTTACTGTCTCATCCACATCCATATAAAAGACTAGTTCAGCTAGCTGTGTGTTCTCTTCCTGGGGGGGCCCTACCATCTTCCCACTGGCCCAATGATGGGAAACTAAAGGCAGCTGAACTTCCGGCATACATGCCTCTGTGTTTATAAACACAACGATTGCATCAGGACACCATAGGTAGGAGATCTTTCCCACCCTGGTGTAATTGTAGTTTGCAGACTGTCCAAGGAGAGGTGGGGGTGAGGTTAGTGAAGTCACCCTCATTCCATTCCCTAACTAGGCTCCTGGCCTAAGCCCAGCAGCAACGTGGTGCTTAGAGACAAGCAGAGGCATCACGCCAGCACCTAAGGAAGAGAAATCTGCAGACAGGCTTGGGTCTGACAATGGTTTGCTATTGGCTTATGGAAACATAAGCACAGGAAGCCAGGCCTAGAGGCATAAGTATGTGATCCCAGCTACTTGGGAGACTGAAGCAGGACAATCACAAGTTCAAGACTTACCTAAGCTAGAATGAATTCAAGGCCACCCACCTTAGTGCAGACCTTATCTCAAAATATAAAACACAAAAATGGTTGGGGATATACCTCAGTGGAAGGGTATTTGACTAGCATGTATAAGGCCTTACGGTCAATCCCTAGTATCCAAAAATTAAAACAGGCAAAAAAAAAAAAAAAAAAAAAAAGCACCAGAATCAACAGGAAATTGATAGGATGTATTTACAATGTTAAAAAAAATTAACAATTGTACATCTGTTAAAACAAATATTTTAGGGCTGGAGAGATCGCTTAGCAGTTAAGGAGCTTGCCTGTGAAGCCTAAGGACCCCGGTTCAATTCCCCAGTATCCACATAAGCCAGATGCACAAGGTGGCACATGTGTCTGGACTTCATTTGCAGTAGCTAGATGCCCTGACACACCCAAATCTCTCTCTCTCTCTCTCTCTCTCTCTCTCTCTATCAGCCTCTCTCTTTCTCTCTCTCTCTTTCTCTGTATGTGTGCGTATGTGTGTTTCTCTCAACTAAGTAAATAAATAAAAATATTTTTAAATAAATATTTTAAAGTATTTTGCATGTCTTCTTTTTGATTTTTCCATCGCTCTAATCCATCAATTTTACTATATTTGATAAAAGCATCAACCTACAACAAATTGAAAGAGAGTCCATCACTGAAAGTCACTTGTAAAGAACTGAGCTACATGTTAAGATTCTTAGGTAGACTGTATGAAATCTCTAACAGCTGTGTTTTTGTGTTTCTGGTGGTTGTTTTGTTGTTGTTGTTGTTGTGTTTTGTTTTAATTTAATGGAAATATTTAGATTTGACTTCTTCAGGCCTAACAAATTAGTTACACCCATTATGTTCCTCAGCTTTAATGCTATTTGTGGTAGTTTGAATATATGTCCCCCAATATATTCAGTGTTTTATTAGTTATAGTTTGCATATGCAATCACCTTGCTAGAGGAAATGTCACTGGGGGCCAGTCTTAAGGTGTGATGATGGTTTGAGATTCCATTGTAAAGATATGCAAATGTGCCTAATAGGAGTTCCTGAAGTGTGCTGTGGTTTTGGGGATGTAGTTTTGCTCTGTGTGCTGTGTGCCTGGTTGGAGTTTTTCTCTCTCTTGCCTGGTCATGTGAAGGCAGGCCGCTTCTCCTGCCATTATGGAACTTCCCCTGGATCTGTAAGCTTCAATAAATAATATCCCTTCCTCCATAACTGTGCCTGGTCTGGAAGTTCATCTCAGCAAACCTGAAGCTGTCTGCTACACTATTGAATGTCATTGTTAAATTATTTATTTACTTTCAAGCAAAGAAAGAGAGTAAGTGAGGATGGGCATACCAGGGCCTTTTGCCACTGCAGATGAACTCCAGTAACATGCACCACTTTGTGCATCTGGTTTTATGTGGGAAAAGGGGAATTGAACCTGGGTGGTCAGGCTTTGTATATAAGGGTCTATGACTAGTGAGCTAGCTCCTCTACTGTGTCATTTTTTTTGCCTGATTCATGGGTTTACAGGCTTCCAGGAAGCAGTAAGATTGAATCAAATATCAACCACACACTTTTCTCATGTGGTGCTATCAAACATCACCAGAGATGACTTCAGCATAGACTGATGAGACAAAATTTAATTAAGAATATAAATAAAAAGCTAAGTTTTTTAATGTACTGTTTTTCTTTGGGTTTGTTCTGTCTTTATAGGCCTATGCATATTTTTATCATCCAATACAGATCTCACTGTGATATTATTGAAGCTCACAGTTGAAAGTGCCTGTTTATAAGTGTTTATCTCTCCAAACTGATAAGCGTTAAGGCCCCTGTAATATGTTTTTGTTTTGACTTTATCCATTGATTTGTAAAATTCAGAGCAAGTAGATCCCCAGTGTAAGGCTTTTAAATTTGCTGGACTTGAGTTCAATCAATTCCAATTGCTGGAGTGGGACCAACATCCTTAGGTGAAAGAAAACATTACCTGATAGCTCCGTTTATCTTCTTTAAGCTGAGAGAAGCAGCAGTCTCATTCAAATTCCAACCTCCCAATGAGAAACACTTTCCACTTTATCTCCAACATAAGGAGATAAAGAAAGGGAATTCAGCAAACAAGAGAATATGACATTGTATCTGGCCATCTGATAGCCAGCACATCACAGGCAGATCACAAATGGAAGGGTTTGCCCTGTATTAATAGATACAACAGTGATTAAATGGCGTAATTCTATTAATCCTAAAAACCAAGTTTGTATAGTTTCTCTCATACTGTGTTCAAGACTTATGTAAGTTTTTTCTGAGTATAAAGGCAATGCAAGCTAGGTATAGTGGTGCACACTTTTAATCCCAACCTTTGGGAGGCAGAGGAAGAAGGATCACCATGAGTTCAAAGCCACTCTGAGACTACATAGTGAATTCCAGGTCAGTCTGAGCTAGACTGATACCCTACCTCAAAAAAAAAAATAAAAATAAAAATAAAAATGAAGCAATACATATTTACCATAGGAATGTGCCAAAAGAAAGTGAGAATCTGGCTGGAGAGATGGTTTAGTGGTTAAGCGCTTGTCTGTGAAGCCTAAGAACCACAGGTCGAGGCTCGAATCCCCAGGACCCACGTAAGCCAGATGCCAAAGTGGCGTGTGCATCTGGAGTTCGTTTGCAGTGGCTGGAGGCCCTGGCATGCCCATTCTCTCTGTCTCTATCTGCCTCTTTCTCTCTCTATTGCTCTCAAATAAATAAATAAATGAAAAAAGAAAAAAAGAAAGTGAGAATAATCTATAGTCTAACCCTATTTAACATAAGCATTATTTCTATTTCCACATACTAATTTAGTTTTTCTGTATAGTCCTATACATACATATATATATATAAAAATCTGGGACCATATGTAGGTTCCTTATTCTTTAGTTTACTATCAAAATATAAACACTTTTAAAAATTAATAAAAATGGTTTGAGGATTGAGGAACTGGCTCAGTGGACTAAGTGCTTGCTATGTAAATATGAAGACCTGAGTTCAAAGCTGGTCGTGGTCGTGGTGAAGGGAGCATCTGTAATTCCAGCACTCCTACAGCTGGGAGACAAGAGCCTCCAGAGAAGCTCACAGGCCAGCTACCCTGTAATAAGCAATGGTGAGCAGTGAGAGACCCTGCCTCAGATAATGTAGAAGCTGAGGAACAACAACAACTTTTGACCGCCACATGCACATATTGGCACACACATGCCACATACAAACACACACATATACCATACATACACACATCATATAAACACACATGAAGATAAAAAATTATTTCAGAGGCTGGGCATGGTGGCACACGCCTTTAATCCCAGCACTTGGGAGGCAGAAATAGGAGGAGCGCCGTGAGTTTGAGGCCAATACAGAGTGAATTCCAGGTTAGCCTGGGCTAGAGTGAGACCCTACCTTGAAAAAAACAAAAAAAAAATTTTTTTCAAAATATAATTTTCAAGTAAGCATCTGTAACCTCTAAGCCATCTCCCCAGACCAAAAAACATAGTTTTCTTTTATTTTTCTTTTCAGAGAACATAATTTTCGATGCATGCAAGATATTACATGGCAATGATGTCACAAAACACTTAAGCATTCTCCTGCTGGTGAATTGTTACCCTGTCAAGATGGTTTCAGGGTCCATCAGACTAGGTTCAAGACCTAGCTGCCTCTGTCACTTAGCTATGCCACCTTAGTCGAATGACTTTGTCTTTCTAACCTGAATTTTTCTCACTTACAGAAACTGAGGTAATGTACATGCTTCTCCGTAGGACTGCTGTGATTGTAAACGACATGGTGAACATCGAGGGGTGTGTCATAATGCCTGGCTTTCACAGTTAATATTAATTATTGCAACATAGTGATGAACATTTTAGGATATTAAGCCTTGGGTTAGTCTTATTACTGCTGTTAAATTTATACAAATGCTGGGGCTGGAGAGATGGCTTAACGGTTAAGGTACTTACCTGCAAAGGCAAGGGAATCAGGTTTGACTCCCCAGGACCCACATAAGCCAGATGCACAAGGGAGTGCACACATCTGGAGTTTATTTGCAGTGGCTAGAGGCCCTAGCATGCCCATTCTCTTCTCTCTCTTTCTCTCTACCTATTTCTGTATCTCTCTCTTTCTTAAATAAATAAATAAAAATAAATAAATTTATACAAATGCTAAAAAGACTTTAAATAGGCATAAAAGACTTTTTTGTTGTTGTTGTTGTTTGAGGTAGGGTCTCACTCTGGCTCAGGCTGACCTGGAATTAACTATGTAATCTCAGGGATTTTTTGAGACCTTTAATAGATGAGCACACAATTACTTTGATCGTGTTCCCATTCCTTTATCCCTTTTGGTCCCCTCTCCCCTATCTGTCATCCCCTAAAGACCCTCCTCTTTCAAAGTATTCCTTCCTCTGTCCCATTGCCTTGTTCTTTCTGTCCTCCTCCATCCTCTGTGTCACAACGTGAGTACACTCAGAACAGTGCTGGTCTTGTGAGGGGGTTGGTAACCACCACAGGGCCATGAATGCACTAGTTGGTTCATGTCAGGTCAGTGCCCCACAGCAAGTCTATGTACCCTGTGGTTCTTACAGCCTTTGCACCTCTTCTTCTCCAGTGTACCCCGAACCTTGGAGGGCATGGTAGAAATTTCCTGTGTTGAGCTCTTGACAGCCTCTTATTTTCTATTTTGATGAGATTTGAGTGTCCTGAGTGTCTATAGCCATGTCCATAGGGACAGTTTTCTGGCTGGCAGTGACAGCAGCGCTCATATTCTTTCTGTGGCTCCCTCTGCACTGTTCCCTGAGCCCTGGAGGGAGCAATAGAAATGACTTGTCCAATAGCAAACCCTGGGCCGTCTTTTCTTGTTATTTTAATGAGCAGAAATCCAGAGGCTACAGAGAACACTGAATCAGAATGCCAACAGGCCTAACATGGCTCAGGGAACACTGCAGAAGAGGACAGAAAGATGTGAAGAGACACAGAGTGAATAGGACCATCCTGGTCCTCCCCCTGCCCTGCTTCCCCACAGGGACTGACTGAGGCCTTCATGACCTCACCCTGTGTAGGGCACGGTTGAAGGCCTCCGGGCTACTGGAGCTTTAGGCAGACCTGAGCTGTCAAGCGTGACTAAGAGCCCCAGACCCAGAGGTTGCAGTGAGCCTAGACCCTGACAATCTCAAGACCGGCTGGAGTGAGGCTGCTCCCTCCCCCCAGCCCAGGGCACCTGGACATCCTGATAAGACTTAGGTTTCGCTTTCCCCAGAGCCTTGTGACCTTTGTCCTCTTACATCACTATATGTTAATAAGGTATTGGCCAGAAGCCTTCTCATAGCCAGTCCCGCTGCAACCCATACCCTATACCTTTTCCCACCACTATTTAGACCATGTGACCCTTTCTGCTCATCCAAAGTCCCTACATGCTAATTAGGCATCAGTCTGTACTAACTAATCCCCTATGACCTGTACCTCTTCCCACTCTTTCACAAATGCTTATAAACCTGTTCCCCTGACAATAAACAGGCTGCCCGCTGATGCTGCCTCCCAGGTGTTTCTTCCCATCGCATTCACAGCCACTCAAGACCCTGCTCCACAGTTGCCTGGATGTCTCCGGGGAACCACAGCCACAGGGACCCCAGGAACCACAACCATAAATATACCATAACCCCATGGAGAAGGGATCCCAGGGTAATGGGAACAAGGGTATAAATAATATAAGATATATATATATATATATATATATATATATATGAATTTTAAGAAGAGGAATGGAGATATGGCTTAGGGGTTTAAGGCACTGGGTTGCAAAGCCTGCCAGTCTGTGGTTGATTCCCCATTATTACCACGTAAAGCCAGATACACAAAGTGGAGCAAGCATCTGGCCAACCCATCATGCTCTCCCACCCCTCTGTCAAATGCATAAATACATTTTAAAAAGAAAGAAGCTGGTATATGCCTTTAATCCCAGGGGTAGAAGGATCACTGTGAGTTCAAGGCCAGCCTGGGTTAGAGTGAGACCCTATCAGAGAGGAAGGAAGGAAGGAAGGAAGGAAGGAAGGAAGGAAGGAAGGGAGGGAGGGAGGGAGGGAGGGAGGGAGGGAGGGAGGGAGGGAAAGGGCAGTGGCGGAACATGCCTTTAATTCTAGTACTCAGGAGGCAAAGGTAGGAGTATCATTGTGAGTTCAAGGCCAGCCTAAGACTGTAAAATGAGTTCCATGTCAGCCTGGGCTAAAATGAGCCCTACCTTGAAAAAAGAAAAAGAAAGAAAGAAAGAAAAAGAAGGAAGGAAGGAAGGAAGGAAGGAAGGAAGGAAGGAAGGAAGGAAGGAATAAGGGAGGGAGGGAGGGAAGGAGGAAGGGAGAAAGGGAGACAGAAGAGAAGGGAAGGGAAGGGAAAGGAAGGGAAGGGAAGGGAAGGGAAGGGAAGGGAAGGGAAGGGAAGGGAAGGGAAAGGAAGGAAAGGGAAGAGAAGGAGAGAAGGAAAAGGGCACTTTCCAACTTTGAGTACAACCAAGAGAAACCACTGGAACACAACTACAGTGTCATAGTTAGATTTGCACAATTAACCTTGCAAGACAACAAAGAAGAGTTAATGAATGCTAATGGATTTAAGCTCTACAAAATCAACAGCGCTTTGTGAATATGCACTTAATTTGGAATTATTTATTCATACCCCGAGCAAGTGTTCAAAATAGAACTACGACTGGTTAGTCCACTTGGTAAAAGATAGATGGATGAAAAGAGAGATGATGAGGATATATGCATGCATACATACATATATTCACAAAGACAGACATATAACACACAGACATAACACTTTGCACATATATCCCATGAATTAAACTATTGATATACATACAGTAGCTCTGTTCTGACCAAGATCACTATCCATCTTACTTCATTTCTGCCTCATCTTTCACCCCCTACCCCACAAGGAACCTGGACAAATAAAGGGGCCCAGTGCTGGTCTTCTGAAGATATCGTGACTTCCATGTGAAATATTTTCACATATGCAAATCCCTATGCCATCAACTGTGAGAACTAGTGAATGAAAGAAGAGATAAGCCTGAGACATATTCCTATATGCTATGGCCTGGATCTTGTCCTTTCACATTGTCCATTGTAAACTTCTAACCCCAATGTGACCAAAAAAAAAAAAATAATAAAAATAGTTTATGTTAACTACAGCAGCTAATCTCCAAAACGGCCCCTCCCACATCCAACCCGTGTACCGACAAGACACTGAACCTGATGGAGTGGGGCCTCCACAGTGTAGCTCCACTCCTCTCTCTCTCTTTCTCTCTCTCTCTCTCTTTCTCTCTCATTCTCTCTCTCTCAGATCACTTTCATAGTGAATGTCAAGTACTGTGTAGTGAGGACACTGGAGCAGCCCTGGGGAGAGGGTTGTGTGGTGAGGAGAGTAGCAGCTGAGATCTCACCACCAGCGGGCACCAGCTCCTGTGACACCAGTCCCCTGCCACATGCTGCAGCCGAGATGGACTGTAATCTCAGGAAACACCTAACTGAAGTACACACAAATTAATTCTTGGCCTTCAGGAAACCTGTGATAGAGTTGGGGCAGACTATTGTTTTAAGCCACTAAGTTTTGGAGTGGTTTGTGTGGGATTTGGGGGAGGGCGTTTGGAGTAATTTGTTATGTGGTTAATAAATATTTAACTGAATCTGGTATAGTAACAGCATTAGCATTATTAGAGTATTTACTTAGTTCTGCCAAATAAACCTTTCTTTATTCCGTGATGTGTAAGAAAAAGTTAGAATAACAAGGAAAAATAGAGCATCAACTTTGGGATCAGGTTAGAAATTTACTGCCTAATAGTTACTGGCATATCCCCCCCAAAAAAGATGTTCAAGGGGGTCTGTAAAGATATGAAAAGAGCCAGGTGTGGTGGCACACACCTCTAATCCAGGCATTTCGGATGCCAAAAATAGGAGGATCACTGTGAGATTCAGGGCAGCCCGAGACTATATAGTGAATTCCAGATCAGCCTGGGCTAGAGCAAAACCCTACCTTGAAAAACAAACAAAGAAAAAAGATATGTAAACACACTTATTCTTATTTAGTGATCAAAGTAATTCAAATTAAAATCACAATGAGATACCATTGAATAGCCACCAAAAGGTCTGGAAGGGAAAGGATGGTAGTGGCAAATGCTTATAAGGATATAAGGCCACTGAAACGCTCATGCACAACGACAGTCACTTGATGAACTATGTGACAATACAGTAAGTAAGTAACTGAGCTTAAGCACACTGTATGTCCTGATCATTCAGCTTCTAGTAATGAAACCAACTCTTTGAAGCCACAATGTGTGCACATGTGCAAACACATGAATAATAGCCCTCAACCCAAGACCAATTCACAAGTTCAGTAACAACAGAATAGATAAAATTGTATGTAGTCACACACACGAAAGAGTGCTAGATAATAGGAAGTCAACAAATTACAGATCTACCCAACAAAAATAATGGACCTCACGTATGCAATAGTGAGTGAAATAAGTCAGTGGTTTTGTTTTTTCAAATATAAAGAACTTTTATATAAAGTTCAAAAGCAGGCAAAAATAATTTAGGGTGTTAGAAGTCAAGATAATGGATAGCTCTGAGGATGAGGAAGTGAATTGGATGGGGCACAGGGTGAGGCTCCCGGCTGCTGATAATGACCTGTTTCCTGGATTACCTAGAGGTGATGGAGGTGTGCTCACTGGCAGAAGCTCCCCAGGAGGTGCATGTGACCTGTGCACTGGTCTGTATATACATATTATTCTCGGACAAGATGTTGACTAAAATATACTCTAAATGCTTAAAAGCACATTGGGCTGGCTAGGGGAGTGTAGTCCTTGCCTAACACGTGCATATATAAGACACCGGATTCCACTCCCAGCACTGGTGGGGGAGGGGAGCCTCCAACAGGATAATATATCAACCTTCAATCTCCTCATTTCCATGGTTATAGCTTCAGGAGGTGAGGAGGTGCTCCCGTGAGAAACTACATAATGAAGTAGTAAAGAGAATAGGGCATATGTCTAGAATTCCCAGGTGGTTTGGGAGTAAAATCATCATTTTAAAGAGTGAATTATATACATTATGTATAAAAAGAAAGTCAATGATAAAAAAAAAATATGGCAAAACCAAACAAGTAACAATTGGAAAGTCTGGGTGAAGGGAAGGTGAGAGTGTATTATCTTTTTTTTTTTTTTTTTTTTTTTTTTTTTTTTTTTTTGTGGTTTTGCGAGGTAGGGTCTCACTCTGGTCCAGGCTGACCTGGAATTCACTATGTAGTCTCAGGGTGGCCTCGAACTCTCGGCGATCCTCCTACCTCTGCCTCCCGAGTGCTGGGATTAAAGGCGTGAGCCACCACGCCCGGCTGAGAGTGTATTATCTTGTTCTTGTTTTGTTGTTTTCAGGTGCTCTTGGCCAAAGCCAGGACCTTGTGCAAGTGTTGGGCCACAGAACGACATCCTTGGCTAATCTCATAATTTTTTGCATGAATTTGAACCTATTCCAAAATGAAAAAGACATTTTTTAAATTTTTTAAAATTTTAATTTATGAGAGAGAGAGAAAAAAATGAGTGTGCCAGGGCCTCCAGCCACTGCAAACAACCTCCAGACACATACACCACCTTGTGTATCTATCTGGCTTACGTGGGGACTGGAGAATTGAACCTGGGTCCTTAGGTTTCACAGGCAAGCGCCTTAACCACTAAGCCATCTCTCTAGCCCAAGCTAGACATACATTAAACACGAACTGTACATCTGTGAATGGATGGTGACTGTGCTATACTGTGATGTTCTTAGGCGGGAAAATCAATATCTAACATTTACGGCTATTGTAACGACTTGAGAAAATAGAAGTAACAGGTGACAGGAAACTTACCAGGGGTCACACACCTAGTAACTGTGATGGAGAATTTGTACCAGAAATGTGGACTCCAGTACACACAGTCAGCCAAGTAATGGCCCAGCAAATGCCATGTAGCAGGTGTCACTCATGGTGCTTGAGATGACGATGACAATGTTGTAACAATGGATCACAAACCAGATGGCTTAAAATAACAGACTTTCATTTCATCACAGTGCTGGAGGCTAGAAGTCTCAAATCAAGACATTGGCCAAGGGGCTAGAGAGATGACTTACTGGTTAAGCGCTTGTCTATGAAGCCTAAGGACCCGGGTTTGAGGCTCAATTCCCTAATGCACAAGGTGGCACATGCATCTGGAGTTCATTTGCAGTGGCTGGAAGCCTGGTGCCATTCTCTCTCTCTCTCTCTCTCTCTCTCTCTGTCATTGTCATTGTCAAATAAATAAATAAAAATAAACAATTTTTTTTAAAAAAGATGTTGGCCAAGGTGCACTCTTTCCCATGTATCTGAGGGGGGTCCTTCCTGACCTCTTCAACTTTACTGTAGTTTCAGGTGCTACTTGGATTAATGGAAACCTAATTCTCTACCTCCATATTCACACACCCATCTGTGTGTGTGTGTGTGTATGTGTGTGTGTGTGTACACTCGCGTATGTGTGTCTGTGTCTCTTCCCCTCTTCCTAGTATAAGGAAGTCACATTGGATGAGGGCCCTCCCTAACTCAGCATCATCTTGCGTTGTTGATTAAACCTACACTTCGCTGAAGTCATGAAGCCACATCCACAAGTTCTGGAGGTTGAGGTCTCCGTATGTCTTCAAGGGGATCACAATTCACCTCATAACAACGCTGAAAAACTCTTCACCATTTTCTTGTCAAACAGTTTAACTGCAAGTTGAACTGGAAGAACTCTCTCGCTGATTCCTGGAGAAGAGGAGATGGATGAGCCATGGGATAAGGAAAAGAAATTCTTCCATGGCTCTTACTTGTATTTAAAGAACATAAGATGGAAATGCTTTCAGAAATGTGGTCATTTCAAAGTTTACTCAATCAATTCCTTCCATCTTGAAAGGGGCTGAGAAAGGGCAGCTAGCTCAAGAATGTTGGAAAGAGGCATGATTTAGAAGAAGAATAACAAAGGGGAACTAATTGCTGACAGGTGACGTGTTAGGTGTTCCATGTAGGAGAGTAGAGACCCAGGAAAATTGCTGTTTAAGTCAGCCTCTCTTCCTCTCTGGTAAATACCTTAGTCCTTGGGGAATGTATGTGTCTATAAGTGCTGGCTTTGACAGCTGGAAGTTTTCAAAGGGAACAGAGGTGGGAAACAGAATTAAGGAGGAGATTTATCTTGGAATTTGATGTTCATCTCAGGGTATCATGGTGATGCCCCCCAGAGAAGATAATCAAACCTGGATAATTGACAGTTTCAGAAATGCTATGTCATGGGAGTTTATGCCTAGAGACGGCACAGCAGGTGATCATGCACTTCCCTGTGAACAAAGAAGTGTTCTTCACAAAGGCAATCAAAAGTCATTCAGAGTGGGCATGAACAGAGCAGTTGCTGAGAATTGTGGGCAGGAGATCAGGGAAAATGCTGAATCCTATTCACAGAGGAAGTCAGTCTGTCACAAAGGTTCTCCTGTCTGGAACCTCTTCCCTGGGAGAATGGGAATGATGACAGGTAGCTTACAGTTAAATATTTTCTCTGTGTCATAATTCTATTAACATCCAAACTAATAGGTGAGTCAGCACCATCTGCACAGTGTGGCATGGGGTGAGACGCTGGAAGAGTAGCTGGGTGGTGCTCCCCCTCAATCCTGTCACAGGAGGCCTTTTGCCCAGTGTGTGCACAAGGTGTGAGCATTCAGAAAGAGAGTGGTCAGCTTCCACAGCAGAGCTACATAAGACCTGGAAGGTGACACAGCCAAGGAGGGCCGTGTCCGACAGCATCACTCAGAAGCTGGTAGAAAAAAAATAAACCATTACTTCAATATTCTAAGGAAAAGTGACCTTGAGAGATATGGATAGTACAATGGGCTGTGATGTCTCATAAACATTTGTCAAAGCTCGCCAAAGCACGCACAATTCATCATCACATACTTTTTAAATTTAAATACTCAGGTTTTCATAACCCATATTAAGGAAAAGTGTGAGGACTGGAGAGATGGCTCAGTGGTTAAAGGAGCTTACTTGCAAAGCCTGAAAACCTGCGTTCAATTCCTCAGTACCCACATAAAGCCAAATGTACAAAGTGGCACATGTGTCTGGAGTTTGTTTGCAGCGGCAGGAGGCTCTGGTGTGTCCATACTCTGTATTCTCTCTTTCACCCTCTCTCTCTCTCCCTCTCTCTCTCTCTCTCAAATAAATACATAAAAATACTTCTGTTTTGTTTTATTCTGGTTTTAGTGGGTTTTTTTAATTTTTTGTTTATTTTTATTTATTTATTATCAATAGACAGAGAGAGAAAGAGGCAGAGAAAGAGAGGGAGGGAGGAAGAGAGGGAAGGAGGGAAGGAGAAAATGGTCGCACCACTGCAAACAAACTCCAGATGCATATACCCCTTTGTGCTTCTGGCTTACGTGGGTCCTGGAGAGTCAAACCAGGATCCTTTGGCTTTGCAGGCAAACACCTTCACTGCTAAGCCATCTCTTCAGCCCAGTTATTTTTATTTATTTTTATTTATTTATTATCAACAGACAGACAGAGAGAGAAAGAGACAGAGAGAGCAAGTAAGAGAGGGAGAGAATGGGTGTTTTTGTAAGTTTTGTAAGTTCTCTCTAGCCCAAGCTAACCTGGAATTCACTATGTAGTCCCAACCTGGCCTTGAATTCAGAGTGATCCTCCTACATCTGTCTCTTGAGTGCTGGGATTAAAGGCATGTACCACCACACCCAGCAGGGAAAAGGCAAGAAAATAATCTGTTATTTAATATCATGGAAATCAGTCTGTCTTGGGGTCATGTGATTGAATGGAACTTTCTTTGGGTAATTTGTTAGTAAGGGTCTGTGAAGTTAGCTGTTTAGCTTGTAGAAATGGGTAACTGCAAATAATTTCTGACAGGAGGAGAAGCTGGGTCTATTGCCATGTACAGGCACTCACCACATTTGCATATGATTTAGCAATCTAATTTCAGTTTTTATTTATTGTTTTACTTACCATATGTGTCAGTCTCATATTCTCATTTGCACTAGCTTGGCTAACCTTCTGATTAAATAAAAGCTTGATCCATGCTATCAGCTATATGCAAATTATATTTATTTTTTTGAAAGGATTCTGGAATACCTGGATACTTTGTAGAAAACTGTATCAACTGTATAACACTTTCAGTTTTGTGTCTGGTTTGGCTAGAGGTAGAAAAGAGCAAGCCTCTTGAGTGCTGGGATTAATGGCATGTGCCACCACACCTGGCATTGCATTTATATTTCGAAAAAAGGAAGAGTAATACTATAATAGTTTAAACTTTCAGCGAATAAGCTTCATGATTCTTTGTGTGTATGTGTGTGTGTAAGTGCAGGTATGCACATGCCACAGCACATGTGTGCAGGTCAGAAGACAGCTTAGTGTGTGAGTCCTCACCTACCACCTCGTTTGAGGCAAGGTCTCTTGTTACTGGCTGTGTTTGCTAGACTAGCTGGCTTGTGAGGTTCTGGGAACTCTCCTGACTCCGCCTCCTATCTTGCTGCAGGCATTCTGGGATTACAGACGCTTATTGCTTTTAAGGGTGTGCTAAGGATCCAAACTCCATTCCTCATGCTTTCAGGGCAAGCACTTTATCCACTGAACTATCTCCCTAGCTCCAAGCCTCACAAGTTTAATTTGACTGCCTAGAACATATAGTGCATATCAATGATCTTTCAGTAAGAGCACGAGAAATGTATGTTTATTTAGAAAGGAGTAATGGGGCTGGAGGGATGGCTTAGCAGTCAAAGTGTTTGCCTACAAAGCCAAAGGACCCAGGTTCAATTCCCCAGGACCCATATTAGCCAGATGCACAAGGGGGCGCACGCATCTAGAGTTTGTTTGCAGTGGCTGGAGGCCCTGGCATGCCCATTCTCTCTCTCTCTCTCTCTCTCTCAAAAAAAAAAAAAAAAAATGAAAATAAAATATTTTTAAAGGAGTAATGAATACAAAAACAATGCAAAAACCTCATTTAGGAAATTATTTAAAATATAAATCTGACTTATATGACTTAGTGGTTAAGGCTTTTGTCTGCAAAGCCAAAGGACCCCAGTTCGATTCCCCAGGACCCATATAAGCCAGATACACAAGGTAGCACATGTGTCTGGAGCTCATTTGCAGTGGCTGGAAGCTCCAGTGCGCCCATTCTCTCTCTCTCTCTCTCTCTCTCTCTCTCTCTCTCTCTCTCTCTGCCTCTATCAAATAAATAAATGAAAATAAAATATAAATCTCATGTCTGGAAGTGTGATGTACTATTTTCTTTATTATTTCTCTTGGTTTTGAAATTTGTAGTTAACAAAACTATTATACTTGCCACAAATATACTTTAAGGTTTCTTTCAGGGGGGTGGGGGTTCTGTAATGATCATTCCATACATTTCTGTTCTGTAGTAATCAGTTAACTCAGTCTTTAGTTCCTGTGTAAGACAGGACCTCAGATCTGATTCCCAAGGGGTCAGTGTAGTCTTGAAAACCTGTGCTGTGTCATTGGTCACAAGAGAACCTCTAATGGGAGTCTAGATGAAGTAGCACAGATCCATCGGTTCACGACTGTGATTGGGCACCCCAGGCCCCTGGTTGTTAACACTGTATTGTGTGGTATGAGGGCTAGAGATGTGTCAGCCCCTAGCACTGACTGTGACCAATGAGGTCTCTTTTGCATTATTTTTTATCTAATTAAAGACAAGAATGTGCACCCTAAAATTGCATAGAAAGCTTTAATAGCTAGCTTCTCCTGTATTAAAAAAATTTTTTGGTTTTACCCATCAGAGCCTAATCTGACATTGGTCTTCCCTCAGGCTTGTACTTGACCTACTCTCACTCACTTGGTCTAATAGAGACTACAGGTCCTCTGTTACCAAACCAATTCTAAAGGGTGTTAAAAACTCCTAGAGCCCTAGTTCCTTTGCTGTAGGCTTTAGGTGCCAGGAGAAAAAAAAAGGAAGAAAAAAAAGCTCCTTTCCCTAAGGACTTAGTTGATATCTTTAAATGAGAAAGATGTGACCCTGTGGCACAATGGTATTTCATCTAACTCCAGATGAAAAAGAAATTGGATTTTGTGCTCCATCTGACAAAAGGAACACTCATACACACATACACACATACACACATACACACATACAGGGTGTGGGGGAGAAAGAATCCTTTCTTCAATATGCAGAGTTTTTTCTGCTCCCTAGCAAGTTTTCTTTTAATATTTTATTTTATTTATTTATTTATTTATTTATTTATTAAGAGAGAGAAAGAGGCACAGAGAGAGGGAGAGAATGGGTGTACCAGGGCCTCCAGCAACTGCAAACAAACTACAGACGCATGCGCCTCCCCCTCACGCATCTGGCTTATGTGGGTCCTGGAGAATGGAACAGGGATCCTTTGGCTTTGCAGGCAGATGCCTTAACCACTAAGCCACCTCTCCAGCCCCTCAAGTACTTTTTTTAATTCCTTAATCTTCTACACCAAGTCCAATAGAATTCCATACCAAAGGCAGTAGGATTCTTAGGGTTTTTTTTTTGTTTGTTTGTTTTTTTGTTCTTGCTTTATGCCAATGTCTATTCTCAAAGTAATTTGAGGTTTTGGAGTTTTTGTGGTTTTGCTTTTTTTTTCTTTATTTATTTGAGAGACAGAGTGGTGGGGGGCACACCAGGGCTGCCGGTTCTTTTCCTCCACCACCGGCAGGTAGAGCGGAAGAGAGAGAGAGCCAGGCCAGCCGCTTCTCTCGAGGCTGAGCGGGAAGGCGGGTGTCGGCGACTCAAAAAACCTCCCCAAGCCACCGGGAAAAGCAAACCACACTGAGTCGGGAGACCGCCTAGGGCGGAAATCTCTCCGTTTATTGTCATGGGAAGGTATTTATATATTTTGAGAGAGGGTGGGAAAAAGGATGAGATAAAGGTGTGAGGGCCAATAGTATTTCACCACGTCAGCAGTAGCTGGGCGGAGGCAGTTTCAGCTTAGGTGCTGAGTCACTCCAAGGTCAGGTCATTAAACTCTACTCAGGCTCCAGAAGTTCGACTAGGCCCCACAAGAAGCCAAGTACAGGTAAACTCTGGCTGGGCTCAGAACCACTAGGCCTCACACCGGGCAGGGCCCAACACAGGGCCTCTTGCCAATGCAAATGAACCCTAGACACATGTGCCACTTTGTGCATCTAGCTTTATGTAGGTTCTGGGAAATTGAACCCAGGCCAGCCGGCTTTGCAAGCAAGCACCTTTAACTACTGAGCCATCTCTCCAGCCCACCTGTGTGTGTGTGTGTGTGTGTGTGTGTGTGTGTGTGTGTGTGTGTGTGTTTCTTTGTGTTGGTTGGATTGGTTTGGTTCTGGTGTATCTTGGGATTGAACACAGAACCTCATGCATGCCAGCAAGCATTCTGCCAC
This sequence comes from Orientallactaga sibirica, assembly GCA_036365145.1. Taxonomy (NCBI): domain Eukaryota; kingdom Metazoa; phylum Chordata; class Mammalia; order Rodentia; family Dipodidae; genus Orientallactaga; species Orientallactaga sibirica. The sequence continues at coordinate 3,761,739 of JAEOAD010000004.1, read as the reverse complement.
TGACCCACAACCCCACTGAGGGATCATATTATTTTCAAACCACCTCTTATGCATTCAAATGAAAGAGGGGTTTCTCAGAGGCTTTGCCTGTCATCACACTTTCCTATTTTTTAAATTTTTTATTAAATATATACTTTGTATGGACACATCATGTGTTGGTACCATCCTTTCCCTCCTCTCTGCCCCCATGCTGCTGGGGGCCCTCCTCAGTGGGACTGCTGTTATTCTCCATGCAGTTGTGGGTTATTTATTATAAGACAGGGTTTTGGTTTTGGTTTTTCCGTTTTTCAAGGTAGGGTCTCACTCTGGCCCAGGCTGACTTGGAATTCACTCTAGTCTCAGGGTGGCCTTGAACTCATGGTGATCCTCCCACCTCTGCCTCCTAAGTGCTGGAATAAAGGCGAGCACCACCACGCCTGGAAAGACAGGGTCTTATTTATCCTGGACTGGCCTCAACCAGCCCTAAAGCTGAGGATAATCTTGGATTCATTATCCTTCTGTCTCCACATTCTGAGTGCTGGGATTACAGACATGCACCAGCATGCCTAGTTCCCATGGTTCTAGGGGAAGTGCTCTACTGATTGAGCCACATCCCCATTGTACCATTTTAATTAATTTATTTTTCATTTGAGAGAGAGAGACAGAGAGAGAATGTGCACTCCAGCAGCCTCTCAGCCACTGTGAATGAACTCCAGATGCACGCACCCCCTTGTGGTCAAGTGTGGCATTGCACCCTTGCATCACTTTTTGCATCTGGCTAAAAGTGAGACCTGGAGAATCAGACAGGCATTCTTAGGCTTCAGAGGCGGGCGCCTTAACCACTAAGCCATCTCTCCAGCCCACCATTTTTATTTTTAAGCTCATACTCGATACATGATTTCATAGTAGACTGTTTGCATCCATTCGCCACATGAAGGTTGGTTCTGCCAAGGGTTAACTTCAGCAATTCACTTTAGAAAAACAATAGAAATGTGGAATTTTTCAAAACTTTTTTTTCAAACCTCCACCTTCTCATTCCCAGAGTGATTGTGGCGAACACAACTTGGGTGGTCTGGGCATGCTCCTTGGGTACATAAGGTCATGATGTAGTGAAATCATTTTCCCCACATGCCACATTCCCTGGCATCACTATATATATATATATGAACAAGTAGTCTGGCAGGACACTTTCTCCATGATGCTGTGCTTCTGCAGACCCACACACAACACAGTGCCAGATGCTGACCTTTCTAATTCTGTGGGTTCAGTCAGATCAAGGAAGTACAGGCCCAAGCGGACAACTGCAGGGAGGCTCAGAAGGAGAAGCCTCAAGTGGTATTGCCTCTGAGTTCACCGGGAGTCCTTCCCAGCTACGCCATGACTGCCATAGGAAGAGCAGTCCCTAGTCATGGCCACCTCTTCCCTTGTTTCACTTCTTCTTCAATAACATGGGCATTACCATGGGATGAACTAAGCTGACCCTGCTGGTCACAAGCTGGCAGGGGTGGGGAGATGGCTGGGTGGGTAAAGTGCTTGCTGGGCAAGCCTGAGGATCTGAGTGTTGACTAGAGCCCACATAAAGCCAGAAGCAGTGGTGTGAACATCTGTAATCCCAGTGTTCCTAAGGTACAGAGATGAGAGCTGCAGACGAGAGCATCTCCAGAAGCTTATAGGCCAGCTAGCCGGGTGAACACAGCTGTGAACAATCGGAGAGTCTGTCTCAATCAAGATGAAGGACAAGAACCGACACCTGAGGTTGTCTTTTAACTTCCACGTGTGTGCCATGACAGGTACACCTACACTCAAATGTACACACGCAAGAGCTATTGGGAGATCTTTCACTGTTAACCTTGCGCAGAAAGTCTGAAATATTACTAAAGACTAAAGATGTATAAAACACCTGTTGTTGAGCCACTTCTGCCGTAGCTAATCTCTCTCTCTCTCTCTCTCTCTCTGTGTGTGTGTGTGTGTGTGTGTGTGTGTGTGTGTGTGTGTCCAATCTAGAACTTAGGAATCTAGTTTTCCATACTCTCTGCATGTTAAGTATCACTTTTTGATATGTGTTTTTTTGTTTATTGACAGGATTCTAGACTGGAATAGAAACTAGGAACTACAGTTGATAAAAATTAATTAAATTATTTCAAATTAGCTAGTAGAGCAGATTTTGAATGCTCCCAACACAAAGCAATGAAAAACATAACTATCTGAGGTGAGACATGGTAGCTACCCTGATCTGATGATTTTTCACGGTACATGCATTGAGATGTCACACCACACCCCACAAATAAGTTCATTGTGTCCATTAGAAATAAAAACATTTTAAAAAGGAGTTCTGGCTTAATAATTTCCTCCCTCCTTCCTTCTGTATCATCAAGGTTAGTTTGACAATGTTAATCAGACATGCAACTCCATCATTTTAGTACAGAAGATAAAAGTAAGTTAATAAATCAGGTGCCTGATTACATGCAAGTTAGATGGGGTAAGGCTCTGTCTAGAGGAAATTGTGTGAGGAAAACAGAGAAAGCATGGAAGGATGCAAAGGAATTTTGCAGAGTAGCTAACTCCCGAGACTGTAGAACATTGCAAGGCACAGAGCGGAGCTCAGGAAAGGTGCGTGAAATGAATGAAAAGGACAGTCAGGACAGCCCCTGAAAAGCTGCTGTGAGAAAGGTGTATAGCTGCACAGCGAGTGAGCCTTGATCCAGGAATGCTGAAGTAGAGAGTCCTCCCTGTGCGCCTTGGAGACCAGGGAGCACAGAGCCACCTCGCATCAGGCCTGCGAGTCACTGTAAGTGCACTGGCTTTCAGTCAGAGCCACGGTGGGAAGCTTTGCAAGTCAGTCAGAGCAGAGGTGTGTCATGAGTGGACGTGCTTTGTAAAGGATCCCTCCTTGGGCTGTTCTGTTTCAAGTAGTCCGCAGGGGGCAAGGACAGGAATGAGGAGTGTCGTCACACAGCAGTAAATAATGCACAAGAGAGATGACAATGACTTGGGCTTGATCGGGAGTAACACAACTTCTTAGAGTCTATGCCCGATGTGAAGACAGGGCTGACGGGATTTGCTGACGGATGAAGCATGAGATTTGAGAGAAAGACGTCATGGGAAACTTCAAAGTATCTGACCTGAGTGCGCTGTTGGATGTTGGAGGCACTCTTGTGGGTTGGCAGTAAGTATTGAAGTATACTATTTACTATTCTCATGGCTGCAACAAAACGTCAAACAAGGGCTGGGGAGATAGCTCAGTGTTTAAGGGGTTCACCTACAAACCCTAACCACCTGAGTTCGATTCCCTAATACCCACATAAAACCAGATGCACCAAACGGGCACGTGCATCAGTAGTTCCTTTGTAGTGGCTACAGGCCCTGGCACGTCCCTTCTCGCCCTCCTTCTCTCTCTCTCTTTCTCCTCACAAATAAATAATTTTTTTTAAATGTCAAACAAGAACAATATAAGGAAGGAAGGGTGTGTTTGTCTCACAATTTGAGGAGACCATCTATCCTAGTGAAGAAGACACAGCAGCAAGATCTTGTGACGTCTGGTCACACTGCTACTGCAGGCAGGGATCAGAGAGTCCTAAGAGCTGGCGCTCAGCTCACTTTCTCCTTTCTGTTCAGTCTGGGACCCCAACCTATGGAATGCTGCTGCCCACAGGCAGAGTGGGTCTTCTCCCCTCAGTTAGCTCAATTTAGAAATTCCATAGACACAAGTCCAGAAGTTTGTCTCCTGGATTCCAGAGCCTGTCAAGTTGACATTCAATCATAGCCATCACAGAGATGAGTCGCTTTCCAAGTTACCCAAACACGCATACACACACGCACACACGCACATATACACACACACACGCACATACACACACACACACACGCACATGCACGCACACACACACACACACACACACACACGGGACCAGTGAAATGTGGGTGTTTCTAGGTTCTTGGTATCTAACTCAAAGAATTGAAGAAGGGCACACACTGTGATAGTTAAGCAGAAAAAAAAAAGCTTTATTAAAAGCAACACAGGAGTAAAGGTTTGAATACTCTGCCATCGCCAAAAGGAGAGTGAGTCACTAAAGTGGAGAGTACTAAGGGACGCCAGAAAATGGTCTGGGGCTTCCCTTTAGAGGATTTTTAGGGTGGATAGGTTGGGTGCTAGTGGTGTCTTTTTTTTAAATATTTTATTATTTATTTATTTGAGAGAGAGAGATACAGATATAGGCAGGTAGAGAGAGAGAGAGAGAGAGAGAATGGGTGCGCCAGGGCCTCCAGCCACTGCAAACGAACTCCAGATGCATGCACCCCATTGTGCATCTGGCTTACGTGGGTCCTGGAGAATCGAGCCTCGAACTGGGGTCCTTAGGCTTCATAGGCAAGCGTTTAACCGCTAAGCCATCTCTCCAGCCCTAGTGGTGTCTTTTGGGTGGTGCTCTGGTTTCATTGACGGATTTGAGACAGATAACTTTATTCTTGTTTGTTTGTTTTGAGATAGGGTCTCACTCTAGCTCAGGCTGACTTGAATTCACTATGTCATCTCAGGGTGGCCTTGAACTCACAGCAATCCTCCTACCTCTGCTTCCCGAGCACTGGGATTAAAGCCATGTGCCGCCACGCCCGGCCAGATAACATTTTTCTATTGTGCATGTTCTTTCTCATGACGAATCTGAATGTACGCCATGTTTCACAGCGATTTAAGATGAGAACATCTCCCTGCAAGTTCATTGAGAAGACAGAGTTTGCCTCACTGCACATGGACCCAAAACCAGTCCAAGCCGAATGGCTCCCTGCTGTTCCAATCTCAGAGGATCTAAGAATATCTTTGAACAGTACTGATCATAAATAATATTTGCAGGAAGGGAAAACTGGTTCATAATTTGATGTAAAGTGGATGTCCCTCTTGATACACATGGGTCGGGTTCCCAATGGTTGGCTTCATATGTGCACCATGGCATATGTGTATATCCATTCACTAACACATACACAAAGACCTTCTGTCCAAAAAACAAGGAATGATCTGGGCATGATGGCGCATGCCTTTAATCCCAGCACTCGGGAGGCAGAGGTAGGAGGATCACTGTGAGTTTGAGGCCACCCTGAGACTACATAGTGAATTCCAGGTCAGCCTTGGCCTAGAGTGAGACCCTACACAAAAAAACTCAAAAAAAAAAAAAAAAAAAAAAAACAAGGAATGTCTTTGGTTGTAATAGCTAGCATTATTTTATGTGCTAAAAAGAAAAACATAGCCTTTGGAAATATGAATAATGCTTTCATATACTTATCTATGAATTACTTGGATATAATTACACTCATACATATATAAAGGGAAAGTTAAATAATTCATGAATGTAAAGCCCTCACTTTTTTATTTTTTTATTTTATTTTTTTTATTTATTTATTTAGATTTTGGTTTTGTGAGGTAGGGTTTCACTCTAGCCCAGGCTGACCTGGAATTCACAGTGTATTCTCAGGGTGGCCTTGAACTCATGGCAATCCTCCCACCTCTGCCTCCTGAATGCTGTGATTAAAAGTATGCACCACCACACCTGGCTATTTTATTTATTTTTTTATTGACAACTTTCATAATTGTAGACAATAACCCATGGTAATTCCCTCCCTCCCCCCCCCACTTTTCCCTTTGAAACTCTACTCTCCATCATACCCCTTCCTCCTCTCAATCAGTCTCATATTTTGATATCATCATCTTTTCCTCCTATTATGATGGTCTCGTGTAGGTAGTGTCAGGAACTGTGAGGTCATGGATATCCAGGCCATTTTGTGTTTGGAGGAGCACATTGTAAGGAGTCCTACTCTTCCTTAGGCTCTTACATTCTTTCCACCTCCTCTTCTGCAATGGACCCTGAGCCTTGGAAGGTGTGATAGAGATATTTCAGTGCTGAGCACTCTTCTGTCCCTTATTATCAGCACCATGGTGCCTTCTAAATCATCCCAAGGTCACCACCATCTGAAAAGAGCAGCTGCTCTAACCAAAAGTGAGAGTAGCATTAATATATTTATATAAATATTAAGAGAAGTGCTTGCTGGGCAGTTTGGTGAGCACAGTATATACATTTACCCAGACACCAGCAGATGTTACACCCCTAGGGCTCATGACTACCCCTGTTGTAGCTTTTCAGTATCAAGGATGTATTCACTCCCATGGTGTGGGCCTCCAGTCCAGTTAGAGAGCAGTTGGGTTCTCCCATAGCAGACATGCCACTATTACACCCATTGGCTCACTTGGCCCAAAGCCCTCACTTCTAAATAATTAAAATGAACTTAGGACATTATGTCCCTACTTGGTATTAAGTTCAACAATATCATCAAAAATATAGGAAATTTTTATTTTTATTATATTTAAATTTATTATTATTATTATTATTTTATTTTTTATTTTTTATAAATTTTATTATTAATTTTTCATTAAAGTGGAAAGCAGGAGTTAAGGATAGGTTTCTCTGTCCCATTACAAAGTTATATGTATATCTAACATCCATTTTTTAAACTTTTTATTGACAACCCCCATACATATACAGAATATACCATTATTATAATATCTACCCACCACTTTCCCTTATTCCCATCCCTTATCCCCCCCCTCCACTGAACCCCTTCTTCCTTCCAGTTAGTCATTGTTCTGTTTTGACGTCTTCAATTTTTCCTTCCTATTATGCAGGTCTTGGATAGGTAACATCAGCTACTGTGAGGTCATGAATTCCATGGCCACCTTGTGTCTGGAAAACAGTACTGTAAGCACTCCTCCCCTTCCTTTGGCTCTTACATTCTTCCCATTACCTCTTCCACAAAGGTCCCTGAGCCTTGCAGATGTGATGGGTGTGACAGAGACTAACATCCATTTTAAATAAAACAGAACTAGTTAGCTAGATTCAGTGTTCACTGTGAATAAACCATGCCATGCTTGTTAAGGCCTTCTGGCCTTACAACCTTGTTATGCTCAGAGGCTGGCTCTTGTACAACAAGTCACACTGGAAACCTTACTAGCTCTAGAACAAATTTCTTCCAAATCTGGAAGATTAAAATAGCAAGTATTTATTACCTCATGGTTTTGTGGGTATGAAATCCAAGAGTGTCTTAACTGGGTGAATCTGGCTCAGGGCATCTCTGGAGGTCTGAATGTGAACTGTCAGCTAAAGTTATCTAAAGGCCAGCTTCTTAAACTGTGGGAAATGAGCCTGCAGGGAGTTACATAACTAAGTGTGGGGAATGATGAAAAATTGGCAACAGTAAAAGATTTCTGAATGTCCTACAGCCAAAAATTAATTTAAAAATCAAATGTACATTATTGATCATTGGTCACACCAACCAGCCCTGCTGCCAACCTGGGAACTTGGGGTGTCTTTGAGAGAATCAGAGCCTTATCCCAGCTCTTGGGTGGGAAATAATTTGGAAGCCAGGGTGCTAGAAGCTCAACAGTCCCATGAAGCTTCCACTGAGTCAGTGGCATTCCCAGTTCTTGTCTTATAAATTTTTTTCCTATTTTTTCTTACTTATGGACATACTCAGTGTGTAAACAGCACATGTTGGTACCATCCTTACCCTCATCCTGGTCCTCCCCCTTCCAAAGCGACTCCTGGTTGGGGATGCCAGTTATCCCCGTGGGGATAGTGGGTCATGCATTGTGGGGGTAGCCATCGGTTATGGGGAAGAGGCAAGGTCTCTGTGTGTATTGCCCCAACTTGTGGCTCTAACAGTCTTTCTGCCCCCTCTTCCATGTATTTCCCTGAGCCATGTTGGGTTCCTTTTAAATCTATTTCAGTGATAAGTCTTGGGAGCCTCTGTGTCTCTGCATCTCTGGTTTGGTAGGAGTTGAGTGTTCTCTGTGTCTATCTCCTTCACCCTTGTGATGATACCAGGTTCACCAAGAAATTAGCACTCTTGCTCATTTACCCATTTACCCTATGGTTGCAGCTGGGGCCCTGGTGAGGTAATGGGCTGATTCTCTCCTCAGGTTCTGCATCCATCTGAAAAAGAGAAGCAGATTCTCCAATGGAGATGAAGTCAGCACCGGATAAATGGGATAACCATTATTAGTTTAGAGAAAATTTAATAGGTGTAGGCCCTCTTGTAGCCCAAGTTTGGTGGGAACTTGATATAACCTGGATCTGCCCTAGATGCTAACATCCATAATAGGCATCTTGAGGACTAGACAATAGGGAGGGTGGGACTGGAGGGGACACGAAGTTGTCTTATGAATTTTAATGAATGAAATCTACAGACCAAAGGATAAAGTTTTAAAAGATTTTATTATAGAGCTTGTATAGATATAGTTTAGAGAGCTCAGGAGAAAGCTCAAGAGAAGGAAGGAATATAGAGCTCCTGGTGATCTGGCCAGAAGCAGGGGTCCCAGAAAATTGGAAAGCCCACTCAGAGACCCAGTTTGGGTCTTTTAAGGGTGTCTGTTGATTGGGGGGCAGAACTGGATAGTTCAGTCCTGACATCTGGCCTCTGGGGTCAGATTTTCTGGAAAAGGACAATGTTCCAAGAATGTTAAGCCTCCAGGAAGGGTGTGACCTTCTCAGAAGGAGAGATCAGCTCTCCTAGGAAAGTGCACCTCCTTTTGGGAAGAAGAGATAAGGAAAGGCCAGACTTTCTGACCTCTAGCAAAGTGGAGTGACCCATATTCTCCCCCTACAGCCTCAAAAACATTCTATACTTTTACTTCTTAGGGACCCTATTACCCCTTAACTGTCTCACTGCAATGTCAGATGGGACCACATAAGTGAACTAGCCATCACTGGGGACTGTTTTGGGATCTGACTCCCAAAGACCCAGTTTTATCAATTTCCATGATTTTCTGAACAGTAGCTTCTTGTGTGTCATCAAAAGAACAGATAATGCCATTTCTGTTAGAAGTATTTCACAAAGACAGCCTGTGTAAGGAAGCCAGGCCGCTGGCATCTGTTTTGGGTAATACTGGCACTGTCTTGAACTTAATAAGTACTCTAGGAAAGGCTTTTTTGTTTTGCTTAGTTTTGTTTTCATCTGGAAACAATTTCCTTATCTTAATGTTTTCAGAGCCAATTTAATGCAAGATACATAGTAGATGTTCTACAAATACTTTGTGAATAAATAAACCTTTTAAACAGTCTAATCCAATTCCTTTATTTCAATATTAGTCCATAGTTTCTCAGCCCTTCAAAAATGCTGGCTATCATAGCAATCATACTGCCTGCTTGTTGAAAACCGGCTGGTCATCTTTAGCAGATGGGAATCTATGTAAGATAGGAAAGAGCTGATCCTTGTGAGAATCCCACGTAAGGGTAGAGCACAATCCACTACCTGTGCCCCCCCCCACACAGTGTTACTGACAAATGGATCTACAGTCCTCCTTCACCAAAATATCTGCTCTTTTTCTTTTTTCTCTCTCTCTCTCTCTTTTTTTTTTTTTCCTCAAGGTAGGGTCTCACTTTAGCCTAGGCTGACCTGGAATTCTCTATGTAGTCTCAGGGTGGCCTTGGCCTCAAACTCACAGTGATCCTCCTACCTCTGCCTCCTGAGTGCTGGGATTAATGGTGTGTGCCACCATGCCCACCTGACTTTGCCACTTTTTTTAAAAAGATTTTATTTTGATTTATTTATTTGTTAGAGACAGAGAGAAGGAGGGAGAGAGAGAGAGAGAGAATGAGAATAGGCACTCCAGGGCCTCTAGCTACTACAAACAAACTCCAGATGCATGTGCCACCATGTGCATCTGGCTTACGGGATCTGGAGAATTGAACCTGGGTCCTTAGGCTTCACAGGCATGCACCTTAACCACTAAGCCATCTCTCCAGCCCCACTTTGCCACTTTTTAAAAGGAAAAGAATTTAGCAACTTTTGAGAAGGAAAGCAGCAATAGAATGCTCTTCTAGCTTTGATAATGAATTGGGAATGATCCAATAAACATGATGCTGAAATTTCAACCGAGTGCTGACTAGCCTGAAGGCAATGAGTGACAAAATGAGCCCATTTCAACATGGACAGGGAAGAGGCATAATTAGGAAGACACAAGGTCAAAGACTCACTGTCCAGTTGACTACTATCTCTAAAAGATCGTATGCGCCCATGCGCACAAGCACTCACACACAGAGACATTTGAATTGTTTGTACACATTATTCCCTTAAATTTCTAAAATCACTTTGGCTATTTTGGAATTTTAACTCTCTGAAATTAGATGCAACTTAAAATGAATGTGTATTATTATACATCTGTCCAAAATATCGTTCTTAGCAATTAAAAGCCCCGGTATAAAAATCAATGTTGCATGTTAAAATTGAATATTTGAGTGGTTATTTCTTTGCTGGCTGTCAGTTGTGCTCTAGGCTGGAGTCTTCTTATTAGCTCTCTGTTTCTAATTACCCGAGCTCATACTTCAGAGTCAGGAGAGGCGGTTTCAGTCCTGCTACTCCCTAGCACTGTGACCTTGAGTGCTATGGGGCCTTTATTTTCTGCTTCTCAAAAATAAGGGTAAGAAAAGAATGTCCTTCTTTGAGTTATAATGAAAACGGTGATAAGAGCACTTCATTAACTTAAAGCATTGCACAAATGTAATTGGCTTACCTTGAACTCTGAAATCCTAAATTGATGCTGATGCTCCGAGAAATAACCTTTGCTGCGCCCTAGCGGTGGTCGACTGTTCTGAGAGCACATTTCCCAGGACTGAATCATCCGTGCTGGGAGAAGATGCTTTTCTCTTGCGCGCTTGATATTCTTTGTGGAACAACGGTATGAGCTTACTACATAAGGAGCACACAGAGAATAATCTAATTTTGTGGCTGTACCTTCTTAAACTTCGCCACCGTTCTACCTTTGTGACGCCTAAGTGTTCCGAATGCCCTCCTTTTATCCCTTCCCCTGCTCTTCCCCATCTCATCTTGATAAGAATAAAATTTTACTGAGGCAGACCAAAGCTATAAATACATTTATTCCATTGGCATTTGCCAAGTCACACCTTCTCTTGATTATATGGCCTCTGGCCTCTTTCTAGCTTGCATTATCCTTAAAAATAGAAATGAAATCTTATTCAAGTATAGCTCTTTCTAGATTCCCTTCCACTTTGGCCAACATAAAAGGCTGTACCTGGGGGTAAAAACTGCATGTGTTCTTTATTACATTACTTTAGGACGATAGTCCTTGTCCCAGAAATCTCCTACTATTCATATTCACGTCAAACCAATCAAAAAAAAAGGAGATACTAGTTTTGATTATTTTTAAACAGGACCATATTATATAATCAGACTATCCTTGACCTCATGACGCTCCGTCCTAAGTCTCATGAGTACTGGGATGACAGACCACCCGTGTCTAGCTCAAGGACATGCCCTCTTACATGTTGACTGAAAACTTAGGGCACGGTAGTGTATACCTGGAATACCAACACTTGGGAGGTTAAGGCAGAAGCATCAGGAGTTCTGTGTGACAACAAATTACATTGATGCTCTTCACAAACTATGCTTGAAAGAGCTTTGGACATCCAGATTCAAAAGCACTTATATATAGTGTATGATCTCTTAGGTCTTACTATGGTTTATCTATGAAGTGTCCACCCTTCCTCAAAAGGATCATATGTGGAAGGCTCAGTCTCCAGCTGGTGGAAATACTGACAGGTGACTGGATCATAAGGACACTTGTGTCATCTCCGGATGAGACTAACTCATGCCTGATACTTAATCTATTTTATTTTATTGAGAGAGATAGACCAAGGGAGAGAGAGAATTGGTGCACCAGGGCCTCTAGCTATTGCAATCAAACTGCAGACATGTGCACCACCTTAAGCACATGTGTGACCTTGTGCATCTGGTTTATGTGGGTTCTGGGAAGTTGAACCTGGGTTCTTAGGCTTTGCAAACAAGCGCCTTAACTTCTAAGCCATCTCTCCAGCCCCTTAATCTTAATATTAAACAAGGTTCACTAGAAAGAAAGGATACATGTCAGGTGACAATTGTGTTTCATTTCATAATTAAGCACATGGATTTATGTTTTTTCTACTCTTGAAGGTTGATATGTTTTCCACTCCAAGGAAAACATCCACATATTTTATTATGCTATTATTTTTCAAGCAACCTAAAAGATTTTTCTTCTGCTGTTGGTTTTTATGTGGAACTTCTCCTGAGGTTAGATGGAAAATGTTAGTTTAGCACTGCAGACTGAACTTTTCTCTCCAAATACTTACAAATGGAGTATTCTGAAAATAAGATGCATTGCTAAAGATCTGGTTTTTATGAATTCTGAAAAAAAAAAGGCATTGATGAAAAGAGATCATCTGCTCAAAGTGTAGAGAGCAAAATGTGACATAGTAAGTGACATTAGCAGTAGTGTTATGGGGTTGACAGCCCATGATGACTCTGGTCTCTGGATAGACTTAGAACATCCCAAGCAAGTGGCTCTAAAATCTCATGTTCTTTTGTCTTACAATTAATAATGAATTGATAAACATAGACATGACGAATGGTAAATTATGAAAGATTTTAATTTAAGAGAGAGTAGAAATAGAACAGGAAAGCTTCCAAGGTAAGAAAGGACACACATACCCTGCCCCACCCCCACTCCCTGCTGCCTAGGAAGTGTCCCAAGAGGGAAAAATACGTGTGGGACTTGGATCAGGTCTTTTTGACTGCTGAGCCATCTCTTCAGCCTGGATCAGGTCTTTTTCTAAGTTAGAATGAGCCTCATTGCCAAGTTCAAACATAAATGAAGGACTTTGATTGGCTGGTGGACCTGGAAGAAAAGCACAAACTCAGAAATGGCCCACTAAAGTTGGGGACAAGCACTGGGCAAGCTGAGGAAGAACAACCAAGGATCTCTTCTGGCCTGGCCAGGGCAGTGGCATCTGTGTGCTTCTGAGCCTGCGTGTCTAGCTGACTAATTAAGAGTTTACATAACCTTCTTTTAACCTCTGTGAGTAATTTTGTGTTTATAATGAGAGGGTGACCAACGTTATAAGTATACATTTATGACAGGCATGGCTACATTACTAGATATCAATATAAAATATTTTGTTGAATAAAGTTGTATGAAATTAATGCATACAACATTAATAAGGTCCTAGGTTTGGTCCCTAGCACCACACATACATACATAATAGACAGGGCTATCTTTTAAATCATAAAATATGGAAATTTGGGCTGGAGAGATGGTTCAGTGATTAAGGCTCTTATTAGAAAACCTAATGATGGGCTGGGGAAATGGCTTAGTGGTTAAGGTGTTTGCCTACAAAGACTAAGGACCCCGGTTCGATTCCCCAGGACCCACATAAACCAGATACACAAGGGGGCACATGCATCTGGAGTTCATTAACTGTGGCTAGAGGCCCTGGTGTGCCCATTCTCTCTCTCTCTCTCTTTCTCTCTGCCCCTTCTTCTCTCTCTCTCTCTCAAATAAATAAATAAATAAAATATTTAAAGAAAAAGAAAACCTAACGACTCAAGTTTGATTCCCCAGTACCCACATAAAGCCAGATGCATAAAGTAGTGCATGCATCTGGAGTTCATGTGCAGTGGCTGGAGGCCCTGGCATGCCCTCTCTTTCTTTGTATCTCCTCTCAATTTTTCTTTCTCTCTCTCTCTCTTTCTTTCTCTCTCTCTGCTTGCAAATAAATATTTTTAAAAAAAAATATGGAAAGTGGGCTTGAGCAATGGCTTAGTGGTTAAGGTGCTTGCCTATAAAGCCAAAGAACCCAGGTTTGATTCCCCAGGACCCATGTAAGCCAGATGCATAAGGCAGCACATGTGTCTAGAGTTTGTTTGCAGGGGCTGAAGGCCCCGATGTGACCATTCTCTGTCTTTTTCTCTCTCTCTCTTTCTCCCTCCCTCCCTCCTTATAAATAAATTAAAAAAATTTTTAACATGGAAATTGACCTTCCTAGACAATTATTTTAATTTAAGGTTATAAAACTGACACACTGATAAGCAACTGTACAAGAAAACACTCACCCAAGAGAGGAAACATGTGCTTCCCTCCTGCCCCTGAGTTCTACAGAGAAACCCCAGCAGGTTTTTACCAGACTGTGCTCTACAAGGGCTTTATGGGATTGCCATAACAAAACCCCACTCACTGAGCATCCTAATAAAAGAAAATAAAATATTTTTCATATTTCTGGAGACTGGAAGGCATAGGTCAAGGTATCACAGGTTTTATTTCTCCTGATGTCTCTCTCAGCTTGACAGCAGATAGCCCTCTTCTCACTGTGCCCTCACATGGCCTTGCTCTGTACATGCATACCTGGTTTCTCTCCTTCTTCTTTTTTCTCTCTTGTTCTTCTTCTTCTTTTTCTTCTTCTTCTTTTCTCATGGTATCATGGTATCTCACTCTAGCCCAGGCTGACTTAGAATTCACTATGTAGTCTCAGGATGGCCTTGAATTTACAGCGATCTTCCTACCTCTGCTTCCCATGTGCCGGGATTAAAGGCGTGCGCCACCATGCCCGTCTCTCTCCCTCTTCTTAAAAAGACACTAGTCACTTTGGATAAGGACCCCTCATATAACTTCATTTACCTTTAAGTATCTCTTTTATAAAATATTATTTATTTATTTATTTATTTATTTATTTATTTATTTATTTAGAGAAAGACACTATGGGCACACCAGGGCCTCTTGCTTCTATAAATGAACTCCAAATACATGTGTGGCTTTGTACATCTGGAGTCGTTTGCAGTGGCTGAGGGCCCTGGCACACCAATTCTCTCTCTGTCTCTCTGTCTCTTCTCTCTCCCTCTCCTTGCAAGTAAGTAAATTAACTATGTAGTGTTAGGGTGGCCTCAAACTCACAGTGATCCTCCTACCTCTGCCTCCTGAGTGCTGGGATTAAAGGCGTGCTCCACCACACCCAGCTAAGTAAGTAACTTTCTAAAATTATGGAAAATGGGCTGGAAAGATGGCTTTATCTGGGTACTAGGGAATTGAACCCTGAGCTGGCAGTCTTTGCAATCAAGCTCCTTTAACCACTGAACCATCTCCCCAGCTCTAAGTATCTCTCTAAGGGCTCTATCTCAAGGGCTTATTCTGGGGTGCTAGAGGCTAGGACTTCCAGGTAGTAAGTACACATTTTCACCGTTTAACTCATACATACATAGGTCTTGTTCCTTTTTTTTCCCAATGGCAGTTACATTTTCTTTGTAAGCATGCAAGTGTCTTTTACCACTGAACCTCCTTTTTAATTTGAAAATTTTTATATTTTATTTTATTTATTTATTTGTATTTGAGAAAGAGAGAGAATGTGTGTTCTAGGACCTCCAGCCACTGTAAACAAACTTCAGACACATGTGCCTCCTTGTGCTTCTGGCTTACGTGGGTTCTGTAGAGTCGAACCTGGGTCCTTGGCTTCTCAGGCAAGGGTCTTAACCATTAAGCCATCTCTCTAGCCCTTAAATTGAATTTTAATTTAGATTTTACTGTTATTAGTAATAAATCATAGGTGATAACTCACTTGGACTCTTCTCTTTTATAGGAGCTTTGCCTTTTTTTATTTTCTTAAGCTCCATCATATGCTATAAGGAACTATTTCTAAACTTCAAAAAATAAAAATACATCGTGGAACTAAGAATCTAGAATTTTGAAGGTAATGGAACGTAGTATTTCTGATCTAAAGAATGAAAATAGTATAATATACATTTGTCTCTATGTAAGCTTAGTGTCTCAGAAAGGAGAGAGAGATGTGAAACACAGATTTGTAGAGTTATGCAAATTAGATTCTACACAAGCAGTCCTAAATTTCTGGAGCTTTTATGAATTGTTTTTTAAACTTTTTTCTTTATTTGAGAGAGAGAGAGATAGGCAGGGAGAGAGAGAGAAAGAATGGTTGTGCCAGGGCCTCCAGCCGCTGCAAAGGAACACCAGATGCATGCTCCCCCTTGTGCATCTGGCTTACGTGGGTCCTGGGGAATCGAACCTGGGTCCTTTGACTTTGTAGGCAAGTGCCTTAACCACTAAGCCAGTTCTCCAGCCCCTTTTATGAATTTTTACAATATCAAATATGCACTGTTTAGCACTTTTCTTTTTGTTTAATGTATGTGATTTTTAAGAATATCATATACCATAGGCCATCCTCCATGAGACTACAATACAAGGAAGTACAAACTGATTTTATAGTAATAAATGAAAAGAATAATTTAAATAATTGAAGCATTAAATAAGAAAATGAAATTTGATTTTCAGTTAAGCAAGGAAAGAAAATTGATATCATAAGTATATCTTTGACTCCTCCAATACATTGTATAATAAGTGCATTCATTTAGAGTTGAACAACATAAAAAACATTTTGTTTGGTTGTAATTAAGCTAGAGAATGTCAGAAAGTGTTCTTAGCCATGTTAGACCAGACAATTTTTCCTCACAACAAGATCATTTTTTTCAAAATAATGTTTTATTTATTTATTTATTTAAGAGACAGAGGAAGAGGCAGAGAGAGAGAAATGGGCATGCCATGGCCTCCAGCCACTGCAAATGAACTCCAGACACATGCACCCCCTTGTGCATCTGGTTTACGTGGGTCCTGGGGAATCGAACCAGGGTCCTTGGGCTTCACAGGCAAAAGCCTTAACTGCTAAGCCATTTCCCCAGCCCACAAGAAGATCATTTATGGAGAAGTATATCCTCAGCAGAAGCTAGATCTGCAGCACTGATTTTTAAAAAAATAATTTGTATTTCACTCATCTAATCCCTCAAGACCAAAAAAAAAATCAGAGTGATGTGCAGTGTTTGGCACCTCATGAACCTTCAACTTCAGCACCCAAGAGGAGATGGGAGGATCAACAGACAGCTTTAGAACAGCTTGGATCTCATAGTAAAATGTTGACTCAAAAAAAAAAAAAAATCAACATGAACACAAGCAACATTAAATGAAAATGGACTAATTAAATAGTGTAATTAAAAATTGTATATTGTGCTCGCTTCTGCAGCGCCTACACTAAAAGTCATATATTGTCAGATTTGTTCTAGTTGGGTCAATAAATTATAGTCCATCCAAGTAAAGCATAGTTTTACTTGATTTTAATATCATTAATAGAGAAAATCAATTGAGATTCCAATTCTAATAATATATTACAATGTCTCAAGGACAATTCTAAGAAATTAGGCCCATAAATTGTTAATGATAATTAAATTGTTAAACTAGCTCTCTTTTTTTTTTGAATTTTTAAAACTTTTTTGCAAGCAGAGAGTGATACAAGCAAGACAGACAGAGTGAGCTGGCCAGGGCCTCCCACTGCTGCTGCAAATGAACTCCAGATGCATGCACTACTTTGTGCATCTGGCTTTATGTGGTTACTGGGGAATTGAACTCAGGTCGTTAGGCTTTGCAGGCAAGTGCCTTAACCGCTGAACCATCTCTCCAGCCCCTTAAACTATGTTTTCATTCTTGGAGACAAATGAAAAGCCCAAGGTAATGAAGAAGCCATTAAAGGGGCTTTTGACATCACCAATATGATCACAAGAGCTGAGATAGAAAACTGACTGTGAGTCAGCCGCCAAAGTGTCTGTGAGTGACTCGTAGAGTCCACGAGTTTGAAACGACAGAGGTCAGAAGAACAGTAGAAGCTATTCTTTAAGCGTGTACAGTTAGGGTTAGCTATCTCCTAGTTTGTATGTTGGCCACTCAGGTAAACATAGAGAAATAAAGCATAGTTCATGCTCATTTGAAAAAAATTCAGCCGGGCATGGTGACACACGCCTTTAATCCCAGCACTTGGGAGGGAGAGGTAGGAGGATTGCCCAGAGTTCAAGGCCACCCTGAGACTACATAGTGAATTCCAGGTCAGCCTGGACCAGAGTGAGACCCTACCTCGCAAAACCAAAAAAATAAATAAATAAGAATTCAAAGCTGGACATGGTAGCACATGCCTTTAATCCCAGCACTTAAGAGGCAGAGGTGGGAGGATTACCCTAAATTTGAGGCCAGCCTGAGAGTACAGAGTGAATTCCAGGTCAGCCTGGGCTACAGTGAGACCATACCTTGAAAACTCAAAAAAAAAAAAAAAAAAATTCAAGATGATAGACCAGACACCCTTATAACACTATAATACATAATACCGCAATACCAGTATTATGACTAAAGTAAGCCCCAGGATTAAAGGAGAAAAATAACTCACTGGGGATGGAGCAGTCAAAGCACTCAGAAAGTGCCTAGATGCCCACCAACAGATGGGTGGACAAAGACAATTCAAGATATATATACAACAGTTTCTTCAGCAATAAAGAAAAACAAAGCCGGGCGTGGTGGCGCACGCCTTTAATCCCAGCACTTGGGAGGCAGAGGTAGGAGGATCGCCGAGAGTTCAAGGCCACCCTGAGACTACATAGTTAATTCCAGGTCAGCCTGGACCAGAGTGAGACCCTACCTCAAAAACCAAAAAAAAAAAAAAAAAAAAAAAAAAAAAAAAAAAAAAAAAGAAAAAAGAAAAAAGAAAAAAAAAAAAAAAACAAAAACAAAATTATGTTATTCATTGAAAAAGGAAAACGGATACAACTAGAGATTATGTTCAGCAAAATAAGCTAGACTCAGAAAGAGAAACAGCACATACTTTCTCTCGTATGCAAAAATCAAGATTTCTTTTTTGAGACGACCTCGTGCATTCCAGGCTGGCTTGGTATGTAGTCGAGGATGACCTTGACCTCTGACCCTTCTCCCCCATCTCCCAAGTGCTGAGACTGCAGTTGTGCCCCACCACACCTGGTTTATGTATGCACTGCTTGGGACTGAACCCAGTGCTTGCCTCCTGCATGCATAGGCAAGCACGCTGCCAGCTGAGCTGATAAACAGGAGTGGGGAAGGAAAACCAGAGGGGAATGGAGGGGAACAAGTGTGAGCAGAGCAGTGATAGATGTATGAATATTTAAAAATGTCAGAGTGAAACCCATGATTTTGTGTGCTGATTTTTAAAAACTTAAACAATCAAAAAGCTTTGAGCAAGGAAAATTTCTTAATGCCCTAAATTTATTTACAGAAGTTGGAAAGTGGAGGGGGGAGAAGAGATAGGGAAGTTAATCAGTTAACAGCTACTGGAAAAATCAACAAAAGACTGCTCCGTATTCCTTGATGTTTGTTAAAACCTTGATTTAAAGTCTCCGGCCACACATGGAGGCACACGCCTGTAACCCCAGCACTTGGAGGCCTGAATGGAAAGCACAAGTTTGAAGCCAGCCTGGGCTACATATCAAGACCCTGACCCTAAAATGAAAACACTGGCATGCTGTCCCTCAGGCACCTGAGAGCTACCTCTGTGACCTAGCTGAATGTCCGCCCCTCCCTAACCTTTACCTCTGAAGACAGAAAGCCTGTGGGCCAGAAATCCCTGTTTAGATGTGCTAGCTGGATCTGAGATGGCTGTCAGAGTGACCACCTTATACCCTCTCGCTGGATTCTAATCCCTGCTGCATGCTCAATGGCACATCCCCCAGTGTCTTTACAGTTGACATTTTCCCTGGTTGTGAGTGAGAACTATAAAACTGACAAGAGGTTGCACCCAAATACTGTAAAATCTCACTTCTCTCAAAAAAAAAATATATATGTGACAACTTCCCTTTATCAGCCTCTCTCTTTCTATCACTTCTTTTCCTCCTCTTCCTCCTCCTTTTTTTTTTTTTTGTTTTTTGGAGGTAGGGTCTCACTCTAGCCCAGATTAACATGGAAAATTTGCTATGTATCAGGGTGGCTTCAAATTCATGGTGATCCTCCCACCTCTGCCTCCTGAGTATTGGTATTAAAGATGTGCACCACCACATCCAGCCTTCCATCATTCCTTTTCATTGTAACCTCCAAACCTCAAATGGTTGTAAAGCTGACTTGTGAACTTATCTTCCACATTGCCCATTCTTGGGCAAGAGTTAAAGTTTCTTTCCTTGCTCAGTTGGTGGCCTGCCTTGTCATTGGTCCCAACAGCTCTGAAAGGGGAAATGGAACTAGTTTGGGGGCAAAAACTGGTAGCACCACCATCTTCTATTTACGTATAAACATTCCAGGGTCCTAACCCCAGCCACTCATAAGTAGCTGACTGTGGTGGTTTAATTCGGGTGTCTCCCATAAACCTGTGTGTTCGAATGCTTGGTCCCCAGATAGTGGCAATTTGGGAATCAGAGCCTCTTGGAGGTGATGTATTGTTGGGGGCAGGGTTATGAGTGTTATAGCCAGCTTCCCCTTGCCAGTGTTTGGCTGCTGTTGTCCACTTGATGTTGGCCAGGAGGTGGTGTCTCCCCTCTGCTCATGCCAAGCTTTCCCCTTCCATCATGGAGCTTCCCCTCAAGTCTGTAAGTCAAAATAAACCCTTTCCTCCCATAAACAGCTTTTGGTAGGGTATTTTCCTTTTTAGAAAAATTTTTAAATTTAATTTTATTTATTTATTTGAGAGCAACAGACACACACACAGAGAAACAGAAAGAGAGAGAGAGAGAGACAATGGGCACACCATGGCCTCCAGCCACTCAAGATGCATGTGCCCCTTGTGCATCTGGCTTACGTGGGTACTGGGGAATCAAGCCTCGAACTGGGGTCCTTAGGCTTCACAGGCAAGCACTTAACCGCTAAGCCATCTCTCCAGCTCTTGTTAGGGTATTTTCTGCAAGCAATGAGAAGCTGACTGCAATACCTACTATCTCTGCCCAAATTTTCCCCACTTTGAATGATCCCACCCCCATTTATCTAGCGCCAATATAAGTTCAACATGAACAGTTTATGCTTTTCTTCCCCAAATTTTCTTTGTAAAAATATCCTTGGCCTCCAGGTGTGGTAGACATATTTCCAGTGTCTGTCCAGTCTTTAGCCTTGCTTCAAGTTGCTGCAGATCTCGCCCCCAGAACATCGTCCTTTAGTTGCTAGCATCTGTAAAGTTTCCATCTCAAGAGTTCGGCTTTAACAACCTTGAGAGAGAAAGACTCCATGCGAGCCATGTGTCCTATCTTGGGACTAATTCATGATGATATTTGCTCTGTAGAAACATAGGTAGCAAGAGTGGAAGATGCTATGAACTACATAAGCTGATGATGGCCACCCAGCCAAGTATGGAATATGACAGGAGCTGGAGCTGGGTAGTAATCTCTAACCCACCAGGACGCAGAGTTGACACAAGTGATCAAGGTATGCGGCATCAGGTCATCGGGGCTGGCTGGAGAGACTCAGGCATTAGCAAATAGATACTTGAAAAATCCAGGCAGTTTGTAAACTAGGGAGACTGGCAAGGAAAAGACAGACTCCAAACCTAGCTAAGGACTGCTATAACCCATGGCGGATGGTCGGAAGAAGTTCAGATGAGAAGTCAGCACTACAGACTTTTTGTGGCTGTTAAAGATCCCACATAGCAGCAAAAGCCTCGGTCATTATGAAGTATTAAAGTGAAGGGGATAAAACAGCAATTATTTGAGTTTACTTTAACTTCTTTAAACACTTAGAGCCTTAAAGTGACTAGAAGAATGAAAACGATACCCCCAAATCTTCACTGTGAAGTCAGTCTCGAACCTTAGAACAGAATTACCTTTGAGCAATTCCTACTTAATATATTACTAGAATTGGCATTTTTTACATTGTTCATAAAATTGTCGACAAAAATTCCATTTGAACTATACAACTTGTTCTCTAATAGAGACTCTTTGGAAAGTAAAGTGTGGTGTTATTAATGAGCACCAAACAACGTATACTGACAGTCTCCTGGGCACATCAATAACCTCCATGCACTCACCTCCACGACTACTCTTATGATCCTACTCTGAATATATTAACACCTGAACTGCTCCACTCTGAAAACCCCACTTGTAAGACAATGCCCCCATCCTCCCAGCTTAGCCTAGCTCACAGCTGCCCTACATCCTCAGAACTACTGGCAGTCCCCTTTTGCCTTTCCTTCCTCCCTGCCCTGCCCTGCTTTCACAGCTCACCAAACCCATCATACCTGCCAAAATCCTGAAATCCCTCCACTCTTGCTTTTTTCACAGCCTCTTGGCAAAATCCCAGTCCTGGATAAATGGAACCATCTGCCTTTTTTGTGTGTCTGTAGGAGGACTATTAAGCTGCTGGAGAAATGTTACACATCTCCATGGTCTCTATAAATTCACCATCATTGAGTTCTGATGGGCCTGAATACTGCCTGGCAATCTCTATCCAGCCTGGCTTCTGCTGCCACCACTACAGAAGCTGGTCTTGGCCAGTAACACCAGTGACCTTGGTAATGACATTGTTCTTTTCTTTTTTTCTTTTCTTATCTTTTTAAAAAAAAATTTTTTTTTTGAGGTAGGGTCTCTCTCTAGCCCAGGCTGACCTGGAATTCATTATGAGATCTTAGGCTGGCCTTGAACTGCACAGTGATCCTGCTAGCATTGTTAATTTCAAGTCATGGTTTGATTTTCATATGATCTCGGGAAACACTGAAAAGAGTTACTTTCTGTGATTGACTTCCCACTGTACCTTGAGCTACTTCCTCAAGGGACTTTATCTTGGTCTTTCTCCTCACTCTGCAAGCCCCTTTGCCTTAAGTCCATGTCATTAATGTATTGAGAGGCAAAATTTACATATCCAGGAAGTTTTTTTTTTTTTTCCAAGGTAGGGTCTTCCTCTAACCCAGGCTGACCTAGAATTCACTATGTAATCTCAGGGTGGCCTCGAACTCACAGTGATCCTCCCACCTCTGCCTCCCAAGTGCTGGGATTAAAGGCATGAGCCACCACGCCTGCCCCCCCCCCTTTTTTTGAGGCAAGGTCTCATTCTTTAGCCCAGGCTGATTACCAGCTTGAAACACCAAGCCAAGACTCAGAAGAGACTTTTCTGAGTTATGTTCATTAGCAGATTTCAGAGATGTTTGATATAACATGCCCCAGACAGCTCTGTATCTCCCACCCTCCATCACCCACCTCTTTAGAGTGCTTCCTCCTTGTGCAATGGGCACTTCAAGAGAAACTTAGGTGCTCTTTAGGGCCGGATTCTCCATCGCAGCAAGTGCCTGAGAGATACCTTGTCCCTTGTCGCATCCCACCATTCATTCTCCTCATCTACCCATTCTACCTTTTGAACATTTCCACCACTCTACTAAGATCCATTGCTTTCCCCACCCTAATCCTCGTTACAAGGATGACAATTTCTCTTGAGATCACCTACATCTTTTCTGCTCCCTTCCAAGCACAGAAATGTTTTATTATTTTGTATCTAAAAGCAAATCTGATGAGTTAATCCCATTTTGAAAATCCAAACTTTAGTGATTTACCACACTGTTAGTTTGAAGATGAAAATCTACTGAACCCATTTGGCTAGACCCATGGGATTACTCCAGCTTGTTGCTTCTGTTGCCTTTCCTTACTGCAAACAAGTTACGTTAGAGATAAGCGAGGCTTCCTCCCCCTCTTGCACAGATTGGCTTCCCTTTGGCTTCTGGTCTCTGGCACACACTGACTTCTCTTCCTGAAACAGTCTCTCCCAACCGCCCATCTCTTTGCACAAACAGCTTTAAGAAATGCTTCTTTGTTTCTTCTTTGCAGGGCTGGGATTGAATAAAGGTCCAAAATTAAAAATTAGCAGGGACCACAGCCCTTGTTTTTGTTTTTAATTTTCTTTTTAGATGTCACAAGGCAGTATGGTTCTGAAAGATATCGGTTCAAAAAAATCATGGAAAGATGGCACCATTTGCCAAAGATAAGGCACATGCCTGTGAAGATGAAGGACCAGCCTGACCTTGAACAATGATTCTCCCTCCCACATAAGCCAGCTGCACAACCCAGGTGCATGCATCTGGAGTTCATTTGCAGTAGATAGAGGCCCTGGCATGCCCATTCTCACTCTCCCTCCTCTCTCTCTTTTCCCATCTCTGTCTGTTAATAAATAAATTTTAAAAAAATAAAATCTTAAAAAAATCATTTCCTCAAGAAGCTTTCCGCTCTCTTCCAAATGACTGATGAGGAGTTCATCCCATGGACACCTCAGTAAGGCCGCAGAATCCATTCAGTCTGTTAGGGCAGAGTCAGTGTCTGCAGCAGTGTGGCCAGTGGGACTCAGCTGCAGGCTGCTACTGGTAACAGCCCAAGGCCTTACTTTTTAGAGGCCTTAGGGGCTACTCAAATGAAGCCAGGATTCTTTTTCAAAAATATTTTTTGTGGGTTTTTTTCTGAAGAAATGGCTTAGCAGTTAAGGCACTTGCTTGAGGACTGAATTAATCCATGTGGCTAAAAACGAAAGGACCCAGGTTTTTTGTTTAATTCTCCAGGTCCCATAAGTATAAAGCCAGATGCACATGGTGGCTCACGATTGAGAGTTCGCTTGTTTGCAGGGGCTCCTCTAGGTTTGTCCAGGCCCTTTTAGGCGTGCCCATTCTTTCTTCCTCTCTCTCTCCCCTCTCTCTCTCTCCCCCTCTCTTTGTCTCAAATAAAAATAAAAATTATTGCTGGGCATGGTGGGACGCATTTTTATTTAAAATGACCATTTAATCCCAGCACTGGGGAAGCAGAGGTAGGAGGATAGCTCAAGAGTTTGAAGCCACCCTGAGACTAGGCATAGTGAATTCCAGGTCAGCCTGAGCTAGAGTGAGACCCTACCTTGAAAAACCAAAAAAATAAAAATAAAAATAAAAATAAAATAAATCAATAAAATATTTTAAAAAATTTTTTTGAGGTAAGGTCTCACTGTAGCCCAGGCTGACCTGGAATTCACTTTGCATTTTCAGAGTGGCCTTGAGCTCATGGAGATCCAGCGCCATCTTGTAATGGCGACTGCTTACAGCTCCCTGCACCTCCCAAGTGCTGGGATTAAAGGCATGAGACACCACGCCTGCCCCCGCCCCTTTTTTTGAGGCAAGGTCTCATTCTTTAGCCCAGGCTGTTTACCAGCTTGAAACACCAAGCCAAGACTCAGAAGAGACTTTTCTGAGTTATGTTCATTAGCAGATTTCAGAGATGTTTGATATAACATGCCCCAGACAGCTCTGTATCTCCCACCCTCCATCACCCACCTCTTTAGAGTGCTTCCTTGTACGTAGAGAAACTTGCGGTTCCGTGGGATTCTCCATCGCCTTGTGCTTGTCGCATCCCACCATTCATTCTCTCATCTACCCATTTCTACCTTTTGAACATTTCCACCACTCTACTCGCATTGCTTTCCCCCACCCTAATCCTCGTTACTGTCAATTTCTCTTGAGATCACCTACATCTTTTCTGCTCCCTTCAAAGCACAGAAATGTTTTATTATTTTGTATCTAAAAGCAAATCTGGTGAGTTAATCCCTAAATCCAAACTTTAGTGATTTACCACACTGTTAGTTTGAAGATGAAAATCTACTGAACCCATTTGGATAGACCTATGGGATTACTCCAGCTTGTTGCTTCTGTTGCTTTCACGTTAGAGATAAGCAAGGCTTCCTCCAGCTCTTGCACAGATTGGCTTCCCTTTGGCTTCTGGTCTCAGCACACACTGACTTCTCTTCCTGAAATGGTCTCTCCTCGCCCATCTCTTGCTTTAAGAAATGCTTCTGTTTCTTCTTTGCAGGGCTGGGATTGAATAAAGGTCCTCTAGCAGGGACCACAGCCCTTGTTTTTTGTTTTTAATTTTCTTTTGTCACAAATATGGTTCTGAAAGATATCGGTTCAAAAATCATGGAGAGATGGCACAGCGGTTAAGGCACATGCCTGTGAAGATGAAGGACCCCGGTTCGATTCTCCCGTCCCACATAAGCCAGATGCACAAGGGGGGTGCATGCATCTGGAGTTCATTTGCAGTAGATAGAGGCCCTGGCACGCCCATTCTCACTCTCCCTCTCTCTCTCTTTCCCTCTCTCTGTCTCTAATAAATAAATTTTAAAAAAATAAAATCTTAAAAAAAATCATTTCCCTCAAGAAGCTTTCCGCTCTCTGTCCAAATGACTGATGAGGAGTTCATCCCATGGACACCTCAGTAAGGCCCAGAATCCATTCAGTCTGTTAGGGCAGAGTCAGTGTCTGCAGCAGTGTGGCCAAGGGAATCAGCCGCAGGCTGCCACTGGTAACAGCCCAAGGCCTTACTTTTAGAGGCCTCTACTCAAATGAAGCCAGGATTCTTTTTCAAAAATATTTTTTGTGGGCTGAAGAAATGGCTTAGCAGTTAAGGCACTTGCTTGTGAAGCCTAAGGACCCAGGTTTAATTCTCCAGGTCCCATGTAAGCCAGATGCACATGGTGGCTCACGCATTGGGCGCTTGTTTGCAGGGGCTACAGGCCCTGGCGTGCCCATTCTTTCTTCCTCTCTCTCTCTCCCTCTCTCTCTCTCTCTCCCCCCTCTCTTTGTCTCAAATAAAAATAAAAATTATTGCTGGGCATGGTGGCGCATGACCTTAATCCCAGCACTGGGGAAGCAGAGGTAGGAGGATAGCCAAGAGTTTGAGGCCACCCTGAGACTACATAGTGAATTCCAGGTCAGCCTGAGCTAGAGTGAGACCCTACCTTGAAAAACCAAAAAAATAAAAATAAAAAAAAATAAAAATAAAATAAATCAATAAAATATTAAAAAAAATTTTTTGAGGTAAGGTCTCACTGTAGCCCAGGCTGACCTGGAATTCACTTTGCATTTTCAGAGTGGCTTTGAGCTCATGGAGATCCTCTACCTCTGCCTCCCAAGTGCTGGGATTAAAGGTGTATGTTACCATGAATATTTTTTATTTATTTACAAGCAGAGAGAGATAGACAAAGAGAATGAGCATATCAGGGCCTCCAGCCACTGCAAACAGCCTCCAGATGCATGTGCCACTTTGTGCATCTGGCTTTACCTGGGTACTAAGGAACTGAACCCAGGTTGTTAGGCTATGCAAGCAAGTGCCTTAACTGCTGAGCCATCTTTCCAGTCCAAGGATTCTTTTTATTAAAAATACTTTATTTATAAGCTGGCCGTGGTGGCGCACGCCTTTCATCCCATCACTCAGGAGGCAGAGGTAGGAGGATCACTGTGAGTTCGAGGCCATCCTGAGACTACTTAGTGAATTCCAGGTCAGCCTGAGCTAGAGTGAAACCCGACTTCAGAAAAGAAAAAAAAAGTTTATTTATGTATGTATGTATGTATTTATTTATTTGAGACATGGGTGTCTCAATATGTGTCTACATGGGTGTGCCAGGGTCCGCTGCTGCTGCAAAAGAGCTCCAGACACATGTGTTACTTTGTACATCTAGCTTTATGTAGGTACCTGGGAATCAAACCAGGGCCATCAGGTTTTGCAAGCAAGTGCTTTAGCTGCTGAGCCATCTCCTCAGCCCCAAAGTGCAGAAAAATATTCAGGATGAGTCGGTGTGAAGCAGAGTTGGAGGTTATTAGAGATTTTAACAGTTCTAACTATACGGAATAAGAGAGAGAGAGGCCCTGGGAGATGGTGGTAACACAAGCCTGGGTGTGAGCATCTCTGGGTGGCACTTAACCATCTCTACAATAACTATAGACATGGTTGTGGTAACTTCAGAAGTTGTCCTCAAGGGGTTGCTGAGGAACTGAAATGAGATCATAGAGTACTTTGTAAAGTGCATTAACTAGGATGATGGCTGATAGGGTAAACCCACAATTCACAAGAGTTGCACAAATGAGTTAAGATATGTTTTTACTGTAAATGAAGTTCATAGCATTGTTTGTGAGATTCCCGGAAAATTGCAGGTTTGCAGCTGGGAAACAAACTAGGCTATACTAGAAAGTCATACATGCTTAGGCCATAAGCATGGTTCATTGTTACTTTATCATTCTTTTAAAAATATTTTTATTTATTCATGAGAGACACACTGAGAAAGAGGCAGAGAGAGTGAGAGAAAGAGAGAGAGAGTCTGCGTGAGTATGAACCCGCCATGGCCTCTTGTCACTGCAAACATACTCTTGTACATTTGCCACTTTGTGCATCAGGCTTTATGTGGGCACTGGGGAATTGAACCCAGGTCATCAGGCTTTTGCAAACACAAGTGCCTTTAACCACTGAGCCATCTCTCCAGCCCTATCGTAGCATTCTTATTTGAAATATCTCTATATAAAAGGAATATTGTCTCCTCACAGCCAATTTGGTTAATTGTGTTGGAGTCTTGACCCTCAGCTGGTGAGACTTCAACAAGACTCCAGGATAAAGCGCTTGCACCTTTTCCTTCCCAGGTCCCCATAATTTTCCCTCCATGTCTTTCTCTCTCCCTTGGTGTTACACCCCTAGCTTCACTAGCTGTTGGGTAGGTGACTTAAAATGGACAGTTTTGGGCTGGAGAGATGGGTTAGCAGTTAAGGCGCCTGCCTCCTAAGCCTAAGAACGCTGGTTCCAATCTCCAGCAGTTCCAATCTCCAGGTCCCACATTTAGCCAGATGCAAAGTGACGCAAGGGCGCAATGCCGCACTTGACCACAAGGGGGCGCACGCATCTGGATCTCGTTCTCAGCAGCTGAGAGGCTGCTGGTGCGCCCATCTCTATCTGTCTTCCTCTCCCTCTTTGTCTATCTCTCTCCAAAAAAAAAAAAAAAAAAAAAAAGGACAGTTTTTGTAGGTTAAACAAGTGGACATCACATGGTTAGTTCCCCACTAAGTTTGCTGCAGAGAACATCTGTCATGTAGGGAAACCAGTTTTCTGGGTTACTTTGGAGTGATTTACATCTGCTTTCACTGAAAAGTTGACTCATCCTTGGCTTTCAGATGTCCAGTGGGTAGCTAGGACAGGCTAAGGAGGCTGGCCATCTCTGTCTTCACATTGTATATGTCCCCTTTGTTGCTTATTTGAAAAACGTTTTGTTCAACAATGTCACACATGGCTAAATGATCTAGGTTTGCACAGTTTCATTCCTCCCCCTTCAAGGCTGACGGTATCTATCAGCTTCCATGATGGGAAACACCACACCATGAAAGGAGAGAAAAAGGGTGGCACCTGAATTTTTGGACTACCTCCACCTGTTTCCAGAACACACAAGCTCGTCCTCCTTTTAGTTAGCCCAATCTCCCTCCCTCTTTATTCCCAGCCTATATCCATCGCCATCACCCCTCAACTTCCTGGAGTTGAGAAGTTAATTTGTGGGCAAGTCTTTCTCTCTCTCTCTCTCTCTCTCTCTCTCTCTCCCCATTCCTTGGCCACTGAATAAGTCTTCTTTTCTTCTTTTTGAGACAGGGTCTCATGTAACCCAAGCTCGCCTGAATTCATTATGCAGCTAAGGATGACTTTGAACTCCTGATCCTCCAGCCTCTACCTCCCAAGTTCTAGGATTATACACATGGGCTACCTCCCCAACCTCTCTCAATAAACCCATGTTTCCCAGCATTCATCTCCCTCCATCCATTTCTAGCGGAGAGTGAGCTTCTAAGCCTGGGTTTGGTCCTGCCCACACTCCTATCAGAAAGTTTTACACTCTCCACATTGTCCGGAGTTCCTCTTCTCTACCGGGTAAATCACGTCAACATTCAAATGTGGTTACTTGTGATAAATAATTTCTGTGGACCACTTTTACCAATAGCTACCACAGTATGCTGCTGCTCTCTCTTCAGAGGAATGATCCTTGGAAAAATGTTACTAGCAGGAGGCATTTAACAAGGTCCTCAGCCATTTCTGGCTGTCACAGCTGAAGAGTATGTGCCACTGGCATCTTGTGGGAAGAAGCCCTGGTTGCTGCGGAGCATCCTGCAAGACACAAGATGATCCACAGCAACAAAAAATTGCCACTTCAAAATGTCAGTAGTGGGCTGGAGAGATGGCTTAGCAGTTAAGGTGCTTGCCTGCAAAGCCAAAGGACCAGATTCTCCAGGACCCACGTAAGCCATATGCACAAGGTGGCACATGCATCTGGAGTTAGTTTGCAGTGGCTGGAGGCCCTGCCATGCCCATTCTCTCTTTCTCTTCCTTTCTATCTCTCTCTCTCTCTTCCTCTTTCTGTCTCTTAAATTAATTAATTATTTAATTAATTTTAAAATGTCTGGGCTGGAGAGATGGCTTAGCAGTTAAAGTGTTTGCCTGCGAAGCCTAAGGATCTGGTTGGATTCTCCAGGTCCCATGTAAGACAGATGCACAAGGGGGTGCATGTGTCTGGAGTTCCTTTGCAGTGGCTAGAGGCCCTGGTGCACTCATTCTCCCTCTCTCTCTCTCTTTTCATCTCTCTGTCTCTAATAAATAAATAAAAATAAAATCTTTAAAAAATAATAAAATAAAAAATAAAAATGTCAGTGGGTTAAGGTTGACTGACCAACCCGGTTATACAACAACACTCTTTAAAAGAATTACCTACATTCTATACCTCCAAATCCTTTCCTTGTTCTCTCTAGAATCCATTCCAGTTGTGCCCTCGATACAACTTCCCCATGTTTTTGTCCTTTTTTAGAGAGGGGGCTGGATGCTTGGGATGAACTCAAGGTTTTATGCACATGGAGTGAGCATTCTACAACTTAGCTACATTCCCAGCCCCCAAATTTGTCCTCAGAAGGGTATTCCAAGATGGGAGTGGTCACTCTTAGACTCCTTCCTGTTTGGTCCATTGACACAAATGCTAATAGACATCTGATGCCCAAGCTTAACTCTCTCCTCCCCCTAGGCCTATGACTTTTGTATCTCTCCCAATTTGAGACAGTGTCAACTTTCTTCTTACAGTTCTATGAGCAGTCACCTTTGCTTCCTGTCTTCCTTACCCTTCACATCCAGTTTGTCAGCAAATCTAGTCATCTCTCCCTTCAAAATGTAATGAATTTTCCAGTCGTGGTGACACACGCCTTTAATCCCAGCACTCGGGAGGATGGCTGTGAGTTCGAGGCCAGCCTGAGACCATATAGCGAATTCCTGGTCGTCCTGGGCTAGAGCAAGACTATATCAAACTTCTTACATATGGACTGCTGGAGCTCTGCGCCATGCGCACCCATCTTTCCCTTCATGTCTAGGAACTAGACTGTTGCAACAGACTCCTCAGGGATCTCCCAGCTTCTCCCACCTTTGCTCTCATACAACCGAGTGAGCCTGAGAAAGCTCAATTTCAATGTTTCTCCTGCTCAAAGCTCTCCAGCACTTACTTCTCAGCCAGAGTAAATGCTAACATCTTCTCAACAATGGCCTGTAACTTTCCATTCCATCTGAAGGTCACCCCACTTCCTCCTTTCTAGTCTTGTGCTGTGTTGTAGCCATGCTGTCCTTCAGAATGTTCTCTCAACACCACCAGCACACTCCCTAGGCCGAGCCTGTATTTGCTCTTCTCTCTGCCCAGAACACTCTCTGCCATGTTTTCTGAATGAAGCTCGTTATTCCCCATACAACCTTCAGCTTTTTACTCAAAGGTATCTTGTCAGTAAAAACTTCGCTGGCACAAGAACTGTATAATAGGAGAACAAAAAATAAAGACATCTCCAGGCATGGTGGCTCACGCTTTTAGTCCCAGCACTTGGGAGGCAGAGGTAGGAGGATCGCCATGAGTTCAAGGCCACCCTGAGACTACATAGTGAATTCTAGGTCAGCCTGGGCTAGAGCGAGAACCTACTTGAAAAACCAAATAATAATAATAATAATAATAATAATAATAATAATGTTATCAAAAAAGAAGAGAGACTAGTCGGAAAGATAGAATTCCTTGGAGTGGGGATATGGGAGAGGGTGGTGGTGAGAGGGAGTCAGGTAGCTTTGTTAGGCAGGTAAGGTAAATAGGCAGGGAGGTCTATACTTGCTAGAGATCAAAGGATAATCTCTTGCCTAGTTCCTTAGACCTGTTTTTCCATACCTGAGCCTCTTCCTGGGAAGGAGGTCTTTTTCTAGAATCCTGACATTGTGGTTGGTCAAGCTTAGACCCCAGAACTTGGCATCATGGCTTAAAGTTACGGCTCCCGGAGCTGAACATGGTAGGGCAAGCCTGTAAAATATCGCCACTCCCCTTAGGCCTGGTCTCTCTTTTATTTCTTCCATAGAAACAAAGCATCTGTTAATCTAACACTGTAAATTTTATGCATTTCTACCAGGACAGCAAGTTTTCCTGTGGTTGTCTCTGCCACTGACACATGGCTGACCCTCAGTAAATGCTTGTGTTTGGATCCTGTGCATTTTTTGTTTGTTCTTGCTTTGCTGCTGTTTTAATAACTTAAATTGTGTGTGTGTGTGTGTGTGTGTGTGTGTGTGTGTGTCTGTAGGGGTATGCCAGGATCTCTTGCCAATGTAAAGAGTCTCCAAACCCATCTGTCACTTTGTGTCTGGCTTTATGTGGGTGCTGGAGAGTTGAACCCAGGCCAGCAGGCTTTTAACCATGGAGCCATTGTCCCAACCCCTGTTTTTGATTTTGCTTTTATTTTGTTATTATTGTTGTTTCCTTGTTTGAGGAAAGTTTTCACTGTTATCCTGAGTGATCTCGAGCTCAATCCTCCCACCCCCTCCCAAATGTTGAACAGGCATGTGTCTCTATATCTGATGTCACAAACACAAACACAAACACAAACACACACACACACACACACACACACACACGGATTTTAACGAATCCACAAGTGAACGGTCAGCATCCTCAGTAAGTGCTCTCAGACAAACACTTGCTTTAGCATCATCTTTATTACCCTATCAACCACTATTAATCATATGACTTCTATTTTTAACTTCTTTTTTTATATTTATTAGAGATGGTGGGGGAGATAGATAGATAGATAGATAGATAGATAGATAGATAGATAGATAGATAGAGAGAGAGAAAGAATGGGTGCACCAGGGACTCTAGCCACTGGAAACGAACTCCAGACACATGTGCTACTATGTGCATCTGGCTTATGTGGGACCTGGAGAATAGAACCAGGGTCCTTAGGCTTCACTGGCAAATGCCTTAACTGCCAAGCCATCTCTCAGCCCTATTTTTAACTTCTTTGTTCATGTTTA
Source organism: Orientallactaga sibirica (assembly GCA_036365145.1). Classification (NCBI taxonomy): domain Eukaryota; kingdom Metazoa; phylum Chordata; class Mammalia; order Rodentia; family Dipodidae; genus Orientallactaga; species Orientallactaga sibirica. The sequence goes on along the minus strand of JAEOAD010000004.1, from coordinate 3,729,024 downwards.
TATTTAAAATAAATTGGCTTATTTATATTTAGCTCCAGTAATTATTACTTTTTTTTTTTTTTTTTTTTTTGGTTTTTCGAGGTAGGGTCTCACTCTGGCCCAGGCTGACTTGGAATTAACTACGTAGTCTCATGGTGGCCTCGAACTCATGATGATTCTCCTATCTCTGCCTCCCTAGTGCTGGGATTAAAGGCGTGCGCCACCACTCCCGGCTGAAAAAATATTTTTATTTATTTGTTTGTTTGCAAGTAATGAGATATAGAGAAGAGAGATAGAGAGAATGAGTGTGCCAGGTCTTCCAGCCACTGCAAATGAACTCTGATGCATATGCCACTTTGTGCATCTGATTTTACGTGGGTACTGGGGAATTAAACCTGGGTCCTCAGGCTTTCCAGGCAAGCACCTTAACTGCTGAGACATCTCTGCAGCCCTTGTTTATTTGGTTTTTTTGTTTGTTTGTTTGTTTGTTTTTTTGTTTTCACTCTAGCCTGGCTGACCTGAAACTCACTCCATATCCCCAGGCTGGCCTCAAACTCATTGCAACCCTCCTACCTCAACCTCTTGAATGCTGGGATTACAGTTGTGAGTTACTTAAACACCTGGCTTTATCTACAATTATTAACCATCTTCCAAGACAGTGTTTCTACTGAATAGGAGATGGTTTTCTCACTTTCTCCTCTTATTTGTACATTTCCCCCAAACAACAATCACAACCATCTCCTTGTTTCCTGCTAGGCCAACATTCTCATTCCTTGAAGGTCTCTTTTGTCATGAGTCCTGGAGTCAGAGCACATTGCTTAAAGAGGATGCCAACATTGTATAAATAAAACAACTCCAAGTACTTCAGGCAATAGTCTACAACGATAGAATTCTCAACGTAAGTGATACCTCAGAGATAGTTTGTAGTAATATTGAATTTGAAAACAGGTAAAACATCTGGTTTGAACTCTTAAGATCATTATAACCTTTTTTCTTCCACACTAAAGTTTTTTTTTCTTTTTCAATTGTTTTATTGGCATTAGTTATATGAATTCTTTTTTAATTTTATTTTTATTTATTTACTTGTAAGCACAGAGATTGGGGGGGGGCAGGGAGGGAGAATGGACATGACAGGGCCTCTTGCCACAGATGCATGCACCACTTTGTGTACCTGGTTTTACATGGGTACTGGGGAATGGCATTCAGGCCATCAGTCTTTGTCAGCAAGTGCCTTTAACCACTGAGCCATTTATCTAGACCTTATATGAATTTTTATTTATGTATTTACTTTGGTTTACCTAGGTAGGGTCTTGCTCTATCCCAAGCTGACCTGGGATTCACTATTGTAGTCTCAGGGTGGCCTTGGACTCTTGGAGATCCTCCTGCTTCTATCTCCTGAGTGCTGGGATTAAAGGTATGCGTCACAACGCCTGGCTTATGTGAATCTTAATGGTTAGAATCCACAAGTGTTCCTAGGACATTAAATACTTGCTTGAACAAATTTCCTGTCAATAGCTTCCTTCCTTGCTCAGTGTGTTTGCTCAACCTAGAGTCAGGCTTCTCCTCTTCTAGGCTCAGCCTGATTTATCTTTAGCTCCACTTCCATTGCTAATTTGCACACATAATTTCAATCACTCCTGGATGATCCTTAACTGTGTCCATTGGTTAACTATACTTCAAAATCAACATTTAAAAATTCAAATATAAAGCTGGGCGTGGTGGCGCATGCCTTTAATCCCAGCACTCAGGAGGCAGAGGTAGGAGGATCATCATGAGTTTGAGGCCACCCTGAGAATACAGAGTGAATTGCAGGTCAGCCTGGCCTAGAATGAGACCCTACCTCGAAAAACAAAAAACAAAAAACAACACAAAACAAAAAAACTCAAATATAGGGCTGGAGAGATGGCTTACAGTTAAGGTGCTTTGCCTGCAAAGCCAAAGGACCTCGGTTCCATTCACCAGGACCCAAATAAGTCATATGCACAAGGTGGCACATGCATCTGGAATTAGTTTGTAGTGGCTGGAAGCCCTGGCTCACCCATTCTCTCTCTCTCTCTCTCTCTCTCTCTCTCTCTCTCTGCCTCTTTCTCTCTCTCAAATAAATAAATAAGAATAAAAAATTTTCTTAAAAAGAAAAAAATTCAAATATATATCTCTTCATACCAATTGACTTTACATAAAATACACACATGTACAAACTATTCTTTCTCTCTTGCATAGGTATATAAAATATATTACTTGCCTCATCATACTCATATGATTAAGGCAGAAATAATGGATTTATCTTTTTCTTTACAGTGTTTCCCATATCCCATAGCTCTTTGTTTCCTGGTGATCTTGTCCTTTGGCTTTGCCTCAGATAGATCCCTTCTTAATTATCTATGTTTGTGGTGTTGGGGAACACCAGTACTCTATCACTTGATCACAACCCTAGCCCTCACATAATCCCTTCTTGTCCATGATCTCAAATCTTTTGGTTAAGAGTATGCATGGTCATAAGGTAAAATAACAACTGCTAGAAATGTGAAAGATCAGGTGGATGAGTGATGGAGGGACACCTGACTTCTCCAGCCTACACACATGCATGCATTTGCACACACATCAGACTTGCATATGGTCTTCCATACGCCCGTTCCCTGACATACACACACACACACACACACACACAAACACACACACACACACACATTGTACATACATGCACACGCAGGGAAATAAAAAGAAATGTTGAGGTATTCAGAGCAAGGAGGTAACATATTCATAAGTCAAAAATAAAACTCTTGATTCTAGTCAATAAGTATTTATGTGGTAAAGAGGAGAGTGGAGGGGTTGGGGAGATGGCTCAGCAGTTAAAGATGCTTGTTTGCCAAGACTGCTGGCCCTGGTTCAATATCCCAGCCACCCACGTAAAGCCTGACGCAAAAAAGTGGCATAAATGCTTGCAGTGGCAAGAGACTCTGGTTTGTGTGGACACACACACACACACACACACACTCACACACCCCATACACACACCCCATGTGCAAATAAATAATTTAAATTTAAAAAGAGGCTAGAAATATTAGAAAAGACAAAACAAATAGCATCCAGGTAATGAGAAAATAGACTTCTTTGCACAGACTGTGTACCTAGACTAAGAAGAAAAAGCAATGCTAAGCCAGGCATGGTGGTGCACGCCTTTAATCCTAGCATTTGGGACGCAGAGGTAGGAGGATCACTGTGAGCTCAAGGCCACCCTGAAGCTACATAGTGAATTCCAGGTCAGCCTGAGCTAGAGTGAGACCCTACCTCGAAAATACAAAAAAAAAAAAAAAAAAAAAAAAAAAAAAGCAATGCTACTGGGAAGCTGGTTTAGCCTTAACGTTGCTTGCTTGCAAACCTTGTTGGCCTGGGGTACCTGTGAAAAAGCGTGATGCACAAGTTGGTAGATGCGTCTGGAGTACATTTACAGTAGCAAGGCAAAAGGGTAACTGAAGAAGAAATGACTAAGCCAGGTGCGGTGGCACATACTTTTAATCCCAGCTCCTGGGAAGCAGAAGTAAGAGGAACACTATGGGTTCAAGACCAGCCTGGACCAGAGTGAGGCCCTATCTCAAAAATACCAAAACAAAAAACAAACAAACAAACAAAAAGAAATGACTGTATTCGATCTTGCTATTGCTATTTTCAATAAATCAAGTAATGCCTTTTCTCACACTTTCATGATTGCCAATACACTCTGAGGGTCTGAAGAAAAACATTTACAGGTCTGCAAGAAGTTTTCATCTTGACACAAGTTTCAGGCCAGTTTATAATGTGGAATCACAAACTCAAATTAATTTTTTCTTAGTTTCACTTCTTTTTGGCTCTAATTTGTGGAATGTGGATTCAACGACCTACCCCATAGGCCCCGACCTGGTTTTCCAAGAAGATTATTAAGATGGGAGCAGGATAGAGGATTGCCAAAATCCCTTGTAGCTTCACCACTCTAAGAATACTCTGGTATGTCTTACTGGTTTCCAGCTTGGTGCTTTTTCTCTTTTTAACTTGTGTTCATTTGCAAGAAGACAGGGTTTGCGGGGTGGGGACGGAGGAGAAATGAGTGTGCCAGGATCTCCTGCCACTGCAAACGAACTCGAGACACATGCATCCTTTGATGCATCTGGCTGTGATTACACGGGTACTGGGGGATCGAATCCAGGTCCACTAGCTTTGCAGGTAAGTTAAGCTTTGCGGCGTCCTCTCCCCAGCCCCAGCTCGGTGTTCCGGTGTTGGCAGGGGAGGGTGGGGCAGCCGCGGAGCCGGGCTCAGGGGCGGATCCCTCCGGGCTCAGGGGCGGATCCCTCCGGGTTCAGCTTCCAGCGCCCGGAGTGCGCGCCGGAGCCCCGCCCCCCCGCCCCCCCCGCCCCGGGCTCCCGTTTCGGGTCACGTGGCAGGCCGGCCCCGCCCCCGCCCGCCCCCCGGCTTCCTGATCTGCGGGGTCCAGGCCCGGCCTGCTCGTCCGGCAGCACGTGGCGCCTCCGCTCCGTCCGCGCGCTCCCGGGACCCCGCTGCAGCCATGGCCCCTGCACAGCTCGGTGAGGCCCCGGCCCTGCCGGCCGCCCGTGCAGCCCCCGCGGGAGCCGCAGCCGGGGAGGCCCGGGCCTGGGCCTGCAAGCGGTGGATGGGTGGGTGGGCCCCGATGCTGGCCTGGCGGGTCGTGCGGGCCTTAACCACCCCCCCCCCACCCGGCCTCGGATACGTAATGAAAAATGCCTTCTGTTTCAGCCTTGTTTAGTGTATCTGACAAAACTGGCCTTGTGGAATTTGCCAGAACTCTCTCGTCTCTGGGTTTGAATCTGGTCGCTTCTGGAGGGACCGCCAAAGCCCTCAGGGATGCTGGCCTGGCAGTCAGGTAAGGCCCAAGTAGTTTTGAAGGTAAGTCCAGGCAGGTAGGAACCTTTTCCAGGCACCAAGAGTAAAATGCCTCCGACTCCACCCAGGAACTCCGCTACATCCACCCCTTGCCCATTCTTTGCAAGAGGAAAATGAGAGACAGTAACTGCACAAGCTTACTGAGTTGAGCAGGGGTAGAGGTAAAACCCACATTCTTAACCACTTCCTTTCTTAAATATTTTTATTTATTTGCAAGGAGAAAGAAAGGGAGTGGGCGCGCCAGGACCTCTAGCCACTGCAAACAAACTCCAGATGCATACGCCGCTCTGTGCATCTTTATAATCAGAGGCAGTAAATGAACTCTTAGATTGTACATCACCCAGTTGAAATACGTGGGTACCGGAGAATCGAACCAGGGTCCTTTGCCTTGGCAAGCAAGTGCCTTAACCACTGAGCCATCTCTCCAGCCCCTTAAACACTTCCTTTGAACACCTTGATTTAGTGAGCCATTTGTTGTGCATGACAAACGCTGGTAAAATTTTTGAAATGTTTACGTGACTAATTGCATCATGACAATTCACCTGTAACTCCCCTCCCTGAGTAGCCCCTGACCATGTGAAGGTACCTGTCTCTGGCTCATTGATAAGCTGCTAGGTAGAAGATAGGGGTCTGGAGAGGGTAACTGCTGGAAGGTGGAAATGCAGAGGACCATAGGACAGATACAATAAACTGCAAAGTGAGTTCAGAAGAAAGCTGGACCCACCCTAAATACATTTCTGAAAGAGATCAAGGCTCTGCCTGCTTGTGTTGGAATATGGAAGATTTGCTTCCTACTCTCCAGGTCCTTGCAGTGAGGGACTCTCCACCTTTTCATTATAATTCACTCTGAGCAGAGCAAAATTTCTCTATATGTGACAAGGTCACCTGACAAGAATGTCATTATTATTATTACTTTTAATTTTTTTTTGAGAGAAAGAGAATAGGTTATACCAGGGCCTCCAGCCACTGCGAACAAACTCCAGAAGCATGTGCCACCTTGTGCATTTGGATCCCGGGGAATCAAATCTGGGGCCTTGGGTTTTGCAGGCAAGCACCTTAACCACTGCTAAGCCCTCTCTCCCACCCAAGAATACCTTTATTATAAATGCCTTTTATTATTTTAGCTTTTTTTTTTTTTTTTTTGGTTTTTGAGGTAGGGTCTCACTTGCTCAGGCTGACCTGGAATTCACTATGTAGTCTCAGGGTGACCTCAAACTCTTGGCGATCCTCCTACCTCTGCCTCCCAAGTGCTGGGATGAAAGGCATGTGCCACCACACCAGCTTGTTTTAGCATCTTGTCTTGTGTAGCTCTCATGGGAACCCTGAGAATTGCAGGCAGGCAGGTAGGTGCTAGTGGACAGAGGTGCCAAGTCAGGCCTGTGCTTTTTCCCTTGGACTACATCGGTGTCTACTGTTACAGTAGTTGGACATTAGTCAAATTAAGGAAAAGCTTCTTTATCTGTTTTCCCCCCTCCAAACTTTATAGTCAAAGTTAGACAGTAAATGAACTCTTACACTGCACGACGACACCCCGTTGAAATACTTCTCAGCTGTTGTCTTGTTCCCATGCTACCACTCAGTCCCTGCTTCCCCAGGTTATGGTGATAGCTTGTGTTTGGAGATTGAACCTAGTATCTCATCCACCATACCACTGACGATGCTCTTTAGAGCCACGGTCTCCTACATTGCCCAGGCTGGTCTTGAACTTGTGATCCTCCCATCTCAGTCTCCCAGGGTGCTGGATTTCTAATGTGCACCATTGTGCCTGGCTTTGTAGGTCTTTGTATAAAAATTGAGAATGTAAATACCTTTATCTCCTGTGAAAGGGTGTTCATCATGAGTGGCTTATTTAGAGTCCAGCTGACTGAAGCTCACTGAATGGAATACAGACAGGTGGGAGGGTGCTTTAATGAACTCCTGGAATCATAATACCTTTTTTTTTTTAAAGTATTTTATTATTTATTTATTTATTTATTTATTTGAGAGAGAGAGATACAGAAATAGGCAGGTAGAGAGAGAGAGAGAATGGGTGTGCCAGGGCCTCCAGCCACTGCAAATGAACTCCAGATGCATGCACCCCCTTGTGCATCTGGCTTATGTGGGTCCTGGAGAATCGAGCCTCGAACCAGGGTCCTTAGGCTTCATAGGCAAGCGTTTAACCACTAAGCCATCCCTCCAGCCCCATAATACCTTTTGTTTTTATTGGCCCCATCGGATAAATAGGCAAACTGAGACACAAAGAAGTTTCTTCTCCAAGATCACATTGCTAGTAAAAGGTTAGCGTTTTTATTTTAGGAAGCTAAACATTGCTTCTTGCAATAAATTGATAGTGGAGTTAGTGAGTAACTGTGTGCATAGAGAATTAGGAAGATTACAGTGCTGCAGACAAATTCTTAAATACCAATGAGTAACAAGCTTTTTATTACCCCAAGTGTTTTTAAGTCTTAAGAAACCATACCATCTATAAATTTGAAATAATTGTCCTTAGAGGAACTGGATTTTATTGCCTTTGACTTCTGTGAAAAGGAATTTGCCATTTGAAACTGCCTCTCCTGTTTGTTAGTTGATGTGACAAATGTATGGTCACTATTCCTTTGTAAATGGCATTCCTACCCAGGACAGTCAGTATCCTGTGGTCAGAATTTTTTGCCTTAAAATGTTTATTATTATGATTAAAACTAAAGTGGGCTGGGGAAATGGCTCAGTGGGTAAAGCACTTGCTGCACAAATGTGAGGCCCTGAGTTAACATTTGCATCACCCATGTAAACAGTCATGCCTGTTGTCTGTAATTCCATCTCTGGGGAGACAGAAACAGGGAATCCCTGGGGCAAGCGGGCTAACTAGACGAGTTGACTTGGTAAGCTCTGAGTTCAGGTGACAGACCCTGCCCAGGTAGGTAAAGGGGTGGAGAGCAATGTATGAAGATACCTGACATTGTCCTGCTAGCATGCACACATACACATGTAAACAATAGAAATGGCCAGGATGTAGGAAGATAACTGACATTGACCTAGCACACACACACAATCAAAACAGCCAGGTGCTGGGTGTGATGGCACATGCGTTTAATCCCAGTGCTGGGGAGGCAGAGGTAGGAGAATCGCTGTGAGTTCGAGGCCACCCTGAGACTACATAGTGAATTCCAGGTCAGCCTGGGCTACAGTGAGACCCTACCTCGAAAAACCAGAAACAAAAAAAGCCAGGAAGGAAGAAAGAAAAGGAAAATATATTTAAAACAAGCTCATCTCCTTTCCCAGTGCACAAAATGTAAGGATGCTTTTGTAGACAGGATATAAAAACAGAGACCAGAGCTGGGCATGGTGGCACACGCCTTTAATCCCAGCACCGGGAGGCAGAGGTAGGAGTATTGCTGAGAGTTTGAGGCCACCCTGAGACTACATAGTGAATTCCAGGTCAGCCTGGGCTACAGTGAGACCTTATCTGACACAAAGAAGTTTCTTCTCAAGATCACATTGCTAGTAAAAGGTTAGCGTTTTTATTTTAGGAAGCTAAACATTGCTTCTTGCAATAAATTGATAGTGGAGTTAGTGAGTAACTGTGTGCATAGAGAATTAGGAAGATTACAGTGCTGCAGACAAATTCTTAAATACCAATGAGTAACAAGCTTTTTATTGCCCCAAGTGTTTTAAGTCTTAAGAAACCATACCATCTATAAATTTGAAATGATTCTCCTTAGAGGAACTGGATTTTATTGCCTTTGACTTCTGTGAAAAGGAATTTGCCATTTGAAACTGCCTCTCCTGTTTGTTAGTTGATGTGACAAATGTATGGTCACTACTCCTTTGTAAATGGCATTCCTACCCAGGACAGTCAGTATCCTGTGGTCAGAATTTTTTGCCTTAAAATGTTTATTATTATGATTAAAACTAAAGTGGGCTGGGGAAATGGCTCAGTGGGTAAAGCACTTGCTGCACAAATGTGAGGCCCTGAGTTAACATTTGCATCACCCATGTAAACAGTCATGCCTGTTGTCTGTAATTCCATCTCTGGGGAGACAGAAACAGGGAATCCCTGGGGCAAGCGGGCTAACTAGACAAGTTGACTTGGTAAGCTCTGAGTTCAGGTGACAGACCCTGCCCAGGTAGGTAAAGGGGTGGAGAGCAATGTATGAAGATACCTGACATTGTCCTGCTAGCATGCACACATACACATGTAAACAATAGAAATGGCCAGGATGTAGGAAGATAACTGACATTGACCTAGCACACACACACACACACAATCAAAACAGCCAGGTGCTGGGTGTGATGGCACATGCATTTAATCCCAGTGCTGGGGAGGCAGAGGTAGGAGAATCGCTGTGAGTTTGAGGCCACCCTGAGACTACATAGTGAATTCCAGGTCAGCCTGGGCTACAGTGAGACCCTACCTCGAAAAACCAGAAACAAAAAAAGCCAGGAAGGAAGAAAGAAAAGGAAAATATATTTAAAACAAGCTCATCTCCTTTCCCAGTGCACAAAATGTAAGGATGCTTTTGTAGACAGGATATAAAAACAGAGACTAGAGCTGGGCATGGTGGCACACGCCTTTAATCCCAGCACCAGGAGGCAGAGGTAGGAGTATTGCTGAGAGTTTGAGGCCACCCTGAGACTACATAGTGAATTCCAGGTCAGCCTGGGCTACAGTGAGACCTTATCTCAAAAAACCAAAAACAAACAAACAACAATAACAACAAAAACCAGCCAGGCTTGGTGGCATAAAAGACTAAAAAATTTGAAAAAAAAAAAAAAAGTGGAAAACTGGGCTGGAGAGACAGCTTAGCATTGAAGGCACTTGCCTACAAAGCCTGATGACCTGACTTTGATTCCCCAGTATCCATGGAAAGCCAGATGCACAAGGTGGTGCACACATCTGGAGTTCATTTGTTGTGGCTGGAGGCCCCGGTGCACCAATTCTGTCTGTCTCTCTTCTCTCTGCTTACAAATAAATAAAATAATTAAAAAAAAACTGAGATAGCAAGCATGGCTTGTAAATCTTAACATTGTATAATGTATTACAGCTTTTTTGTTGTTTTTTGTTTTGTTTGGTTTTGGTTTTGGTTTTCGTGGTAGTTATTACAGCATTTTTATGCAGACATTTCATAGCTCACACAAATTGATAATAACCTAGCTTCCTGCCTTTAAAATTTTTTTTTATTTTTTCCAGGTAGGGTCTTGCTCTAGCCCAGGCTGACCTGGAATTCACTGTGTAATCTCAGGCTAGCCTTGAGCACACAGCAGTCCTCCCACTTTTGTCTCCCAAGTGCTGGGATTAAAGGTGTAACTTTTTTTTTTTTTGAATATCTTTTTTATTTATTTATTTATTTATTTATTTATTTATTTATCTATTTGAGAGAGAGAGAGAAAGAGGTAGACAGAAACAGAGAAAGAATGGGTGTGCCAGGGCCTCTAGCCACTGCAAATGAACTCCAGATGCATGTGCCTCCTTGTGCATCTGACTTACACGGGTCCTGGGGAATCAAACCAGCGTCCTTTGGCTTTGCAGGCAAATGCCTTAACCACAAAGCCATCTTCTCCAGCCCTAAAGATGTAACTTCTTTTTGACAATCTCATATACACAACATATCCTGATTGTAATCCCCTCCCACCACTCTCTTTTGTCCTCCCTTTCTTCTCTCTACTGAACCCCTTAATTTTTGTTTCTTGACACAGGGTCTCTTGTATGTCAAACTGTCCCGCTTCCTTCCTTCCCTCCCTTTCTCTCTCCCTCCTTCTTTCTTTTTTTCTTTTCTTTCTTTCACAGGGTCTCATGACTCAGGCTGGCTTTCAACTTGCTATGTAGCTGAGGATGACCTTGAACCTTCTAGCTCTGCCTCCCAAGTACTGGGATTGTACCACGTGCCACCTTGCCCAGGTTTATGCAGTTCTGGGGATTGAGCCAGGACTTTATGCATTCTAGGCAAGCACTCTACCAACTGAGCTACATCTCTAGCCCCAAGATATTGTTAATATTTAAAAAAATTTTTTATTGACAACTTCTATACTTACATACAAAAAGCATGATATTTACCCCCTCCCCCATTCCCCTTCAGAACTCCACTCTCCATCATATCCCCTCCCTCTCTCCATTAGTCTCTCTTTTAATTTGATGTCATCATCTTTTTCTTCTATTTTGAGGGTCTTGTGAAGGTATTGCTAGGCACTGTAAGGTCATGGATATCAAGGCCAATTTCTGTCTGGACAGTTGCATTGTAAGAGGTCATACCCTTCCTTTGGCTCTTCCATTCTATCCGCCCCCTCTTCCGCACTGGGCCCTGAGCCTGGGAGGGTGTGCCTGAGATGTTTCAGTGCTGGGCACTCCTCCATCCCTTCTTCTCAGCACTATGTTGCCTTTTGGTTCATCCCAGTGGTCATCGCCATCTGAAAAGAGAAGCTTCTCTAACCGGAAGTGAGAGTAGCATTAATAAGGGAATATGAGCATTAAGTGTAGTATTTTCAGGGCAGCTTGGTGGGAATAATTGTTAATATTTTTTATTAACATTCTCCATAAATAATTCTTGGTTGACTTTATCTCCCAGTATTTAATTATTAGTATGGCTTGTGATTCAGTGCCGAAAATTATAAGCCAGTGCTTTAATAATTGTTAATGCTCCCAAAAAGCACATCAGTTAGAAAATATAAAACAGATGGAGCAATGAGTCATTGGTTAAGGCACTTGCCTACAAAGCCTAATGGCGAGGGTTTGAGTCCCCAGGATCCATGTAAAGCCAGATGGACAAAGTGATGCATACATCTGGAGTTAGTTTGAAGCGGCTGGAGGCCCTGGCACATCTGTATTCGCTCTCTCTATATATAATTGCTTACATTCATGCTTGAAAAGAATCTCTCTTCCCTCCCCTAGGTATTTTGAGGTAGGGTCTCACTCTACCACAAGCTGGCATGGAACTCACTCTAGTTCCAGGCTGTCCTTGAACTCACCATGCCCTGTGAAAGCAATCTCTTGAACTGAGAGTGATGAACTTGATGGAAGATACTTTGAAAGATGGAAAATGATGAATAGTAGGAATTGTGTTTTATTCTGTTTTCAGAGATGTTGCTGAGCTAACAGGGTTTCCTGAAATGTTAGGCGGGCGTGTGAAAACCCTGCATCCTGCAGTGCATGCTGGTAAGTGGTTGGCATCTTCAGTGTAAAACAGTGATTTTCAGGATGATTTTAGCTGATAACTTTTCATGGAGCATAGAAGGAAAAAGCCAGTCATGTGCTCAGGAAGTTTTTCCTTCTCGAGCTATATTTATTTTGTCACATTTGCTGTCAAATTTCATATGAGAACCTGTTTAAAAATCAGCTTGCCTTATTACTTGACAAGAGCAGATGGCTTTCTTCTGCTTACTGGAGGTTGTAACCTAGTAAGTAGTTAATTTAGATGGTGATGTTTCCTACTGGACTTACTACAAAACAGAGGGTTTTTCTTTGTTTTTCGAGGTAGGGTCTCGCTCTAGCCGAGGCTGACCTGGAATTCACTATGTAGTCTCAGGGTGGCCTGGAACTCACGGCAACTCTCCTACCTCCGCCTCCTAAATGCTGAGATTAAAGGTGTGTGCCACCGTGCCTGGCAAAAGCATAGGTTTTTAAAAGTAGTTCAGACTTAGAACAGAGCTTTGCAGTGTAACCGAGTGCTTGCTTTTGTCTATTTGTGTGACAGGGCAAACTGCATATAAATGGAAAGAAATGGGCAAAGTAAGCATATTCCTATTTTGTCAGCTGCAATATTTTTTGGCTGAATCCAGGCTCAGAAAGGTTAAAGACCATCAGATAAGCCATTGGCTGGTGGGAATATATTGATTGTGATGGACCAAAAGTATTTTGTTACTTAAGATAAAGGAATTAAGGTTTTTTTTTTTTTTTTTTTTTTTTTTGAGCAAAGTCTTGCTGTGTAGCCCAGGCTGGCTTTGAACTTGTTGTCCTCATTCTTTAGCCTTCTCTGTGCTCACATTACAGGCTTTACACTTGCCTGGCTAACTTTTTTAAATATACTCCATCGTTTTGGTTTTTTGAGAGAGGGTCTTGCTATCTAGTCCAGGCTGACCTGGAATTCATTATATTGTCTCCCACTGGCCTCAAACTCCCACTGATCCTCCTTCCTTGCCCTCCCAAGTGCTGGGATTAAAAAGGTGTGCTCCACCATGCCTGGCAAATATATCAATCTTAATTCTGTTTTTTTAAATTTTTTTAAATTTTTTATTTATTTTTGGAGAGAGAGAGAGAAAGAAAGAGAGGGAAAGGGAGACAAAGATGGGCGCGCCAGCAGTCTCTCAGCTGCTGTGAACAAAATCCAGATGTGTGGGCCCCTTGTGGGCAAGTGCAGCATTGCACCCTTGCCTCACTTTGCATCTGGCTAAATGTGGGACCTGGAGATTGGAACCAGCGTCCTTAGGCTTAGCAGGCAGGCGCCTTAGCCGCTAAGCCATCTCTCCAGCCCTTAATTCTGTTTTTGATAGCTCTTTAGTTGTGTTCTTTCTTTTAAAAATATTTATTTACTTATGAGCGAAAGAGGCAGATAGAGAGAATGGGCACACCTGGGCTTCTAGCCACTGCAAACAAACTCAGATGCACATGTCACCTTGTGCATCTGGTTTCCCGTGGGTACTGGGGAAATCAAACCTGGGTCCTTAAGCATTGTAGGCAAGTGCCTTAACCACTAAGCCATCTCTCCAGTCCCTTGTGTTGTGTTCAGTAAGAATGTTAGAGTTACCAGGCATGGTGGTACATACCTTTAATTTCAGCACACGGGAGCCAGAGGTAGGTGGATCACCATGAGTTCGAGGCCACCCTAAAACTACATAGTGAATTCCAGGTCAGCCTGGGCTAGAGTGAGACCCTTAAAAAAAATGTTAGAGGTCCTGGATGCCATGGTGTGCACGTATATAAATCTAACACGTAGGAGACTGAGCCAGGAGGATCACTTGAGCCCAGGAGTTTCTGGGCAACATAGTTTGAACCCTGTCTTTTTTCAAAAAAAGAAGAAGAAGAAGAAGAAAAGACTTAATTTGATAAATGAATCTGTATTGACAGAGAACTACCTTACTTTTTTGATCTTAGTACTTTTTTTACACTTTGTTAAATTAGGAATTTTGGCCCGCAATATCCCAGAAGACAATGCTGATATGGCCAGACTTGATTTCGATCTTATAAGGTAAAAAATTGCAAAGTTGAATTTCTTTCTTTCTTCCCTCCCTCCCTCCCTCCCTTCCTTCCTTCCTTTCTTTCTTTCTGGCGGGATGTGGAAAAGAAAAGGTTTGCTTGGTTTTGCTCATTGCTCAGAGATTTCGGTTCTAGCCACTTGGCTTTGCTGTCCTGGGCCATGTGTAAGGCAGAATCTCATGATGGAAGCACGTGGTAGAGGAACCCTGTTCAGCTCATGACGGCAGGGAAGCAGACCTGTCAGCCTCCTCCCTAAAGGGTTCCTTACTTGGTCACCTACCTTCTTTCACTGGGCCTGTTGCAATCAGGTTCTCATTGCTGGTAGAAATCACCCGACCAAGAGCAGCTTTGGGGGAAAAAGGGTTTATTTTGGTTTATAGACTCGAGGGGGAAGCTCCGTGATGGCAAGGAAAAATGACAACATGAGCAGAGGGTGGACTTCACCCCCTGGCCAATATAAGGTGGACAACAGCAATGAGAGAGTGTGCCATACACTAGCAAGGGGAAGCTGGCTATAATACCCATAAGCCCACCCCCCAACAACACACTGCCTCCAAGAGGTGTTAATTCCCAAATCTCCATCAGCTGGGAACCTAGCATTCAGAACATCTGAGTTTATGGGGGACACCTGAATCAAACCACCATAGGGCCTTACCTCCTAAAGGAGCTACCACCTCCCAGTAGTGCTGCCTACCAGCTGATGACCAAGCCTTCAGTACCTGGCTCCTGGAGGATAGTTAACCACTGAGAGCGCTCTTCTAGGGTGGAACTGAAGTTCAAGCACATTAAAGATTAAGACAATGCTGAACTGATGTCTTTCCCTCTTGTACTCACTGTAATAAACTAGACCGAGACTTTGGTGCAATATTTGTCATGTGTAAGCATTACGACCTTGCCAAATTTACATTTCCAAAATATAGAACTTGAACTAAAATAACCTTTGCTTTGTGGTGGTGGTGGTTGGTTGTGCTGGGCCTTCAACACGAGGACGTGCTCCACCACCGAACCAGGTCCCCTCATCATTAATCTTTGTTATTTTATGAGATTATTTAAATTTTGTTATGTACAACCAACTTAGTTATTAACATAAAGATTATTGTTTCTTTGAAACATATTTAATAGCCGTATTGAGGTATAAACTACATGTTATATAATTCACCCAATTTAAATAGAAAACTCAGTAGTTTTAAGTATATTCACGAGAAGTTGTGTAGCCAGCTATCACCACTTTCACTGTTAGGACTCAACCACTCCCTTCCACACCTCCAAGCCCTATACTCATTAGTATCCAGTCTGTTTCTTCAACACTTTAGTGTTTTTGGGGGGTGGGCAGTTTTGAGGTGGGGTCTCGCTCTAGTCCAGACTGACCTAGAATTCACAACACTTTCTTGCTGACCTTGGATTTGCCTGGCTGCATATTTTTACAGAAGTGGAATCCCGAACTCTGCTCCCTTGTTACTGACTTCATGTGTTTTCAGGATTCTCCATTTTCTGGGTTGTGGATCTCCTTTTCCATTGATTTGGCCACCACACAAATTTAATTTGAATGATGCTCACGCATTCTTCCATTGTGTGTGCTTTTACTATCATAGCTAAGATATCATTGCCCCACCATGGGAATGAAGGTACCATTACCTAACTATAAAGGATGAACAAACATTCCATTATGTAACCATTGGGGGGGTGGGATGAAGCTACAATTACCTAATTATACAGGATGAACATACCATTATCTAACCATGGTGGGTGAAACTTTTTGTAAGTATGTGCTACAACATCTAGTTCTGTTGGTTCATTTCAGTTTATCTTTTTTATGTGTGGGGAAGGGTAGAGGTGGGTCATTTATTTATTATTATTTTACTGGTTTTTTGAGGTAGGGTTTTGCTGTAGCCCAGGCTGACCTGGAATTCACTAGGTAGTCTCAGGGTGGCCCCGAACTCACAGTGAACCTCCTACCTCTGCCTCCCGAGTGCTGGAATTAAAGGCGTGCACCACCACTTCTGTATTTCAAGTTAAGTTGATTTCCTGTGTTCTCTTGGGATTCCTTCAGGAGTTCATTTTCTTCTTTGATTCCTTTGCTTTCTTTGAACATACTTGTATTAGTCAGGGTTCTCTGGAGGAACAGAACCGACAGAATGAATTGTATCAAAAGGGAATTTACTGCATTAGTTTATGGTAGTCCAACAATAGCAGGTTGCAGGCCTGAGAGTCAAGGAACCCGGTAGCTGCTTACCATGAGGCTGGAGGCCTCAGCAGTCCCAATCGCTCACTGAAGGCCTGGAGGCGTCCTGGAGAGACGCTGCTCTTCAGTCCACTGCTGGAAGGCTGCAAGCAGCACTGGCAGCCAGATGGGAGGAAGGGATTCTTTTTTTCCAAAGCTTTCTTAGATAAAGTCCCCCTCTGGAGAGGGGCCACCCACTCTGGGGGAAGGATTTCCTCCTTCAATTAATCCTTTCTGGAAGCAACCTCAGAGACCTACCTGCTCATGAGGAATGTCTGTAGGTTACTAGATAGATCAAGTTGACAATAAAACTTAACCATCATAATATTTATAAGTTATTCTTTTGAATTCTCTGTATGTCATTTCATCTAGTTTTTTCTTATTGGAGGTCATTACTACTGGACTTATAATTTTTGGAGGAATTATGTTGTCTTAAAGTTTTGCATCTCAAGTTATTAATGCTCATATTTTCTAGTTATCTGCTATATTATTAAGACATGTAAATCAGAAGTTATGTCTCATGTCTTAATGGTTAAGGCACTTGCCTGTGAAGCCAAAGGACCAAGGTTCAATTCCCCAAGTCCCATATAAGCCAGATGCAAAGTGGCACATGCATCTGGAGTTTGCTTGCAGCAGCTGAAGGCCCTGGTGCACCCATTGTCTCTCTATATATTTTGTCCCTTTCTCTCTCTCTCAAATAAATAAATCTAAATCTAAATATATTAAAAAGAAGAAGAAGAAGAAGAAGAAGAAGAAGAAAGAAGTTACATCTCAGAGTTGGAGCCCAAGGTGCCAAATGTGGCTTCTATGTTACTTCTAGAGTAATGGCAGCAGGGATACAAGCTGTTGGGTATGCCTATTATGCAAGTTCTTTTGGGGGTGACTTTCTGTCTCACCTATACTGAGTGTGAAGCAAGTTCCTTCTCTGGTGCACTGTGCCCTTGGCTCTGCTGGTTAGGCGGGTCACTTCTTCAGATAAGCTGCACTGGATGTTGTGTGAGGGAGGGTGGCCCTGATCCCTTGGTGTCCTGAGATCTCCAGTGGTTCCTGGTGTTGGTTATGGGGGAAGAGAGGCTGTGGACAGCTGTCTGAAGGTGTTCTGGAGATGCTCAGTTGGTCCCTGGTGTCTTCAGGTTTTTTGATTTTGCAAGGCCAATGTCAGTGAGAGGAGACCTTCCCAGTAGATCTGCTCTCACTGGCTCAGGCAGGGCCTGGCGAGTAGAAGCACTGGTTGTGTGATTGCTGGAATCTCCAGCTCCCTCATGCCTCTCTGCCGGGCCTAACCTGGGTCACTAATTCTTTACACTTTTTGGTGGAAGAGTGCATTGTGTGTTTTCTTGACATTTTCCCCTAGGCTCCTGTTAACTAAGTCTCCTCCAAGGAAATCTCCAAATGACTTTAGGATCAACGTGGATGTCTATGATGGGGCACTTGGAATGGTCAAAGGGAGTGTTGTGTTGTGTTGTGTGCGTGGGTGATTGTAGGGTTTGCCATTTTGACAGCACTATCTTCCAGCTTGGGAACATGGGTTCTCTTTCCTTTTTTCAGTTTCCTTTCCACATTATTTCATACTTATCATTGTACAAGGCTTGTACTTTTTGTTAAATTTATTCTTAAATATGTTGGGGTTTTGATGATATAAATGGCATTTTTTTTTTGTTTGTTTGTTTTTTTTTTTTTTTTTTTTTGTAGGGTCTCACTCTAGCTCAGGCTGACCTGGAATTCACTCCATAGTCTCAGGGTGGACTTGAACTCATGGTGATCTTCCTACCTCTGCCTCCTGAGTGCTGGGATTAAAGGTGTATGCCACCAGGCCCTGCTTGTTTTGTTTTAAAAAAAAAAATTCAAAAATTTATTTGCAAGGACAGAGAGAATGAATGTCACCAGGGCCTCTAGCTGCTATAAATGAACTCCAGACAAATGCACCATTTTGTGCATCTGGCTTTATGTGGGTAAAGATAGTGGGGGATTGAACCCAGAGTCAGCACACTTGGCAAAAAAGTGCTTTACCACTGAGTCATGTACTCAGGTCCATTTTTTATTTCATTCATTTGCAAGGATAGAGACAGAAAGAGAATTTTTTTTTTTTTTTGAGAGCAACACACAGAGAGGGAGAGGAAGACAAATAGAGATGGGCCCTCCAGCAGCCTCTCAGCTGCTGCAAATGAAATCCAGATGCGTGTACCCCCTTGTGTTCAAGTGCAGCATTGCACCCTTGCGTCACTTTGCATCGGGCTAAACATGGGACCTGGAGATTGGAACCGGTGTTCTTAGGCTTAGGAGGCAGGCGCCTTAACCACTAAGCCATCTCTCCAGCCCCTTTTTTTTTTTTGTGAGGCAGCATCTTTCTCTAGCCCATGCTGACCTGGAACTCTCAGCAATCCTTGTATCTCAGCTTCCTGGGTACCCAGGATTATAGGCATGAGCCATGATGCCCTGCTGGCATTGTTTTTGTAATTTCCTTTTCTGATTGTTCCTTGCTAATTGTGTTAGTACAATTGATTTTTGTATATTGATCATCTATCCCACAGCCTTGCTGATCTCATTAGGGCTGATGGGTTTTCTTTTGAGCGCCATAGGATTTTCTGTATATAATAACAGCATGTCACTTGTTGTATTACATTTCTTTACAAATTTCCCGGGATGGAGCATCCAGCACAATATTGACTAGCAGGGGTAAGATGTCTTGTTCCTGAGCTTCGGGGGAAAGTAGTCAGGCTTTCGTCGACAAGTATGATTTTAGACCGTCACACTTCATCATGTCGAGGTAGTGTCCCGCAGTGGTTTATTTGATGAGTTCTTTTTGCTTTTAATTATGAAAGGGTATTGAATTCTTTCCAGGTACCTTTTTGTATATCTTCTTAGGTAATCACATGGTTTTGTCTTTTCTTCCATTGTCATTACATAAACTATCTTTATATATTATACTATTCCTCCTTCCTGGTATTAAACCCTGCTTGGCCATTATGAGTAATTCTTTTCCTGTTTTTCTGGGTTTGATTGGCATATCTTTTTTAGATTTTTTTTTTTTTTTGCATGTCTACATACATTAGAAGCAGTGGTCTGTAGTTTTTGTGTGATGTATTTGCCTGATTTTTGATGTCAGAATAATGGCCTGATGGGTGCAGTGGCACATGCCTTTAATCCCAGCACTTGGGAGGCAGAGGTAGGAGGATTGTGGTGAGTTTGAGGCCACCCTGAGACTCCATAGTGAATTTCAGGTCAACCTGGTCTAAACCGAGTCCCTACCTCGAGAAACCAAAATAATAATAATAAGAATGATGGCCTGATAGGCTGGCAGGAGAGAACCTCCTCTTTTAATGAGCTGGAAAGAGAGGTCCCTCCTCTTCTGCTTCACTTGTTTCCACCATTAAGCTTGGCATCTTCACTGGCTGTTGTTTTAGACTAGTTCTGTATTTTAAGTTTTTCATTTGGCCTTCTTGTTACCATCATTTTTACTACTACTCTGAAGGCAAAACAAGTATTTTACCTATAGAATGTTCCACTGTTTCATCACTTTGTACAACCTCTTGGGGGGAAAATATCTAAATTTGAATATCCTAGTGAGTCTAAAATGAGGACATTTTTGTAACCTTATAATTTCTATTATTACTTAAGACATTGTATTTTTTTACTTGTTTGTTTCAAAACTGTGCTGCAATTATAGTTTATGCCACCATACCAGAAAAGATGCTTGGCATTTTTGATGGCTTTGATAGTAGTAGGTAGCTAATGTTACACAGGTGGCAACCCTGCAGAGAGTGGTTTGGGAGAATAATCTGTCCATATCCAGAGCACCAGCTGGATAAATGATTTATGCTCTGCAACTGTAGGGCCTCTGGACTCTTGTACATACCTTTTGGAATGTTAAGATGTCAGGCTCACAGTTTATGTCAGATCTCACTTCTTGAGCTGTGGGTCAGGGCCCCATATAGGGTCTCATAATTAAATGTGCAGGTCACCAGAAATTTGGCTGGCAACAGTACGTTTTCTGATGGCACAACCAGGAATAAATTCAAAATTAAACACAGTGACTGGGATGTTTCTAGCAGTACAGCTAGCCTATAGCCTTAGTTCTGACATACGACCACTCACTTTGCACCGTGCATGAAACTCCTTAGCTCACATTCAAGACTGTTAGCCTGTGGGGTGAACTGTGGTATTTTTATTGCACACACAGTTTCTGCTCTTAGAGAAACAGTGGCTTATGGGAAACAAAGACATAATTTTTCCTACCATTGTTGTGCAGTATTTGAGTATCAAATTAGTGTGTCTTTGGATTGCATTAATTAGAATGTGTGTTTTTAAACATTGCTGTTTGAATTGCTTTGTTTGAGTATCTTAACTTCACTACATGAATTTTGACTTGGGATTAAGACAGAATTTCCAGCAATTTCTGAAATGGTCTTACTCATACACGTGCCATTTTGTACGTAATGTATTTATGAGGCGTAGATTGATGATTGTAATATCAAATACCAGTCAACTCTGAACACAGTGTCAGTTTGTGTTTTATTTTCATTAAATGATTATTTGCATACCTATTTTGTAAACATATACCCAGGGTATCATTAATTGTACCTGGAAAAGTTTATTTTAGATCTTTCTGGGTTTTGGTCTTGTTTCTAGTTATTGTTTCTTAAGTAGCTGTAAACCACAGAGTGAGTTCTTTAAATAACAGTTACGTTTCCCTCGGCTTTAGAGTTGTGGCCTGTAATCTGTATCCCTTTGTGAAGACTGTGGCTTCTCCAGACGTAACTGTTGAGAAGGCTGTTGAACAAATTGATATTGGTGAGTGAGAAAGACTGTTGTGAATATTGACAGGGGGAGGGTTGTTTAGTTTAATAAAATTTGGTTTTGATTTTCGTTACTGAGGAGTTTTATGTCTTTTAGACAGAATCGCACTGTTATCCAAAGTGGCCTTTAATTTGCAATTCTCCTGCCTCAGCCTCCCAAGTTTAAGAATTTTAGGTGTGTGTCACCACGCACACTTTAGAAGACATTTTATAAGCTATTTTTATATATTCATGTCAAGCATATTTTGTTGTTGTTTTAAGTTTAGAATTAAAGTGGATGTATGTTCACAATGACTTCATTTGGAAGTGACTCATTGGCTGTTATCAAATATCAAAACAATCAATGTCTCTTGTCCTTCAAAGGTGGGGTAACCTTACTGAGAGCTGCAGCCAAAAACCATGCTCGTGTGACAGTCATATGCGAACCAGAGGACTATGTGGCAGTGTCCAAAGAGATGCAGAACTCTGACAGTAAGGACACATCCTTGGACACCAGACGCCAGTTAGCCTTGAAGGTGAGGGTGCACATTCATCTAGCAGTGTGCACTAGACAATGTGGTTTTCAGTTCTTGACAGGTAATTATCAGCTAATCACTCCTGCTTGGAGCTGCTATCCTTTTGTTACAGGCACAGACCAGATATCACAGGAATATTTTGTCAAAAAGATTGAAAGTTGAGGGGGAAGGTATTAGTTTTGTGTGTGTGTGTTTAAACTATGCAGTTAGATGGAGGGAGCTGTGTACTGAAAGCATCTTGTCACCACTTTGAGAGTGCTGCTGTTGTTCACAGCAACTCTTGTTGTAGGCATTTACTCATACGGCACAATACGATGAGGCAATTTCAGATTACTTCAGGAAACAGTACAGTAAAGGAATCTCTCAGATGCCCTTGAGGTATGGCATGAATCCTCATCAGACTCCTGCCCAGCTGTACACTCTGAAGCCAAAGCTTCCCCTCACAGGTAAGGCTGAGGGCTGTGTGGTCTGCCACAGTTTGCCATGTCTGGATGTTGTCTTTCTCCATTTTGTGTGAAGTGGTTGTACTTAGAAGATAAAGTAAATTGCATGATCTTGACAACCACCCAACATTGAGGCACCAGTTGGGATTTGTGAGCATAAATTGGGGCTGTGAACATCTAGCCCTGCATAACACTGTATGCCTCCTATTACAGTGTCCTCTATAATACTGTATGCCTCCTATTACAGTGTCCTCTATAACACTGTATGCCTCCTATTACAGTGTCCTCTGTAACACTGTATGCCTCCTATTACAGTGTCCTCTATAACACTGGATGCCTCCTATTACAGTGTCCTCTATAATACTGTACGCCTCCTATTACAGTGTCCTCTATAATACTGTACGCCTCCTATTACAGTGTTCTCTATAACACTGGATGCCTCCTATTACAGTGTCCTCTATAACACTGGATGCCTCCTATTACAGTGTCCTCTATAACACTGGATGCCTCCTATTACAGTGTCCTCTATAACACTGGATGCCTCCTATTACAGTATCCTCTATAATACTGTATGCCTCCTATTACAGTGTTCTCTATAACACTGGATGCCTCCTATTACAGTGTCTTCTGTAACACTGGATGCCTCCTATTACAGTGTCCTCTATAACACTGGATGCCTCCTATTACAGTGTCCTCTATAACACTGGATGCCTCCTATTACAGTATTACAGTGTCCTCTATAAATACTGGATGCCTCCTATTACAGTGTCCTCTATAATACTGTATGCCTCCTATTACAGTGTCCTCTATAACACTGAATGCCTCCTATTACAGTATCCTCTATAACACTGGATGCCTCCTATTACAGTGTCCTCTATAACACTGGATGCCTCCTATTACAGTGTCCTCTATAACACTGTATGCCTCCTATTACAGTGTCCTCTATAACACTGTATGCCTCTCCTATGGTTACAGTGTCCTCTATAACACTGGATGCCTCCTATTACAGTATTTTCTATAACACTGGATGCCTCCTATTACAGTGTCCTCTATAACACTGGATGCCTCCTATTACAGTATCTTCTATAACACTGTATGCCACCACAGGACACCAAAAACTATTATCTTTACAGTGTCCAAACTATAACACTGGATGCCTCCTATTACAGTGTCCTCTATAACACTGGATGCCTCCTATTACAGTGTCCTCTATAACACTGGATGCCTCCTATTACAGTGTCCTCTTTTTATAACACTGGATGCCTCCTATTACAGTGTCCTCTATAACACTGCTGGATGCCTCCTATTACAGTGTCCTCTATAACACTGGATGCCTCCTATTACAGTGTCCTCTATAATACTGGATGCCTCCTATTACAGTGTCCTCTATAACACTGTATGCCTCCTATTACAGTGTCCTCTATAATACTGGATGCCTGGATGCCATTACAGTGTCCTCTATAACACTGGATGCCTCCTATTACAGTCTCATATAACACTGGATGCCTCCTATTACAGTATCCTCTATAACACTGGATGCCTCCTATTACAGTGTCCTCTATAACACTGGATGCCTCCTATTACAGTATCTTCTATAACACTGGATGCCTCCTATTACAGTGTCCTCTATAACACTGTATGCCTCCTATTACAGTATCCTCTATAACACTGGATGCCTCCTATTACAGTATCCTCTATAACACTGGATGCCTCCTATTACAGTGTCCTCTATAACACTGGATGCCTCCTATTACAGTGTCCTCTATAATAAACTGGATGCACTGGATCCTCCTATTACAGTGTCCTCTATAATACTGTATGCCTCCTATTACAGTGTCCTCTATAACACTGGATGCCTCCTATTACAGTGTCCTCTATAACACTGGATGCCTCCTATTACAGTGTCCTCTATAACACTGGATGCCTCCTATTACAGTGTCCTCTATAACACTGGATGCCTCCTATTACAGTGTCCTCTATAACACTGGATGCCTCCAGTGTCTCTTACAGTATCCTCTATAACACTGGATGCCTCCTATTACAGTGCCTCCTCTATAACACTGGATGCCTCCTATTACAGTGTCCTCTATAACACTGGATGCCTCCTATTACAGTGTCCTCTATAACACTGGATGCCTCCTATTACAGTGTCCTCTCTGGATGCCTCCTATTACAGTGTCCTCTATAACACTGGATGCCTCCAGTATTTTTACAGTGTCCTCTATAACACTGTATGCCTCCTATTACAGTGTCCTCTATAACACTGGATGCCTACTATTACAGTATCCTCTATAACACTGGATGCCTCCTATTACAGTGTCCTCTATAACACTGGATGCCTCCTATTACAGTGTCTTCTATAACACTGGATGCCTCCTATTACAGTGTCCTCTATAACACTGGATGCCTCCTATTACAGTGTCCTCTCTATAACACTGGATGCCTCCTATTACAGGATGCCTCCTATTACAGTGTCCTCTATAACACTGGATGCCTCCTATTTCAGTGTCTTCTATAACACTGGATGCCTCCTATTACAGTATCCTCTATAACACTGGATGCCTCCTATTACAGTGTCCTCTATAACACTGGATGCCTCCTATTACAGTGTCCTCTATAACACTGGATGCCTCCTATTTCAGTGTCTTCTATAACACTGGATGCCTCCTATTACAGTATCCTCTATAACACTGGATGCCTCCTATTACAGTGTCCTCTATAACACTGGATGCCTCCTATTACAGTGTCCTCTATAACACTGGATGCCTCCTATTACAGTGTCCTCTATAACACTGGATGCCTCCTATTACAGTGTCCTCTATAACACTGGATGCCTCCTATTACAGTGTCCTCTATAATACTGGATGCCTCCTATTACAGTGTCCTCTATAACACTGGATGCCTCCTATTACAGTGTCCTCTATAACTACTGGACTGGATGCCTCCTATTACAGTGTCCTCTATAACACTGGATGCCTCCTATTACAGTGTCCTCTATAACACTGGATGCCTCCTATTACAGTGTCCTCTATAACACTGGATGCCTCTATAACACTGGATTACAGTGTCCTCTATAACACTGGATGCCTCCTATTACAGTGTCCTCTATAACACTGGATGCCTCCTATTACAGTGTCTTCTATAACACTGGATGCCTCCTATTACAGTGTCCTCTATAACACTGGATGCCTCCTATTACAGTGTCCTCTATAATACTGTATGCCTCCTGTCAGTGTCCTGCCATGTAGTTCCTCCTCTCTCCCCAACTCTCTATGACACCTGATCTTACTGACATAGTTTTGCCTTTTCCAGAGCATCAAATAGTTGGAGTCATAGAGTATGAATCATTTCTGTAACTTCCACTTAGTCACATGCCTTTAAATCTCTGTCTTTTCATGAGATAGCCCATTTCTTTTGTTGTTGCTTAGGGATCAAACCCAGGGCCTCTCCCGCTCAGTACTCGTTTCTTCTTTTCACTGTGCCACAGGGTCCACTGCTTAGAGGACCTGGAGCAGGATGATGACATACTCCTGTAATCCTAGTCTTAAAGAAGCTGAGGCAGGATGATTGTGAGTTCTAGGTCAGACTGAGCTACAGATAGAGACCTGTCTCAATGCAGAATTTAAAGGACAGTTTATGGTAGTTGTGATAAAAACTGTTTTGTTTTGTTTTGTTTTGTTTTTCGAGGTAGGGTCTCACTCTAGCCCAGGCTGACCTGGAATTCACTATGTAGTCTCAGGGTGGCCTCAAACTCATGGTGATCTTCCTACCTCTGCCTCCCGAGTGCTGGGATTAAAGGTGTGTGCCACCACGCCCGGCTGTAATCTTTTTTTATATATATAACATTTTTGTTCCCTGATTAACAAAGATGCCTATGAGTTTTCTTCCTGAAGATTTTTAAAAAGCTGATTATGATGAAGTAGATTTCCATAAGGATTCTATTATAAAGTAACATCTCCCTGCTTAACTCCAAGCAATTCTGCTGTACTCGTAGGAACTTCTTTTAGCTGTTCATGATTTCTCATGGTTATCTTCATATTTCCAAATGATAGGCTTATATGACTATATTTTGAGTTTTTAAACTTCAGTTCTATGTAAAGCATCTTCCTCCTCCAATGGGAAGGTAACGATTTCACTCTTTATGCTATTCCCTTTCCCATCCACTTAAATGTAGGCCGGTTACTTTTGGCTGAATCTAAAAATTCACTTTAGCAAAACTGGCTAAAAGTGAGGGCTCTGGACTCAAATTCTAGCCTCACTACTGCCTTCATCTGTGTGGCTTGGAACAAGTTTTTAAGTCTCAATGTCTTGGTTTCCTCAACGGAATCAGTGCCCCACAAAATTGCCATGGCTGATAAGTGACCTGAATGTGTGTTGGAAGCGTCCAGCAGTGTTAAGGTGGGATCTTTGAGCAGTGATTGGGTTGTAGGAGCTCTGCCCTCTGCGATGTAATAGTTTTAAAGGGACAGGGTTCTTTATAAAAGGATCGCCCCTTTTCTGTCCTTTCTCCCTCACTTCATAGATGTCATACTTCCCACCACTGCCGTGTCATGACACAGCAAGAACACCTTTCCCAGTTGCTGGTCCCTCCATCTCGGACTTCCTCGTCCAAGAATTGAGTGACTTTTCTTGACAAGTTACCCAGTATCCTGTTAGTATGGCATGGAACAGGCTAAGAGTCTCAATAATTGAATGCTTGGCACAGTGCATTCTAAATAAATGCCAGCTCTTGCCATCAGCCTCCTCGTCTGTGGGCATCTCATACCTCCTCACATCAGGATGAGGCTGGAGTGGTAGTGAGAGGGGAGCCGGTCAGCTGCAGACTTCTGTGGGCTTTGTCCCCTAAGCTTATGTGCTGGGTAATCGGAGAATTCCAGCCGCCTGTGCCCAGGCCACTACTAAAGAAAAGAGAAGCCAAGAGCAGTTGATTCTGTAATAATCATGTACAGAATGGTTATGGATGTAAGTTTTCAGTTCATTTGGGTAAATACTTATATTAATGTTTTTGTCATTTACTATTACTTAGTTTGCATCCTGTTTTTCTCCCACGTTAAGCTCCATGAGAACAGCGCTTTGAAGGAGGGTAGTTAGATGGACTACACTGTTCACTGATAGATTCCAAGTTCCTAAAATAATGTCCAGTACTGTGGAAGATAGCTGCTAACCATGTGGTTATCTTTTTTAATTCTATCCACAGTAACACATTGAAGCAATGAAATTATACATTGTTGTTTTGAAGTAGGATGGCCCAGTATTTCTTTGTGTACACATAAGAATGTATGCATAACTTTGTCCCCTTCTATCAAGTTATTAACATGTTTGTGAATGTCTGTTTGCCTCTTACTCTTAAAACATTGGTGTAGCCTAGGTGTGTTGTTATTGTTAAGGAATGTACATCCTTCTGACCTGAGTGAACCTGCTTGTAAAGTATGCATGTGCTCTTGCATGTAGTTCTCAACGGAGCCCCGGGATTCATAAACCTGTGTGATGCTCTGAATGCCTGGCAGCTGGTGAAGGAGCTCAAAGAAGCTTTAGACATTCCGGCCGCTGCTTCTTTCAAACATGTCAGCCCAGCAGGTAAAGCATTATATTCTGGAATGCCTCAGAACGACTCCAAATGCATTTTCCTTAAGATTTTCAAATGTTGATAAGTTCTAATGTGACTTCGATACTTTATGACTGATGCCACCTTTGGCAAGACCACTTATAAGTGTTAAAATAGTGTTAGAAAACCTGGTGACAATATAGATAACCATGTGATGCTCTTAAGAGATAGGAAAGTCAGGCTTTGGTTCTTCTGTTGTGTCAACCTGAAGGTTTAGAAATAAAAGTGAAGGAGCTGAGGAGATGACTTGGGGGGTCGGGGAAAGGCCAGAGTGTTTTCTACACAAGAATGAGGGCCTGAGTTGAATTCCCAGCACCAGGTGGGCCGTGCTTGCCTGGAACCCTGGCACTGGGGCAGCAGAGGCAGGAGGGTCATGGGAGCTCAGTGGTCAGGTCCTGTAGTCAAAAAATGGACAGTTCCAGGTTTAGTGAGAGACCCTGCTTCAAGGAAACAAGATAGGAGAGTGATAGGAAGGACATCTAGAGACCTGTGGCCTCTGCATGTATATACACCTTACCACACACACCAGAAAAGAAAGTGAATATAATGTGTAAATATAATAAATTATATGTGTGTGTGTGTGTGTGTAGTAACCACCATGAGCACTTTTTCCATGTTGCAGTGCATTTAAGTAAACATAAAGAAGTTGTCTCAGGACACACTGCCACTGTTCTTCTTGTTTGCCTTTCTTTTTTGCCCTTACATTCCAAGTCCTGAATTCTACACGTTGGTTATCCATAGATGTCATAGGTCTGCTGGCAGTCTCACACATGCCTGTTCTTAGTATTTATTGGTTGGTAAATCAAAATGAATGGAAAAGAAGTAAATAGTGTGTGACTCCAAGCAGAGCTGTCAGTAATGGAGTGGCCCAGCTCCCTTCACAAGCCTGTCTTGTCAGGCTTTGGTGGCTGTGCTCTCACAGGCCTGGGAAGACAGTTCCCCTGCCTGTGCAACTGTCTTTTTGGTGTTTAATTTTTTTGTGTGTCATTTGGCACAGGTTCTGAAAAACAGACTAGATGTTCAAACATGTGGATTTGGTGGTGGTGGTACTAGGATTTGAACCCAGAGCCTAGTGCTTGTCGTACCACAGAGGCTGTCCTTTCAAAGCCGTGTCTGCTGTAGAAGTTGAAGAGGAGCACCATGAGGTTTCAGGTGTATTGATTACTTTGTGGCTTTCTGTGCCAGGTGCTGCTGTTGGAACTCCACTCAGCGAGGATGAGGCCAGAGTGTGCATGGTCTATGACCTCTATTCAACCCTCACACCTATAGCCACTGCGTATGCAAGAGCAAGAGGTAGAGAAGGGAGGGAGGATTTGTCTTTTGGAAGGGAAAGCAGTATTTATTTTTATTTTATTGATTTATTTATTTTTGGAGAGAGACAGAGAGAAATAGAGAATGGGTGCACCTGTGGCCTCTCAGCCACTGTGAACAAACTCCAGATGTGTTCTCCCCCTTGTGGGCAAATGCTGCACTGCGCCCTTGCATCACTTTGCGTCTGGCTCAGGATAGATTTATTTACAAAGGTATATGCTAGCATTTTAATGTAGCAGATGCAAGCACAAATGGAATTTGGTACGTTGGTATTAGATTACACCTTTGGATACATTTTTATTATATGGCAAAATTTGTAACTTTTAAATTTGATTTGATTAGTCATATATTCTATACAGTCAAAAGCATCAGATTGCTAAGTTTAATGACTAGTGGCTGTGGTAGTGTTTGTGGGAGGTTGTTGAGAAACCTATACTTTATCACTTAGAGCTGGAGTCAGCAAACTGTATAGCCTCTGGACTGCCTCCAGCCTGCTTCCTGTTTCTGTAAATAGAATTTGATTGGCTCTAGGCCACTTGCCCTACTTATGTGCTGTCACAGGCTAATGCAGAGCCCAGCTAGAGAATCGGCAGTAGAGGGGCTACAAAGCTTTAAAAATACTCCTGGCCCTTCATAGAAAAAGTTTGCTAAATGCTAAATTAGGAGATAAAATTAGTCAAGTGTTCTTACTGATTACTTAATTGACACTGTTAAATGGCCTAAGGTTAGCTTTAGAGAAGGTACCTATTTAAGAAACCAGTTTCCCCTGTCATGTATGGTAACAAGGCTTGAGAGAGGCACTCGTCACACCACGGTGTGACACCTAGTCATGCTGATGTGCCAGAATAGGAGCTGAGAGGAAGTATTTTATGTGATCGCCCAGGAATTATCTATGCAAGGAACTTTGTGATGAAGGCTGTATGTGACGTTTCTTCACAGGAGCTGATCGGATGTCTTCATTTGGTGACTTTGTTGCATTATCTGATGTTTGTGATGTCCCGACTGCCAGAATCATCTCCAGAGAAGTTAGTGATCATTCATGTATTTTGGTCCTTGCGTAAAGTGTTACCTGTTCATAGTTTTCATTGAAACTGTAGCCTACTGTATTCATATTTGTACCAGCTGTAAATTAGTTTCTTTTGCCATGTAAGCTATTGACATTTTGTGTAGAACCACAAATCCTTGAATTTTTTTAATTTTGAGATTTAATGTTTTAAATGGGTATTTAGCTGTTTTGATAGGGGCTTTTCTTTTGTATTTAATGCTTTTAACTTCCTGCTATGTCCCCTAATGCCCGTTACTGTTTCTGAAGAGTAGAGGCATCTTGGTGGTGATGAAATAATTGAATATTATTGTTAACCCATAGAGATCTGAAAGAGACATTATAATAGGGAAATTAAAATACTTGAACAACTAGCCCTGCTCAGTTGGATACCAAACAAGTATTCCAGAAAGGAGGTGACATTAGTATCCAGAAGACGGAAAGAAAAGAAGGTAGCTCGAATAGCTTTGAGGGATTCTACAATGGCCTTACCATCCCGAGCAGAGTGGGGCTGGCATGCATGCCACTCACAGGTTACGGTGAGGCTGTGATATTTGGGTCTTCAGCTACAAGGTGGTGAATCTCTGGAATACAGTTTCCTTGTGTGGGGTTGAGGGAGTGTGCCTCACCTGTGAGCCAGCATAGCATGTGCTCTTTCTACTGAAAACTCCACTCCATGAAAAGAATGGTGGGGAATTGGTTTTTCTTCCCGAGGCACATGTGTTTGAGCAAATCATTCATATATCCAAATTAACCAAGAAAAAATTGCCAGGTCAGCCATAGAGAATAATCTGTGTATCTAACAAAGAATTTTCTTTTCAATATTTATTGTTAGCAATGTCTGCTCATAGTATAGCATTATTTAGGCTAGGTAATTGTGGCTTGAGTTTTTTAAAGTAAAAATTACCATTTGATGTATTTACAGGTGTCTGATGGTATCATTGCCCCAGGATATGAAGAAGAAGCTTTAAAAATACTTTCTAAAAAGAAAAATGGGAACTACTGTGTTCTTCAGGTTAATACAGTTCATTTTTAGATTTTTTTTTTTTTTTTTTTATATTTTGTATTCCTTTCTCCCATGTGTGATCTTCCCTTTATGGGACAACCTTTTAATTTATCCCCCTTTACTGCACTTGATCTTTTTATCATTTCTTTTCTTTTCAAGACAGGATCTCAATATATAGTCAAAGCTGGCCTGGAATTATAATTTTCCTGTCATATTCTTTCCAAGTTGAGTTCATAGGCATATACCACCATATCAAGCTTCCTTTATCCTCAAAGCTGCAGTTTTTTATAGTGTTCATTTTTAAGTCTAAGATGAATATTTTGTTTCCTTTTAATCTTTACTTATTTATTTATTTGTTTGGTTTTTCAAGGTAGGGTCTCACTCTAGCCCAGGCTCACCTGAAATTCACTATGTAGTCTTAGGGTGGCCACGAACTCACAGTGATCCTCCTACCTCTACCTCCCAAGTGCTGGGATTAAAGATGTGCACCACCATGCCTGGCTCTACGGTTTTTTTTTTTTTTTTTTTTTTCTATTGAGGCAAGCCCAACAGACTGGTCTTTTTTTTTAATATATGCAAGAGAGAGAGAATTGACACACCAGGGCCTCCAGCCACATGCACTACCTTGTGCACATGTGTGACCTTGTGCACTTGTGTCACCTTGTACATTCTGGCTTATGTGGGATCTGGAGAGTTGAACATGGTTCCTTAGGCTTTGCAGGCAAGCACCTTAACCACTAAGTCATTTCTTCAGCCCTTTTTTTTAGAAAAAATGTTTTATTTATTTATTTATTTATTTACTTATTTATTTATTTATTTACTGGAGAGAGAATGGGTGAGCAAGGACCTCAGCCACTGCAAATGAACTCCAGATGAATGCGCCACCTTGTGCATCTGGCTTATGTGGGTCCTGGGGAACTGAACCTGAGACCTCAGGTTTTGCAGGCAGGTGCCTTAACTGCTAAGCCATCTCTCCAGCTCCAGCAGCCCCTTTTTGTTTTTTTTTTTTTTTAAAGTTAAGCAATTTATATGATTTCCTAAATGTTATTCATGGAAAATTTCTCTGTCCTTCCCTCTTGTCACTTCCCTTTTTAAAAGCGGTGTTCCAAATTTCTTATTTATCTTTCCAGAAATAATCAAACAGAATTTAACCAGTGTTTGCTTGCATCTGTATTTGTTTTCTTACGTCGCACTTTGGAGTTTATCCCATGTATGTTTATCTTCACTTACCTGAGCCAATGCCAATTTCTTTCTTTTCTTTTCTTTTTTTTTTTTTTTTTTTTTTTTGGTTTCTTGAGGTAGGGTCTCACTCTAGCTCAGGCTGACCTGGAATTCACTATGTATTTCCAGGGTGGCCTTTAACACATGACAATTCTCCTACTTCTGCCTCCCAAGTGCTGGGATTAAAGGCGAGAACCACCAAGCCTGGCACCTGAGCCAATTTCTAGTCTTAGCTACTGCCCACACCCCTGCAGTGAATAACCTAGAAACGTCCTAAGTGAAACTGGGAAGGGGCTTCTCACTGCAGCTTTCACTTCTCTATGCCCAAGGCGAACATCTTCACAGCTGAGGATACTTGTCCTTGCTTTAATGAAGTATCTGTCTACCCTTACTCTCTTTGTTTTTTCAAGGCAAGGTCTCACTCTACCCCAGGCTGACCTGGAATTCACTCTGTATTCTCAGGGTGACCTCAAACTCACCGTGATCCTCCTACCTCTGCCTCCCGAGTGCTGGGATTAAAGGCATGCACCACCACGCCTAGCTTTACCCTTATTCTTTTCATATGTGTTGCTAGATTGTTGTGATGTTTTTCCATTCTGATCTTGGGAGGTTTTCAGTATTGTGAAAACTAGACCTATGGTTGAAGATAATGAGTTGACACAGCAGTTAGTTGAATGAACAAAAAACCCTTCCTAAGAGGGTTTTCACAAAGCATCATGTCAGAAGATCTGTAGCATCCCACCTCCACGTGGTAGCAGCTGCATGTGTGTGGCCGTCCCTCCATATCCTCGGGGAGTTCTGTAGAATCCCACCCGTACACTGTAAAAGCTATGTGAACAGTTCTTACACTGTGCTGTTTGTAAAGTAGTTGACTGTTTGCATACAACCTTTGTACATCTTCCTACATGCATTAAATCATCTCTAAATTACTTACAGGACCTAATACAATGTAAATGTTTTGAATAGTTGTTATGCTGTATTGCTTATGATATGAGAACCAGAATGTACACAGTACAGTTGCAATTCATTTTTTCGTAATATTTAAAATATGTTGAGCTGAGCATGGTGGCACATGTCTTTAATCCCAGCACTTGGGAGACAGAGGTAAGAGGAATGCCATGAGTTCAAGGCTGCCCTGAGACTACATAGTGAATTCAGGTTAGCCTGAGCTAGAGTGAGACCCTACCTTGGAAAAAAAAAAATGTGGTTGGCTTAGTCATAGATACTGAATCCACAAATATGGAAGACCAAGTCTGTATTCTTTATTCTAAAATACAAATGTAGCTAGGGCTTTTTTGTTGTCAATGTTGTTGTTTGATTTGTTTTTAAATATATTTGAGTAGGTCTAACACACATAGACTTTTCAGTGTTTGTTTTTTTCTTCAACTTCTTAACCAATATTTTTGTTGTCATTAAGAGCAGTACATAAGTGCAGCCAGTAGCAGTTGTTTGCAGCATTGCGGGAAAAAAATGCTTTTAGAATCTGCGGTCATCATCATGGCCTTAATATCTTCTCTGCGAAGTGTAGTTTGACAAAATACCAGAGAGAGCACACAAGTGCTGTCTCCCCATTATATTTTACTTCAGGTGTTCATCCTTGTGCTGCTGGGGATTGAATTAGGCTGGCATATGCTAGGCAGTTACTCTACCACTGAACTATATCCCCAACCCTTTTTTAATTTTGACACAAGGTCTTGCTAAGTTGCCGAGGTTGACTTGAACTTACTCTGTAGCCCAGGCAGACCTTTAACTTGGGGTCTTGTCTCTTCTCAGCCTCACAAGTCAATGGCATGACCACACTGGGCCCATTTTAACTTGTGATTCAGTGATGAGCTAGGTATTCTAAAATCAGCATTCAAAAAGAAAGGAAAAGAAAAATGTGACCTTCGTGCTCTAGTTCCTTCATTAGCAAATTACCTGCTGACCTTCCAGAGGGACTGAACAGACAGGAACTTGTAGTTACTGTCAGCAGAAATAGACTCATCGGAATCAGTGAATTTAATATGCTATATGTAAGTTGTAACTTACTACATGTATGTTTTGAGTGAGGCATTGGTATCTGGCCATTTATTATACCTGCACTAAAATGATGTCATGTTTCCATTTAAAAAAAAAAAACTGGCTGTGGGGTTGAGGAGATGGCTCAGTGGATAAAGCTGTTGGCATGCAAGCCCAAGTTCCTGAGTTCAGATCCCCAGAACCCATGTAAAGCCAGATGTTGTAGCATGAACATTTGTGATCCCAGCTCTCCTATGGCAAGAAGAGAATGGAGACAGGAGAGAGTCTCCCAGAAGCTCACAGACCAGCTAGCCTGGCCAATGCAGTGATCAAGACCCCGCCTCAAATGAGGTGGAACGCGAGGACTGACCTGAAGTTGTTCTCAGACCTCCATACACGTGGCCCATGGCTGCCGGCATATAAACATGAACACATGTACATATGCAGCAAAAGGAAGGAAGGAAGGGAGGAAGGGAGGGAGAAAAGAAAAGAAAGAGAGAGAGAGAGAGAGAAAGACCTTTGAGTAGAACCTTATTGTTATTATTGTTGTTAGACTTTCTGTTTGCTTTGTTTTTGAAACTAGGTCTAGCTAGGTAGCTCAGGCTGTCCTGGACTTCCTTCTGTGACCCTGGGTGGGTCTACTCTGCAGTCCTTCTGCTTCAGCCTCTCCTGAGTGCTGGGATTATAAGCATGGGACACCATGCCCAACAAGAATGGGACTCTTTTGTGTGAAAATAGATGTAATACTCCTTTCTTTTTAAATTTTTGTCTCAGATGGACCAGTCCTACAAACCAGATGAAAATGAAATGCGAACGCTCTTTGGTCTTCATTTAAGCCAGCAGAGAAACAATGGTGTCATCGACAAGTCATTGTTTGGCAATGTTGTTACCCAGAATAAAAAGGTAAGTTTCAAAATACCTCAGCTGAATACCAGCAACTCTTAACAAGTTTGTTTTCAATACTGATAAATGTGTACACTTGTCTGTTAAGATCCATATTCATAACTAGTAGATGTGCAGGCATCTAGCTCATCATTGAGTTGTCAGATAAGCTCATAAAATGGCATGACTACATAGAGGCTTGTGTGCTTACATACATGTATAGATACATATGTACACATATATAGATATATGTATCTAAGGCTGGGGAGACCACTCAGTGATAAGAGCACTTGCTGATTAAGCATGAGGGCCAGAGACCTCCAAGTTTGATGAACCAGAAACCACATAGGTTTGCTGAACAATTATAAACCCAGTCAATGGAGGAGGAGATGGGAGAGAATTGCTGGAGCTTGCTGACAGACAGCAGTTGTGGGTCGAAGGAGAGACCCTGTCTTGAGGAAATAATGTGAAGGAGCTATAAGAGGAACAGCCAACATACTCTTCTGGACTCCACACATACTCACATGGTGCACACCCAAAAATACACAAGTGCAATGTATACGCACACACAAAAAAAAAGTGCTATAAGGCTGGAGACATGGCTCAGCAATTAAGACATTTGTGTGCAAAGCCCAACAACTCAAGTTTGATTCTCCAGTACCCATGTAGAGCCAGATGCATCTGGAGTTCATTTGCAGTGGCTGGAGGCCCTGGCATACCTGTTCTCTTGTCTGCCTCTCTTTATCTCTCTCTGATTACAAATAAATAAACAAAAATATATTTTTTAAAAAGATACATACTTCAGTTACACATACATGGGATTATGTCCTCTGTGACTCACTTGCTTTTTGCACATGCTCACTAAGCTGCAGGTGTGTTGTGTCAGTATAGATGCTTCACCTCTCTCAGCAAAGCCACAGGACAGCCCGTGCTGACGCAGCCATGCTGAGGTGGATTTTCAGCTCATTTCTAGTTTCAGTGCTGTGGTCATTGTTTCTCAGTAGTCAAGGTCCTGTACTTGGGCTCTTAAGATGATGATTTGGGGGTGTTGCTTGCATGTAATAGTTCATCCAACATAGGCACATGATAGGAGGCAGCTTTCCGTCTATTGCAAAGATGGGAGAATCATGACAGAATAAAGAATTTGCCTAAGATTACAAAGTAGGGGAGTGAATGAGCTGGTATTTTTTTAATCAAATATACATGGTTGTTCATCTGGCTTTTTTGTGGTTTGTTTTGTTTTGTTTTGATGGTATTGGAATTTTTTCCAGGGTCTGTCGCATCCTAAGTGAATTCTGCCGCTCAGGTGGCCTTAGTCCCTGAGGCATTGAGCCTTCCGTTTTGAAGGATTAAGTGGATCTTCAGTTCTGAAGGAATAGCTTTCTCACTCTGAAGTTGGTTGTGTTTTCTTTTTGCTCCTTAGATGCTGTCTCTACCTTTTGCTTTCTGCTTTCCCTGCTGATGTGCCTGGAATTTTTTATTAAGTGCTGGGCCCTGGCTATGAAGAAGCCACGGAGATATTTTGCTGGTCTGGGTGGTGTTATTTTCCTCCAGAGAGTCTATTTACACTCCTGGCAGGCAGGTGAGGTGGAACGATTCATCTCTTGCTGTCAGGAATTGAGCTGGTTTGAATTTGGGCTTCAGCATTTGTGAGGGCTGGTCTATTTATGACTCAGCTCTGCTCTGCGGAAGCCCTTGGTGTCTCCTTGAACCCTTTTCTCTTGTGTACGCTGAACTCGCCTTGTCCCTCAATCCTACAGGGCTTCTGAAAGCTGTGCTCAGCGTCTTTCCTTGAGTTCCTGTGTAGTATGTTGCGCTCCTTATCTCTGGGTTTGGCCCATCACTGTTTGCTCTGGGCCTGACTTTTTGTGTTCCTATAGGACAGACTGGTCGCTGGACATGCCAGTCCCTGTAACAGGACATGAACAGGAGGAGGGCTGAAGCTGCTTGAGTCCTCAGATGTGACAGGAAAATGAATGTGCTTGAAGTAATTCTTCCCCATTTTTTCTTGACTGGTGATTCGGCATATTGCATTCCCTTACTCCCCCACCTCCTCCCAGACTGCTCACCCAGACTGCTCTCCCAGTCCTTGGTCTGACTCAAGAGCAGGCTTTTACGAAGCAGACCTCTAGGAGGATGGCTTTCTATGGAATCGGATTTGTGTGTGTTGACTCAAACAACAGAGAAAAGAAGGATGTATTAGACTAGTGACACCTTGGAATAATAAATTCTTTCAAAATCATTTTAATTAACCTTTGATTTGTGAGATTAAAGCAGGGCTGGAGAGATGGCTCAGTGATTAAGGTGCTGGCCTGTGCAGCCAAAGGACCCAGGTTCAACTCCCTAGGATCCATGTAAGCCAGCTGTACAAGGTGGTGACACATGCATCTGGAGTTCGTTTGCAGTGGCTGGAGGCCCTGGTGTGTTCTCTCTCTCTCTCTCTTCTGCCTCTTTGTCTCTCAAATAAAGAAAAATAAAGTTTTTTTTTTTTTTAGTAAGAAGGCATAGGTTCACAGAAGTTTTAGAGACTTGCTCTGTCTCTCTCTTCCACTTGTAGTGGTGCTGCCTTGCAGAATGGCTGTCTCCGCACACATCTCCCTTCCTGACAGGCAGGCTCACTCCTCTGCTCTCTTCACCATAGGAAACCAGTAACCTGGTCCTGTGAATATCCAATCACTGCATATTCATGTACTGGTTTTTACTAAGTTTTTATTCCTCTGACAAATCCAAATCCCTGTGTGGTGTGGTAGTTTTGTGCTTAATGTTGTTGTTTTTAAGGGACCCTTTGTTTACTAGAGCAGCTACAGCATTTTATATTCCCAGCAGCAGTAGATAAGCTTGTGGTGGTGTTGCTCTTTGTAGATATGCTAATGAGTGCATGGTGTATCTCAGTGGTTAATTTGTCTAAGAATTTAGGATATCAGATACTTACATGTGGGTTCTTTTGGCCTTCTCTGTCTGTATTCATTTTGATGAAATGTATTTTCATAATTTGTGTCCATTTGGTTTTTGTTACTGAGTTGAAGTTTTTGTTTGCTCTGAGTCCTGGTGCTCTGTAGGTTACGTGGCGTGCAGATGTTTTCTCCAAGTGTGTGCTTGTCTTTCACCCTCCTAACAAGGGCCAAGAGGTGTTTGACAGGCAAGGAACTTCCAGTGGGGACGAGGTTGAACTCCCCCTCTTTTTTTTTTGTTTTGTTTTGTTTTGTTTTGTTTTTTTGAGGTAGGGTTTTACTCTAGCCTAGGCTGACCTAGAATTCACTCTGTAGTCTTGAACTCACAGCAATCCTCCTATCTCTGTTTCCCAAGTGCTGGGATTAAAGGCGTGTGCCACCATGCCCAGCTTCCCTCTCTCCCCCTCCCATTTTTTGTTGTTGTTGTTATTGTTTTTGTTCTTTGGTTTTTCGAGGTAGGATCTCTCTAGCCCCGGCTGACCTGGAATTCACTGTGTAGTCTTAGGGTAGCCTCAAACTCACTGTAGTCCTCCTAACTCAGCCTCCCGAGTGCTGGGGGAGAAGATTTTATTTTTATTTATTTATTTATTTATTTATTTATTTATTTATTTATTTATTTATTAGAGACAGAGAGAAGAGTGGGGGAGAGAGAAAGAGTGAGGATGGGCGTATAAGGGCCTCTAGCCACTGCAAACGAACTCCAGATGCATGTGCCACTATGTGCATCTGGCTTACCTGGGACCTGGAAAATAGAACCAGGGTCCTTAGGTTTTGCAGGCATGCACCTTAACCACTAAGCCATCTCTCCAGCCCTCCCCCCTTTTTTGAAACCAGGTTTCTTATGTAGCCTAGGCAGGCCTAGAAGTAGCGACCCTCTTGCATCAGCCAGAGTTCTCAGATTGCAGGCATTATGTGCCTGATCATTTGTGAGGAATAGCTGTTTCATTAGCTGCATCCTCTCCTCCCTGGTTGCTTAGTGTGTGGACATAGATCATGTCTTCCCCAGTACATATTCACTGTTTAGCAGTGAGTCTGACTGTCTGTTCAAGATAGTGACACTTTGACTGTTATAGATTTATTGTTGTATTTACACTTGTAGTTTACAAAGCATCTTTGAATGGTTTTACTTCAAATATTCTAAAGAGATCAGAAAATGGTGTGATTGACTTTTCCCTTACAGGATTGATGTGTATGTACATTTCAGTGGTCTATAAGGGTCAGTTTTTTTTTCTCAGCATTTTTTAAGCATGTAAGTTTCATCATGTCTTTGGTTATTAAAAGATTTTCTAGCCAGGCGTGGTGGCGCACACCTTTAATCCCAGCACTTGGGAGGCAGAGGTAGGAGGATTGCCGTGAGTTCGAGGCCACCCTGAGAATACAGAGTGAATTCCAGGTCAGCCTGAGCTAGAGTGAAACCCTACCTTGAAAAACCAAAAAAAAAAAAAAAAAAATATTTTCTGATTGAGAAAATAGGGATTTTGGTAATTTTTCCAACAAATAGAGTATTTCATGTCTTGTACAATGTGCATTGGCTTCATCCCAAGTTACTGCAAATTAGCAATAGAGAGTGCTGCACCCAACATACTACATTTATCACAAAACACTAGTCTTTCCAAGTAATATGTAGCATGACTAGTTCATTTCCTTGTCATTTGAGTGAGCTGCTTACATTCTAGGTCTATTACTTTGACTGGTATGTCAGAAATGAAATTTTAGGGGCTGGAGCGATGGCTTGGCAATTAAGGCACTTGCCTGCAAAGCCAAAGGACCCAGGTTTGACTCCCCCAGGACCCAAATAAGCCAGATGCACAAGGGGGCACACGCATCTGCAGTTCGTTTGCAGTGGTTGGAGGCACTGGCACACCAATTCTCTCCCTCTCTGTCTTTCTCTCTCTACCTGTCTAGTTCTGTATCTCTCTCAAATATATAAAAATTAAAATAAAAAAGCAATGAAATTTTAAAAGCCAGATGAGACTTACCATTCTGTTTGTTTCAGCTGCCAGAGTCTGCCCTCAGAGATCTCATCGTAGCCACCATTGCTGTCAAGTATACGCAGTCTAACTCTGTGTGCTATGCCAAGAACGGGCAGGTAACCAAGCTGTCAGGCCCTCCTTGTGAGCACTGTTGTTTTACACATGGTATCAGAGACCATCTGCCTCAGGTCCTGGACAGCTGAGGAGGGAAACTTCGCCAAGTTTCGCTCTTTTGGGTCCCATACCTTAGTAGACATTGAAGACTAATAATTAAGAAATAATTTGAAAGTACTGGAACCAAGTACTAAAATTAGTTGCATTATTTTTTGCCTAGAATAGTTGGTACC
Organism: Orientallactaga sibirica; assembly: GCA_036365145.1. Lineage (NCBI taxonomy): Eukaryota > Metazoa > Chordata > Mammalia > Rodentia > Dipodidae > Orientallactaga > Orientallactaga sibirica. Next base: position 3,688,678 of record JAEOAD010000004.1, on the reverse strand, counting down.
TACTGGGTTTGTGGGACTCTGTACCTGGTTTCCCCATCTCCCTCGCCCTGCTGGTAGCATTTCCATTGATGAGGGAGGAATCCACCAGTCTGTGCTTATGCAGCTTGCAGAGTATTTTGACATATATTTCTTATGTTGTCTTATTTATTTAATTTTTTGCAACCTTGGGGATCAAACACAGGTTCAGAGGCATCCTAAGCAGTTACTCTACCATTGATCTATATCCCTAGCCTCTTGTATTGTCTTACTAAGAATTTGTTGAATGGGAAGACTTCTAGTCTAGGAATTAACCTACTCTTTTTTTTAAAATTAGCTTCATTAAAGTATAATTTTATATGCACAGTAACGTTTTGCCTTTTAAATGTACAGTGTGTCAAGTTTTTACAAATTACACAGTCAGGTGACTACTGCTGTTGTCAAGATAGATAGCACCCACGTGAAAATTGCTGAATTGGGACACTTCTACTTCAGCATAGTTGAATACATAGGCACATACCATTGTTGTGCACTTTCAATGCACTATAAATGCCGTGAGGATATGGACCACTTTGTGACAAAGCAGGCTTTGGTTGATTTTGCTTAGACCTAGGCTAACGTAAGTGCTTGACACACATGTGGAGTGGGCTGTGCTAAGCCATGCTGTTCCATAGACGTGTTTAAATCATCTTTTTTTTTTCCTTTTGTTCTTTTTGGTTTTTTGAGGTAAGGTCTCACTCTAGCCCAGGCTGACCTGGAATTTACTCTGTAGTCTCAGGGTGGCCTCAAACTCACGGCGATCCTCCTATCTCTGCCTCCGGAGTGCTGGGATTAAAGGTGTGCACCACCACACCCGGCTGTTTAGAGCATCTTGAGCTTGCTTGGGCGTAACCTGCTGTAAGTTGAAGTATCCTTGCATCACAGCCATGGGGTGCAGGATTGCACTGGCTCATTGCTAATGCCTCCCCCAGCATGAGTGAACTTGACTTTACCTTCAGCATGGAGGCCCTTTCTTCCTCCAGTTCTTCATTTCAACTTTTGCCATTTTTACTTAGCCCACAAGTTGAGGTTGGGATGGCTATTACATCAGGTGGTTATTAATTAGCAAGTGACCTGGAAGACCCTTTGGAACTATAATGGTTGCCCTCTGCTAAGACTGCCAGTTCTAGCAAGTAGATCCTTGGAGGTCATGGCTACCAGTGCCCTTGGGTTCCAATTCTTAGAAGAAGAGCCAGTAGGGCCATGTAGAACATGTCACTGCTGACCTACTTTGGGAAGAAAGCCTTGTCGTCAGCGACCTGACTTTACTGTCTGTGTTCCCTAGGTTATTGGCATCGGAGCAGGACAGCAGTCTCGGATACACTGCACACGTCTTGCGGGAGATAAGGCCAACTGCTGGTGGCTCAGACACCACCCAAAAGTGCTTTCCATGAAGTTCAAAGCTGGGGTGAAGAGAGCAGAGATCTCCAATGCCATCGATCAGTATGTGACTGGCACCATTGGTGAGGTAAAAGGCTTAGCAAGAGCTCTCAGGGAGACTCCGTTAGTTCCCCCTGCTTTGCAGCAATTTCACCTCATCACTATACAGAAATTTCAGTGATTGTCCTAAAATTCTGTATTTTGTTAAAACAGCTTCCTATTTCCCCATTGTCTCCTTTCTCATTTAACTTCACTGGTTTATGTCTTTCTGAGGCCACAAGCTTCCCTGTGGAGTAAGTTACAACCATCAGCTTCATTGGTATGCTTGACCTTCCCTGTGGGATAAGGACGGTTTTTCACCCATATTGAAGAATCTCCCAGTGTCAGCAGACTGGCTGCCTGAGCACTGTGTGCTTGACATTAAATACCAGACAGCTGGTGATTAGAGGCTTTCTTCTCCCACCACACTAGCCAGTCATTATTTTGTGTGTGTGTGTGTTAAAATACTTTTGTTTATTTACTTATTTGCAAGCAGAGAGAGGGAGAGAAGGAGAGAGAATGGGTGTGTCAGGGCCTCGACACTGCAGAGGAACTCCAGATGCATGTACCACTGTGCATCTGGCTTTACGTGGGTCCTGGGGAATCAAACTTGGGCAGTTAGGCTTTGCAGGGAAGCCCCTTAGCCACTGAGCCATCTCTCCAGCCCATCTTTCATGTTCTTAATGAAACACCCCATTTCTTTCCTTCTTTTTTCTGGTGAGGGGCATAGAAGAGTGAGAGAGACTACACTTTTTGCAATATCAATCTGTAGCCTAGGTTGTCCTGAAACTCACAATGTAATCCAATCTGACTGCAAATTTAGCCCCTGGGTGCTGGGATTAGGCATTTGGCATCACACCTGGCTAACGGCCCCAGTTCTGAATACATTGCACTGAGGATTAAATTTTGCATAAATTTTGGAGGAGCTAACAAACATCCTGGCAGTAATAAATCCTGTGAGTCGTGCTTAATGTGCTTACAGCTGGCTTTATACCTGAGACTAATTGCACAAATGTAATTCCAGAATGCCTCTTGTCTTCTTCCTGCATTGAGTGTGATTTTCTTATATGCTCTGGAATATGATTTTCTATTTTTGTTGGTACAGGTATATAAAGGAGTGGATTTAACTTACAGATTCAAGAACAAAGTATATTTGGAATTAGCTGAAGAATATAGTCTCTATTTGACATCTTAGAATGTCTTTCTTCCATAATGAAAATGTTTTAAAAACATCCATGAAGCTGGGCGTGGTGGTGCATGTGTTTAATCCTAGCACTCGGAAGGCAGAGGTAGGAGGATTGCTGAGAGTTCAAGGCCACCCTGAGACTACAGAATGAATTCCAGGTCAGCTTGAGCTAGAGCAAGACCCTACCTCGAAAAACCAAGAAAAAAAAAAATCCATGAGCTTCATAAGCTTTGAACTTCAAAGTGTCTTTTTTTTGTTTTTCCCCGTTTTTTTGAGGTAGGGACTCTCTCTAGCCCAGGCTGACCTGGAATTCACTCTGTCATCTCAAGGTGGCCTCAAACTCATGGCAATCTCCTACCTCTGCCTCCTGAGTGCTGGGATTAAAGGCGTGCACCACCACGCCCGGCCAAAGTGTCATTTTTCACAAGTAAGAATTCACATGCTTTCTGGCATTGAGCTTTTCTTTATACATAGACACACACACAAGATACATATACATACAAGAAAGAGAGAATAGGCATACCACTGCAAATGAATTCCAGACACATGTGCCACCTTGTACATCTGGCTTTCATGGGTTCTGGGGAATCAGACCTGGGCCCTTAGGCTTTGCAGGCAAGCGCCTTAACCTCTAAGCCATCTCTCCAGCCCTGGCATTAATCATTTCATCAGGTACACTTAAAGATGGTGTGGGACTACCCTTGCCTCCTCTTTCCCCAGGAAGAAGATCTGATAAAGTGGAAGGCACTCTTTGAGGAAGTCCCTGAGCTGCTGACAGAGGCACAGAAGAAGGAGTGGGTTGACAAACTAAGTGAGGTCTCTGTCAGCTCTGATGCCTTCTTTCCTTTCAGGGACAATGTTGACAGAGCCAAACGGGTAAGTGTGTGTTGGCATAGAACTGGGTGAGCATCACGTAGAAAGGACTTCAGACACCCTGCTTCTGAAGGCTGGGGGCTGTGGCTCAGTGTGGAGTGTTTGACACATGACCCAGCTTTTATGACCAGCACTATAACAAAGTAAAGATAAGAAGTTCCACTTCTGGAGAATTTTATAATAAAGCTGTAGCGGGGTGACACAGAGAGAATTATTGGACTTTTCTGTTTGGAGTGTATTAATCCAATCCACTTCTCAGCCAGAATGAATAACCTTGTTGGCTTTAGCTTTCTAGAGGGGGATTTTGATACTTGCAGGTGTGTATCTGCTATTGTGCTTTGAAAATCAATACCTGTTTTCCCCCCTCAGAGCGGCGTGGCCTACATTGCAGCTCCTTCCGGGTCCGCTGCTGACAAGGTCGTGATTGAGGCTTGCAATGAACTGGGGATAGTCCTGGCTCACACGGACCTCCGGCTCTTCCACCACTGATCTGCCTGCACCTCATTTCATAGATGGCTAATGTATAGGTGATTAATCATGTGTGACATTTTGAGAGTAACTTTAAAAAAAAATAAAGCATTTACCTCTTAATAAATGGGTTCATAGTTTTAGGTAGTCTGGTCTTCCTTGCCTGAAAGGTAGGCTCTTAGACTAACAAATATTCAGGATGGTGTGTGAACACAAGAACACGCTTCCCTCCTGGCACTTAACTCACCCTGAGACATTCCCTGTGTGATACCTGAAATCTGCAAGAAAGCCAGAGCAGCTCAGCCACCTGAGGGAGGGCTGGCATGGCCTCAAGCTACATACGTTTTCCCCAGGGCCTTCCTCTCAGTGGAGCTTCTTGTCATCAGGCCTCTTGAAGCTGAGCTTCCTAAGCAAACAGGGGTCTCCAGAGGGAATTAGTAAGTCATGCTGACCTTTCTGGGTAATGCTGATCCATACTTTTCCTCTCTTAAATGTTGCCCATAATTTCAGCAGCCTAAGACCTTCCCTCCGGAATTACATAGAATATATTCACTCTAATCCGTGTTTGGTGTCCTCTTAACAGTTTTTCACCAAAAGTGAGCACAGTGTGAGAATCGTGCCTCCCTGTGCCAGACAGGATGTAATTATACATCTGTGTTCCTGTACACATAGTCCTGACCTCACATAAAGGACACCTATGGTCAGCTAAAATCTTTGAACATTTTTCATCTCAATAGACAAATCCTGCTGTCTTCCTACTCCTTCCCTAAATTAAAAAATATATATAACTTTTTTAAAGGGTCATCCTTGTGAGTCATTTATATGCTGACTAATCTGTCACTTGTCAAATTGAGGTAGCCTTTGAAGCAAGGATGTGTAGTCAGTAAATTGCTGCTGGCGAAGTTAGGTCATAGGACAGTGTGACTTCCGACTTCGTTTCTTGGGTTGCTTACAGCTCTGGAGGAGGCAGACCATCTCGTTTCTACTAACCGCCAACCTGGACAGGATCCTCCAGCTCCAGTCACTGCTGACATCTGGCTTCTACCTTTTGAGAGTCTCACCCTGCTCAAAGGGCGCGTTGTGGTGGTACTAGGGATGTGAGCCCAGAGCTTGGGCATGGGGAGCAAGTGCTGTACTCATGGAGCCTTAAAGGGGCATCTTACCAATTCGTGATCCACATTATAGAAATATTGTCAGCCATAACACTTTGTAAATTATCAGATAGCTAGTACAGGCTTTGTCTCATAAGTTATTAAATGTTCTGTCTCTCTCAAGTTACTTAGTTTGAACATTAAGACTATAATTGAAGCTTAGTCTCTGCTTAACACTGAATTGTCTTACTAAGCTTGTAGTAAGCTTGTAGGCCAAAGCCATCACCCCTAACACACCCTTTTCTTCCCTAGTTCCTTCTGGTTCTGTGTCTTAGTTTCCCTTTATATGCTTGGTGGAGGGAGCTTAGAACTAGAGGGTCTGAAAATGAGCAGAGTTTTCCTAAAGCATTCAAAGTGTGGTATGAGGTGGTGCATACCTGAAATCCCAGCCCTGGGACACTAAGGCAAGACAGTTGAAAGTTCAGAGGCAAACTGAGGTTCACGGTGAGACTGCCTTCCACACCCCCACCAGTAATCAAAATCAGGGCTTTCACTACTTAAATGAAACGCCTAATGACTTACCTGTTACATCAGTGACTCAAAGGGAAAACCCGCAGCGCAAAGCTGGGACCTGCAGAGAGAGAGAAAAGCACCATTCACTCAGTTTTGCTGCTCTTGGACACCTGCTTGTCAGAGGTAACTGTTTCCCTATCCAAGCAGTGTCCATCTAAAAAGATACTGCTGCAGCCAGACTGTGTTGCCCGGACAAACATCCAACCAGACACAGCTGAGGAGAGGAAGCGTTGATTTCAGGCTTACACAATCCAGGGAACACCATCAATGGAATGGCGGAAGATGCTGGCTGCTCCAGCATCCATAGAGAGAAGCCAGCATCCAGCAAACAGGAGAAGCCAGAGCTCAAACCATTCTCCCTGTACCTTAGGCTGGACTTCAAATCTGCCGTATTCCCTCCCCTCTACCCCCGTCACTGACACACTTGGTAAGCTGAGGGCTGAGGTTGCAAGTTCAGGTTTTGTACATAATTTATTTTTATTAGATATGGACATATTTACTATGTGCAAGTTCAGTTTTAATAAAACATCTGAGTCTGTGTGGTCATACATTCCAACTACCACAGACACTGTATTGTATGCATCTGAAAAAGTGCATGAAGCACCTGTCACCAACAATGAGGGCAGGAGCGCGCAGTGCCTCACAGTTTCTTTCGTGCAGCTCCATATTTTTTTCTTTGGCTGTGCCACTCAGCAGCTGGGTGACATTGGGCATGTGCCCTAGCCTGCATTTTGTGCCTTCTCTAGAATGGGTTTGGGGTACTTAAGGCTGAGTAGCCTCTGATTAAAAGCATATGAACAGCTGGGCATGGCGGAGCACACTGCTAATCCCAGCACTGGGGAGGCAGAGGTAAGATCACTGAGTTCCAGGCCAGCTTGAGACCACATTGTGAATTCCAGGTCAGCCTGGGCTAGAGTGACACCCTACCTCAGAAAAATCCAAGCACATAAGCAGAAGCCTTGGTCAGGTTCCAGTCTCGGCTCTGTAACCCATGCTGTGTGAGCTCAGGTGATCCCTTAGCCTGACACGGTTTCAGTTCTCGTAAGTTCTACCTAGGAGTGGAACTGCAGAGTGAACCCGTAACGCTTAACTTTCTGGGGGAGCTGTGGCCTTTTCCACAGGAGCAGCCCCGTTTTGTTTTCCACTAGCATTGTATGAGCATCCATCCCAGTTCCCCAAAGCGATGTGTGTTTTGGTGAGAAGCAGCTTGTCAGTTTGACTCAGCATCTTCCAGCCCATGCTGACTGACAAAGGCCAGCAGGTGTCATGGTAAAGTCCTGCCTTGTAGTCTCTGGGTCCAAAGCACCATGATACACAGACCTCCCTGGTAGAACCTGTGGCCTCCGGGGTATTAGACCCAAGGGAGCCTGTGTTGGTGGGCAGCCTCAGGACAGGTGACTGGACCCCAACCCCAGCCAGTGCAGTGCTGACGTAACTCCAGGCTGACTGCTTCCCACAGTGCTAATTGCAAACCTTTGGGAAGCTCACATAGGAGCTATTTTAGAGATAAATTCAGCTCCTAGGATTGTTCAAGCCTGTAGGTCTCTAAAGAGTAAGTAAGGAGGAATTCAAGGAAATGTAAAACATGCTTTAATATCTCATACCTGACTCTACTGAGGAATGTTAGAAAAGGAATTCCCCGCTTGGGACTTTTAGCTGGAGAACCGTCTTTCTTGTTCTTTTATAACTTACAGTATTTTTCTTTGTTCATTTGTAACTTATATAGATTTTTGTTTGCAATTCAAATTGAATCATTTAATGAAGATAGAATGGGACGTTGTGGCAATGAGAATGACTCTTTGCAAACATGCCACTGACTCTTAAAGGACCTTCCTCTATGCAGGTTCGTCTGTGTGCCACTTCTGCATCGCCAGCCTTACGGTAATCATCAAATGTTCCCAAACATGACAGGTCCCAACAGTGACTTTTTTTTCAACAGTTGAATTGTATCCCTTGAAATGAGATTTTTTTTCTAAATTGCAGTCTGCCACTTTCCCTACCGCAGTAATGGGAACTTAGTGAATAGGAAGCACTTTCAGCACTTAAATGTGCTGATGTGATGTTTCTTAATCACTTTAATGAGTTTCATACAACTGGAAATGGAATAGAATTTGCAATGGAAATATAATTAAATAGGAAAAGCCATTTTCTATACTTGTAATTTCCACCTGATCATTTCTTTATTCACCTCCCCAGAAAGTGTGCCTTCCAGGCTTACAGTGATATTATTATAGACTAATTTGCATAATTCATTTAGGTCATTAGAGCTGAAAACAATATAAATACAGAACAATCAATTTCATTACAAATCAAGTTCAGCAAGACACAGTAAAACTTCAAAACTGTTGTCTCATATTTACTGGCTTTGCCTGAAAAACACTTTATCAATTTTTTTTTTTTCAGGAGATGTCTAGCCAAGGCTGACCTAGAACTCATTCTGGAGTCCCAGGCTGGCCTTAAGCCTGGGGATCCTGCCTCATTGTGTGTGTGTGTGTGTGTGTGTGTGTGTGTGTGTGTTTACACTAAGGTATACTGCCACTTCGAACAAAGCGCCAGATGCTTCATGACTTTTTAGGCTCTACATAGGTGGCTGGGAATTGAAGCTTAGACTATCAGGCTTTGCAAGCAAGTGTCTTTAACCACTAAGCTACCTCCCCATCCCCTCAGAATTGGAAAAAAAATTCATTTGTACATGAGTGTGTATGTATGTAAGTGTTCCAGGACCTCTTGCTGCCACAAACACACAGCAGTCATATGTCACTTTTTGCATCTGGCTTATGTGAGTGGCTTAGGAATTGAACCCAAGCCAGGAGGCTTTGCAAGCAAATGCCTTTAACCACTGAACTATCTTCCTAGCCCCTTACCTGAATTTTCTGGAATTTTGTCACAAATCCAACAGCCTTTCACTTATGCCTTTGTAAGCCAACTTAAGGCAATTCTCAGGGACTCGATGTGATCAGTAAAAACCGAAAAGATCTTTGGAAAAAATGTGTTCCATGTTCAACCATCTTGTAAGAAAACAAGCTTGGGCTGGCAAGATTGCTTAGTGGTTAAGGCACTTGCCTGCAAAGCCTAAAGACCCAGGTTCAATTCCCCAGGACCCACATAAGCCAGATGCACAAGGTGGCACATTTGTCTGGAGTTCATTTGCAGTGGCTAAAGGTCCTGGCATGCCCATTTTCTCTTTATGTGCCCCCCTGCTTTCAAATAAATACAAAAATATTTTTTTAAAAAATAAAGCTTTACTATTCTTACATTCTATTGCCCAAATAGAAAAGACCCTTGAATGTGCTTAATTTATTCTGAGTTTCATATGTTCCTTTTGGTTCTTTCTTTCTTTCTTTCTTTTTTCTTTCTTTCTTTCTTTCTTTCTTTCTTTCCTTAGTTAGAGACAGAAAGAAACTGACAGAGAGTGAGAGAATGGGCGCACCAGGGCCTCTAGCCACTGCAAATGAACTCCGGATGCATGCGCCACCATGTGCATTTGGCTTACGTGGGACCTGGAGAATTTAACCTGGGTCCTTAGACTTCCCATGCAAGTGCCTTAACCGCTAAGCCATCTCTCCAGCCCTTTTGATTTTTCATTTTTTTTAGTTCCTTTTTGAAAATCTAGTAAAGCCAGTGTGGTAACCCCAGCACCCAGGAAACTGAGGCAGGAAGGAGAGTAACAGTGAGTTCAGAGCTAGCCTGAGCTACATGTTGAACTCATGGCCAGCCTGGGCTAGAGTGAGATCCTGTTGAGAGTGTGTAAAAGTTGTTATTTTCATCTTAACTATGGAATTTGTGGATTTTACATTTCTGCAAAGTCAAAAAGGCTTGTCATCCATTCAGCTGAGTGGCTTTAGGAAGGCTGAGTTTCAGGGAAACTGTTTTGGTTTATAGTTGACACTTTTTGAGTGTCCTCAGTGTAACAGAAGCTGCTTTATGCTGTTTTTGTTTTGGCTTCTTGGGATGTTAAGTAAAATCTTGGGTCTGTGTCTAAAGTGTACTTAGGAAAACTTTGAAGCTCTGAACCCTCCTCTGAATGAGATGCTAGGGTCCAAAGCATTTTTAAACTATAAATCAGGGCTGGAGGGATGGTTCAGTGCCTGCCAGCAAAGCCAAAGAACCCAGGTTCGAGTCCCCTGTACCCACATACAGCCAAATGCACAAAGTAGCACATGTGCCTAGAGTCCGTTTGCAGTGGCTAGAGGCTTTGGCATGCCCATTCTCTCTCTGCTTGCAAACAAATTAATCAATTAAATGTGTTAATATTTTCTTCTCACAAGTAAGTCATGAGAAAATATTTATATTTATTTGCTAGGTTAAAAAAAGGTACCTGTTTAACTGAAATATGCTTTCTGACTCGATTCCTGGGCTACTATTTACTATTGTCAGATTTTTTTTTAATGGTGCTGAGGAATGAACCCAAGACTTAACACATTCTAGGCAAGTACCCCCACCGCTGAGCCAGCTGTATGTACATCAACCCCTTCTCTGTTGCAAGATTTAAATCCCAAAGTTTTGTTTTCCTAAGGAAATTATCTTTGCAGACAGACCAGAAGCAGGTGCCATTGAGCCTCCTGAGCATAAGACCTAAGTTCAAGCCCCAGAACCCACATAAAAATAAATGCTGGGTGTGTATACACACTTACAATCCTAGCACCAGGGAGGAGGAGATAGGAGGATCCCTGGGTCTGACTGATGAGCTCCAGGTACATGAAGATCCTCTTTCAAGAAAAGAAAATGTACAGTTTTCCTAAGGTCAATCAGCGTTGTCGTCTGGCCTCCACTTGGGCACACATGCACACACACACACACACACACACACACACACACACACAAGAAAACGTGTCACTTGACAGGTTGGGCTGAGGTTATTATACCATAGAGATTCCCTAAGATGTAACTTCTGGATACTATGCTATTCAAGTAATTTTAGTAGTGCAGCCATCCTTTGTTTTTCTTACACATAATCTTCAAGTAGCTGTTTATTCAGTGAAGGATGAGAAGGAGGAGGAAAGACAGTGTTTATAATGGTTAGAGAAGAACAGCGAAGGTCCCTTCAGTCATACTACTAACTAGCAAGTGTAATAAAGTCCACTTAAAGTTAAGGACATGAAATAGCAATGAGTATGTCTTTGTAGACAGGCAAAAATTCTTGTACAGAAACCACCCAAGAATTAAAGATCCCAGCACGCCCTGAATGTTCAGTTTATTGAACGGAAAAGCAAAAGAACATTCATGAGGATAATTTCTTCCCCAAGTACCTTATGCTTAAAACAAAAAGAATGACTGGAGTTGTGGAATGTAAATCTTTTATTAAAACAGTTGTTTTCCACAGTAGTAAAGCTTTGGCACATACAGTATAAAAAAATAATCACCAACCATAATTATACCAAATTCTTAGAGATTGCATACTAAATGTCTTCAATACAATTTTTTCCATATAAAAATACTGGGGAAAATTGATAAATAACAGGTAAGAAAAAAAAATATGTCTAGGCAATTATTAGAATTGTTTGAGTCCTGTGGGTATCGGAACCATCACAGAATCAGGACAGGCCATTCCTACAGTATTGCAGGCCAGTTACAAGGAAGCAGAGTGTTGGGGTGACTTTCCTACTTAGGATTTTTGGTGCTATTATTCAGTACATTTTGCATCTTGGTTGGCTACCTGTGCTTCCCTATTGATCCCAAACCAATTCACTCTGAGAATCTTTGAAAATACTGAGCGGTAATGAATATTCTGAAGCAACAAACGGCCATGTTTATGAGACAAGTCTCAAACACCCCCCCAAGGTGGTGCTTGGAGAAGCTGTGAGTTGAGCTGAAGCTGGAGAATTTTCCAGAGCAAAAGGCTTAAGGAAGACACACACTCAGAGATGGGATCGGCTAACATCACTCCAGTCTGGATGGACCTTGGCAGAGAAGCACGCTTGTTCATTTAGGTTGCTAATATCATTCTCTGGAATCTTCTCTGTCAGCCTGCACATCTAAAGGCATGAAGCACTCAATTGGGCAGTTGACATTCTGTTAAAATAGAAGGAAAAACAATCAATAGCCTGTACTCTAAAGCATAGGAAACGGGAAGGCAGGAGAGCCATGTGTTCCTACGAAGAATACTATGTAGTTTTAAGAACCTAGCAACATAGAGCATGAAGGAGCTACTCAGGAGTTTAGTGAATTTCAAATTATTTTTCTTCTCTAGGGTACAATATCTGTGATATTTTTAAAGGAAAAATAATTTGACAAAAAAAAAAAAAAAGAGAGAAAGAAAGAAAAAGCCAGGCGTGGTGGCACATGCCTTTAATCCCAGCACTCAGGAGGCAGAGATAGAAGGATCACCATGAGTTCAAGGCCACCCTGAGACTACAGAGTGAATTCCAAGTCAGCCTGGGCTACAGTGAGACCCTACCTTGAAAAACCAAAAAAAAAATAATAATAATAAATAATAAAATAATAATAGTTTGATTTATTCATCCTGTATAGAGACTCCCTGCTGTGCTCCCAATAGCACCCAGGGAGGATCCAGGGAGCTATGCACTCACTGTGTTTGTCCTCTGATGGTATCTCTGTGTATACTGGTTGTAAGAGTGGCCAGTGGAGCCGTCGGGATTGGGTTCGGCCCCGGGTCTGCGGCAGTTGTCACAGCGCCAGCCCTGAGAAGAGAGGCATGAAGTCAAATGGGGTTTACGATAACCCAAGGACATCATAATTCAGTGCTGGAGTTCAGGAAGAATTTAAGCTCTTGTGCATTGGCAAAAACATAAGCAGTTAATCACTTGTGAAGCTTTGATGGTGCTCCCATGCATTTATAACTCTTAGAATACGTTCTGGCTTATTACCATCTCTTACACTTACTCACTCTGTCTACATGCGCCCTTCTCTTGAAATGTCCTGTGCCAAACCTACATCTGCTAAGGCTCATTCCAGTCCCAACTTCCTCAACAGGCTTCTGTACTACATAGAGGAAATTTTCATAGAATCCTAGAGCCCCCACCAGCAGTGTGAGCTCAAACTTGTCTTACAGTGAAGGTCTGGAAACCCGAAGGAGAAGAATGACTGGGTGGAGGGAGGAAGAAGGCATATGGTGGCCCCAGGTTGAGTTGTGCTGCCACCCTGGAATTGAATGACTGGCCATGTTCTCTGTCCACTCCCTCTCTAAACCACCCTAGCCCGTAACCTGTCACCTTGCCTTGGATTGGGAGATGGGACAGGAGATAAGGAGGGACCACACTGGGCTCTCCTGAGATTTTTGCTAGAAATGTATTCTTTTTTGTTCTTAGCTGGGAGGAGTCAAAGAAAGCAGCTTTCCTATACAACTCTGACAATCCCTACTGTCTTTCTTACATGCCTCACTGAACACTTCAGAACAGAATGGGTGGCCCATGAAGAAGATGATGGGAGGCCAAAATCTACTTCCCAGCAAAATCACTCTCCATCACACACTGCAGACCAAGATGGCTCTCTCTGAGAAAGTGGGGGTGAAGGGGAGAAAAAGACACTCTACCCCATATACTATGGATGGAATGAGATCATGTCTTCACTGAAAACAAAGGACTGTCAGGTGCACTGATTTTAGTTGAGTTATAAGAGCCATTTCATTTTGAAATTTCAAATATTAAAAAGCATGGTAATTGCTGTGTAAGTGCAGGAGGGTACATATTAGAAGTGTTTTGAGGAACACTGCTTTAAATAGTGAACTTCTCAGCCATCCAATTGTCCTCCTCCTCTCATCTAACTTCTTAGCAAAATACCAGATGAAAGGTTACCTCATTAGAATACACTGGAGCCAGCTCCTTCCAAAGCCAGGGGTGCGTTGGGGTGGGCTATGCTTACCATCTGCTTCTCTCTCTCCCCTAAACCTCCGTTTATGCTCTTTTCATGAAACCTTCCTTGCTGATTCCAACCCACTGGGTATTAGTCAGACTCTGAATCTTACTTAATTAGCCAGACTTTACAGGGTATGCTAATGTAATGTCTCTGGGTTTATCATTAGAAGCCAGGGCCACTTCTTGTTTCCTGTTTGCCTGTTATTACTGAAAGCACAGTGTTAGAGCAATAATAAGAGATCTATGTTTGGATTGAGTGAGGACACAAAGAAGTGGCATTTGCTTAAATCCCAGGTGTTATTAAAAATATTTAACAACAATGCCACAGGGACACTTGTCCATCAGCTGAAAAAGAGGATGGGCTGAGAATATTCATCATGGGAGAGGCCCCAGGGGACACTCCTGAGTCTTAGGGACTGTTCTTGAGGCTGTGGCACACCCGAGCACACAGCACATCCGTCCACGCAGGAGCCTCCTCTGTGCTCGTGTGAACTGCAGGGAGCCGGCCCCTCCAGCCTTACCCGTTGGCCACCAAAGCATGTGCAGGAGCAAATGGCACCAAGATATTCCTTCTGCCACTGTTCTCCTACATGGTATGTCTTTCCATCATCGTAGCACGTCGCCTCATCTACACGTGGACACACATCGGAAGCTTTTGTAAGACGGACAGCAGTAATGCAGACTCAACTCAATCCATTTGACCTAAAATTCCTATCATCGCAGGCCAGATCTCAGAACTTTACAGGAATTGCCATTAAAAAGGTACTACCACACTGATTTCAGGGCAGCATTTCCAAAACCTAAGTCTAAGGTGCCCATGGGAAGATGAAGTTGTATTTTAAATCTTGAATCTATAGACCAACAGCTTACTTATGACATCTCACCACAGATAATGATCAAAACACTTAGGTGAGGGCTGGAGAGCTGGCTTAATGATTAAGGCGCTTGCCAGTGAAGCCAAAGGACCCAGGTTCGATTCTCTAGATCCCACATAAGCCTGATGCACATGATGGCACATGCATCTGGAGTTTGTTTGCAATGGCTAAGAAGGCCCTGCAGTGCCCATTATCTCTTTCTCTAATAAATAAAAATAAAATTAAAAAAAAAAAACACTTGGGTTAGAAAGTGCCAAAGTACTGTTATAACACTCAATCATGACCTATGTTTGAAGCATTTTGCCACCTTCCCAAGTCAAAAGATGAATAAACCCACTATTGAATCCTGAGAGTCACAAATGAGAGTCATAGCTCAGTCATGAAAGTAGGATCCCTGATCAAGGCATAAAGGTGATCTGGAAGACGTACGGGGATCACACTTGAATTCGCCTTTTCCGTTCCCCAGGCATGTGCAGCTCATCCTCTGACCATTCTCTCCCTGGCGATCCCACTTCTCACCAATCTTGTAGTTCACACCGTTGTCGTGGCACCATTCTGTAGGATGGGGACATCCCGGAAAGAGTTACTACTGTTCGGACTTAGGACAGACACTTAGTGCACTGGGCGTCACAGGATTAAAAGCCCCCAAACCTGGTAAGTTAAAAGATCACGTTCCCTATTTAATATCTTCTAGGCCTGTTTCAACACATAGGAAAAGGACTAGTCAACGATTTTCATTTGAATTTTCATTATTAAGGTTTAAAATTGTGGAAAACCAAAGGCAGGACTGGAGTAACCTCTTAGGAATAAAAAGTCATGTTGGATTTGCAGAGGTACTACCTGTAAAGTAGTTCAATTACACATTGCAGAGAAGATCAGCTAAGTTCTACCTGCCACCACCTGTTTCATTATAACAAGAGTAAGAGAATAAATAAAACAAAATGAATAAAACAAAATGATAAATCAGTGGATAAGTGTTCTACAAATAGACTATCTCCCAAGTTATGTCTTTAACTGCCATACATAAAAGACACCTTTTTAATCTCTACAACTTATACTGAGCAGAACACACTTTTATATAATAAAGCATTACTTCCTCCATTTATCAACAGTTCAGCCCTCTGTAAACTATAAGCAAAGGTATTAGAGACTACCTTACAACAAAGAATGTCAGCTGAGCCACAGGGCTCACATAAATAAACTTATATTACACCTCTCACAACTAAGTACTTACACATTAAAACAAAAACAACCAAACTTCAAAGGAGTTCTGTTTTAGAACATAAAAGCCATCTAGTTGGTAACAGATGTTAAGACAGTGTATAATCAATCCACTCTATTCCACTTTCCCTTCAAGCACAGAGGTCTATACTGAAAATAGCTCCTGGTTTAAAATTTCAGTATAGATTAAACCATTTCATGATTACAAGTAAAGTACAATGTTTTGAAGAAAATTTTAGAAATCTGTTAAATTTCACTTCTGCACTACATGAATTCTATAATTGTACACAGGACACTTACTCATAAGGCATAATGGTCAACAGGTATAAAAGTGAATTAGCTGTCAATCATATGTCCTAAAAACAAAGACTAAATCAAAGGTTATACATTCTAATACTAAATCTTAAGAAAAAATAATTTCTAGAATAATTTTCACTAAAAAAAAAAAAATTAATGTCTTGGGACAAGAGAGATGGCTTAGTGGATAAGGCCCTTACCGCAAAGCCAAAGGACCCAGGTTCAATTCCCTAGGGCCCACAAAAGCTGGATGCACAAGGTGGCACATGTGTCTGGAGTTCATTTGCATTGGCTGGAGGTCCTGGCGCATCCATTTTCTCAATCTCTCTCTCTCTCTCTCCATATATATATATATATATATATATATATATATATATATATATATATATATATATATTCCTCTGTGTGTGTGTGTGTGTCTCAAATAAATAAATAAAATTTAAAAAATATTTTTAGGGCTCTCTCCAGCTTAGCAGTTTAGGCATTTGCCTGTGAAGCTTATTTTTAACCAATAGTCATTGTAACATACAATCCTTAAAATGAAGCCATATTCAGCAAGTAAAATTTCCCATCATTTTTCTATGATGCAAAATGTTACTTTGAGTCCAAATGGGCCCACTTGTTTGCACCATGTTTGGAAGAGCCAGCGTCCACCAAACATGCTTCCAAGGCAGACGAGGGCAAATGCATGAGACTGAAAGAGATGGATGGGGAGCAAGGGAGTGAACAAGCAAGCTACTCACTAGATGAATCGCATCGGAAATGCCCGCTGCCAAAGCCTAAGCACTGGCACGTGAGTTTAAAGCCAGATTCAGACAACCGCTCCCACTCCTCTCCGATGCCATAGTGGGAGACTGTGTAGGGGTCAAAGCATGAGTCGTCTGTAGGCTGGTTCAGGCCTTCGTTGACTATGAAGAAAAGGAGGAGAAGGCAAAAAAGACATCTTATTGGTGATTCTGGACCATAAGAAGAAACGGAAGTAGTGTGCATAATGACTTAATCTGGGAGAACTCAGAAGCCTTCTCCCCCAGCACACATCAGCCTCTCCCACAAGAATACTTCCATGGAGTACTTGACACTTGCCACAGGTATGGTAGAAAGAAGCCTACCTTTCTTTTCTTTCCTTTTTTTAAAAACAAAGTATATATATTTTCTGATAAGTCCACTTTTCCAACATGGAATAGATCGTGAAATAATTTAAGGTACATAAGAATTTGGGTCAGGTTGCCCTCTCAAAGTACGTGAGTGGCCTTGAGGTAATTATTTAGCATTTCCCTGCCTCTTTTCCTTTATCTACAACACAGAAATAATAATAAAACTTATCTGTACCTTGGGATTTTGGGGGGGTTACATTTGGTCAAGAAATCAAAGCAATGGCCCTTTGTCAATAAATAGAAAGTAAAACTGCTTGATTTCATCAACAAAATCATCCCAAATAACAGAAAGCAACAGGGTATAGATAACTTAAAAATAAGTAACAAAGTCCCCGCACATTACCTAAAATCCTATCTCTATATTTTATTTTAAAAAATATTTTAAAATAATGTATGTAAATACAGCATGCCTCAAGTTATTCACTAAAAATTTAAAAAGCTGACTTACTGTGACTTAAATCTCACTGTGTATATTCCTTCTAACATTTGTAAAAATGAAAGGTTCAAATGCAATAGATATTTGAAGTGCCTAATATTTCAAAAGACACATCACTCTGGAAGAAAAAAGTATTTTAGAGAACTAAAAAGTCTGAATTATTTCCAAGCCAAGAAAACCTGGCCAGAATGAAGAATATTACCTCTGGTGATAAGGAGTTACAAAGAAAAGGACAAACCAGCTGAGCCTTTTACGTGGGATTTCACTATTTTAAAAAATAGTCCAGGAGTTAAAATTCCACTTGAACTTACATTGTGGAGATGAAACCTTTAAAGCAAAATGATATGAAGCTGGGCATGGTGGCACTCTTAGCACTTTGGGTACTGAAGGGTAGGAGGATCACCATGATTGAGGCTAGACTAGGCTACAGAGTGAATTCCACGTCAATCTGGGCTAGAATGAGACCCTGCCTCAAAAGTAAAAAAAAAAAAAAAAAAAATATAGGAAGCCTAGGCCACATAGTAGAAAAGTACAAAAGGTCTTATGTTTTAGGAAGGAATCCTGCCACTTGGAGGAAGTAAGATTTTATCATTTGTTGCCATATAGCAAGATTCAGAATTCATGACTTTCTTATCCTCTCTCTTATGGTCCCTGGAAACTCTGTAGCTGCTGTGACTTGAAAAGCAAGGCTACTAGTGTAAAAGGATTTTCCAGAGGATACAAAGAATCAATCAGTGGTCATTTAGTCCAGATTTTGCTGGGCTGGGAATTGGCTCAGTCATTAGAGGCACTTGCTTACAAAGCCTGATGATCCAGGTTCAATTCCCCAGTATCCATGTAAAGCCAGCCAGATGCACAGAGTGGTGCATCTGTCTGGAGTTTGTTTGCAGTGGCAAGAGGCCCTGGCACACCCATTCTCTCAAGATCTTGCATATATATATATATATATATATATATATATATATATATATATATTTTTTTTTTTTTTTTTAAAGGAACTTTGGAATAAAGGATCTCTTTGGTTAAAAGTGGGCTGTGTTGGTAGCACTTAACATTAGGAACAAAAGCCAGATATCCTTGACATTTGCAGAAGGGGACTTTTCTCTATAGATGTCCACTTTGGGTAAGGTAAGACTCTCTTAAAGGACCTCCACATGGTCAGAAGGAGAATTGGAAAACATGTCTGTATCAACTCAAACACTAGCAAGGATGAGGTACTACTTGAACTCCCTTCCAGGCTTGTCATCCCATCACAGTTTGTCAGCGTGTATGCATGTTGATGAAGACCTAGGAAACAATAGAACTTTAAGATGCTCTTTGTACTTCACATTGATATGCAGCCTCGGTAAAAGACAGCAAGAGCAAAGGAGCTATGAAGAGTCAGGCTCTGGGAACTTGTCTGAACAGCTCCGGATACCTACCATTGTTGCCCACAGTAACAACCTCCTCCCGGACCTTGTGCCTCCTCTGGTTTTTCACTGCCTCCACTATGATGTTATACGTGGCCCCTCTGGTCAGGCCAGTCAGAGTGGCAGTGTTGGAAGTTCCAGGGACTCGGAACTGTACATCCAAAGTGAGGAAAAAGCATTAGTGAGGACAGACATGGGCCCCCTCTAATCCTATTAATCACCCTCACTGTTTAAACAAAGCAGGAGGAAAGAGAGGAAGAGTGTACAACCCCACCCAGCAAAGGAGAGACATCAAATGAGTGTGAGCCACCAGCATTTCTACCAAAAATCTACCTAAATATTCTTCAGTACCAGGACCCTCATCAGTATCAGCCTCCTCTGAATCCTGTGGCTGTCAGGGGTCTCTACAAGGTCATTGGAACCCCTGGCCATATCCCTTTACATAAAGCAGGTGCACCCTATGGAGATATACTCATGTACATTTCAAGGTATATACTCAAGGTGGCATTAGACCTGAAGTTGGAGTCCTTAAAAACATAGGCACTGACACTACCTACCTAAGACCATCATCATAGGAGGAAAAGAAGATGACATCAAAATGAAAAGAGAGACTGTTTGAGAGGGGGAAAAGATATGATGGAGAGTGGAGTTTCAAAGGGGAAAGTGGGGGAAGGGAGGGAAGTACCATGGGATATTGTCTACAATTAAGGAAGTTGTCAATAAAAAAAAAAAAAGTCACATCCTCATGTTTCTAAGCTCTTCAGTTTCCCACAGTACAGTTTATAAATTTATGTGACTTTCTAAAAATAGCACATTGAAAATGAATCTTATGGGCTAAAGAGATGGCTTAGTGGTTAAGGAATTTCCCTGCAAAGCCAAAGGACCCAGGTTCAATTCCCCAGAGGCCAACATAAGCCAGATACACAAAGTGGCGTGTACGTCTGGAGTTTGTTTACAGTGGGTGAAGGCCCTGGTGTGCCCATTCTCTTTCTCTCTGACCCCCTTTCTCTCTTAAATAAATAAAATAAAGAGCTAAGGATAAAGAAATTTTTCTTTTTTTTTTTTTTTTAAAAAAGATCCTGTGGGACAAATTAGAATATTGAAGAATCAGTCACTTATAACAGCTGATATGCACAGCTTCACTCAAGTTTCTTAGACATATGGTGGATCATGCAATTTGTCACGGACAAATGGCATTCTAGACTTGTCACACAAATGCACATTCAGGTAGAATATACTTCTTTGTTTTCTGGGATCATCTCTGCTTCTCACCAAGGAACCTCCAGTTTGTGAGAATAATAAAAATGATTTCATTCTCTCCACTGAATAAAAGTTAATGGCACTCTGATACCCTCTCCTCTAGAGTAGCACCACATAGAGAGGAAAAATCAAAATCAGAAATTCACTAGCGTTTAAATGTGCCATCTTTCTAAACACCTTAGGAGGGGAGCTGTTTTACATCTGGAGCTCTGGCTTGCTCAGTACCCTAGTTGACTCCTTTTTGGGCTCTGGGCACAAGCAAAGAAAAAAACTACTTACCTGTAAGGGTTCTTCGTCGACACCGACAGGCTGACATGAAATGATGTACTCAGAACTCTCCTGGAACGGCGTCCAAGAGATGGTTGTCTGAGAGAGAGCTTCCTGTCCTGTAGAAGCATTTGGATTGAGCCCCACAGTGTGAGGGTAGAGGTGGTGGTCTACGTCTCCCCTGGGGACGTGACCGATTTGGATGTCCTCATCTACATTCGGCGGGTATGGTCTTGGCCTATGCCTTACTGGGGTGGCCGCGGTGGGTGGCGTGGTCCGCCTAAAACCATGTTCCTCAAAGATCATTTGTTGCCCAACACTGGGCTGCTGATGGGATGTGCCAGGAAGCTGAATACCATTTCCGGTGTCATACCCAGAGTTGGTGATGAATGGGGTCTTTTGAACTGTGGAGGGAACATCCAAGATCTCTGGTCCATGAAGATTGGGGTGTGGAAGGGTTACCAGTTGGGGAAGCTCACCTAGCCAAGAGAGGTTAGAGCCAAAAAAAAGCAAAGCGCATTCAGCTCCCAGAAGAAGCAGCGATAAATAAATTATCATCAATTCAGGCAACGACTTTATTATCAACCAGATCCAAGCCCTGGAAAACCAGCACATCTCACATCATAGAACTTTCTAGAAAGAAATCTTTATGATTTTTTTTTTCCTCAAAGATTTCTTTACAGTTCAGACAGAAAATAAGTGTTAGTGTGATTTCAGCGTACAAAGCTTTGAACCGCTGAGCCCCAGAGAAGCTGCCTGTGCTCAAATGAAGCCTATTGGAACGGAAGCACACTGCCTGCCCCTCTCTTTGTTATTTCTTCTATGATTTGAGAAATAAAGCTGTATAAACCAGAATCATCATGTCAGTGTCTGAAGTATGAGAATTAAAGATTTGGCTCAACAGTAGTTCATAGTTTAAAATGGTTAAAAAATTTTTTATTTAAAACACATGTGTATGTTTAAAGTTTTTCTATCACTGCAAACACAGCATGCTCTTCAAATTAAACCAAAACTGCACTGTGACAAAATACTACATTATTTGGTTTCAAGTTTCAGAAACCAAATCACAAACACAAATATGAAGTTTCATTCCCTCCATTAGAAAACTTTTTGTTGTTGTTGTTGTTGCTTGTTTTATTGTTTTATTGAGGCAGGGTCTCACTCTGGCTCAGGCTGACCTGGAATTCATTTTGTATTCTCAGGGAGGCCTCAAACTCATGGCGATTCTCCTACCTCTGCCTCCCGAGTGCTGGGATTAAAGGTGTGTGCCACCATGCCTGGCTTTTTAGAAAACATTTTTAATGGCTGGAGAGATGGCTTAGCGGTTAAGGGGTTTGCTTGCAAAGCCAAAGGATCCTGGTTCGATTATCCAGGGCCCATGTAAGCAAGATGCACAAGGTGGCACATGCATCATTCGTTTGCAGTGGCTGGAGGCCCTGACACACCCATTCTCTCTCTCTATCTCAAATAAATAAATAAAATATATTTTAAAGAAAGAAAACCTTTTAAAAATAATTTAAACATTCTGATTTGAATTTCTGAAAGATGAACAAGGCTTTATTCTGACTGGCTGTAGAAAAGAAATAAATCAGAACTCTGCAGAGCATGCTTGGCAATTCCTGTCAGGAGTAAAATATATAAAGCTAGGCTGTTAGGAAAAAAAAAATTTCGCAAGAAATATGGAGCATTTCTTCACAGTGCAACACCAAGCATCGTTAAGAGTTGCCATAGCCTTCCCTCACTAACCAGGAAGCGCTCTTTACCTGTCTTTTTCCTGCCAATCAGGGGCTCGCTCTTCTGGTTGTTCTTCAAGGCAATGACGTAGATGGTGTACTCAGTTCCTGGCTCCAGGCCTGATAGGAGATCAGAAGCATCTTGTTACATTGGTCATATGGTCAAGAAGGAGTCATTTCCTCAACAGACACTACTGGGGAGCAAGCTCCCCTCTCCAGCTGGCTGTGTCCTGAATGAGCAGTTTCCTGCTAACTTTTTTGGGCTGTTCTTTTGAGTCTTTGATCCATCAGCATGTATCTCATTAGTGGAATATGAATTTGGGAGAGGCCCTAACAGATTTCATATATGAATTTAGGCCTAATAACCAGGTGGCCCTCAATGGCAGGGTAAAAATAAAGAGCAGCCGGGTGTGGTGGTGCATGCCTTTAATCCCAGCACTAGGGAGGCAGAAGTAGAAGGATCGCCATGAGTTCAAGGCCACTCTGAGACTACATAGTGAATTCCAGGTCAGCCTGAGCTAGAGTGAAACCCTACCTCAAACAACAACAACAACAACAACAAAATAATAATAATAAGTTCGTATTGTTGGGCGTGGTAGTGCACGCCTTTAATCCCAGCACTGGGGAGGGAGAGGTAAGAGGATCGCTGTGAGTGCAAAGCCATCCTGAGATTATACAGTGAACTCCAGGTCAGTCTGAGCTAGAGTGAGACCTTATCTCGAGAAAAAAAAAAATGAAGAGCAGAGGATAGACAGATGGCTCAGAGGTTAAGGTACTTGCCTGCAAAGCCTAAGGGAGCCAGGTTTGATTCCCCAGCACCCAGGTAAGCTAGATGCACAAGGTATATGCACCGACTAGAGGCCCTGATGTCCATTCTCTCTTATCTGCCCCTTTCACACTCAAACAAATACAATATATTTTTCTTTAAAAATGAAGAGCAAGGCTGAGCACAGTGCAGGAGAGAGTGACCAGTCTTCACTTGGTCCCTACAGAAAGATCCAGCTCAAGGCCTCCCACACTAGACTCAATTTTTCTGCCGCCACAAAAGAAAGCAGGGAATCTGTGTACTCTCTAGGGATTTTAACTTCCAGGTGATCACTGTATGTATAGTTTCTCTTTGGGGCAAAGATACTATCAGAGGTTTAGAATCTTTCCCCCAATGCAAGCATTCTCTCCAGCGGGTGGTTGGAGAGGCTTGACCTCCAGACCTATTCTGTGGAACTGGCTAGTGGAGCCATTGGCAGGTGGAATGCTGGCATGTTCATTAAGATCACCAGATCTACGGGAAGTCAATGAAGGGATCACAATTATCTAGCATGTATACACTTTGAAAAATATCTTTTTCCTAAACACACTGCATACAACAATAGTAACAAATCAGGCTGAGCCATATGCCAGCACTGAAACTGCATGCGGATGGACTCGTACCTCTTAAGATATATTAAACACGAATGGCTTTTAAAGGATTGGGTGTCTCCGTCTCCTGACATAGCACCCAGAGAAACTACAGTGTGAAGGACTTGGGAGTATCTGAGACGGGAAGGGAGATCATCAGAGCATGGAAGCAATACCAGTAATGGTGGCTTCTGTGACACCAGGGCGGGGCCGAGGGACCACTTCTCTGGGAGGGGACCCAGGCTTCTCATACTTGATGATGTAGCCAGTAATCCTGGCACGGGGCGGCTGCCACGATACCAGCAAGGAGTTGGGTGTGGTGGTCAGGAACCGCAGATTGGATGGTGCGTCAATGGCTGAAAGAAAACAAGGTAAATTCTTACAAGATGAGTAACCATAAAAACAGCCCCCCAGTACCCCAGCCCTTCTAAACAGAGTTGAGAATTCTGTAAACATGGTGCAGTGGGAGCCTGAACAGGGAAATTTTAGCATCTCTCATTGGTTTCTGAATTTCACCCAACTGATTAAAATCTGCGTTGGTGGCAGTTTCCTTCGCGCAAAGTATGTATAGTTACCCGTGGAGGCGTCAATGATCACAGGGGAGCTCCGGGCGTTGTCGTTCAGGGTGTACAGGTAGATCTTATAATCAGTGCCTGGCTGTAAACCTGGGATTTGAAAAGACCATGGTTTTTAATCCTTTCTTGCATTATTGGGACAGTTCTCAAGCTGGCCTATAATTTTCTTGGCTCTTCTACCATGCTGAATTTATATAGACCCTATCAGGACAATCAAGTAGAGCATGGCATGGACATGAACTGTTTAATGAGAAATGGATCTCCGGAGTCAGCCACTCCCACAGACACTGTCTCAAATCAGTTTTGAAATGCAAAACTGCTGTTTTAGAGCTCATCTTCTGAAAGAATGAGGGGAAGTCACATATTTAATAAGTTTCTTGAGGGGTAGCAGGTAATCATTGGTTGGTCCCTGTAATCAGAATTTTAAGGCTCAAAAAGACTTAAATTGATTCTGACATTGAACATTCTGGTTAAATTTGACCTTTATCCAGTAGTTCTTTTCATTTTTATAAATTTCATTGTGCTTTTTAAAAAATCTAACTATGATAATGCTAAGAACTATATTATACTACCATTTTGTATCTATTTACCTTTTTTTTTGAGGCATAGTTTCACACTATGTAGCCCAGGCTAGTCTCAAACTCATGATCCTCAGCCTCCCAGATAGAGTAATTACAGTGATTAAAGGTATACAATACCATGCCTGCATGTCAATTTTTTTTGTTTTGTTTTTCGAGGTAAGGTCTCACTCTGGCCCAGGCTGACCTGGAACTAACTATGTAGTCTCAGGGTGGCCTCGAACTCACAGTGATCCTCCTACCACTGGCTCCTGAGTGCTGGCATTAAAGGTGTGTGCTACCACGACTGGCCAATTTTTTTTTTTTTTTGAGGTAGGGTCTCACTCTAGCCCAGGCTGACCTGGAATTCACTCTGTATTCTCAGGGTGGCCTCAAACTCATGGTGATCCTCCTACCTCTGCATCCCGAGTGCTGGATTAAAGGCATGTGCCACCATGCCGGGCTGCCAATTTTTTTAAAAAATAAGAACAATGGACTAGAGAGATGACTCAGTGGTTAAAATGGTTACAGACCCAGGTTCAATTCCCCAATACCCACATAAAGCCAGATGCACACACAAGGTGGTATATGCTGCTTGCTGCTTTCCAGTGTGGACTGAAGAGCAGCGGCTCTCCAGGAAGCCTCCAGGCCTTCTGTGCTGGATTGGGACTGTTAAGGAATCCAGCTTTGTGGACTGAGCAGCCAGCATGTTCCTTGACTCTCTGCAAACTGCTATTGTTGGACTGCCGTAAACTAATTCAATAAATTCCCTTTTAATACAATTCATTCTATCAGTTCTGTTCCTCTAGAGAACCCTGATTAATACAGATTGTGGTTTGTTTGCAGTGGCAGAAGGCCCTGGTGCACCCAATATTCACTCTCAGTCTATTTCTCTCTCCTCTCTCTCTCAAATAAACAAATTTGATGGCTAACCCTTAGACCATTTATCTTACAAACAGACATAAAAATGAGAGACCAAAGGATCGTGGCATAACAACTTTTTCATACTGAGTTATCTTAGAATGTTTTCAAAATAATTTCAATCACACAATAACTAATAAGCTAGTTTACTTTGCAGGCAGACACATGGTCAGACAGGAAAGGCTCCTGACCTGTGATGGTGTAGCTCCTGACATCCGGGCTGATGGTCCTCTGAACTGGGGTCTGGCCATTGGCTGGGATGGCATCAACTTGGAAGCCAGTGATCGTCTCTGTCTTGGTTCTCCAGCTAATGGTGATGGTGGTCTCAGTAGCATCTGTCACACGGGCCCTTCTTGGTGGGCTGACATCTGCATGAATCACAGCTAGAGATTGGTGGCTGCTTGGCTTATACATGTGAGGTTTTGGTATTTTAAAACATATCCTAATTATACAAATACATCCACTTCAGAAAGTGCCATGACAGATACTGTGTATGGTATCTCCTTTGGCATTTGGAAAGGTCAGCGGGAACTAGGAAGTATGAAAATATTCACTTTTCATGTTTTTCCTTTGAAGAACTGAATGGATTTATAAATTCTACCAGTGGTTCCCATGGATGTTTTAATGTCTGCAAATGCCTCATTAAGTGTTACAATGATTAATTGTCTCTAATGGAGAAAAATGTGTGGGGGAGGATGATAGGAACACAGTCAGCTAGCAGTAATACATATGCAGCTAGTATTGCTTGCATTTTGTCATACTTTTTTTTGTAAGGCTTCACAACATTTCTCAACAGAAAAAAATCATCAATCCCTATTTTATAGATGATGAACCATGACTCTAACTACTGAAGAACATATATCAAGTTATTGATAAAGCAGAGAACTACAATTTGGGCCAAATTTGGCCCCACTCATATTGCACTAAGATATGATAGGTGAGAGTTTGTCTTCTCAAATTAAACTCCATACAAAGGAATTAGAGCAAATGGAATTAGTCATAAACCCAAACATTACATCATTATGATGTGACTCCATTCTCTGTGTCAGAAGACCACTTTCTGGGGGGGAAACACAAGGTGGGCCGATCAAAAGATAGGTGATTATATTCGCTTTTGTTTATACTGAAGGTTTGTTAGAACATTGTTTTACTTACTCTCCAGAGTAGTAACGACTCCCTGAACTGGTCTGCTTGTCAATGTGTCCTTGAGAGCATAGATACTCACTTCATATTTGGTGGCCACCTGGAAATAATGGCATAGTAGGTAAGCTTTCGCCATGTCATTGAATGAAGCTCAGGGAGTTTCATTAAAACATTAGATTAATGCAGTGTTTATAAAAAAAGTACTTAAACTAGCAAAACCAACCACACTGAAAATTCCTAATTTAACTTTACTTCTCTCAACAGATAACTGACAATAGACGCAAACAAAATGAATTTTAAAATGTCCTCTGGTTAAACCCAAGTAAGCCCGTTTGTTCCCCTTTATGATTTGACAGGTGACAATCATGGTTTTCTGATCAGAGAAGCAAAGGAAGTTTTCTATTCTGTCTCAGAACCTTCTTCTGTAGTTTCCCTTGGGATTGATCTTTTCATTGATCCCTTACCATACTAGCTAGCTTTCTGCATGGAAGTATAGGATTTAAAAATGTTTTAATGAGGGCTGGAGAGATGGCTTAGGGGTTAAGGCCCCTGCCTCCTAAGCCTAAGAACACCTGTTCCATTCTCCAGGTCCCACGTTTAGCCAGACGCAAAGTGACACAAGGGCACAACACTTGCCCACAAGGGGCACACATGTCTGGAGTTCGTTCACAGCGGCTGAGAGGGCTGGTGTGCCCATTCTCTATCTGTGTTGTCCCCCCCCTCCCCGACTCTCTAAAATAAAAAATGTTTTAATGAGAGTCAAGTTGAATTGGTATGAAGTAGAGAATACTTCTTGTCAAGATAAGACCATTCATATACAAATTCAGGCATCAGATACATAAATTATAGATATCGCCCTCCAAATAATACAACTTTTTGAAATGAGAACACTTTAAAAAGAACCTCACAGAATTGAAAGCCATTTATGCAATACTGTTCTAACAGTCATCTGGAAAAGCTTAGGTTAATATAAAGGAATTCTATTGATAGAAACTTGCAATAAAATTACTTTATGGTAGAAAGAAAGAACATAATTAGGTGTATGAAATTTTACTGTCACAACCTGAACTATATAGGAAATGGCTTCCATATTCCAGTGATGGGAGGTCACTTCTTACCATGAGTCCTGATACAACCACAGATGAGCTGTCTGGAGAAAGGTTGATTTCCTTCATTGGTCCAGTCTTCTCCTTCGGGGTCACACGCACGCGATATCCGGTGAGCTGAACGTTGGGTGCTGTCCACTGCGCGCTCAAGCTCGTAGGCGTGACCTGAGTGAACTTCAGGTTGGTTGGAGGAGGAATGGCTGTCGGGATGAGCATTGGTTAGAGAATACTTTACAGGGAACACAGTGAACTTCAAGTAGAATGGATTGTTCTTATAGGGTCAGGTGGATTCCCTGCCCAACCAAGATAGTACAAGAAAGTAACAGGAAGGGATATAAGATGAAGAAAGTGCCAGAAAACGGGTTTATATCCACCAAGTCTCAGAATACTAACCCCTTAAGAAAACCAAAGGCAAATAAATAGGTTTCTTTGTCATTAGTATTGATTTCCTCTTTATATGAAAAGATGAGCAATGGCCCTTTTTCCATCTTTTAATTGTCTCTTTATTTGGTCCCCACAGCAGATATCACTGCTACATTTAAAGTACTCTCTAAGGTGCAGCAGCAGAAGAAAACTGTTTCCAATAGAAGCAGGAAAGAGGTGCAAAGAGCAGGAATACAGAGTGCGTGTCACTAGGACACATGTCTACCAGCCCAACTCTGCTCCAGGAACGAAGCAAGGAGGAGTAAGAACTGTGGGAAGCACTTTCTCTAATGACTATGTCCTATGTATGTGCCTGAGTCAGAATCCTTGAAGCAAGTTACCCACCAGCATATGCCTAACCGGGGGAGAATGGTCTGACGCCTGTGTTCTCAGAGCATGCTTGCTATGAAATATCCTGGTCTGGGGTCTTTTCTCAGAGTAAGCTCTACGATGCTAAACTTCTTTCCTTCATATATACAGTTAGGGCAACCACAGGGAGCTACAGCTTAAGCAATTTTAATATCATGGTGGCCCATTTTTATAAGCCAAGCTACTTCAAAATTCTTCTATTAGACTTAGTTATGTAAACATCACCTACACTTTGTGCTTATCACTCCTCTTTAAAGAGGGTCTCTTCTAAGAGAGTTAGAGGGTATTCTTCTATTTCCCCCTTACAGGGGAATCAGTAGCTCAAGGCATAAAGCCGCTGCTCCCATGAGCACCCGTGTGGTGCAGTTAACGATATACCTGTGGACTGGATTCCAATCAGGGGCTGGCTCTCCATATCATCGTGCAAGGCAACCACACTGACTGTGTACTCAGAACCCGGCCTGAGGCCTTGCAGCTCTGCAGTGTCTTCTTCACCATCAGGTGCAGGGAATAGCTCATGGATTCCATCCTCAGGGCTCGAGTAGGTCACCCTGTACCTGGAAACTTGCCCCTGTGGGCTTTCCCAAGCAATTTTGATGGAATCGACATCCACATCAGTGAATGCCAGTCCTTTAGGGCGATCAATGTCTGTTAGGCAAATTAATGGTAAGAGGTTATGTGAAAAGCAAGTTGTGAAATAAGCCTTTTTATAACATGCAAAGCAGTTTTGCACATACCATTTTCTTTGATGAATTAAACTCCAATTAACCCATTATTAAAATAGAAAGTTTCTTGGCATTTGCTTATTTATTTATTTATTCTGGCTTAGAAAAATATTTAATGTTGTAGGGCAGGAGATATGTAGACACCCTGCAAATATCCCCACGATGGAGATTGAGATTTATTGGATTAATTTAAAGTATTCTCCGAGATTTGTTTTTGCAATGCAATGTTAGTTTCACAGACCTGGTTTTCTATACCTTGGAAATGGTACAGTTGATTGTCAATGTAATCTTTAACTTTTCTTATTCTTCTCTATCAAGTATTTTTATATTATATATTGATCCAGGCACAATCCTCCAAATATAGCAGCTTATGAGGCACACCTCAATCAACTTTACCATTTCGTCATAGAAAAGTAGGTCAGCAAAATTAAGATTTTGCTGAGGCCATTTGAGCAAAAGAAATTCAAAGCACAGCATCCACCAATTGGGGGGGGGGTGGTTCAAGACTTCAGTAAGCTCACTCCACGGCACCAACAGGGGAAATGTCTACGTTCATCTCAAGATTTCTTGAGCTCAACAAGTTGTCTTGCCCTGTGTATGATTGCCAAAGACACACCGTGGGCATTCAGATACTGAAGAACCAAAACTGGACTTTGGAAATGGAAACCAAGCATTAGTTACGTACTGGTTACTGCAGTTTGAACCAGGGGCTGGCTCTCTCCGTTTCGATTCTGGGCATACACACTAACCACATACTCCACTGTGGGCTGCAAGCCTTCGATGGTCATTTCTGTTTGATCTGCAAAGGGAGGGAAACCGAATGGGGCAATTATGCACTACAAAGCCACCCAAGCACATGGCAGCCTAGAGTTATCATTTGCAGGATTATTCGTGAAAATATGGAGATGTCAAACATCAATTTCCTCTTGGGCAAACCTGTTCATGGCTATACAGGTTCACACAAAAGGTAAGCTTTTGAACTTAATATGGGGGCTGGGGAGATGGCTCAGTGATTAAGGCGCTTGCCTGCAGAGCTTAAGGAACCAGGTTCGATTCCCCAGTGCCCACAGGGTGGTGCACACATCTGGGGTTCGTTTGCAGTGGCTAGAGGCCCTGGAATGTCCATTCCCCCTTTTGCATGTGCTTGCTCTCTCTCTTTCTCTCTGCCCCACTTGGGAGGAGGTAGGAGGATTGTTGTGAGTTTTGGAACTTAATATTTCTACTTTTGGAACAAAAAAAAAAAAAAAAAAAAATTAAATTGACCTTAGGAGACTGCCTTGAGATACTAATTTACAGGTTATTTTGCACAAAGATACCACCAAATGTATAAGAACATAAAGACATCAGTCCATCGTCTTTTTGGTGTGCATGCTAAACAAAACCACAAAGGTGAATCTACAATGTAAAGTGTCCATATTGCTATAATAAAATCATACAGACAAAACCAAGAATGCATGTATCCTAGAACTTCAACTGTGACGTGGGTAACAGTCCTGAGCTTTGAACTATAAACAAGAATACCATGATAAGCCTGGGCTAGACTGAGACCCTAGCTCAAAAAAAAAAAAAAAAAAAAAAAGAAAACCATGATCTATGCATGTAGCTTATAGGACTCAAGACAAGGAAAATTATGTAGTTCTACTCCTTTAGCCTGAAATGCTTATTATTCTTACCTGGACCTGCAGTTTTCGTTTTTGATGGTCCTGCACCATTTTTGGGAGTGGTGGTCACTCTGTAGCCTGTGACAGGAGAACTGGAAGGCAGCCATCTGACACTAATGCTGTTATCCTGAACGTCAGTCACCTGCATCTGGGATGGTTTGTCAATTTCTGCAAATGAAACCAGGGAGGAACAGTCACCCCTCAGTGGCCAGGCCCTTGCCTCTAATTCTGGAGCATAGGCAATCTTTTAGTGACCAAATATCTCATTAATTCTTTCCAGGTCTGTCTCTGGCAATAAGAAACAGATTTGGTGGAGGGATGTGCAGGGGGAGGATGCTCCATCCAGACACCATTACAACTATTTTCTTTTCTTTTTAAAAAATTATTTATTTATTTATTTATTTGCTTATTTGCACACACACACACAGAGAGAGAGAGAGAATGGGCACTCCAGGGCCTCTAGCCACTGCAAACGAACTCCAGATGCATGTGCCCCTTGTGCATCTGGCTTACATGGGTCCTGGAGAATCGAACCAGGATCCTTTGGCTTTGTAGGCAAATGCCTTAACCACTAAGCCATTTCTCCAGCCCCATTACAACTATTTTCAAGGCGATCATTCCAGTCAGAGAAACTGCGTCTCAGGTGGGGCGGGTCTTCTCACGTTATACACTCATCTACTCATTTTTCAACAAGTACTTATTAGCTATTACCACTGTAGGCACATAAGATACATCAATGAAAATTCTTAGCTACAGGTTTTTGTCCAATATTAAAAGGAAAAATGAAGGCTGGAGGGATGGCTTAGTGCTTAAGGCACTTGTCTGCAAAGCCTAAGTAAGAACCTAGGTTTGATTCTCCAGGTCCCATGTAATCCAGATGCACAAGGTGGCACACGCATCTGGAGTTCATTTGCAGTGACTAGAGGCACTGGTGCACCCATTCTCTCCCTCCCCACATTTCTGTCTCAAATAAAAATAAAAAATAAATAAAAAGAAAAATGAGGGCTGGGGGTGTTGCTCAGTGATAAGGCACATTGAGATTCTGGGTTCTACCCCTAGCACCACACAGAAAACTATAGAAATCAATTTCATGGTAAAGAAAATGCCACGTTAAAACAATCTTAAAAGCCGAGTGTTGTGGCACATGCCTTTAGTCCCAGCACTCAGGAGGCAGACATAGGAGGATCCCTGTGAGCTCAAGGCCACTCTGAGATTACATAGTGAATTCCAGGCCAGTCTCGACTAGAGTGAGACCCTATCTTGAATCCCCCTCCCCCCATAAAAACTATCTTAATAAACAAGACTCTGTCACCTCACAAGGGTTTGTACCTGTTCGATAATCAATGGAAACTGGCTTGCTGCTGGCTGGGCTGTCCCCACGGCCAGTAACAGCATACACGGTGATGGTATAATCTGCTCCAGGCTTAAGGTCGCTGATGGTTGCTGTGGACTTGCTCCCAGGCACAGTGAATTCCTGAACAGGGCTATTTCCTCCTGCATGAAAAAGGGGTTAGTGGAGAATATGAGGTGCTTGGAATTACTTGGGTATTATTGAGTAATCAGTATGTCAAAAGCTTTATGCAAATCATCTTATTGCTTATTTGCTTTTCAAGAGTGTTATTAACAAAGCCTGAAAAGGAAAGTATATTTATGCACATAGTAAGCCTTAATAAGTAGATAAAAATTGGGGGAAATCTTAATATTACTGTAGCATTACAGCTATAAAATGTCACTGAAGTTGGACTGGGAGATAGCTTTGTATATAAAATTCTCAAAGCTCACACATGAGTGTCCAGGTTTGATCCTCAGACTCCATACAAAAAAAAAAAAGCAAAAGCAAAAGCCATAGCTGGAGCTGGAGAGATAGCTTAGCAGTTAAGGTGCTTGCCTGCAAAGTCCAAGGACCCAGGTTCGGTTCCCCAGAACCCATGTAAAACCAGATGCACACAGTGGTGCATGCATCTGGAGTTCATTTGCAGTGGCTAGAGGCCCTGGCATGCCCACTCTTTCTCCCTAATAATTCAATAAAAATAAAATATTTTTTAAAAAGCCCAGCACTCTGACATCAGACTTCTACTGACAGCAAGATGGGAAGCAGAAAGAGAATTTCCCAGAAGCCCTTGGCGAGCATGAAAAAAGAACAGAGATCAAGAGAAGCCTGCCTCAAGTGAGGTGGAATGACGAGGACAGACCCCAAAGTGGTTCTGATCTGAGCCAAGTGTGATGCACATGTACCCACACACATGCACACGTATACATGCATGTACACACACACAAATAAAAAAATGTTTCAAAAGCCGGGCATGGTGGCACACGCCTTCAATCCCAGCACTTGGGAGGCAGAGGTAGGAGGATCACCAAGAGTTCGAGGCCACCCTGAGACTACATAGTGAATTCCAGGTCAGCTGGAGCTCGAGTGAAACCCTACCTGGGAAAAGCAAAAAAAAAAAAAAAGTTTCAAAATGTCATTGAGTTGTAGATGCACGTCACAAGAAGAGCCTGGGCTAGGTGTGGTGGCGCATGCCTTTAATCCCAAGGCTTGGGAGGCAGAGGTAGGAGGATTGCCATGAGTTCAAGGCCATCCTGAGACTACATAGTAAACTCCAGGCCAGCCTGGGCTATTGTGAGACCCTGCCTCAAAAAAAAAAAAAAAAAAAAAAGCCAGGCGTGGTGGCGCAGGCCTTTAATCCCAGCACTCGGGAGGCAGAGGTAGGAGGATTGCCATGAGTTCAAGGCCACCCTGAGAATACATAGTTAATTCCAGGTCAGCCTGGGCCAGAGTGAGACCCTACCTTGAAAGACAAAAAAAAAAAAAAAGGCCTGGGAATTGGTTCAGTGCTTAAAGGTGCTTTGTATGCACGGTCTTCTGGCCTGGGTTCAGTTCCCCAGTAAAGGTAAATGCACAGAGTGGTGCATGTATTTTGTATAGACTGCAGCTCTGGTGCATTCTCCTCCCCACTCTCCCTGTAAGAAGTAAAAATATTTTTAAAAAAATAAAAGGCGAGGGGCTGGAGGGACGGCTTAACGTTTAAGGTGTTTGCCTACAAAGCCAAAGGTCCCACGTTCTATTCCCTAGGAGCCACGTAAGCCAGATGCACAAGGTGGCGCATGCATCTGGAGTTCATTTGCAGTGGCTAGAGGCCCTGGTGTGCCCATTCTCTCTCTCTGTCTGCCTCTCTCTCTCTCTCTGACTCTCAAGTAAATAAATAAATAAAAGTTTTTTTTAAAAAATAAAAATAAATAAAAAAAAAAGAAAGGGGAAAGGTGAGCCCTCCTTCAGCTTATGGTCACATGCACTGCCTTCTTTTAAAAACAGAAGATATTTATGAGAAAATACATAAAGAAGAAAAATCAATGATAAATGATAACATATTGTGAATTTACAATCATATTTCCTCAGCTCCATTTTTGTTGCAAAAAAACCCTTTTAAGCCTGATTTTATAACCAATTTTCTATTATCATTCATAGTCTCTATATATTTTAGGGAAAGATAAGATCCACTGAATGGGCCCATCAATATTTCCTTCATTTCGTGTCCACTGTTGGGCTTCCAGGTTACCCACAGAGGACTCTGATGCAGTCACTGTGAACCAGCACATTGCTAACATACCTGTTTCTCCATAGGTGATCCGGTAGTACCTCACGGTGACTGGAGGCGCCTCCCAGCTGATCAGAAGGCTGGTGGGGGTTGAGGCAATAACTTCTAGGTCCCTTGGGACATCAGAAAAAAAAAAAAAAAGTAAAAATTATCACACCCATAAATGTCAAACAACACTCAAATTCACTCTTTATTTTTTTCAAGATAATTGTCTTTGTTTCCTACATCCAAAATTGTAAATGCCATATGAAATTAGAAGGATTAAAAACTATGAGTAAAAATGTTTTTTAAAAAAACTCTTTTCTTTTTTCGAGGTAGGGCCTCACTCTAGCCCAGGCTGACCTGGAATTCATGTATTTTCAGGGTGGCCTTGAACTCACAGCCATCCTCCTATCTCTGCCTATCCGAGTGCTGCAATTAAACACAAGCATCACCATGCCTGATGAATCAAAACTTTAGTAAGGGGCTGGAGAGATGGCTCAGTACTTGTTAATCCTGACAGTCCAGGTTCAATTCCCCAGAGCCCACACAATTCAGTGCACGTCTGGAGTTCCTCAGTAGTGACAAGAGGCCTTGATGCATCCATACTCTCTTGATGTCTGTCCATTCTCTCTCTCTCAAATAAATAAATAAAAATATTTTTAAAAAAATTTAAGCTGGGTGTGGTGGCGCACGCCTTTAATACCAGCACTTGGGAGGGCAGAGGTAGGAGGAACGCCGAGAGTTCAAGGCCACCCTGAGACTACATTGCAAATTCCAGGTCAGCCTGAACTAGAGTAAGACCCTACCTCAAAAAAACAAAAAATAATAAAAATTTTAAAAAATTTAAAATAAAGCTGGGCGTGGTGGTACATGCCTTTACTCCCGGCACTTGGGAGGTAGAGATAAGAAGATCCACTGAGAGTTTGAGGTCAGCCTGAGACTAGATAGTGAATTCCAGGCCAGCCTGGGCTAGAGTGAGACCCTACCTCAAAAAAATTAAAAATAAATACAACAAAACAAAAACAGAAAACAAACAAACAAAAAAGCTGGGCATGGTGGCGCATGCCTTTAATCCCAGCACTTGGGAGGCAGAGGTAGGAGGATCGCACAGAGTTTGAGGCTACCAAGACTACATAGTAAATTCCAGGTCAGCCTGAGCTAGAGTGAGACCCTACCGCAGAAAACCTAAATAAATAAATAAATAAATAAATAAATAAATAAATAAATAAATAAATAAGGGAACAAGGAAAGCATTCAAATGGGATAAAAATAAGTCCAGATTTAATCAAAGGATTTTCCCCTTCAACATTTTATTTGGGAAAAAATTTTAAACTTTTTTTTGCAAGGAGCGAAAGAATGGGTATGGTCACAACAAAGGCTCTTGCGACTGCAAACAAACTGCAGATGCATTCACCTCTTTGTGCATCTTGCTTTACCTGGGTACTGGAGAAATCAAACCTGGGCCAGCAGGCTTTGCAAGCAAGTGCTTTTAACCACTGAGCCATCTCTCCAGCAAGGGGGGAAGATTTAAATCACAAAAATGTTACCAAACTACAGTGGACCATCTATGCCCATATTTACTACATTTGTTTTTCTCTCCCCTTCCCAGGCAAAAATGTCACTCTTAAACTAAAATGATCTACATATGTATAAATATATATTTTTTCAGTGCTAGAAAACTGAACCTAGGACTTTACATACCCTAGGTAAATCTCTCTGAACCCTACCTTTACAGGGTATCACTAAATTGCCTGCACTGGCCTTGAATCTTTCCATCTTTTTATCTCAGCCTGCCAAGTAGCTGGGATTACCTGAACCGCCAGGCAAAGTTTAACATTATATTTTAAAGGAAGCTTTGAAACTGTATGTTTTCTATATTTTATTTATTTATTCTTTTTGAGATAGGGTCTTGCTCTAGTCCAGGCTGACCTGGAATTCACTATGTAGTCTCAGGCTAGCCTCAAACTCACAATGATTCTCTTACCCCTACCTACTGAGTGCTGAATAAAATTTTAGTTATTAAAAACAAATAAATATCCTAGCTGGGAGTGGTAACTCATGCTCATATGCTCATAATGCTAACACTTAAGAGGTACAGACAGGAATATCTTTACTTCAAAACAACCCTGGGTTATAATCAGCTCCAGGCAAGTCTGGGATATGAGACCCTGTCTAAAAATATACCCATACAAGCCTGAGCTAGAGTGAGACCCTACCTCAGAAAAAAAAAAATCATACAGAAATATCTAAACCAGGGGGAATTTTTTAGAACATAGACTGCTCAGTCATCCTGACAAATCAGGGGAAAGTTTTTCCTCAAGTTAAAGAAATTCTCTTTTCAAATGTAAGGAGATTTTGCTTTTGCCACACATTCCATCACGTGCCCCTGTGCATCTCCGGCCATGATGTATTTATTGGGAGATGATGACTCAGATCCCATGAAGCTCTTTTATAGATCATTTCAAAAGTCTTATGAGATCAGAAAACAACTTTACCTGTAGACTGTTGGCCAATCAAAGGGGCACTCTCCTCTCTGCCATTAACAGCAACAATGCTGATGATATACTCTGTACCCGGATTGAGGTTGGTGAGAGTGATGGAATTCCGAGAGGGTGGCACTCGATCTTCTCGGGGTCTGCCACTAGCGTGCTCGGGATGATGACGAATTTTGAAGCCCGTGATGGGTGCTCGAGGAGCCATCCAGTGGACAGTGAACGAGTTGGAGGTGATATCAGAAGAATCAAAGCCAGTTGGGGAATCAAGACCTATTTTTTTTTTCCAAGCCAAGGAAGAAAAGGGGGGGAAACACCATTAGCTTAGAAAACAAAATGTGAGGATATTAAATACCACCTAGGTTGTAAGGTATGGAGCCATACATGAATTTTAAAACTAATCAGATAATTCAACATTTTGTTTTGTTTTGCTTTGTTTTTTCGAGGTATGGTCTCACTCTGGCCCAGGCTGACCTCAACATTTTTTCTTTTACTAAGTAATCCAAGCAATTTATATGTATAATTCCAGTAGGTTTCTGCATCCCATTGGAATATTGGCATTAGTATTTTACAGGTTTCAATGTCTGTATATTCTACCAATGTATCTCTAAGGTAAACTACTTGTTACATGTTAGATGTTTGGCTTCCAAAGCAGCTTCCCATGTTCAAGAAAGAACTGATATTCTCCGGGGAGTGGTAATGGTGCCACACAAACCTTCTAAACCTTAAAACATCATCCTGGACAAATTACAATACAGGAAACCCCTCATGAGTTAAGAATCTAGCACTTTTTGTTGTTTTTCTGCAGTGGTAGGGATTGAACCCATGTCCTCATACATTCTAGCCATTGAACTTCATTTCCTCCAATCCAAAAATTTAGTACAATTTTAAAAACTGAATGTTCATTTCATATTCAAATCATTTAAGCTCTCTGGGAGTTATACCATTCATTAATCCTATGCTTGACGTCAAACCCAGGGTTTCATGCATGCTGGGTAAGCCCTCTACCAACTGAGCTACATCCCAGCCCTAATTAGCAATGACTAATTAGAAAGCAAGCTAGCTTTTAATTTTCTAGACTAGTGATGAAAATGCAAAACAAGGCATTTTTAAAAAATGTTCCAACATCCTTAGCCAATGAGAAAAATGTAAGTTACTTAGACTTTATCTCACCCCAGTTGGAATGGCTATTATCAAAAAAAAGCAAATAACAAGGTAGGAGGATCGTAGTGAGTTCGAGGCCAGCCCGAGACTACGCAGTGAGTTAGACCCTACCTTAAAAAAAAAAAAAGAAAAAGAAAGAAACCCAAAAAGCAAATAACAACAAATGCTGATAAGGAGGTAGAAAAAGAGAGAATGTAAACTGGTATGGCTACTATGAAAATCAGTGTGGTTTCTCCAAAGGGTAAAGAAATACATGACCCAGCTATGCCACTCCAACTGCTTCTAAGTCCTACCAAAGACACGTGCACATCCTTGTTAATTGTTGCCCAAGCCTAGATACCCATCAACAGAGGAGTGGGTAAAGATAATGTAGCACATGTACACAACAGGATTTTATGCAGCTATAAGGAAAAATGAACTCATGACACTTGTGAAAAATGGATGGAATTAGGAATTAGTAAGTGAAGCAACATTGCCCAACTCAGAAAGACAATGCCGCATTTTCTCATATGGAATCCTGAATTTAATTTTTCTGTGTATAAATGTGTATGGAGGTGTGGGTATGAGCTCTAAAACTACAAATGGGACTATGACAGGGTGGTAGGTGGTGGAAAGAAGTCCTAAGAGAGAACAGAATGTACTTTGTGACATGAAAACAGAAGGGAAGCGACCTGGAGGGGGTCAGGAAGAGGCAGGAGGATGGAAGAGAATGGGGGGGAACCACCAAAAACAAAGTGTGTGTGAAATGTCATAATGACATCCATCGCCTTGCAAGGCTTTTATGTACTACAAAGACAGAGATGCAGCTTTAGAAGACGCACATCATTTTCTTATTTAAAATTAGTAGGCAAAAGCTACTTCATAAGCATGCGGCCAGCACAACTCACCTGTTTTCTGTCTTCCTGTAAGAGGTATGCTCTCATGTTGTTCGTAGACACTGGAGACACTGACTAAATATTCTGTCCCGGGCAAGAGATCTGAGGAGACAGGTGGGAACTTATTGTAAACTTCTGCTTGAAAGCATTAAAAAAATTAAAAAAAAAAAAAAAAAAGTTCTGGCACTATTTCAACTCATGAAATAGTCAAGCATTCAGTCCTATAGTCTACTTGTAGCTAAGTGACCAACACTATGTGGATATACTCTATAATTAAGGAAACCTATTTCTTTATTGTGTGTGTGTGTGTGTGTGTGTGTGTGTGTGCATGCACGTGTATAGGTGCAGGGACATAAGTACTATACCATGTATGTTGAGGTCAGAGGACAACTTTCAAGTATTGGTCTTTGCTTTCAACCTTATTGAAACAGGGTCTCCTTGTTCACCACACTGAATTCTCCAGGCCAGCTGACCCACCAGTTTCCAGGCTATTCTCCTGTCTTCTCCACCCACCTGGCTACTAGCATGACAAGTGCTAGAACTATAGCCATCTGGGCTTTCCATAAATTCTCTCTGGGGATCTGAACTCAGGTACCTTCCTTGGATGGCAAGAGCTTTTTCCACTGAGCCATTTCCCTACTCCTGTTTTTGAGCATCTGACCATGTAACCCAGGCTAGCCTTGATCTTGTGACAATCCTCCTGCTTAAACCTCCCAAACAGTGAGAGCCACCACACCTGGCTGCTTCATCTTTAAACTGGGCAATAATGACGTCTCTGGGGGGTAGATAATTGTCTTGAGGTTGTAGTATTAGAACTGTAAATTCTTAGAACACATAATTATCATGGGACAGAGTTTCGCTAAACTGGAGCCAGCATGTGATGCAGAGTCTAGTGGCTGGGTACTAATGGTACCTACCAACACCTGGATGGTCTGGAGCAGAACCAGCCCTGTGCCCAGAGTCAGGCAGGTAAGCAGATGTTCTTGCCCTCAGCTACAATGTGAGAAATTGACAGCCCATTCATGCTTAGCTGCCTTTCTTTGTATTTCGCTTCCTAAAACATATTTGGAAGGGAGAGGCTGTTTTCAAAGCGCTATTAGGAATATACCTAAATGTGTGCTATTTGTGCGGAATGTTTTGTGGTTTTTATGCCCTTCACTACAGTAGTGGAAGAAGTAATGTTTATGTGAGATGCAGCACCATGCTGAAACTATTATTTACTTTAATAAAAAAAAAAATAATCACTGTGGGCTGAAGAGATGGCTTAGCAGTTCAGGTGCTTGCCTACAAAGCTAAAGGACCTCAGTTTGATTCCCCAGGACTCACCTAAAGCCTGATGCACAAGGTGGCACATGTGTCAGTTAAGGTACTTGCCTGCGAAGCCTAAGGACCCATGTTTGACTCTCCAGGTCCCATGTAAGCCAGACACACAAGGTGACACAAGTGTGCAAGGTCACACATGTGCACAAGGTCGTAATTACAGTGGCTAGAGACCTTGGTGTGCTAGTTCTCTCTCTCATTTATTAAAGGGGGGGGGCAGTCTGTTGGGCTTGCCTCAGAAAAATAAATTAAAAAAAAAAAGACTGGTCCAAACTGGTAGGAACTAGAAATTTCATACATTGCTTGCTTACTTAATGACAGTCGTTTTCTACATGCCCAGCCTTCTCAGAAACCCTGCAAACAGGTGATTCCCAAAGTACAAATTAAACCTCGGTCTGGCTCCTTCTTCACCACATCCTAATACATCCCAAGCAGTCCCAGATTACCTTGATGGCACCTTTACCAACAAAATGACAATAAAACAGGTATGATGACACCATGGCCCTTATTCCCCCATCCCCCCACCCCTTAGTTATATAATTTTCTTGATATTCAGTTATTTTGATGGGTTTATTTGGAAGCAGAATGTGTTTCAAGTCTTGGAGCTTCACTACTGGTGTTTTCCACGATGTTAGTTAAGTGCTATCAAGATCAAAGGTATATCAAAATAGCAGTACCATTACAGCCATCAGACGTTTAAGCTTGGAAACCCCGTAAGTCGGTTGCTGCTTCTTTTACCCAGAGTCTTGTACGTGAGAAGTCAGAGTTCACTCTGCTCCAAGTCAGCAGGTATTGAACACATATAGGAGTGCTTACTTGTTAAGACCACTGCATTGTCAGAAGGAGAAATAGACAACTCGGCCACGTCTTCCTCGTTTTTCACAGGTGAATAGCGCACCAACAGGTTGGTTAGCTCAATGGATGGAGGTGGGGCCCAGGTGACACGCATCGTGTCTGGACCAACATTGGTGAATCGCAGGTCAGTGGGAGGAGGGACAGCTGATTTTTAAATAAGAGGGAAGACTAAGTTAATGTAATTTTAAAGTGAAAGCAAATTTAAAAAAATAGCTGGAAAGGTAAAAAAAAAATCAATATTTCATGCATAAAGGAAAACAGTCACTCATGCAAATAATCTAAATCTAAATCTAATCTAAATCATAGTGGACTACTGTTAAAAATGAAATACTACCACAATACTGTTAGGCCCCTTTAACCTTTCTGCCATCAATGTACTTTCAAGAATAATTTTAATCTACTTTCAAATATTGATTTTCAGTACATTATTACCACTGAGGATCATTTTATCCCAGGCTGAAGAGGCTTAAGTTGCCACACAGCAAAAAGAAACACAGCGGTTCCTTCCAAAGAAACACATGCACACAAGACAGAAGACGAGAGGTCCTGGGTCACCCCCCGAGTGAGATGTCTACAAGCTACTGGCATAACCACAATTCTCCAGTGAATTCTACTCACAAGTGAGAGAGGTTCATGCAAATTGGTTCTCGGCATGTTTCTTACCATGCAGGGCAGAGAACCTATAAAATGTTGCATGCTGGTCTCCAGACTGTGGTTAGAGAGGACTCTCTTTACCTTGTGATGCAGCAAAATGTAGAATGCTTAAAGCCTATTTTTTTTTTTTTACCTCGAAACAACCCCCTTCCATTCTACTATGAACTTTGATAGTCAAAATTCAGCAGCAAAGAAGGAACATGGGATTTAACAGGAGGTAGAAGACATTGCATAGTGGTACATTGTGGAAGTATACTTTTGGTATTAACCAGTTATCACAGAATTGTTTTTAAAAAATGAACAAATATCTGGGTCTGCATATTTGTTACTTACAACCAGATATCTAGATTTCTCTAGCTTTATATATGTATATATTTTTGGTTTAAATGAAAGTGCGCTTAAGTTTACGTGCATATGTCTTCATCCAATTAGGTTAACTGGGTTAATGTACGTATTTGATTCCTCATCTTCCCAAACCACCCTGTCTTTGTCTACGTGGACATTTGCTGGCTTTTCCACATCTAACCAGAGTGACTGGTGACAGCATGCAACACTATCCATGTTTCAAACACAGAAGTTTTCAAAATTCACCCGTTTGTTGTGTCAGTGTAGTAGGGGCACTCTCTCCGCCATTAATGAGAGTGATAACGCTGATGTCATAGTCAATGCCCGGCTCCAGCCCTGTCACTGTGTAGTATCCTACTGAGGAGTCCACAAAATCTTCAAAAATAGGGATACCTTCTCCTGCCGCAACTACTGTGATGCGGTACCCAATAATGGTGGAAGAGTTTAGCGGGGTCCACCTCAGGCCGATGCTTGAATCGGTTATATCAACAAAGCTTAGGTCAGTGAGCTGGGGCACCTCTATTGAGTTATGAAGCAAAGAGGAGGCAAAAGGAAAATAGAGGCAAAAAAAGAGGTAAAAAAATCAAGCAGTGTATATCAGGTTACCAGTAGTAAAATTGAATGGTAAAGCAATGATGGTAATATGCAATTTGTTCCAAAGTATCTGAAAAGCTTTCCCGAGCATCTCTGAGTCATGTGCTTCCCTGGGAGAATGGAACAGATCACCATATTCTTTTAGGGATTTTCATACATTCAGTACAGTTTGAACTTCTAAGGTTCTTTAATCTCATAAGTATGGTCAGGGTGTCAGAACACACCAAGAACCTGGACATAATATCTGTAGTACACACATGGAAAATAAACATCTAAAGCCTTTGGTTAAAAATAATAATCAAGCCGGGCGTGGTGGCACACGCCTTTAATCCCAGCACTCGGGAGGCAGAGGTAGGAGGATTGCCAAGAGTTCGAGGCCACCCTGAGACTACGTAGTTAATTCCAGGTCAGCCTGGGCCAGAGAGAGACCCTACCTCGAAAAACCAAATAATAATAATAATAATAATAATAATAATAATAAAAGCTTTCATGAAGAAAGTTAAAAATAATAATAATAATTGCCTGCTGAATTGGTTTTGTTCCCCTTACAAAACTCCTCATGGCGACAGCACTTGTGATTCATGAGCACATGGTGTGGGTGCGCCAAGGCCAGACAGCTCAGAGCCCAGGCCATTGCCAACCTTTTAATTTATAACTGGTTACTGACTCGGTATTAGCAAACGCAAACGAAATAGTGCTCAATGCTTTCCTTCTGTCAGAATCCAATTAGAGACAAACAAGAGACCTATCCTAGACAGGCCTTTGTGACACTACCTTTCAATTCATAAGAATGCCCTGAAGGCTTGGCCTTCTTTCTTTCTGCTTTCCTTCAATTTGAAAAAGAATTTGAAGCTGCAAGATAAAGAACTGGACGTTGTCAACCAAGTGCATTTCAGTGCTCACGTATGGAGACAAAAAAAAAAAAATCTGTTGGAAATCAATATGGACAGTAAAAATCAGGCACAAATGTACTGATGGGATGCATTTACCACATTACTTTTAGCCTGTCAGCACGGAGTACAGACACACGACACTGTTTTAGTAATCTTTTCACGTGAGCAAACAGTGCAGAGTTAATGCCACGGCTGCCACTCCGTCACATACCCCTCGCGACAAACAGCATCCCAGTGAAGCAGACAGTGAAGCAGTGTTAACAGCAAAGCCTTTGTCCAAACAGTTGCGTTGGCTTCATGGTTTTG
Organism: Orientallactaga sibirica; assembly: GCA_036365145.1. Lineage (NCBI taxonomy): Eukaryota > Metazoa > Chordata > Mammalia > Rodentia > Dipodidae > Orientallactaga > Orientallactaga sibirica. Next base: position 3,644,633 of record JAEOAD010000004.1, on the reverse strand, counting down.
GAGAGTGCATTGGGAGGTTGGAATTACATTCCAAATATATTTGACACACTCAAGTATCTGAGGATTAAGATGCTAATCCCCACTCTTATTGAAACTGCCACTCTGAGGAGAACAGCTTATTTTTCTATTACCTGGGATGATGGTATCAGAGATAGGGACACTTTCCTTGTCATCTTTGACAGTGTAGACACTGACATTGTATTCCAGGCCAGGATTCAGGTTTTCAAAAGTGCAGGAACTCTGATCAGCGTGAACCACTTCTTCCAAAGAACTTCCCTGCTGCCCATTCATGGGAGTTGTGGTAATTCTATAGCCAGTAATATCTGGAGAAAGCATGAGAAAGTTACTGCACAGAACATTTATGAGCCAGGGCATATTAGCCATACTGTAATGATGGACTCAAAAAGGGATACAGGGGGTGACTCGGTATTTATTGAGGACTCCCCTGTCATTCAATGCTTACGAAACCCTTTGAGGCTTACTAAAATCCCAAGAGCCAAGAGAATCATGTAAAAATCTATCACTAAGTGTAGGTTGAGTCTTCTTGTGGTGTAAAATGAAGGTTGTTTCTGCCATTTGTGTGATGAAACTTATTATAAAATATAGTCAGCCCTCCAGATTTAAAGGTTCCACATCTATGGATTCATCCAACGTGGGTAGAAAATATTTGAAAAGAACTGTGCATCATATATAGATTTTGTCTTCAGATTTGTCATTCTTCTCTAAACAATCTAGTATAACTTTTATTTAGATTGTATTAGGTATCATAAGTAATCTAGACATAATTTAACGTATATGGAGGGACTGGAGAGATGGCTTTGTGGTTAAGGCACTTGCCTGTGAAGCCTAAGGACTCAGGTTCGAATCCCTAGTACCCACATAAGTCAGATGCACAAGGTGCTGCATGTGTCTGGAGTTCGTTTGCAGTGGCTGGAGGCCCTCATGCACCCAATTACTCTATCTGCCTCCCCCTCAAATAAATTAAATTAAACTAAATAAAGTCTATGGAGGATGTGTGTAGATGATAAGCAAATACACCACCAGGGATCTGAGCATCTAAAGACTTGGGTAAACATGGGGGATCCTGAAATCAGTCCCCCAGAGATTCAAGGGGATAACTGTATTTGTAAAATACAGTGAAACAAATTTAGGATTTATGGCAACTCACAAAAAGGAATTATGTAGTATGGTTTAAGCCATTTGCCTGGCCATTCTTCAAAATGTACTGAACAAAAAGTTATTATCCAAAGTGCTTCTATTCAGCCCCAGGACTCCCTGCAATCTAGAGGTCTGACCTTTTTCCCTGCAGCCTGTGACTCTTTCCTGTGAGGTAAGTAAATATGGTGTCACTCTATGGTGAACATTCATTCATATGGACAGCCAAGTACCTGAACCCTATCTTTGGCCTCTATTGTTCCCTGAAAGAAATCACCACTTCCCAAATCTTTGTCCTGGGGAGCACTATGCATTCATGCCCTGAGGTGCTTCCTGGCTTACCTGGGGTGGTGCTCCTCTCCCAGGAGACCGTGAGCACTCCAGTGTCAGGGTTGGCCTCCAGGTGCAAGTTTGTCGGTGGAGACAATGCTACAAAGGAAGGAAATTTTAAGTGAGAAGATGAAGCTAACAGGAAACAGTTACCTTGTGAATGATTTCCTTCACTTCCATGCCCCCCCCTTCCACCATCAGTGAGAATGCAAGAAAGATGCCATGAGAACATAGTAGACAGCCGTCTTCTGATAGAAGACTGTCTTCAGGATTGATTTTATAGTAGTATTGACATTGCTTCCACCTTGAAAGTTCCTACAAGGACACTTACTTCTGATACCATGGAATACATAGCAGGCATGGTTTGGATGCAGGGAACAACGTTCACTTCATTTTTTTAGTATACAAATGCCTACACTGGTGGTGGTGCCACTGGAAATTAGAGAGTCCCTTGTTGAAGACTGCCAACATACTTTTTTTTTTTTTTTTTTTTTTTTTGAGAGACACAGAGAGAGACAGAGAGAGAGAGAGAGGAAGACAGATAGAGATGGGCACGCCAGCAGCCTCTCAGCCGCTGAGAACGAAATCCAGATGCTTGTGCCCCCTTGTGGTCAAGTGCAGCATTGCGCCCTTGCATCATTTTGCATCTGGCTAAATGTGGGACCTGGAGATTGGAACTGCTGGAGACTGGAACCAGCATTCTAAGGCTTAGGAGGCAGGGGCCTTAACCACTAAGCCATCTCTCCAGTCCCCCTTTTTTTTTTGATTTTTCAAGATAGGGTCTCACTCTGTAGTCTCTGTAGTCCCAGGCTGGCCTCAAACTCACTGCAATCCTTTTACCTTTACCTCCGAGTGCTGGGATTAAAGGCATGCACCACCACATCTGGCCAATGTACATTTTAAATTTTTCCTACTAGTGACATTCAGATTTTCAGAGGCCATCTAGCATAAAAAGGATTTCTCCAGTACTGAACAGTGTGATAACACAATATACAAAGAGCTGAGCCCATTGCAGCAAAATCTGAAATAACTTAAGAGTAAGTAGACATGGGATATTTCCCCTATACCATTATTATAAGTAAACAGTGACACTGATTAGAAGTTTGTTCATTTGATTTGTTTTGGCTTTTTGAGACAGGGTCTCATGTAGCCCAGCCTGATCTCAAACTCACTATTTAGCTGAGGCTGGCCTTGAACTCTTGATCCTCCTTGCCTCTGCTTCCTGAGTGCTGGGATCACAAGCCTGTATTATCATGCCTGGCTTTGTTTGATATGGGAACTTTTTTAAAAACGTGAAAATAATTTAAAAGCAAAAAGAAAAATGTACAAGGACTCTTCTTACGTGTCACCACCCTGTTTACGATTGGCGCGTCCCGTTCTTGCCCGTCTCTCAGGACTTGAATGGTGTAGGTGTACTCCACTCCCGGAGTCAAACCAGATACAACGATGCTTCCTGATTCAGAAGTTACTTCTCGGGGGGCTTCACCTCCTTCGCTTGGTCGTACACCCAGCTGGAACATGGAAAGGAAAGTCAACATGCAGACAGCTATTTCCAGAGCTGAGAGGTTGCAGTCACACTTTATAGAATGTGAACTCCTTAGAAATTCATAAAGTGCCTTCTTAGGGACTGGGTTGGGGATTTGCTTTGGCTCGGTTTCACAATTTAGCTGGAATTTCCGTGTCTTGTAGGACCAAGATAGAAGAGTTATCTTCCCAACAATGGAAGGTTCCAGAGCAATGTCATCACTGCCTTGCTTGATAAAGACCTCCTCATACAAACCAGAGGAACACAGGGCTTTGGACCACATGTTCCTTTCTGTTTTCTTTATGCTAGAAGAAATCCGGAGTGCTCTCTCTCTCATTCTCTCTAATGAGTTATTCACAAAAACTTCACTTTTGGGGCTGTAGAGATGGCTTAACAGTTAAACGCTTGCCTGTGAAGCCTAAGGACCCCGGTTCGAAGCTCGATTCCCCAGGACCCACGTAGGCCAGATGCAGGAGGGGCGCATGCATCTGGACTTCATTTGCAGTGGCTGGAGGCCCTGGCGCACCCATTATCTATCTGCCTCTTTCTCTGTCTGTCACTCTCAAATAAATAAATAAACAAAAAAATTTTTTAAACTTCACTTTTTACTTGCCATTTAAAAGATACAAATGGCCTTAATACTTTGTACTAAAAAAAAATACATTCCTTCTACAGAAATATGTTCATAACTTTAGCTGACAGACTATATTTTACAAAAGAACTAAAATAAATGTGTCTATAGTGCTAAATCCTTTTTCAAAATTCTATTTCCAATGTCTAGGCATACTGTGTTTGTTATCCAAGTGTCCAACTCTAGAGATATCCTTCACATGCTCTATGGCTTCTGAAAAAAAAAAAAAACAATGAATGACACCATTAAGGGAAATTTAAAAGGTACACTGGCGTCCTCCCAAGGGCACTCTCTGTGGTTAAGTAGCATGCTTATCAGTATAATTACTCGCTTACTAAACACTGAAGAGCATTGGTCCATCTCTCTAAAACAACCACAGGAATCCAGTGTTGACTTCCAGTCATAATAAGTAGCTCTTCCCCCATACTCTCAATGCCAAAGCACAGACCTCTCTTCATCATCTTCATTTGTATGCACTACTTCCCTGGTATCACTACTCTTAAGAGCCCAACTTCAGCTCTCCACAAGGAAGACCTCAATCTTAACTCTTATGAAGAGATTCGCCCACAGGGCTTTGCACGAGTTAAGATGAAGCTGACTGGATTTAAAAAAAAAAAATGTGATTTTAAAGTGACTCTGAGTTTAATTGGTCTCATTTTCATAAACTGTGTGGCACCTATTTAGATTTAGATGTTTAAAAAATGTAGTTCCCTGGGCTGGGGGGGGGGGTGGAGACAGGACAGAGAAAATAACAACAGGAATATCTCCCTGCAATGAATGATTTTTTTTCTTTTCTCCTTTGCTAAAGAGAAAAGCCTCAGTCCATCCTTGCAGCAATTACCTTTCTCACACAATGTAGCCCTGGAGGGCTGAGCAGTTACAAAACCCAGGTCTCCAGTATCCTGTTTACCACATCCAGAACAGAAAGGTGCCTTGGGGCTGTATCATGAGATTAGGAACTTGTGCAATTTACCTTAAATCCAATCCTTGGAGCAGGGGTCCATGTGATCACAATGGTGGTCTCTGTCACTTCTGTGTTGTAAGGTGGAATGGAGCTCAGAGGCTGCACTGTGAAATAAACCAACACATGTGTTCAAGCCTTAGGCTCATAGGTGTCTGCAGAGAATGTAGATTACCAAGCAGTTTTTACGGAGGACTTTAGTCAACAAATAGAGAATGTAGCCTAGGTCCCCATTAGCTGAGAACTTGGAGATCTGTGCTCCTAATCAGTAGTGTGTCACATGAGTCACCCGGGACCTGGTGCAATTACAGGTGTTGCTTCTGCAAGTCCAATATTGGGTTGGCGAGTCTACACTTTTAACTGGCAGGTGATGCCAGCTCTGGTCTGTGGCTCATACTTGAAAAAATACAATGGGACTAGATGCTTTCATGAAGTCACTTTCAACTTCTTGGATCCTGTGATATCTGTCTTTTCATTATTTTGGGGCTCTTAATTTGGTGACAATAAATTCTTATATCATCCGTATAAAATTTCTCATAAAATATATAACATCACCACAAACTGAAGGCCATTTTGTTTCTGAATCATTAGGTACAGTGACTTATAATTAGATATAACAAAAAGACGGCTTCATGCTGTTACTTCATAATTATGGCAGATTACTTTTAGTTGCAGTTAAGACAAACTCTGAACCATAGGTGCACTTTAAGTTTTAAAGATCCATTCCTCAGACATGTGCTCATTCACTCAGAATACCAGTGCTAAAGAAATTTAGTATTCTACCTACCACTAGAACAAGGAGCTACAACAGAAGTATACTTTGCCTCTCCTAGTACCCTGACACCATTTCTCCAAATGCAAATTCTACTAAGAAAGAAAGAAAAGGAAGGAAGGAAGGAAGGAAGGAAGGAAGGAAGGAAGGAAGGAAGGAAGGAAGGAAGGAAGGAAGGAGAAGGAAGGGAGGGAGGGAGGAAGAAAGGAAGAAAGGAAGAAAGGAAGCCAGGCTTGGTGGTGCATGCCTTTAATCCCAGCACTCAAACTGGCTGAGGTACAATGGTGGCCATGAGTTTGAGACCAGCCTGGGCTGCAGAGTGAGTTTGAGGGTACCTACAATGGAGTGAGATCCTACTTCAAAAAAAAAAAAGAAGGAAGAAAAGGACAGGAAAGTAAGGAAAGGAAAAGAAAAGAAAAGATCAAATGTATGCAGAATTAAGAAAGTTGGGCTGTATATTTTCTAGTGCTTAAGCCAGGCAGCCTATCCCACGTTTAAGATGATGCTCTCAACAATCTTATAAATCTGGTTATAAATCTAAGCCTCAGAATCCAAGATGTCTGAGTTGGGAAAGCTAAGTTTAAGTGTTGTCCAGTCTGTTGATATCCCTGACTGATACATTTACAATTATATTCTCTTTGCTTCACAACCAAACTCTGTTCACACTGGGGGAAGATAACCAATCCACATTACTGTATGCATTTATACTAAGTCATGAATGGCTCATTATCTTTCAGAGTTATACAAATAAGGACTAATTTGTTTTTCAGACCAGGTGGCTCAGGCTGGCCTTAAACTTGCTATGTAGCCAAGGATAACCCTAAACTTCTAATCCTTCTGCTCCCACCTCCCAAGTGCTAGGATTACAGCTATGTGCCACCACACCTGGTTTATTCAGTGCTGACGGGCAAACACAAGGCAGGCAAGCATTCTACCAGCTGAGCTTCATCTCTAGCCCCAAGCAAAGATAAAAACATTTCCATACTCCAGGCTCGACTCAGCTCCAATCGATCACTTTTTGTATGTTTCATGTGGAAATTTAGGTTCAACCTTGTAATGTTTCCATGTTTTTTTTTTTCCACTCTAGATTTTAATGTTTCATTTACTTTTATTTCTTTGTTTTTTTTTTTTTTTTTGGGGGTGGGGGGGTTCAAGGTAGGGTCTCAGTCTAGCCAGGCTGACCTGGAATTCACTATGTAGTCTCAGGTTGGCCTTGAACTCGTGACAATCCTCCTACCTCTGCCTCCCAAGTGCTGGGATTAGAGGAGTGCACCACCACGCCTGGTTCCTTTTCTTTCTGAACAGTTGGACAGAGTCAAACCTATGTGTGGACAACTCTGCAGAGACTCTGGTAATGACTGAACTGCTTTTGTAGCCAGTTTATGAGCATGTTATTTTGATGGCACTTGGAGAGAAGGAGGGTGAGTGACCCCTGGTGCCTTCCAGTGCTGCAGAAATCAGACACTGCTGCTGCTGCTGCTGCTGCTGCTGCTGCTGCTGCCTTTGCCAAAATGCCTGGGCCAGCCCTCCGTGTCTCACAAGAAACAGTACAGAGAACAGTCAATTTCTTTCATGAAACATCTGTGAAAACCACAGCATTTTCACAAATGCCATTCTCCTCATGTGTCCTAGGCCATAAGACTGGATGTTTTCTAGTGTTTGAGGCAGCCAGCTCAAATCTTCCCATGTTTAAGTTGATGCTCTCTGCCTGGGAAGGCCATTATAGGGGGGAGGGGAAATCACCAGACCACAAACCCACAAGCTGATGTGAAACAAAGAACATGACTGTGAGCAAGAGTTATGGGATCCGGCAGGTCTCGTTAGTGAAGACCAGGCGGGCTGTTCAAGAAGTCACCTGGGCCCTATCGATAAGGGAGAAGGCTGAACTAGCTCATGCTTCGTACATTCTCACAACTGCTCCTCAGAATTTAGTAATCGTTATAAAATTCATAACAGCTATTTTCAGAATTCAGTTATAGTAAAATAGCCAGAAAGCTACAGAAAGTCAATTTCAAAAACATGTAAACCCTACTGGTATTTACAGCCTTGGGGAATATTTGAGGTTCAAATAGGAGTTGTGTAACTCCTTGTTTACATGGGGTGATTTGAATCTAAGCATGGCTGAGCTGGTTTCATTATGACTTGTCCCTCCATCAATCATCTATTCATATTTTTTGACAGCATACTACGAGCAATGCACTATGTTAATTAACTTTTAGCTAATAAAATTAGCTTTATGATTATACTTTAATTCAAATAATTATAGTCCATATAAATATATAAACCTACCCAATAATTCAAATCTAGTTATATTTTGTATAATTACATCCAGGAAAGCATAAGGCAGCATTCAACATATATCAAAGTCCCCAAAAGTGATTAAAACATCTATACTGACTCATTCCCTATACATAATTTAGGGTTACCATCATTAAAAATGCTTTTCCAACAAAAGCGAAACTACATATTGAGGCATGTGAAAAAGACTACATGTAAGTCTACATTCCATGGCAGAGAAATGGAAGTCACCTGCTGAAAGTCTCCACTCTCCTTCACTGAAAGACAGCCAAAGAAATGGACTTAGGCAAGAAACAACACAGACATTAATTTCTTCAGTAGATTTTAGATGATCTCAAAACCATACATCAATAGCAAAAAAAAAAAAAATTTTTTTTTTTTGGTTTTGTAAGGTAGGGTCTCACTATGGTCCAGGCTGACCTGGAATTAACTATGTAGTCTCAGGGTGGCCTCGAACTCATGGTGATCCTCCTACCTCTGCCTCCCAAGTGCTGGGTTTAAAGGCGTGCACCACCACGCCCGGCCAATAGCAAAATTTTAAAGTGAGCTTTCCTGCAAGTTAAAAGCATATTTCAGGGATGGAGAAATGGCTTAGTGGTTGAGATGCTTGCCTACAAAGCCAAAGGACCCAGGTTCAATTCCCCAAGACCCATGTAAGCCAGATGCAGAAGGGGGACGCATGCATCTGGAGTTCATTTGCAATGGTTGGAGGCCCTGGTGCACCTGTTCTCTCCCCCCCCCACCTATTTCTCTCTCAAATAAAGAAAAATAAAAAAATTTTAAAAGCATATTTCATTTCCTTGTGATTAATAATCACACAGGAAAAGAATCTCATTGTCCAATACTGTGTGCAAAATGGGATTTCTATGGGAAGAAAGTTTACAAAGAATTTTTTTTAAGAAATAAATTCCCAAGTTATTGAGAAATTAAGCTTGATTTTTTTTTTAATCTATTAGCAAGGGAGAGAGAGAGAATACCAGGGCCTCTCTGCACCATTAAGTGCATCTGGTTTTATGTGGGTAATAGGGAATCAAACCTGGGCAAGCAGGCTTTGCAAACAAATGCCTTGATCTACTGAACCATCTCCCCAGCCTAATTTTTTTGATGTTTTGCACATCTATATTTTTAAAATAGTAAAAGAGATGTGCTGAAAGCTCTTGAAAAACTATAAACTAGGAGTATACAACTGCAATAAATGCAAAAAAAAGTTCTTATGTTAGGTGCTTCCATAATTCAAAATGTCAAGCTGAAAATAACAAAAAGCATGGAGCTTGAAATAGAGTATGTCATAATTCTTCATAATGTAAATGGAATGTATGTAATAGAAATCAGTTTGTGAATAGAGGTCTTTGTTGGGATGTAGATATGCAGGATCAATGTTTAAGATCATTTCCTCTAAATTGTTGGCAAAAGAATAAACATAACCAAAAATTGTTGCTAGTATTTTTTTTTTCTGTGAGGAATTTCAAGTTTCTTAGAAACAAACAAACAAACAAACAAAAAAAAAACAAAAAAACCCAGCTTTTCTGTTCTGGAGATGTCCTTCAACCTTCAGCAGCCAAGGATCTAAAAGAAATCATCTTTTTTATTATTTATGAGAGAGAAAGAAATATCACGCCAGAACATTGCAAATGAACTCCAGACACATGTGCCACCTTGTGCATCTGGCTTATGTGGGTTCTGGGGAGTTGAACCTGGGTCCTTAGGCTTTGCAGGCAAGTACCTTAACCACTAAGCCATCTCTCTAGATCCCTAATTTCTTTTTCTATTAGCTGGCATCCATTCAGTCCACAGCATGTTTTACTCAGCATGTGTTGCTATCATTTTATGCCAAACATGCTACAATGGCCCAGTGTGCTATAATGGAGACATTGGAGCTGATTTTTTTTTCTGTACTATCAATTATTTGGCAAATTCATTTTATATAATAATAGCGTTCAGTTTTTCTCATATTAGGTAATGAAAATTCCTTTTTACTCAGTGTGTTGTCAGCTTTACTAGGTCATGAATCAAGTAAAAGACATGTCTCTTGGGTAGATGTGTGAGTTTCCAAGGATTAACTAAGGAAGGAAGACTTTCTCCCAGAGTGGGAATCCCTTCTGGTGGTAGCCTGTACATGAAGAGGTTTTAGGACCAAGCAGGTCTTTTTCACCAGGCTGTCCTTGCTCTTTGCTGGTGAGTTCATCTACCCTGTTGCCATCAGCTTCTTCAGTCTTTGAACATGGACTGAAAACCAGCAAGCAGCCATCCATGGACCCCTCCAGGCCCGCAGCACCAGATTGTGAGTGCTGAGGCATCCAGTCTCAAGGACTGAACAACTACCAGGCTCTCGGACTCTGCAGCGTTCAGACAGCCCTTGTTGGACTGCCCAGCCTGTCCTGTGCAAGCCAATATAACAAATCCTTTTATAATACATATTCACTCTATTGTTTTTGTTTCTCTAGAAAAGAGGATACGAGGAGCTTGGGTATGACTGAAAATTAACACACTGCTTCCTTCATCAAGAAAAATCTTACCTCAAAAAACTTATCACCCGGGCTGGAGAAATGGCTTAGTGGTTAAGGCGTTTGCCTGGGAAGCCAAAGGATCCCGGTTCGATTCTCCAGGACCCACATAAGCCAGATGCACAAGGGGCACATGCATCTGGAGTTCATTTGCAGTGGCTAGAGGCCCTGGCGTGCCTATTCTCTCTCTGTCTGCTTCTCTTCTCTCTCTCTCTCTCTCTCTGCTTGCAAATAAATAAATGAAAAAAAAAAGACTATAAAAAACTTATCACTCAACCCAAACAGCATGCTTTGTGATGCACATTCTGGTACATGCGCCTCATCTTGGTGCAGACCAGAAACAAACAGTTCAGGCTGGAAGCCAGTCTATGCACACACTTTTGGTAGCATGCTTTAAATAATACACTAAGTTTAAATAAATTTTAAAAAAAATGGAACCAGGCATGGTGGCACATGCCTTTAAACCTAGCACCCAGGAGGCTGAGGGAGGAGGGTCACTGTGAGTTTGAGGCCACCCTGAGACTACATAGTGAATTCCAGGTCAGCCTGGGCTAGAGTGAGACCCTCTCCTCAACCTCCGCCCCCCAAAAAATAAATAAATAAAAAATAAAATAAAAAGAAAATATCAATATAGCTAAGCACCTGCCCCACATTTGAAAGACATTTGCAATTCCACTTACGAGTAGAAAAGATTCCAGTGACTTTGGGACTCTGTTGGTTGCCTTTCACAGCCATCAGGGTCACAGTGTACTCAGTCCCGGGCTGCAGATTCCGCACGGGGTACTTGGAGGCTCCGGGCCCCACGTTGTACTGCTTGGGTTGGCCTCCTCGGGTAGGGCCCACCGTCAGCCGGTAACCGGCAATGCGGGCCCGAGGCGGAGTCCAAGTAACCAGGATGCTCCTGTCAGTTTCATTGACGAACTGGAGTTTAGTGGGAGCATCCAATTCTAGAAGAAAATAAGATGCAACACGTCAAAAAATAAATAAATAAATAAATAAATAAAAGTTTAGATCCAGTGTAATCACAATACTGAAAATCCTAAATCCTGACTAAGTATTACTTTCTCTCCTCAAAGTTGAAACTGAAGTTAAAGTCAAGACCCTGGAAAAACTGAACCTCTAAGACACTGAGTGCCATGTAGAATTTGACCAAAATTCTATGTCTGCTGTAAGAAATTATTGACCTTGTTTACCTGACTGTCATCTTTTGCAAAGGTTGATTTTCCAGCTGGACTTTGCCATCGTCTTCAGAAATTATAGTTTCATTATGGTGATGGTATTTTTTTTTAAGCCAAACAAACTCTTACAAACCCAATTTGATCAGGTCCAAAAAGGGTAAGCCTAGTAAAATGAGCCTAGTAATAAAGTTTCATATGGATTGAGGACACTCTTCTGTGAATTTATTGAACAATTAGTCCTTTACTGGAGAAATAAAAGCTCTTTTCTCATAGATCAGGTAGACAACAATTACCATTACTCATGGTGGGACATTGGGAGCTATGACAACGAATCGCATATGTGGTCGGTTTTCCCTCCATAGGAACTGAAAACACCTGTCAGAGAGAAATGCCTTCGAGAGGTGGTTGAGTGTAATGGTCACCAAGATGGATTTTGAGAAAGAGCATTTAGAACCAGCTCGATCAATTCCGACCTCTGTGACCTTACACATTGCAGAACTGAAAAAGATCTCGAGTTTCTTTTCTTATCCATCAGAAGTGATGTAATTTTCCTTTCTAAGTTGGAAAAATAGACTGAATACAAGGATAATGCTTGTAAAAAACTGAGCAGGCAACTTGGTACTCAATAGCAGTAAATGCTTAGGAATTATTATTTTGGTGTCTTCTCACTAAGGTGCTGGGGATAGAACTCAGGACTCAGGCATGCCAGGCAAGCATTCTACCACTGAGCTATAGAACTAGCTCAGCAATTACTGTTTTGAAGTTCTACTGTAAAAATTGAGACTACAGGGGCCTGGAGAGATGGCTTAGCAGTTAAGTGCTTGCCTGTGAAGCCTAAGGACCCCAGTTCGAGGCTTGATTCCCCAGGCCCACTTAAGCCAGATGCACAAGGTGGTGCATGCATCTGGAGTTCCTTTATAGTGGTGGAGGCCCTTGCACGCCCATTCTCTGTCTCTCTGCCTCTTTCTCTCTGTCACTCTCAAATAAATAAAAATAAATAAAATTTTTAAAAAATGGAGACTACATTTTAACTTTGATCTAAATTTAATTACACACATATACAAATGTAATTGTAATGTAGAGCATTGCATTTGCATATGCAAAAGTGGTAGAGTCCTTTCTATCCCTAGCACCACAAGAGAGGGAGGAAAGAATGAAGGAAACAAGGGCGGGAAAAGAAAGTGCACTCCTATTACTTATACATGTCTCCATTCACAAAAGAAATCGCTTATCTTAAACTCTCCTCTCTTAGCACCAACCAATGGCAAATATATGTTGGCACCCAGTACTTAGCATCCACAGAGCCTGTCTTGAGTCTTATGTCCACCTCTGATCTGCTTTATGTCTTTGCTCCTCTATAGCTGGATGTTTCCCTATTGCTAAACCTGAGAGGGGGTGGCACATTGTCTCCATCACAGATAAACCTACAAGCGGAGAATTTGAAGGCAAGGGCAAAAGGACAGATAGGCCAGAGCAGGACGTACTGGTCGTCTGTTGGGCAGTGAGCGGCTTGCTTTCTCTGCCCTGGTTCACAGCGAACACTTTGAAGTAGTAAGTGACTCCAGGGGTAAGTCCAGGGATTTCTGCAAAGGTGTTCCTGCTGATGGGTAGCCTCTGCCCATGTTCCCCCGGTAGGTTGACGGGGATCACATCCACACGGTAGCCAGTCACAGCACTATCAGGGGGTGTCCACATGATGGTAACCTTCACATCTGTCACTTCCACAAACTGCAGGTCGCGGGGAGGGGACACTTTATCTAAACGCAAAGAGAAAAACAGGCTATTCATGCTTATTAAAAGTTATTGGCAAAAAACAAAACAACAACAACAACAACAAAAAAAATGCAGGTTCCTCAACAATTCAGGCACTGCTTAGAGTCACTAATTTCAGAGCAAGGCTAGGCTGGTTCATAATCAGAAAAAAAAAAAAAAAAAAACTTTGTAGAGATACTCTTAGCTCCCTCATTAGGCCTGTATTTTGATGTTGGAAACTTATCTAAAATACACAGGCAGGCATACCAGTTTCCAGCATATCAGAGTCAGAAGTTAAACACACAAAACACCTAACACTTTAACAAAACTGATTGATTTTGTAGTATGTGGGGAAAAATAAGTTGTGGTGGTGTCAATTTTTAACTAGAAAAGTCAATAGCTGTCTCTGATAAGTGCTTGCACAGTGTCAACTTTTCAACTGACTTTTCATAAGTTTAAGGGAAAAATGAATAGAGATATATCAGATTACTTGAATGCAGAAACTGCTGACAGAGACAACAGAGCCCTCTTCTTGGGGAGCACCATCTATGTGCTTGCTCTGAACCTCAAGTCCTCCCAGGAGATTGAGGGTTCAATGACCACAACCCACGAAGGTTCATCTTTCCAAGGAAGGATGTTAAAGATGCAACCTGATCAAGCCCTAACAAATCACACACCAAGGCATGTGTCAGTTCGTAAGTCACCTGAACGAGGGACGCCAGTGGTCTCTTGTTGGATGAACACGGGAGTGCTCTCTTGGTTCTCTTCCACGGCATAGATGGTGATGTTGTACTGAACACCAGGCTGCAGGTCACTGAGGGTGACGGAGTTGGCAGTCTCAGGAAGGTTGAGCTCTGTGCTACCGCCTTCTACTGAAGGCGAATAGACAATCCTGTATCCTGCAGGTTTGAGCAAAGTGGGACGCAATGCCTTGTGAAACTGAGACCAGACAAATGGTAAATCCTCCCCTTTCTAGGGGCCCTTAGCATCTTGTTAGACTATTAGAAATAAGGACAAAGCCGGGTGTGGTGAGGCAGAGGTAGGAGGATCACCGTGAGTTCAAGGCCACCCTGAGATTACAGAGTGAATTCCAGGTCAGCCTGAACTAGAGTGAAACCCTTGAAAAACCAAAAAGAGAGGGAGAGAGAGAGAGAGAGAGAAATGAGGGCAATTCCTCTGACTCACTTAGTGTTACAGTTTCATAGGATAAGGGTACTGACTGCTCAGCCCAAAGAGAAAATAAGAACAGCCATGTTCTTAACAATAGTTTTCTTAATAATGACCACCATTCTTGAAGACTTGAGATTCTTAATAAATCTAGAGAAGCCGCAGATGCAACTAGTCATGGTGAGCTGATCTCTCTTCTGGAACAATCACTGCTTAGATGTACGTGTCTTCTGGGAACCTCACTGATGAGGCTAAGGTGGAAAACTTAGCTGCTTCTTGCCAAGGAAACATTACAGTGAGGTTTCAGGAATATTCTACCTCTGCAACCAAGGAATGCTTGCTTCAGTCTAGCAAAGGACTGGCTTTATAGGTGCATGAACATGTAAGGAGTTGGCAAACACACACACACACACATATACCTATATGAGAAACAGATTTAGGCCAGACATTAAACAAAATATATTCCCCTACACCTACAGACCAAGATTAACACACCAGGGAAAGCAGGAGGCTAGGCTGACCTGTGATGGGTGCCTGGGGTCTGCTCCAGCGAACAACAATCGAAGTATCATCAACCTGGTCCACGGCAGGGTCAGGAGGGGCATCAGGAGCTAAGAAAGAAAGGTGGAAATGTGGCAGTCAGTGTTGCTATAAAGGCCCATCATTTACAGAAGAGAGAGTACTTCTTTTTTGTTTGTTTGTTTGAGGCAGGGTCTCACTCTAGCTCAAACTTGGAACTCATTCTGTATTCCCAGGTTGGCCTTGAACTTACAGCGATCCTCCTACCTCTGAAGTGCTGTGATTACAGGCATTGACGATGACACCCCACAAAAAGAATCTTTGACCGCCGTGGAGTACACATGTACCTGTTGTCTGGGAAGTAGACAGGATCAGACTCTGCTTTCCTTCTTCCGAAATCTGATAGACATTGACGATGTACTTGCGGCCAGGAAGCAGGTCAGGGATGTTCACAGAAGTAGCTGTGCTTGGAAGATCTTTGAAACAGCAAGGAGAGGTTACAGGCCAGAAGCAAGCAATGCCCCCACAGTTTAAGAGCGCTACACTCTCCTAAGAGGAAAAAACTTGAAGGAAAGTGTTAGTGAATCAACAGCAATTTCCACTGCACTAAGGGATAGTTCTTTCGTTTTCCTTTGTTTCAAGTGTAACTTTTATGACCCATCTCCAAGTTTTGAAAAATAGCTCTCTAGTTATTAGTCAGGGTGTAGCCATGGGTAGAAGAAGGGTGATGGTGAAGGGGCTTGGGGGATATTCTTTGTTTGCTTTGTTTTGCTTTTTGAGGTAGGGTCTCCCTCTAGCTCAGGCTAATCTGGAATTCACTATATAGTCTCAGGTTGGCCTTGAACTCACAGTGATCCTCCTACCTCTGCCTCTCAAGTGCGCCACCACGCCGGGATTAGAGGGAATATTCTTTTTCTTGCTCTGGGTACTGGTCATATGGGTGTGTTTTTTGGTTGGTTGGTTGATTTTTTTTTTTTTTTTTTTGAGGCAAAGTCTCACTGTAGCCCAGGCTGGCCTTGAACTCAGCAATGGCAATGCTCCTATCTCAGCCCTGGTTCAGTAAACTTTTTGTCAAAAGGTCTCTTACCATGGGAATTTGAAAAGCATACATGAAGGTGCTCTTCAGCCCCCAAAGCTAACATTGCCAGATACTGTCCTCATCCTGACAAACATAACCGTGAAGAAAATCGGTTTTGCTAGGTGGCCTGATGCCACGTAAACTAGGGTCATGTGGAAGTGCTCTGGGAGATCCAGCCAGATCTAGAAAGGGACTGCCCCTCCTTCCTTTGACCAGGGGAAGTGTGTTCAATCTGAGCTTTGGAGCAGTTCCAGAGACCACAGGTCTAGATGCATCTCCCGAGGAGAGATGCCCATCACCCAGCCCTCCACCCCACACTGAGGCACACGTTCAGCTCACCCAGGTACTGCGGCTCATCTCCCTCTTCGCTCAGCTCATACTCCACACGGAATCCTGACACTGTGTCCGAAGCCGAGACCCAGGACACCACGAAGCTGCTGGCTGTGATTTCAGTGACAGACTCAGAAGTGGCCACAACAGGAGAAAAGGGTGCTGTCTCTCCTGTCACGGTGTTGCCTAGAACATCGCAGAAAGGGGAAAACCAGCCTTAGATCATTCTAGAACAATCACCATCCATGACTGCAGAATATCAGCACTTGAAAAAAAAAAATGGAGGGGCTCATTTGTGAAAGGAAGTGAAAGGAAAAGGAGAGCATTTCTGGAGGAAACCCCCGAGTTTGAGTAACTTGGGCACCGCCGAGGACGCTGGACACGTACTGGTCACAGGTGTGCTGGCGCTGGTGGTGAAGTCAAAACGTGTCACTTCTTGGTGGCCATACTGCTGGATGCTGATAAGCTGCCCCTCGTAGATCACACCTGGGGTCAGGCCTTTGATGGTGTATGAGTTGCGGTTGCCTGGGATGGTAGCTTCCTTCCAACGGCCCACAGAGTTTTTCTGAGTATTTAAATGAAAAGGAAATATTACACAAGGGTGGATATTCCGTGAGGAGGTTCAATCATTTCAAAGAAGAATAGGGGGAGGGGATTGGTTTGTAGCTCCATTCTTTTCCAAAGTCATGAAAAGTTGGCAATGGGGGCTGGAAGGATGGCTTAGCGGTTAAGGCGTTTGCCTACAAAGCCAAAGGACCCTGGTTCGATTCCCCCAGGACCCACGTTAGCCAGATGCATCTAGAGTTCATTTGCAGTGGCTGGAGACCTTGGGACCCCCATTCTCTCTCTATTTCTCTCTCCCTCTTTCTCTGTCAAATAAATAAATAAATAAATAAATAAATAAATAAAATATTTACAAAAAAACTTGGCATGAACAGGTGAGTCAATGTGTGCCATGCGTAGTGCCATGCTGGCTTCCTCGCATTCATCTTATCTCCCTGCAGTCCTGAGTGAAGGGTTTTACTGCTCTGCTTTCAAAGGTGGAACAATGAAGAGGTAAGTGAAATGCTCAGTTATTAGTTGAGGTGCTGAACACCTTCCCTGCGGCCAGATTATGGAATAATTTAATACCAGGACCCACTTTTTGCCTCTCCATTTTTTTTACTTTTGCTATAAACAATGCTGCATTTCTCTGTAAAGTGAGAAAAAGCCACACACACAATGTTTTATTAGTTTGGTTGTGTATTTTTCGAGGTTCAAGATCTCACTCTAGCCTGGGCTGATCCGGCTGGCCCCCAGCTGGCCTTGAACTCACAACTAACTATCCTCTCTACTATAGTCTCCGAAGTTCTGGGACTCAAGGTGTGCACCACCAGGGATGGCCACTGTCTTTGACCTGAGTGGGACACAGTTCAAGTGTCTTGTCTCGAAGAAGCACTGGGAGGCCTAAGACTGCTTTGACTCATACCCTGGGCCATGAGAAAGAAAGTTCAACTTATAAGATTTTGTGACTCAGCCCATCAACCCATCAAGAGTGGTTAGCCAACTTTGGGAGAAACTAGAGAAGAATGCAATTCAGTTTATTTAATCTTTTGCTGCCAGTTTACATTTTTACATCCTGTCCAACTTCATTAATATGTCACGGACCACTAAAGCCACTGCAACAGAGTATGTGGAAAAGACCCACCCTGACTTCAAACAAGAAGAAATCCTTTTAAGTATAAATCTTCTAAAGCAGTTTAAGTATCAAAATACATTTTTAATGCTTCAGTGAGTTTTTTTTATTGAAATTACCCAATCATCCAGTTTGTCCATCCTTAAATGCTCAAGTGCCCATTTATGTTTTGGGGATAAATGAAAGTGATACTAGTTTTTTTTAATTTAAACTCAAATTCACTGTGAAAGAAATTTAAATTAGTCATTACAATTAGCTCAAAATTTATATGCAATGAGAGAGCTTCTGTAGTTACCTATCAAACATCGGAAAATAAACTCAGGTGGCTTACATAAGAAAACAAATTCTTTGTTAAAAACTCATTCTTTGGGTTGGAGAGATGGCTTAGCAGTTAAGGTGTTTGCCTGGGAAGCCTGAGGACCCCAGTTCAATTCTCCAGGTCCCACATAAGCCAGATGCCCAAGGGGGTGCACATGTCTGGAGTTCGTTTGCAGTGTCTAGAGGTCCTGGCGCACCCATTCTTGTGCTCTCTCCCTCTGTCTCTTTCCCTCTCTGTCTCAAATAAATAAATAAAATCTTTAAAACAAAAACTCATTCTTTGATGATTTTCCAGTTGAATATGCACATTGCTCCTACTTTTGAATGCCCCCTCTTGTATAGGCTTTGCCAAATAATTCAGAGCTAAATTTCAAGTAAAGATCCCAGCACTCAGGAGGCAGAGGTAGAAGGATCACTGTGAATTTGAGGCTACATAGTGGGGAATAAAAATGGTGAGATGAAAAGATGAGAGACAGATGTTAGAGGGAAAAGGGGAAAAACAAAATCACTGACTCATGTGACCAACATTATTCTGCAACATAGTACTCAGCATGGAGGCCATTACAAAAAGAAGTTATCTTCAAAGTTTGACTTCGCTGGTTGTGATGGCTCATGCCTTTAATCCCAGCACTCAGGAGGCCGAAGTAAGAGAATTGCCATGAGTTTCAGAGCAGCCTGGCTACAGAGTGAACACCTGGTCAGCCTGGGCTAGAGTGAGACCCAGCCTTAAAATAAAAGACAAAAGTCCAAAACCTTGACTTTCTCTTGAAGAGTTTAAATTCAACTACATAAATTAGTCATATGTTGCATTTTGTTTTTGTCTTAGAAGACTTTAAATTTGAAAGCTATGATTAAAAATAGGCATTTGGGCCAGCCGTGGTGGTGCATGCCCTTAATCCCAGCACTTGGGAGGCAGAGGTAGGAGGATTGCCAATAGTTTAAGGCCACCCTAAGAATACAGAGTGAATTCCAGTTCAGCCAGAGCTAGAGTGAGACCTTACATCAAAAAACAAAAATAAATAAATAAATAAATAAATAAATAAATAAATAGACATTTGGGGGGTTAAGAGAAGTGGCTTAGTGGTTAAGGTGCTTGCCTGCAAAGCCAAAGAACCTTGGTTCCATTCCCCAGGACCCACATAAGCCAGATGCACAAGGTGGCACATGCATCTGGGGAGTTTGTTTGCAGTGGCTGGAAGTCTTGGCACACCCATTCTCTCTCTCTCTTTCTCTCTCTCTCTCTCTGTCTCTTGCTCTTTCTGTCCCTCTCTCTCTCCCTCCTTCCCTCTCTCAAATAAATAAATAAAAATAAAATATTTTTAAAAAATAGACATTTGGGGAGCCAGGCATGGTGGCACACGCCTTTAATCAATCCCAGCACTTGGGAGGCAGAGGTAGGAGGGTCGCCAAGAGTCCAAGGCCACCCTGAGACTACAGAGTGAATTCCAGGTCAGCCTGAGCTAGAGTGAGACCCTGCCTCAAAAAAACAAAACAACAAAAAAAGACATTTGGCATTTGGGAGATGGCTCAGCAGCTAAAGGTACTCCCAGGCAAAGCATTCTGGCCCAGGTTCGATTTCCCAGTTCCCACATAACGCCAGATGCAAAACCTGGTGCATGCATCTGGAGTTCATTTACAGCAGCAAGAGACCCGGATGTGCCCATGCCTGTGCTCACACGCTTTCACAAATAAATATGAATAAAAATAGACATCTTCCCCTTATGTGGAGAACTGTGCTTTTCAAATTAAGCCAGGAACTTTGGAGATGTAAGGGAGCAAGCAGGCTTAAGAGGATGAGAGAAACAAGTGGAATAGAATAGCTTCCTTATTATGATTTCTTCAATTTGTAGATACTTAAAAAAAAAAAACCTCATACTCATTCTTTAAACAAGCCAACTGCCACCCCTAACCCTTACTTCCCTCTCTACCTCATTACCCATTTTCCTTCAGTCTAAATAACTTTAGAGGATCAAAAAAGTAAAGCTTTGCCTAAGAAGTTAATCAGAAGGGGATTTTAATTTAGCTATGTTTTTCAAGAAAGAATACCAATACCAACAATTCCACCCTGTAATGGAGTTGAAAAAAATTCAAAAATAACTTATTTTCCTCCCATACACTGGATGAGGCTATTTGTTAGCAAGATCTTAACATAAAGATAGAAATCCCTTGTAAATACTAAAATACTAAATCTACATATCAATTTGATTGGCCATCTATTGACTAGTCACTAAGAAAATATTTTTAAAATTATGATACTTAATTAGACTTGTTAACTCAGAAGCAGAAAAGCCCTACCTACTAGTCTAGTAAGACCAGGATACTCAATAGCCCAGGTTTCTGAGAGCATACTCACGGGTTTCCATCTGAGAATGTACTTAGTGATGTGAGATGGCTCAGGAGCATTCCACTGGATGGGGTGGGAGTTGGGCTGGCTGGGGGTCTCAGTGATAATAACTTGGACAGGACCAGTTGTGCCTGAAAATGAAATGCGTGATTTAGTTAAGTATTCTTTCACTATGACTTAAAACTGTATTGTGCATGAATGGACATCATTAAAGATATGAGTATAATAAATGGGCTGGAGAGATGGCTTAGCAGTTAAGGTGTTTGCCCATGAAGCCTAAGGACCCAGGTTCGATTCCCCAGAACTCACATAAAGCCAGAAGCACAAGGTGGCACATGCATCTGGAGTTCGTTTGCAGCAATCGGAGGCCCTGGCACACCTGTTCTGTCTCTCTTTCTCTCTCTCTTGGTCTCTCTTTCTCTCTCTCTCTCTCTCAAATAAGTAAATAAATAAATAAAATATTTGTTTTTTTAAAAACAGGTGAGTATAATAAAAAAATGTATGGGTTTAACTAAGCCTTTTACATATTGACTTTGGAAAAAAGTCAAGAAACATCTTATGTTATCTGATGATTATATTCTTTCCACCAGAAATGCAAATAGCATTTGTTCGTTAAAAAAAATAGAACAAGGGGCTAGAGAGATGGCTTAACAATTAAGGCATATGCCTGTGAAGTCTAAGGACCCAGGTTGGATCCACCAGGTCTCAAGCCAGATGCACATGGCGGTGCATGCGTCTGGTGTTCGTTTGCAGTGGCTAGAGGCCCTGGTGCGTCCATTCTCAGTCTCTCTCCCTCTCTCTCTCTCTAATAAATAAATACAAATAAATCTTTAAAAAGTAGAACAAAAGGGCTGGATAGGTTGTATGCAAAGCCTAATGACCTGGGTTCGGCTCCCCAGTACCCACATAAGCCAGATACACAAGGTGGCACGTGCATCTGGAGTTTGCAAGGGCTAGAGGCCCTGGTTTGCCCAAATTCTCTTTCTCTCTCTCTTTCTCTGTCTCCCACACACAAATGAATAAAAACTTCAGTTAAAAAAAAAAAAACAAAAGAAAAGCCAAATTCCTCTTAGTTTGCTTTTTTCTGTTTTCTAAGTGAGAATTGTGAGACAATAGTAAAATTTCCCTAGCACAAATAAGCTAATTCAGAATGCAAACTTTATTTACTGATCACAGTAAACCTTTAAAGACTAGTTCTTATTTGTGAAGGTTTTTACCACGAATGAATCTACCAAGAAGGAAACAACATTCCAAAGGCCATATGACATGATGTAACACAAACATATTTCTAAATGGGCTCAAATCTTAGACAAATAGACAAAGGTAATAATTAAAGACCCAGTTCTATTTCTCATCAGTCTAAGCACTTTATCACTTTAGGGGGAAAATATCTAGTTTTATTCAAAAAGTATACACTAGCAGGGTATGGTGGCACACATTATCTTTAGTCCCAACACTGGAGAGGCTGAGATAGGAGGATCACCATGAGTTCGAGGCCAGTCTGAGCTATAGTTCAGCCTGGACTAGATTCAAAAGCAACCAAAAAAGCCAGGCATGGTGGTGCACACCTTTAATCCCAGCCCTCAGAGGTAAGAGGATCACCTGAGTTTGAGGCCACCCTGAGACTACATAATGAATTCCAGGTCAGCCAGGCGTACAGTGAGACCCTATCTCGAAAAACAAAAATGCATATTCTAAGGATCACTGTTGGCCAAATTATTAAGACATTAAATATTTTCAAAAATAGTTATAGCCAGGTGTGGTGGTGCATGCCTTTAATCCCAGCATTCGGGAGACAGAGGTAGGAGGATCTCCATGCGTTTGAGGCCACCCTAAGACTACATAGTGAATTCCAGGATAGCCTGAGCTAGAGTGATACCCTACCTCAAAAAAAAAAAAAAAAAAAAAGTTATCAACTAAAATGACATTATGAAATCTGTACTAAATTCAGTATTTTCACATCATGATATGTATGACTGTTAACAAAATTTTAAATATATTTGTTTGAAAAATATAAGGGAATCAATTTCAATAATAGATTCCATTTAGAATACTAACGAAACAATGTTGAAAAATTAAAATTAATGTTTCCAGAATAGAAACCTATGTTTCTTCCAAACGCTATTCCTTTTGATGCCAGTCAATGTTCATCTATACAAGTTCCTTCTAATAACGCTGTAAAAATAAAAATTTCTTGCTGACAAACAGAGCAAAATTTTGTCTGTTTAAGAAAATACTACTCTAGACTATTAACATAATCAAGGTTTTCTGAAAGCTCCTACTGGGAAAAAAGCACATTGATTTTCAAACTTAATTATTACCTTAGCCTTTAAATTCTGTTTGAAAACAAAGTTTTCTCTGGCAGAATAAATATGTAACTTATGGATCTGTGTGGACTCAAAAATTCTAGAAGAGCATACTCACTTCCAGCTGGAAATAATTCAAAGTTTGTTGAAGACTAACAAATATTCACTGAATCTTAATTTCATTTAACGCATGCATTTCCAAAGCACACGAATGTCAAAAACCACATATAAAATTCTGTTTTCCATTCTAAAGTGGCCTATATACCAGAGTAGGCAGGATGTTTGCATAATCAACAGGCCAGCTGGCAGAATCAATTCCACAGCCTTATCACCACCCCCCAAAACAACGTGTTCACGAAGAGCTTCACAAATGGAGATACATTTAAAAGAAATATTTAGGTAAACTTTTAAAACTTTGAAATGCTATTGACATTCCATCCGTAAGTTATTCATATGCTTAAGGTTGTTTGAATATTGATCCTTTCATGAAATCCTGCTGTTGAATCTCTTCAGGAAACATTTGAGGATGAAGTTAAATCTTTTTGAAAACAAAGTCTAAAAAGATAGTGCAGCCGGGCATAGTGGTGTATGCCTTTCATCCCAGCACTCGGTAGGATCACTGAGTTGGAGGCCAGCCTGAGATTACATAGTGAATTCTAGGAGACCCTATCTCCAACAAACAAAAGACAATTAACTGTCAGCCTCTAAAATGAATCACACCCCTTTTGGTCACAGGGACACCAGGGGAGGAAGACAAAGAAGGAAGGGAAGGAGAAACTGCTGCACTGGTTCTACCCAAGCAACGAAAAACTACAGAAGCTTGTTCTTTCTCAGACTTCTAGCATGCATGAGAAATTCTCTTAAAATTTAGGTTTACGGCACAGTTCACCTTTAAGGGAACTCTGCTAAATCAAATAGGAGATTTAGGATACTTTTGCTTGCTTTCTACATGAATAAAGAAACTGTGTCAACAGTTTGCCAGTTCAATGAAGTCCTTGTTCATCACTATACTGTCTCTAGCACATGTCATTTGAAGCTAGAAAGGTTGACAATGCATACATCATTCACAATATTTAAATTTGTGATAATCCTTTGAGCCTGGTTACTTAGGATAACTTTTTCCTTCAACCCAGCTGGCAGATACTAACAATTATCACTGTTAAGTCTTTACTTTTCTTACTCAGTTTGTTCAAAATAACAATAAACTGGTTGAGGAAAAAGTATGGCACTATGTCTACACTTTAAAAATCAGTTTAAAATAAGGTCAAAATGAGTAATTTCCAATAATGGTGACCCTGGAGAAGTTAAACATTCATGGATTTTTTTTTTTACTTGTATCTGTTCTCTGTACTTAATTTGCTGAGGGCTGTGCTTTCCTAGTTACTTATTGAGAAAGCACATGCCTGTTATCTTTTGTTCGTTTGAACAACTCTACCAAGTCCTGTGGAGGAAGGACACACAGGGCAAGGCTCAGAGACAACCTGTCAGTAATTTGTGGCTCCCTGATGCTTCGCACACTCTCAAAGCCCCACAGGCTAGCATGAGGCACTGAGCAAAGCAGACACACAGATAAGCAGGCAGCAGCCTGTCTAAGGTCAAGCACTCTGAAATCTCCTCTCCCTGAAATCTCGTCAGTGCTCAGTGGGCTTTTGCTGATTCCCAGTTTTAGAGCAGAGCAAACAGGTCGACCTTAATGCTGCCAGCAAGCAACCATGTGGCTTACTTGAAGAGAGAAAAGGTCTCAAAAGAAAACTATTTTCTTTCTTTCTTTTTTCTTTTTTTTTTTTTTTTTTTTTTTTTTTTTTTTGGAATTCACTATGTAGTCTCAGGGTGGCCTCAAACTTGCAGCCATCCTCCTACCTCTGCCTCCCGAGTGCTGGGATTAAAGGCGTGTGCCACCACGCCCGGCTAAGGAAACTATTTTCTAAAAGAGAGACTGATTGAGGGGAGGGGATATGATGGAGAGTGGAGTTGTGAAGGGGAAAGGGGGGAGGGAATTACCATGGGTCTATAATTACCATTGTCTTATAATTATGGAAGTTGTCAATAAAAAAAAGTAAAAAATAAAATAAGAAAACTGCTTTTAACAAGCTGCACTGCCAATATTGATCATAAACATAATAGTATTTTAGATACTTCTATCCTTTGTCATTTTTAAAAACCAACCAACCCAATGATAGATTTTGTAAATTTATAGTAGATGTTCCAAGTTCATATAAAGGATGCAGGTGGGTGGCTGGCATTCAGATTCACAAATGGCTGGTGTTAGAGCTGGAGAAACTTCAAAGCTCATTAGCTGCAATCTCCCCCTGAACAGCAGAGATGGAGGAATGAAGCTTACCTATCGATCTACCTTTCTCTATTTGCATTTTATGTTGTATATGTGTGGTATCATATGCATATGTGCCACAGGTCAACATTGAATGTCTTCTTCAGTCGTGTTTGGGTCTCTCATTGAGCCTGGAGCTCACGATCCAGCTCCATGAGCTAGCCAGAAAGCCCCAAGGAGTCTTTTGTCTCTGCCTCCCCAGTGCTGGCATTACAGGCACATTCCACCACTCAGCCTTTATGGGGGTGCTGGGGATCTGAACTCAGATCAGAGGTTAGATCACATGGTAAACAAATACTGTACTTCATGTCCTCTTTCTAAAAACTAAAATGTGAACCCCCCCCCACCTTTTCTCCCAGCCAAAGTCACTTTACGGTTTCTATTTCCAGGTATGAATGCGAAATAAAAACAGGAATATTAGCCGGGTGTGGTGGCGCATGCCTTTAATCCCAGCACTCGGGAGGCAGAGGTAGGAGGATTGCTGAGAGTTTGAGGCCACCCTGAGACTACATAGTTAATTCCAGGTCAGCCTGGACCAGAGTGAGACCCTACCTCACAAAATAAAATAAAATAAATAAAATAAAATAAAATAAAAACAGGAATATTTTAACCTAATGGAGTGTTCTACAGGATAAAGTACAAAATTATAAACACTTACCTTTTTACAGCCTTAGATACCTTGTGATTAGAGTTGGGAATTACTTTATTAAAAGTTCAGTTGATTATTACACAGTAATATGAGAAAAGGATGAGGATAGGGAAGGGGGCCCCCAAATTAGAGCCTGAATATTAATGAAGACTGATAATGTCTTGTTATGACCACTCATAGCTCAATGTCAGAAATGCTTACCTGGGTAGGTCTGTAAAGGCTGGCAATGCCACTCCCCGATGCCACGACCATAGCAATAGCACTGGTATCTGACATTATGGACAAACTTCTCCCATGAGTCGCCAATCTGATAAAAGGTCCGGGTTTCTGAATCCTGGCACTGATCTAGAATACATGCAAGGAAAAGATAAAGTGTGCTAAGGCATAATATTCTTATGAATTTGAACAAAAATTTGCAACTATTCTTACAAATATGAAATTAAAATATTTTTTTTTACATCTTTGCCTTATAAAGAGATGGCTTAGTGGTTAAGGCACTTGCCTGCAATGCCTAAGGATCCAGGTTTGATTCTTCAGGTCCCATGTAAGCCAGATGCACATGGTGGTGCATGCATCTGAAGTTTGTTTGCAGTGGCTAGAGTCTTTGGCATGCCCATTCTCACTCTCTCTCTCTCTGTGTCTCTCTCTTTCTCTCTGTCTTTCTCTTTCTCTCTCCCTCTCTGTCTCTAATAAATAAATAAAAATAAATCTTTTTAAATAAAAGAAACTATTAGTAAAACAAAAAGTAACAATAGGGAGGGATATTTAATTTCCAGTTTGGGGCTGGGCATGGTGGCTTACACCTTTAATCTCAGCACTGGGGGGGCGGTGACTGGTGAGGAAGGCTAAGGTAGGAGGATCCCCATGAGTTCAAGGCCTTATCACTGTAACTGACTTACTAGGTCAACAGCAAGGATTTCACTTTATATACCACTTCAAAGTTTATAGCTGTTAATGTTATATAAATGAAACTAGTATGAGTATTTGCTGAGCATTTTCAAAGAAACTGTCTCAGCTTTGCAATCTCTCATCGACAACAGATGGGATTTGCTTGCTTATCTCTTTCGGTAAAGGAAAATTAATGGATGGTCTCCAACTTTGTGGTGTAGGTACCACAGCACGTTTTAGTCTGAACTTTCCCTCTAATTTGTTTTGTTATGGGGGGGAGGAGAGGGTATTTTGAAGTATTTACTGGCATAGTCCTCTGCCCATGGCAAAAGGCAAGCAATATCTTGGCTCAGGACCAAAGTACAAACTCCATTCAAGGAAAGCAGAGGTAACCCCCCGTCACCAAGTTCAGCAACAACAGAGAGATGGTGAGCACCAGATAGATTACACACTGATTGATTCACAAGAAAACCCTTTGCAAAGCTCTCTGCAAACCAGTGAGCCAAGGCTGCAGTGAACTCACCGACAAGCAGCCAACTGCCTACATGTTCTCCATGCCCAGCATCCCCTGAGGAGAGGGCATTCCTTACTGATGGGATCATACTGCCACCTGCCAGGCCCTGACCACCCATGGCCAGTATCACCCAAGGAAAAGACAGGGCGTTCCTTACCAATGGGATCACACTTCCACCTGCCACGGCCCTGACCAAAGCAGGTACAGTTCAGCATGTGTCCCTCCTCATGACGCTTGTGGAACGTGTCATTCACATTGTAAGTGATGTCATCAACAATGCACTGATCTGTTCAGGAGACAGGTGACTCGGTGAGGAACTTTCAGTCTCAGTGGTGACAAATAAGAAACTGTACTTCTCAAAGCATACAGTTCTGCCACTTGATTCTCCAACACCTTCTGCTAACATATCTTTCCTACTGGTATAGAATAAGCTTTCCTCCCCCTCCAAAAAAAAATTTGGTCCTCCTCTTTTTTGCTCAGAGATATAACTGTCACAGTTTGTACAACTAAAGACTGGTAGAATGCACCTTCCTGTGGAAAATCAATTTTGGAACAAATAATATGTCGTAGCATCTCTAGATTTCTTGCTTAGTTGATAACAAAGCATCTGCTTGTTATAAGACAATTAAATAAACATAGCTCACAGAATGATGGCATGGTCTGGTCTCTGTAATGGGGAAAGGAGGAAAAGATATAGGAAATAAAATGGCATTTCTGGTGTTGGCAGTTTTTAAAAATTAGATCAAATTTGTTTGTTATTCTGAGAAATCCTAAAAAAGAAAAAAAAATGATTGTCCATCTTTGGGTCTGTTTCCTCATCTGTGCAATGAGGAGTGGTCCCACACGTGGCAAGGTTCCTTTCAGCAGTGCCATCATTTACAATAAATGATTACTGCCAGACTGCCTCACTCACCAAAAATCATGACAGAAATAAAGTCAAGGCACTACCTGCCGACAAGCTATGTGGAATACTTACCAGCTTAGAGTTCTACCTAAAGGTTACCTTTCAAACCAAAGAAATGGGAAACTGAAATTGTTTTCTTACTAAGTCAACAACTCCTCATAGTATATGACTGGGTCCAAAGGGAACAAAATGGATTTGAACAAGGAAATTTCGCCTCTGTATGGGTCTTCTTAAGTTTGGCTGCTCAAGGATCGAATGTTTGAGCAGCCAACCTAAGTTAGTCCAGGGCACAACCTGAAGCTAAAGGTCAGGTGTTGGTGTTCTCACCTATGAAGGCATCCTTTGGGCTCAGCCTAAGTACTCACTTCCTGGGAATGTTCCAGAGCTCTAGAATTTGGCTGCTGGAAATGACAAGCTTTCCCAGCACAGTAAACACAGCAGTGGCCCTGTCTCTCAGCACTCGTGCCTTCCTGCTGAAATAGTTTCATGAATGAGCCAGCATACCTCGGAGCTGGGAGTAAGCAACACACGTCCATTCCCCACGACCGTTCCCAACACAGGTGCACCTCATCATGTGGCCCATATCATGCTGTTTATCCCACTGATCTCCAATGCGATACATGACCCCTTCATTAGTGGTGCAGATTTCCTCATGGGCTGTTAGGAAATGGATAAGAATTATACTTGAGAAGAGGCCCTGGCTGTACCCATTCTCTCTCTATCTGCCTCTTTCTGTTTCTTTCAAATAAATAAATAAAATATTTAAGAGTAAATGACAAAGTCCAAATGAGTCTACATGCAAAAATCACCAGATACACCAAGAGCATGCCTCAACAATATCTAAATGTTGCTGGGTTGAGATAGGGTTTCAAACTCCAGGGTCGTAAACATAGCCCAAAGGGGAAAGCAATTCCAGTAAACATGGCAGGGAATACTACAATCCCTACACATTCATTTCACAGACTCACATTGTTCTAGAAGACTGACGTTTATGACAGCCTCCTCACTGTGCCTAGATTTCACTGACTCTAGTTCAAAAGAAAACTCTAGTTTGGGCACAGAATTGCAAGCAAAAGTGAGTTTCCCTCCTATATCCTATGTTGTCTATTGTTGAAATGAGAAAAATGAAAATGTAGAGTTTTCTTGCTTCCATCACATTTCACATTTCATAGCGCACAGGTTCCCGGTTCTACAGCCGGGAAACCAAATGGAACTCTTGAAATTTAAAAACGGAATAATCAATATTTAGTTCCTCTTTTTCCATCAAGGTAAACTGGGGACTTAAAACAATTCTGAATGTCATAAAAATGTTTTTTTTTACTTTTTTTGTCACTTTGGTACTTAATAAGTGTTAGAATATGTGCCAGTCATGTGTGAATAATTGTAGATTTGTGATAACCACAGTTCAATTACTGTAAGGTGCTCACCTGGGTGCCCTTTACAAAGACATACTGTTGCAAATTTATGTTCCCAGAACCAATAAGTGTATTTTATTGTGTTTATATTCACTTAAAAAAAAACTGTGTGTGCATGCTTGTGTACATGGGTGCACATGTGCCACACATGCACTACTTTGACTTTACATGGGTGCTGAGGAATTGAACTCAGACCAATAAGATCTACAAGCAAGCACCTTTAACCACTGAATCATCGCCACACCCCTGAATTTATACACTTTTTTTTTTTTTTTTTTTTTTTTTTTTGGTGTTCAAGGTAGGGTCTCACTCTAGCCCAGGCTGACCTGGTACTATGTAGTCTCAGGGTGGCCTTGAACTCATGGCGATCCTCCTACCTCTGCCTCCTGAGTGCTGGGATTAAAGGCGTGCGCCACCATGATTGGCTGAATTTATGTACTATTAATATCAAATAATTTGGGATTTTAAAACATATCAATGATTAGATGATTATCTTCTCAATTTGTATGTATGTATAAGACATATGATACATACACATATGCATAATTTTCCAAATTGTCTTAAGGACAAAAGTCAACAGGTCCCTGCGGTCCCCAGGGGCGCTCACAGGGTTTCATCTTACCAGCCATAGGACAGAATCCAAACTTCTGGTCAGCGTCATAGTTCTGCGTGGTTCCACACCATTTCATGTTGTCCCTCCTGCCCTCAGAAGTACAGTCGGTGTAATTGTGGTTGTTGTACAGGAAGGGGAAGTGGCACAAGGCACCGTTGGAATTCCCACCTCGAGTTTGAACCAAAACTGCGCGGGATAACACACAAACAGTGAAACAATTACAGCTGAGCTTTCATGTGTACAGAAAGCTTAGGGAGAGCAGGGTTCCGCCACTAATTCCCAGCGGGACCATCCCCAGGATAAAAGATATCTGACTATATCGTCCTAAGCTTCTTAGCACAGTTTCATTTTCACCTTCAAAACTGATTGAAATCTCGTGTTCTCTCACTTATGCAGCCAAGAAGAAAAAGATTAAATGATAGCTTTGTGTAAAATACGGTTTTAACCAGAAGATAAGCCCAGGCACTCACACATTTATCTTGTACTTCTTCTCAGCTCTGTGGGTTCATCCACTGAGTTCAATATGTGAGTATCTTTAATCACTCATAATCCCTATGTGTCAAAATAATAGAACCACAGGGCTTTCTCCTTCATGTCAGTTCCCAGTGGCTCTTGGGAACATGGAAAGAGTGTCTGCTGTGAAATTAGCTCCCTGTCCCTTAGGTCCAAACACATCCTAAGTGACGTTTCTTGTGTGGCCTCACAGTGAATGGTTGACTGCTGGCACAGTCCCCACTGCTCTCACTTCTCCTAGGACGCTTACCAGTATGGTCCGTGCAGAAAGAATATTTCTGGTCCTGCTCATAATTCGAAGTCGTGCTGCACCACAGGTGTCCGTCTTGCCGCCCTTCTGTGGTGCAGGAATAGAAGGTCCTGCCATTATAGGTGAATGGGAGGACGCATGGCTCCCCGTTGGAATTGCCACCGTAAGTTTGGGTCACAGCTGTATAATCAAAAACACCATCTCAGGTCAATAGAGCTACCTTCCCACCCTCTGAGGAAGAAGCTGGGAGTACAAAGGGTCTTCTACTTGTTCTCAGACTCGAGGCACTATTATTCAGGAGGGGCCATGGGCCTGAGCTCCTCTGTCAATGCCCTTGGGTAAACACTTTTGCTGCCAGGCCTCAGTTTCTCCATTTGTAAAGCTGTATCAGTACAGGTCTATCAAAGATCCTGACCAAAGATGGGAGAGGGGGTGTGTGACTCTATTTGGGCCATACAGAATAATATGTGAAGCTATCCTAGTGAAATGTGCTTTAAAATATATCTTATGTATTTATTTGTAAGCACAGAGAGGCAGAGAGAATGGGCACACCAGGGCCTTGAGCCACTGCATGTGTCACCTTGTGCATCTGGCTTTATGTGGGTACTGGGGAATCAAACCCAGGCCATTAGGTTTTGCAGGCAAGCGCCTTAACCACTGAGTCATCTCTCCAGCCTCTAGTGAAAATTTTAAAAGAGATTTTCTTTATGACTGCCATGTTTGTAGCTCAGAGACATGTGTTGTGTTTTTATGAGACACATCTCTAAAATTTGAGCTACTAAAATTTGAGATTTAGTATATAAAATACAGATCATTAGCTATTCAGGAAATGAGACTTTTGTAGCAACCTTTTAGCAAATAAAAACAATACAAAGAAGTTTGATACATTTTTAAAAATCGGAAGATAAAGCCAGGCATGGTGGTGTAGAGGTAGGAGGATTTCCATGAGTTTGAGGCCAGCCTGGGACTACAGAATGAATTCTAGGTCAGCCTGGGCTTGAGTAAAGACAGTACCTAAAAAAAAAAAATTCAGGAGGCAGAGGCTCAAGGCCACACTGAGACTACATAGTGAATTCCAGGTCAGCCTGGGCTAGAGCAAGAACCTACCAAAAAAAAAAAAAGATTGGAAGATAATGCCAAATGTCATCATGATTTGTCATAGAGTGATGAATTATAAGCTTTTCTTTAAAAAAACTATTTATTTTATTCATTTGAGAGAGAGAGAGAGTCATATATAGAGAGAGAATGGGTGTGCCAGGGCCTTTAGCCACAGCAAAGGAATTCCAGACGATGCACCACCTTATGCATATGGCTTACGTGGGTCCTGGTGAATCAAACCTGGGTCCTTTGACTTTACAGGCAAGTGCCTTAACCGCTAAGCCATCCCTCCAGCCAGAATTATATGCTTTTCTAATTGTATTGCTTTGTATTTTTGGTAAACATCTAACAAGTCACTGGCACTTGTCTGTGCACAGATATAAAGTCTACCTGTCTCCTGACAGCTGATTCCATTGCCCAGGCAGGTGCAGAGCATTTGCTTGTTTCCTTGTGTCTTCAGCCACTGCATCCCCACGGAGTAGACCACACCGCTGTCCATGACACAATGGCCATATGAGGCCGGCTGGGGGTGAGGCTGGGGCTGGTAAATAGCTGTTCGGACATCTGTGAAGGAACCAGACCCTAAAGGCATGAGAATGGAGGTCACAAAACTGGATGAGAAAAGATAACTAAAAGCTGAGTGAGAGCCCTTGGGATCTCCTAGGCATCACTCTGAACTCCATGTTATTACTGCCTGCAACTTGGGGGGAAAAAATGTTCTTCCCACTCTGCATTTTTGCCTTTTATTAAGCCTTCAAAGTCTTCCATAAAACCCTACCTACCAAGGTCTCATCTGTAGCCACCAGGATTATATTTCTAAGTGACAGACATTATTTTGTCACTGAACAGTGCAGATCTCTTCAACAAATCTGCATTCATACCAGGAAGCTTAGGCCACAAGCTTCCCAATCCTCCGCAGGGCACTTCCTGCCTCACTCTGGTCACTCTCTTCCCTGTTCTATGCCTCAGTCTACCTGAGCTGCACTTTACTCCTGGCTGCTGTTTCTGTCCCACCCTCATGAACCTGCCTTACCGAGGTCCACTTCCCCTTTCCTCTCAGCAGCTCTCCTAAGCTCAACATAGCCGGGCTTTCTCTTTCTGGGACTGACTGTAGGGATTGTGACAGGCTTTGGCAGACCTCCTATCTTCCTGCAAATTGCACTCATTGGAAGGCACCCTGGACAGCCATGCTGGATTTCCTAGAAGTTACACCTTTTTCCAGATTGTTTCTCAGCAGGATTACTTGGTAATTTTGTTTTGATTTCAATTTTCTTTTCTAACAACCAAATTTTTTTAAGTTATTATTGTTTGTTTTGGTGTTAGATTGAACCCATGGCCTTCAGCCATTAGCCCATTCACTATTTTTTAAAAATTTATTTGAGAGAGAGAAAAAGAGAGAATGGGCACACCAGGGGCTCTTGCCACTACATACAAACTCCAGATGTATGCACCACTTGTGCATCTGGCTTTACATGGGTACTAGGGAATAAAAGTAGGACTTGGCAAGCTTAAAAGCAAATCCCTTTAACCACTGACCATCTCTCCAGCCCCCCAATTTTTTTTTTTTTTTTTTTTTTTTTGGCAAACCTCTCATGTCTCAGTGGTAAGCCATTTCCCATGCCCTGAATTGCATTTTCATTTCATTTAAAATTCCTTCCAAAATTCATCATTTGACATTAAAAGGAAGTTAACGAAAAAATGTCAATGGCTACATCTTCTTAGCTGAAAGTGTAAGCCAAGCCATTCTCCGCTCCCAGCCCTGCACCTCACCTGTCGAGGTGCTCTGCAGGGAGGCATGCCTCTCACACTTCCACTCCCCTCGGCCGTTGCCCGTGCACACACACTGGAGCATGTTGCCGCGGTTGTCCTTCTTGCTCCAGGTGTCTCCAATTCTGTAGGATGTCCTGGTGTCCTGATCATTGCATCTGTCTGTTTCAGAAGGGAAGCATTGAAATACGGAGATCAGGTTGAGAACTGGCAAGTGGTTGACTCAAAGGAGCACAGTCGGTGAGTGCTCGTAACCCACTTTTTGGTAATGTGCTCAAATTCAGCACTGGTGCAGCAGATATTAAATCTCCGAAGAGCAGACTACTCTTGTCAGAGTGGAGGGGCAGCTGTGTGGCTCAGTCTAGTTTGGCTTCTCCATTTGCAAAAGAACAAAACTTGTTCCCAGGCATGCCTTTAATCCCAGCACTGGGGAGGCGGAGGTAGGAGGATCACTGTGAGCTCAAGGCCAGTTTGAGACTACATAGTGAATTCCAGGTCAGCCTGGGCTACAGCAAGACCCTACCTTGAAAAAAAAAAAAAAAAAAAAAAAAAAACTTGTTCAATATTTTTCTCTAATATTTTCATTATATTTTCCATACATCCCCACTGTTTCTTTGACCAAATTCATGCTCTGGCGCATTTCCCCCTCCCCCCCCTTTTACTCTCTCCTAGGCTTTCTCCTAGTAATTACTGGATATGGCTTGCCTTTCTCTAGGGAACTTCCTTTAAAACACTGGAGAATAACATGCAGGCATGCAAGTCTGAAAGGCCTCTACCAATTGCCCCAAGCTATAAAATGCCAGGAGTATCTCTATTTGTTAAGTAAAAACTTTCTGGGAACTAACCATTTATTTGGCTAAGTGTTCTCTTACCCTACACTCAAACACTCATTTAAAAAAACAAAGCCCGCCTGGTGTGGTGGCGCATGCCTTTAATCCCAGCTCTGGAGGCAGAGGTAGGCAGAGTTCAAGGCCACCCTGAGACTACAAAGTGAGTTGCAGGTCAGCTTGGGCTAAAAAAAAAAAAAAAAAAAATGTGGCAGCCAACACCTAGGTTTAAGGTCATTCTTATATACTTAGTCTCAAAAAAAAAGAAAAAAAAAAAAAAAAAAAAGAATCAGTCTGGCATGGCCTTTAGTCCCAGCACTTGGGAGGCAGAGGTAGGAGGATCACCTTGACTTTGAGGCCACTCTGAAACTAGATAGTGAATTCCAGGTCAACCTGAGCTAGAGTGAGACCCTACCTTGAAAAAAAAAAAAAAAGAAAGAAAGAAAGAAAGAAAGAAAGAAAGAAAGAAAAAAGAAAGAAAAAAAATCAGCAGAGTTAGAAGACAGCCTGGGCTAGAGAGTAAATTCCAAACAGAAAGAGGGAAAAGAAGGAAACCTATCGATCAAGAATCACCAACAATAGCTGGTCATGGTGGTGCATCCTTTAATCTCAGCACTCAAGGGAGGCAGAGGTAGGAGGATCACAGTGAGTTTGAGGGCACCTGAGACTACATAGTGAATTCCAAGTCAGCGTGGGGTAGACCCTACCTTGTAAAACCAGACACAAGAATCACCAGCAAAATGGCCCTTTTGAATTGTGGGTATGTCAGTCTGGAGCTAAGGATGTGTTAGAAAGCTAGTCAATGCTGTGAGGAAGTTGGCCTCAGGAATCCTTAGTGTCCTTTCTAAGACGGTCTAAGTCTTCATTGCTGCCTTTGGTCTCTGAGGCTTCTTTTGTATAATCTCAAAAAACCCTGGAATCTTTATTTATTTGTTTTATTTAATCAAGTCTATCTTAAAATAGTTTAAAAAAATACTCATTCCAATTATTTGCTGGGCCAAAACTAAATCACAGAAAATAATATTTCCCCCAAATCTTTCATTTAAATGTGAAGGATCTTCAGTCGTCCAAGGCCTTAGGAGTTTAATTCATTCTTTTACTTATTATGTAAAACTCTTCTGGGCTGGGGAGATGGCTCAGCAGTTAAAGGCCCTTGAGTGCAAAGCCTGTCAGCCTAGATTCCTCAGTATTTATGTAAAGCCAAATGTACAAAGTGGTGCATATGTCTAGACTTTGCCTCTGTAAGAGGCCCTGGTATGTCCTCTCTCTCTCCTAAATAAATAAAATAAAATAAAAACTCTTCACATAGCAATCTGGGAAAAGTTTCTCAACTGATAAGCAATTTTTCCATGGGATTTTTTATTTGAGAGAGACTGAGAGAGGGAGACAGAATATGGGTGCACCAGGGCCTCTAGCAGCTGGAAATGAACGAGATGTATGCACCACTTTGTGCACCTGGCTTTACATGGGTACTGAGGAATCAAACCCCGGTCATCAGGCTTTGGAGTCAAGTATCCTTCTGAACTGCGGAGCCATCTTACTTTACATAAGGTAGCATAGGAAGAAAATATGAATTGGAAAGTATTCCAGACTTCAAAAAGCACTTGGGTCAGAGAGATGAGACAGGCTTGCAGGCATTCATCACCTCCAAAGCGCAGAATTGGAAGCTTAAGTAAGAGACAATGAAAATAGTACTGTGGAGGTTAAGGTTCCACAGGACTTCTAACTGGAGACTTGGCAGAGAGCTCCAACCAGCAATGATGCCTTCATTCAACCTCCACTACTATGCAGATGGGTTCATGTGCACTTTTAACCTGACTTTACTCCCGTCTCAATGACAACCTTCACTTCTACCATTTAGCTATTCTATTTAGCTTTGAATGTGCATTAAAGTTCTTTTTAGTGCTGCTCATCTAAGATATAACTGAATTGAGATAATTGTTTTGATTGATTTAGTCTTCCCTGAAAATGAAGAATGTTGGTTACAGAATTTTTCTTGATATCTAAAAATTACCAAAACATGTTGGTGTATTGGATGCGTTCCAGGGGATTCAGCATAGCAATTCTCTCTAGAAGTCCAGGTAACAATACCTGGCCTGACTGTCAACAGAAAGATTTAAAACATACTTCTCGAGGTGCAAGTGATGCGTCCATTGCCTTCTCCCAGACAAGTACAGTCCACCATCATCCAGCCCTGGTAGGGCTTTTCCCAGGTTTCCCCGACAACGTAGGAAGTCCCAGCAGCATGATCAAAACATTTCTCAGCTGTAGAAAGAATTGGAGAAGGAACAGGGGGAAAAAAAAAGGTTATTTAAAATTGAGCAGTCTCCCTGTAATTTAAAGGGTAGCATGTAAGCAAAAACCCAGCCACATTTTTTTAAGTGGTACTCTGTTCAGAAAGGAAGGCACACCCTGCAACTAAGCAAACATCAAGTGGCCAAAGCCAAGGGAAGCCCAAGCTGGGTTGGCAGCAGAAATCCTGTCCTCCAAATGAGTACATGGACTGCATATTTTCAGTCAGTCCCACGCTTCCCACCAGCATTTTCAGCGGAAAGAATCCTGTATGTAATTCTGTGGGAGACTACATATGCAAAATTCCAGTCCTAATTATGAATGACCAATTATGAATTATAGATGATCTAAATAAAATGACAAGAAAGCTATTTAAAATTTGGGTTTCTGGAGAGAGAAAAAAATGCCAAAAACTGCATTAGAGCCAGGCATGGTGACACACGCCTTTAATCCTAGCACTTGGGAGGCAGAAGTAGGAAGACCACCATGCCTTCAAGACCATCTTGAGACTACATAGTGAATTCCAGGTTAGCCTGGGCTAGAAAGAGTGAGCCTCTATCTCAAAAAACCAAAAATTGCTTTAGAGAACAATAAAAGAACAAAATCAACTGTGGACTGAGACTAGAAGCTTTTTAGTTTTTTTAGTTGTTTTTTTGTTTGTTTGTTTGTTTGTTTGTTTGTTTGTTTGTTTTTGAAAAGAAATTACCAAGGTGTGACCATAGCACCTGCCATTTTGGTTTCATTCCAGTGAATTCCAACAAAGAAATGTGTCAAAAGTGTCATTTTCTTTTTCTTTTAAACCTCTTAGGTCTCAACCAAGGAGGAGCCTGACATCAGATATAAACAAAAGAAATGACATGTTCTGAAAATCTTTCAACCCCATCTTGTGCTTTCAAACAAGATTAAAATTTCCATATGTGGCTAGGAGATTTGTGATTTCATTTCTTTAAAGGCTGTGGATCAAATGATATTTCATTGTTTGAATCAAATTCCCATTTCCCTATTTTATTTATTTACTTATTTATTTATGGTTGTTTGAGGTAGGGTTTCGCTCTAGCCCAGGCTGACCTGGAATTCACTATGTAGTTTCAGGGTGGCCTTGAACTCATCTCTGCCTCCCAAGTGCTGGGATTAAAGGCCTGGGCCACCACGCCTGGCCTGTACTTCGCTATTTTTTATTTAGATTTCCTGTCCACATAGATGTGATTCTGATTTAGCTGAACATTATAGCTATGCATCCCTGCCCCCATCCATCCTGGAGAGACACACACCTATTGGTTTGCAGGTCCATTCTCCTTTTCCGTTACCCAGACACACGCACTCTAACATGTAACCACCAGTCTCATGTGGTCTCCTCCAGGTGTCACCGATCTTGTAGGACTGACCCCCTTCATGGCAGCGGTCTATTTAAGACAAAAGGCATGTGTTAGGAGAGCTTAGGATGGAGAATTAGGGAGGGAGGAGTCTCATGTTCCACCAGGATAGGTGAATAGGTGGGCCAAAATGAAATACAGAGAACAGCTGTCCCACCAGAGGCAGAGGAAAAGCTGACAGGTCTGTTCACTTTACATCAACTCAATTACATGTCTTGCTTAAGACATAAGGGACCATAGAGTAATCTGAATGGCAAAGAGGTCATGAATAATGGTTCTCTGGAGAGATTCCAGGAAATTGGGTCCTAAATCAGAAAAAGAAAGACTTGGAGGCATGGCCTCCTGCATACAGCAAGGTGAGCCCAGACTACCTGAATGAAAGGACCACCAGGGGCACACCACTCCAGTCTGGAGCAGAAGTGTCACTTTGGTGGAAATCAGGCAGACATATCCATGAGCACGGAAATCCTTTCTTTTTTTTTTTTTAGACTTAACTCCAATGGTCCATCTACAGGCTGAATTGGTATGCTAGATTGTAAGAGCTATGGACCTCTGACTCTAATAAAGTGCGCAGAATATTGATGGGATCTATTCACAAGAGACTGATGTTCTATTGGACAGTCTTTAAGCTGACTTTTATTTAAAAGGTTATTTATTTATTTGAGAGAGAAAGGGAGAGAGAGAAAGAAGTAGAAAAAGAGAATGGGCACACCAGGGCCTCTAGCCATTGCAAACAAATTCCAGACACATGCGCCAACTTGTGTTTCTGACTTATTTGGGTACTGGGGAATTGAACCTGGGTTCTTAGGTCTCAGAGGCAAGCACCTTAACTGCTAAGCCATCTCTCCAGCCCCCTAAAAGGTAGTTTATAACAGAGAACATTGGTAATTGTTATGTAGAGACACACAGTAGATCATTTATTCAATGTCATCCCTAGGAAAAAAAGAGAGATCTGCTTCCTGGGAGTAACCAGACTCTGTGAGATGCAAGATTATCTCGGTGTCACAAACAAAAAGGACAGAAACATGGCTGTTTCACTCCTCATGAACAGCTTCCTGATCACTGCAGATACCCACGGGATCAGTCTGGCTTGAAGATGCCCAGATAATTTAAAATAGGTAAATCTCCTAAGTATGTCCTATGGAACCCAAGAATGATCTGGTTCCATAATGTACACACACACACACTTTAAACAGTGACTTCACTACTGCTTGGACTCAGCTTCCAGAAACACTGGCAACAGTTGGGTGATGGTAGAAGACTAGGTGGTCAGCCATCAGGGGTAAATCAAAATGGCAGGAGCAGTTGACAGAGAAATTCTCCTTTATAGGAACAGATCACAGGTACGGAATGCATCCTTACTTGCAATGGTGCAGCTGATCCTCCCTCGCCCAGCCCCAATGCAGGTACAGTCCCAGATCATGGAATCTTTCGGGCGCTCGTAAGTTTCACCCACTCGGTAAGTGTTCCCCGTATACTTGTCAAAACAAGTCTCTTCAGCTGTGGGGAGAAAAAGTCCATGTGAGCTTCACATACATAAATAAAAAAGCTTTTCTGTCCCACTAATCCATCCTAAAGGAAACCCTACTTTTCTATTCTATAAGTAGCAAGGCTCAGCTACAGGTTGGACATGAAGTGTGCCTTACAGATTTTTGACCTAGGTCCTAATAGTGCCAAAGTGTTTGACCTTTGACAAGCTCTCCAATGTTCTGTAAATTAATTTGTATTATAAGGAATTCTCAGGGAAAAAAAAAAAAAGCTGCACAGAATACTATGATCCTATGACCAGCAGCTAGATTGCTAAGAAACGATTTCAGATTTCTGTCACTGGGGAAATCAAACCAAGGTCCACAGGAAAAGCAAACAGTTTGAAGATCCCCACCTCCCAGCAGGCACTGGCCTTTGTTGATCCTAGCAGATAGTTCCCTCCTAGCCACCTCAGTGTTTCTGAAGAAATTGCTCTAAATTTGCAAGAAACCTATCAATGGGCTTCAAAGAATGAGAAGCAGTTAATGGGCTCTCATTGAACTGCGGCTGGCACATTTCTGTATAACCCAATGCCTCAAAGTGGCTTTTGGCCCACAATCTTAGAGATCTAAGATAACGTTCTAATAAACTTTTACCAGCAAACTTTTAAAAACTTTTTTATGTCTAACTGAAGGAGGATATGTAAAATCTTTCATTTTCTTATCCACAACTTAGAGTCAAACAAAAAGGTTTTAGAAACTAGTTTGGGATACATTTATTTTTAAGGTAAAGGTTGCATGTGAAAAAAAAATATGTATATATAAGCAATGACGTGTTTAAGAAGGACAACTTCTATGAAAGGATGCTGGTGACCAGGCCCTCCGCCACTCACGTTCAGGTTTGCTCTCGCAGTTAAAGCCTCTGCTGCCTCCATAGCAGGTACAAACCAAGGCATTTCCTAGGTAGGTACGCTCCCATTGCTGGTTAATCTGATAGTGTTTCCCATTGTCGTAACAACCAGCTGGAAATATTGAAGGAAAAAGTTATTACACTTCCATCCCTCCTTCCCCCCAAACAGAATGTTCTTAATAAGTGAATTGGTGGGCCTAAACATCAAATATAGAGAAGTCAATTATCAGAACACCCAAAGAACCATAAGCAATGTCTACTAAAATATAGAAAGGAGCTATCCCAAGAATGAAGCACAATTTATATAGGTGGATATTTAGATTTTTTAAAAAAAAAAAAACTTCTTAACTCAGTTTAATGTTATGCAATGATATCATCTGTCTGCTTGGGACTACATCAAAGAAACAAACATTTTGAAAGGTAGATAATTAAAAGTACTTTTATTATTTATTTATTTATTTGCAAGTAGAGAGAGAAGAGAGACTGATAGAATGAGCGTGTCAGGGCATAGTACCACGGCAAATGAACTCCAGATGCATGTGCATCTGGCTTTACTTGGGTACTAGGGAATGGAACCCTGGTTGTTAGGTTTTGCAGGCAAGCGCTTTGGCTGTTGAGCCATTTCTCCAGCCCTGAAATTTAAAAGTAATTAAAACTAAAAAGACATAAAATACCAAAGCAGGGCATGGTGGTGCATATCTTTGATCCCGGCACTGGGGAGGCAGAGGTAGGAGGACTGCTGTGAGTTCAAGGCCAGCCTTGGACTACAGAGTGAATTTCAGGTTAGCCTGCACTAAAATGAGATGCTACCTCAAAACAAGCAAACAAACAACAACAAAAAATGTAAGGAACTTCAATACAAAAAAATTAGTCAAGAAGGGAAACTTTCAGGCAGGCATGATAGGGCCACACTTGTGATCCCAGAACTGAGAAGGCTGATGAGGTAGGACTGCCACATGTTTGAAGCCAGCCTAGGGTACAGAGCAGAAAATTAGTAACAAGCAAGTTAGAGATCCTGTCTCAGAAAGAAAGAAAGAAAGAAAGAAAGAAAGAAAGAAAGAAAGAAAGAAAGAAAGAAAGAGAGAGAGAGAGAGAGAAGGAAGGAAGGAAGGAAAGAAAGAAAGAAAGAAAGAAAGAAAGAAAGAAAGAAAGAAAGAAAGAGAGAGAGAGAAAGAAAGAAACAGGGAGAGAGAAAGAAAGAAAGAAAGAAAGAAAGAAAGAAAGAAAGAAAGAAA
The DNA here is from genome assembly GCA_036365145.1 of Orientallactaga sibirica. NCBI lineage: Eukaryota > Metazoa > Chordata > Mammalia > Rodentia > Dipodidae > Orientallactaga > Orientallactaga sibirica. The sequence continues at coordinate 3,602,747 of JAEOAD010000004.1, read as the reverse complement.
GAAAGAAAGAAAGAAAGAAAGAAAAGTGTGTGTGGGGGGCAACTTGGAGTTTCCCTCTAGCCAAGGTAAAGGGAGGGTGTGTCTGAAAACCTGAAGGAGGAATTCCAGTCTGTTCTTGGTGAGGAATTCCTAGGCGCCCCAGAGCAATCTGAGCCAATTTTACAACTCTTTCAAGTTGGTCAGAAGCGACCTCCTGATTTAGATACTCTACCCGGCCTATCTTTAAAATACTTAGCAACAAAGAAAATAAGGAGGAATAAGGACCACACTCATCCCAGATGGCAATTTTACACGTTATCTCTTGTTCCCTTCAAAGGCAAAAATTGTCATTTATTCTTAAGACGATCTGAAGGTGCAGAATTTACTAGAACACTGGGGGACATCACAGAGTCCTTGCCCTCAAGGGATTATCTTCTATTTACTCCCCCTCCAACACACACACACACACACACACACACACACACACACACACACACACACACAAGCCTGATCAATCCAACAGCCTTTTCTCCACAGCTGGTTTTTCTCCTTCCACGAAGCGCACACGCGCACACACACACCCACCCAGACGCGCGCGCGCGCAAAAACTTCAGCCACAACTTCATCAGGGCGGTGGCTGGTCCCCTCCCTGCCACCAGGCTGTCCCAGCCCCGGGACCATCGGTACTCACGCTTGCTTTGACTGACAGCCACCGGGGACTGGGGCTGCACGATTTGCTGAGCCTGCCTCTTACTCTTCGAGGCTCCGGTGCAGCGCACCGCCGTCCCCAAGCATAGGGCAGCCAAGAGCAGCAGCCCGGGTCCGGGACCCCTGAGCATCTTGAGTCGGTGAGGGGACACAGCCGCCCTCCCCGGGGAGGCAAAGTGACCACCGAGTAATGTCTCCCTTCGCAAGTGCAGGAAGAGCCCCGTGGGCTGTCGCCCGTGAGGAGCTTGGGGAAGGGCACCGGGGAGAGGGACCGAAGTTGTGTCTGCACGACCCGGGAGCTCCGGCTCGTGCCCTCGTGCAGCGCGGAGGGTGAGGGCGGCCGAGCCCCGAGAGCCGGGGCTTATATGGGGACAGTCCCCCTCCGCCCCCCAGCGAGGCCCTGCGCGCCCGGAGGAGGGACGCTCGCTCCCGCTCCCCCCATTGGCCCCGAGTGCGGGTGACGTCACGGGGGACTGTGGATTCGCCCCGAACAAAAGAGATGCTGATGGCCCGCCAGGACTGGGGCTGGGGAACTTTTTTTTTTTTTTTTCCCTTGGTTTTCTTTCCGGTCCTCAAACTTTTTTTTTTTTTTTTTTTTTTTTTTTGAGGATGTTGGGGTGAGGGGGGTAGGTTAGGGATGGGAAGCGGCTGCAAAAGTGTAGACTTGGGAGAATCAGGGAGGTGTGTGTGGGGGGGGGTATAAGGGTTCACACACACACACACATACCCCTTTCCCATTTCCTTTTTTATTGGTGGCTGTGGTGGTGTTTGAGAACATTGCGTCACCTCTGAGAAAAGTCTGTGCTCACAGGAGTGGGTTTTGTGGGGAGGAAAAACCATAAAGCAGCCACCACCTTGGAGCTGCAGGAATCCAGACTTGGCTGTTCCAGGGCGGGGCGGTGGCCGGTGTCCACCCCGGGACCCCGGTTCTCCGCGCCCTAGGCGCACTTGGGCAGGGATCCAGCCCGAAAGTCACCCGGTACCAGGACTTTATTTATTTTTGTTTTGAAAGTACGAAGCAACAGTTACTTAACAACAAAAATTCTACAGCAAAGTTTTCCCTTTGCTTGGGGATGGGGTGCCGTGCCCATCCGAAGAGAAGTGGGAAGCTAGGCTGGCTTCGAAAGCTGGGAAAACCGTCGGTGGGTGCCAAGTTCGCTGGGCCGTTTGCACAAAGCAGGGGTTTTGCAGGACTCAGTTAGACCCGGGGGTGGGAGGCAGAGAGACCTCTCGCTCTTGCCGACCTCCAGCCCCCACGTCAAGCTTATCTGGCATTTTCTTTTTTTTTGCGATAGCGATGTCATCATAGAATTCCGCCACCCACCCTCCCCCACAGCCAATTTAAAAAAAATATTTCAATTGTTATTTGCTCCAAGAATGTGCAAAGTTCCACCTAAGAGTCTGCCCTGTCCCTGTGCACTTCAGAGGGCGAGGGGGCCCTCGGGGAAGTCGCAGGCAGGCGGCTCAACAAAAGGGTCCCTTTTCAGACCAGCAGCTCGCTTCTGGGGGGCTTCCAAACTAGGAGCCCACCACGGCAGCTCCGGAGAGCTCCGACCCCCAGCTTTGCTTTTCTCTTCAGCTCTGGAGCGAGGGGGCCCATTTGCTTTGAGATATATGATAAAACTACTAGCAAAATTATATTTATTTCTGAAAAGTACTTGTTTTCTCCAAAAGTTCCACCCTCAGTCACTGTCGTAAGGGTAATCTGAAAACTCTATGGTCTATAAAACCCACAACTCATTAAAGACGCAGAACTAATATTTGTTTTTATTGATGTAAGGCATTAAGGGGGGGAAAAACCCCAGCAAATATCAGTTTCCTGCAAGTGTTGTAAAATAACTCTTGAGGAATCTTTGTGACCAACATTCCTAATTGAAAGAGTGCCATAGATTGCCCCAAATTTAGAATCCTGTCTGGACGAGAGTTTTTTTGGAATTTCTCATCATTTGACAAAACAGCTTTCTCTTTCAAATGTAAAAGGCTCCTTGTAAAACAGTAAACTTCTGGGAAGTGTTCCTTGGTGGTGGTGGTTGGGAGCGGGGGGGGGGGGGGGAGGGAATACCTGGAAGTCCGGATGCTGGCAAGATAACCTGAGGGAGAGCTTTCTTAAAATATGTAGATTCTGAAGAAAGGAAATAAACAGTTAAAAGTATTTTGTCTACCAAAAATAAGGTGAGATTTTAATAAATTTACTATACTCAAAATAAATTAGAAAAATGTACCTTGTGAGAACCCTGAGGGGGGAAGCCTATTTTACATTTTAGGTGGAAGTTTTATATTTCTGTCCCATATAAAAACAATTTAAGGAACTGGAAAATCTTTAATGTCTCACAAGCAAGCACATAACAAAATTTGAATTTTATAGCAACGTTTTGGGAGTTTGTCATTTTTCTTGAAAGTGTTTTTTTTTAACTTTGGGAGACATTCAGTTAGGATACGTAGTTAAAGGGCTCACTACACTATTCTTTCATTATCAATACCCCTTGTAATTATGCCTCCATTATCTCTAACTCAGAGATAATTAAATTTTAAAGACCACACTGACTCTGTCTAGTGTCCCAAGAATTCATTAAATTACCTTAAGAATTCTGAAGAATAGAATGACAGATGGCTTCTTAAAAGTAAAGTGTCTTCCTTGTAGGAAAAATCCTTGGATTTCCCTAAGGAAGGGACAGACAGGAAGAGAGGAGGAAAGAGACCGAGCATGTAGAAACAGAAGGCAGACTAGTGGGTTGCGAGTACCTGGCACCAGAGCCGGAGCTGGGAACAGAAAATAACTGTAAATGCGCAAAGAATATCATTGAGGTGATGTTAATATTTCTGGCTACATAATTTGGTAAAGTTACTAAAAATTACAGTTGTACACTTAAAATAAGAATCTTCTTTTTGGTTTTTTGTTTTTGTTTTTGTTTGTTTGTTGTTTTGTTTTGTTTTGTTTTGTTTTGTTTGGTTTGGTTTTTCGAGATAGGGTCTCATGCTAGCCCAGGCTGTGCTGGAATTCACTATATAGTCTCAGGCTGCCTTCAAACTCACAGTGATCTTCCTACCTCTGCCTCCCAAGTGCTCGGATTAAAGACCTGTGCCTCCACGCCCAGCAAAATGAATGTGTCTTACAGTAGGCAAATTATACCTCCATAAAGGTTTTGAAAAATCAACTTGAAAAGGAACCATTTCTTTATTCTGGGCTACTTTTTGCATCTCCTGATTTTGTTCCCAAGTAACAACAACATACATAATGTCTTCATTTTGCAGTGAGTGTTCATCTACACCAGTTCCTGGTTTGGAAACTTAGTGTGTGTGTGACAGCATCGTGTGCAAGACAGAGCAAATGTCCATGTAGAACTGACCTTGTTTCTTCTTGGAAGTGCAGGATGATAGGCTTTCTCCAACATTTCTAACAACTTACATTTTTGATGACGAGGACATGTACGTTTGTGTGGGGACAAGGGGTACTTTTTATATATCTTGTTACTTGAGCTGGTTAATGAAGAAAATGAGCAGTTATGGAAATCTGAATTATATTGACCCCATTCGAGTTGAAGATAGAAGATGGCTTGGTTGCAGGCAAAAGCACATTGGGCTTGGTAGAGTATGCATTTATTCCCAGCACTGAGGTAGGAGGATTACTGTGAGTTTGAGGCCAGCCTGGAACTGTTCCAGATCAGCCTGGGATGGAGTGAGACCCTACCTCAAAAAAAAAAAAAAAAAAAAAAAGAGAGAGAGAGAGCCTAGCATGGTGGCACACACCTTTAATCCCAGTACTTGGGAGGCAGAGGTAGGAGGATCACCATGAGAGTTCGAGGCCAACCTGAGACTACATAGTGAATTCCAGGTCAGCCTGGGCTAGAACGAGACCCTACCTCAATAAACCGAAAAAAAAAAAAAACCTACTTCATCAAATGCAACTCATTTAGGATTGAAATTAAAATAATTTAAAGTATGTTTTAAAAGGCAACTTTTGTGTTCCAAGTGGAAAATGGTTTCAAGACTAATAAACACATTCCTCTCAACCAAATTCCTTACGTATGTGGGGGAGGGTTATCCCTGATAAGAAATAACTTCTTGACCTCACGGGTTACATTTAGATGGCAGTGGTCTGTTTCTAAAAAAAAAAAAGAAAGAAAGAAAGAGAGAGAGAGAGAGAGAGAGGGAGGGAGGGAGGGAGGGAGGGAGAAAGGAAGAAAGGAAGAAAGGAAGAAAGGAAGAAAGGAAGAAAGGAAGAAAGGAAGAAAGAAAGAAATCTTTGCCCCTTATCTTGCTGTTAATCTCTTTCAACTCTAGGGGGAAGCCACTGACTGGCTGGCTGACCTTGGGAACTTTCAGCCCTAAGAGACCACATGTGGTAAGCATATATTTCAGGATCATCTCTAGGTAGGTTGAATGGAGAGAAGTTACAGTTGTTTTGGTTTCTTATCTTGATTGATTTGTTATGAAAATCATTATGAAATCCTTCCCCTCTTCTGAAAATGGCTAAGTTTGCAAAATATAACTCATTAAGCACAGGTGCTGGAAGAATAAAAACTGCCCCATGGTGGGCGGGCGGTGGACAGCATGCCTGAGCAGTCTCCTAGAACGGACAGAATGCCTGCATCCAGGGAGCAAAACGTCTGATAAGGGCTCTAAATTATGCCATGAAAGCGAGTCAGCTTTCACTTAATAAGCATTTTGTTTATATTTTCTTTTCTTTTTTAATCAGCACTTTTAAAAGCCTTAATCTATGCCTTTTGCTTCTAGCTGAAGTACTCTTTTCTCATTAGAATGATGCAACTCCCAAAAGACTTTGCAAAGGAGTCTAACTCATCCAGTAAAATGGAAATAACTACTGTGTAGCTGGACCACTCACCAGAACTGTGTCACAGCACATCTCTATTTCCCGTGACAGGCAGCCCTTTGCTGGGAACTTGTATTTGTCTGCGTTGTTGATTCTTTTTTTCCAGTTTTGCTGTATTTTATGTTGGCATTGCAGTGTTACATCCAATGTTGTGTTATGTTGCCATTGCCACTATGCTTTGAGAGGCTGGATATTTTTGAAATGAAAGATTTTTAATACTTAAATTATTTTTTGTTCTTTTTATATTTACATACTTCAAGGAACTTCAAGGGAGCTACTTAGGAAGGCTGAGTTAGAGGCATAGAAAATAATCACCAAAGCCGGGTGTGGTGACACACACCTTTAATCCCAGCACTTGGGAGGCAGAGATCGGAGGATCACCATGAGTTCAAGGCCACCTTGAGAATACATAGTGAATTCCAGGTCAGCCTGGGCCAGAGTGAGACCTTACCTCGAGAAACCAAAAAAAAAAAAAAATCAATATTATGCTTTAAATAAACTTAAACTGGGCATGGTGGCTCACACCTTTAATTCCAGCACTGGGAAGGCAGAGCTAGGAGGGTCACTGTGAGTTTGAGGCACTGAGAGCCAGATGAAGTGAGCCTGAGACTGCATAATGAATTCCAGTTCAGCTTGGGCTAGACTACCTGGAAAAAACTAAATAAATCAATAAACTTTTATACTAACAGTAGACTGATAGAGGTTCCCATAGTCACTCTCTGTCTGGTTAGTTTTAGCAAATTAAGGACATATTCAACTGAATTTAAAAACTAAAGACAAAACTATAGTTATCCCTAACTATATTGAATTATTTTCTCCATAAACTTGGTAATGCTTTCATTAGCTATGACAATTTTATTAACATGGAATGGACATTTAAAATCACTGTTTTTGGGCTGGAGAGATGGCTTAGCTGTTAAGGTGCTTGCCTGCAAAGCCAAAGGACCCAGGTTTGATTCCCCAGGACCCACATAAGCCAAAAACATAAGGTGGCACATGCATCTGGAGTTTGTTTGAAGCAGGTGAAGGCCCTCGAGCATTTATTCTCTCTCTCTCTCTCTCTCTCTCTCTCTCTCTCTCTCTCTCTGCCTCTTTTTCTCTCTTTCAAATAAATTTTTAAAAATTGAAAAAAAGTCACTGCTTTTAAACATGAAAATGAAGGCATGCCTTGCATGCACAGGATCATAATGATTTCATTATGTGAATAGAAAGAATAGCCAGGACTTATTTAAAAAACTATTATTTATGTGCAAGTGGGGGGCAGGGAATGGGCACACCAAGGTCTTTTGCCAAACAAACTCTAGATGCACACACCACTTTGTGCGTCTAGCTTTGTGTGGGTAACTAGGGAATTGAACCTGGGCTGTCAGGCTTTGCAAGCGTCTTTAGCTGCTGAGCCACCTCTCCAGCCCAGTACAATCTTATTAAGCACTGAGAACCCAGATGAAGTATGAAGAGCTTCAGATGCAAGTTTTTTACTCACTTATCAACAACAGCTTTTATGTTCATCTTTGGCAGAGCTGGGGAGAGAACTGGAGTCTGAGCATGCTGAGCAAGTGATCCCACTGAGCTACACCAGCAGTCAACAGCTCCCATTGCTGAGTCCTGTCCTCCCACTCTTACAAATGAATCATCTCTAGAGTAAGGTTCCCCAAGTCACCAGCCTTGTAGAAATTGTGGAACTGCTTCAGAATGAAGATATGAATGAAACAATTGGCTACAGGATTTGGGGAAATGACTTGTTCAACATGAGAAGAGGTCACGCCCATAGTCCACCAGTTTCTGTTCAATTGTGAATGATTTTCCTTCAGACAAACAAACTACTTTTTTTTTCTAATTAATATTTTGTGTGTGTGTGTCTGAATTATGTGGGTGGCTTTTGAATTGAACTGCAGGGTTTGCAAACAAGCATCTTTAACCACTGAGCAACCTTCCCTAGTCTCTTTTTTGAGACAGAATTTCAGGCAGCCCAGGCTGGTTTTGAACTCCTGATCTTCCTGCTTTTACTTCCTAAATGCTGAAATTACAGACTTGTACTACCACACCCAGTTTTATGCAGTGCTAGGTAAGTATTCTGCCAACTAAGCAGTATCACTGGGTCTTCTTTTTTCTTTCTTGCCCTTCCTCTTCCCCTCCCTCTCCTCCCTTTTCCATCCTTCCTTTCTTCCTTCTTCACTTTCTTCTTTCTTCCTTTCTTCTTTCCATCTCTCTCTCTTTTTCTCTTTTTTTCTTTCTATGCTAGAAATTTAACCGAGGGCCGTTCACACAGTAAGCACTATGGCTGAGCCACACCCCCAGCTCCCAGGTTTGGCATTGTGAATTAAACTTGGAGGAAGACCCCATGAGCTCTCCACTCCGCAGCAATCTTAAGTGGTGATAGGGCCTAGAGTGTCTGCTTAGGTCCTTTGTAGGCCCAGGCCTAGCTAGCCTCTATGCTCCCTGGGGTTATGTGCTTGGTGAATGTGGGTCCAGTCATTAAAGGAAAGAATTACCACTCTCCCATCCCCATGTAGTGAGGATCCAGCCAGGAACTGTACTTGAGGCTGTATGGGGTATTTGACTTTATCTTCAAAGTAACTGCCAGAAATACATATTAACTTCCTTGGCTCACTGTCTGTGGCTCAGAAACTTGAAAAATGGTCAGGAGGCTTACTCCATGAAAGAAAGACAGAAATGGAATTTAAACTAAGTTCCCTAATACAAAATGCAAGGGTTTTTTGTTGTTGTTGTTGTTTTTTGTTTGTTTGTTGTTGTTGTTGTTGTTGTTGTTGTTGTTTTGGTTTTTCAAGGTATGGTCTCACTCCGGCTCAGGCTGACCAGGAATTCACTATGTAGTCTCAGGGTGGCCTCAAACTCATGGCAATCCTCCCATCTCTGCCTCCCAAGAGCTGGGATTAAAGGTGTGTGTCACCACGCCCAGCTGTTGTTCTTTTTGAGGCAGGGTCTCACTCTAGCTCAGGCTGACCTGGAATTCACCGTGTAGTCTCAGGGTGGCCTCAAACTCATGGCAATCCTCCCATCTCTGCCTCCCAAGCTGGGATTAAAAGTGTGTGCCACCACGCCCGGTCCTTTTTTATTTTTTTTTAATTTTTAAATTGACCTGGAATTAACTTTTTTTTTTTTTTTTTTGCCTTTGCTGGGATTAAAGGCGTGCGCCACCACACCCGGCCTTTTGTTTTGTTTTGTTTTTTCAAGGTAGGGTCTCACTCTGGCCAAGGCTGACCTGGAATTAAGTATGTAATCTCAGGGTGGCCTTGAACTCATGGCAATCCTCCTACCTCTGCCTCCCGAGTGCTGGGATTAAAGGCATGCACCACCATGCCCAGCTTTTTGTTTGTTTGTTTGTTTGATAGAGTGCATATTCTTAACCAAGACATACATGGCTTTGACAGTTTTTGTTTTTTTTTTTTAATTTTTTTGAGGTAGGGTCGCACTCTAGCCCAGGCTGACCCAGAACTCATTCCATAGTCCCAGGCTGGCCTCACACTCACAGCAGTCCTCCTACCTTTGCTGGGATTTAAGGTAATCACAACCACACACAGCTTTTTTTTTTTTTTTTTTAACTTTTATTTTAATTTTAATTTTTTTTTTGAGGTAGGGTCTCACTGTAGGCCAGGCCAACCTGGCACTTAACTCTGCAGTCCCAGGCTGGTCTCCAACTCACTAAGGTCCTCCTACCTCTACCTCCTGAGTACCACCATGCCTGGCTCCAGCAGTGGTTTTGCTCCACATTAGGTATACAAAGCACAAGGAAACTCCTGGTACTTATTTGTTATCCTCCAGATCTCTGGGCCAGGCCTGACCTTTAGGATGATTCAGTTGCCTCCTCTGCTTGCTGGGGGGCAGAAGAATGAACCTTCCAGGAAATTCTTCCCCTCACCCTGCTCCCTGCAGCAGTGCACACACACTTCCCCTTGGCAGCTGTCTGGTAACTCTTCCTCCAGAATATTCATTCTCAGAGAGTGTAATATTGTCCCAAGATGAAGACTGGTTCTAGGGATGCACAGAGGGGTAGGAAGACAAGGTGGAAGAGTGTAGAATGTAGTTTTATTATTATTTCTTTTAACTCTCTTCTTTAGTTGATAATTTATTCTATTAGATAGAATTCAAATCAACTTTAATTCATCTCTCCGGATAGGGTGGAGTGCAAGATAATAAAGAAGAAAAGAGCTGGGCGTGGTGATGCACGCCTTTAATCCCAGCACTCGAGAGGCAGAGATAGGAGGATCACCGTGAATTCAAGGCCACCCTGAGAATACATAGTGAATTCCAGGTGAGCTTGGGCCAGAGTGAGACTCTACCTAAAAAAAAAAAAAAGAACATTGCTTTAGATTACAACTTCCAGGCTATATGTTCTCCCTGAAGGCTCTAGCTTATAACAGCTGCCTCCCTGTAACGGTGGTTCTTTTTGTTGTTGTTTGAGATAGATAGGGTCTTGTTATAGCCCAGGCTGACCAGGAATTAGTCTCCAGCTGGCCTAGATCTCACAATGATCCTCCTACCTCAGCTTCCCAAGTGCTAGGATTAAAGGTATGCACCACCAAGCCCAGTTGGGATAGTGATTCTAAGAGGGACATTTTCCTATTTTGCTAGTTCTTAGTAGCCTCAATTTTATTTATCCCTTGCCAGAATCTTGACTTTGGTAAACATGCCTTCCCCAACGTCCCCCAGGGGAGACCATTTGAATTCCCTTTCTTGCTGAAACCCTGAAGATCCAGATTCTAACAGCCTCTGATCATCAACAGGAGAAGTTCAAACAAGGGTGGTTGAAGTAACAAGGGTGGTTGAAGTCTTAAATGGCGGCACATTTAGTGCACATGAATTCTTCTCTAAACCTGGTCACTAAGGCTACGCAGTGTTATCGTCATGTAGTCCCCACGTCATAAATGGTCTTACTGTCTACTGATTCTGGGCTTTTCTAATACTGATGCTTTTCCTGAATGAAATGCTTTCACCCAGTAAGCATACAGTTACAGGGAAAAAAAAAAAAAAAAAGATTTCTTTCCTTTTTTTTTTTTTTTTTTTTTCGAGCTAGGGTCTAGGGTCTCGGTCTAGCCCAGGCTGACCTGGAATTCACTATGTAGTCTCAGGGGAGCTTCAAACTCACAACGATCCTCCTATCTCTACCTCCCAAGTGCTGGGATTAAAGGCGTGTGCCACCATGGCAGGCAAGGTTTCATTTTTAAGTACATAGTGTTTGTCTTAGCTTCTTAACTCCTTTGGAAATTTGATTTGTCCACTAAGCAATTTGGTTCACACAAAGAAGTTAGACTCAGTGGTCCTACCACATCAGAAAAGAATTGTTTATCTTTAAAAGTACTTTGTAGGAAGAAACAGAGACTGGGGCTGAACTCTTGAGCAACTCACAATCAATAAACATGGGGTTGAAAGGGGAGGAGGGGAGGAGGACAATGAACCAATCAATGAATGTAAAATCAGAATAACCCCAAGGATTGACCTCTGACCATCATGAACCCACATGTATACCTTCACACACAGGAACCCAACACGAAGAACATGCACACGAACAAATAAATAACTTTTTAATGCGCCTCCTAACTCTGCATATGTTATATCATAAAATGAAAGGTTTTTGCATATTTATGGCATGTGTAATGCAACAATTGCAACACAGTGTAACATTTGGAAATGCGACTTTTCCACAATACTCTGAAGCTTCTCACAGTGCGCTGAAGAATTGTCAACATACATTACCCATCTTTTGAAAACGAGAGGATCTGTTTATTTGGGGTTAGGTTGGCATTCAAAAGTCATCACAATGTCTTAGCTATGTGTGAGCAGTAATTTCTGTACAGATCAGCTTAAGGACATTTGATAACTTATCCTCTTGCAAAGTGCTCATATTTTTGTCAGTTTATACAACATTCTGAAAGATTCCTGACTCCTTACCAATTTAAGCATTAAGTTATTCTTTCCATTTTCTTTGACCAGTCAAGTTTTGAAGCAAAATTATATAAATATTATGGATCCAAATGATTAATCCATTTATGTTTAAAGGAGAAATATAATATAAATATAGTATGGAATTTGAATTAGAATCTGAACTCTGTTCTGAACTTTTTTCTTCTCTGAGTGAGTTTTTCAATTTAGGGCCACAAAATAGTAATTTTTTATTTATTTATTTATTTATTTATTTATTTATTTATTTTTGGTTTTTCAAGGTAGGGTCTCACTCTAGCTCAGGCTGACCTGGAATTCACTATGTGGTCTCAGGCTGGCCTTGAACTCTTGGCAATCCTCCTACCTCTGCCTCCCAAGTGTGGGATTAAAGGCATGTGCCACCACACCCGGCAAATTTTTCTTTTTTAACTTCTTTTTACGTGAGTTTTAATTTTGCTAATGAATCTCTCTCTCTTTTTTAAAAAAATACTGTATTTATTTATTTGAGAGAGAGAGGAAGAGGTAGATAGAGAGAGAATGGGCACACCAGGGCCTCTAGCCACTACAAATGAACTCCAGATGCATGTACCCCCTTGTGCATCTGGCTTAACTGGGTCCTGGGGAATTGAACCAGGGTCCTTAGGCTTCCCAGGCAAACACCTTAACCGCTAAGCCATTTTTCCAGCCATGAAAATCTCTTTTATGCATTTTTTTTTTGTTTTTCTGAGGTAGGATCTTGCTCTTTTTTATGCATTTTTGTTCCAATATGGTTTTTAATTTTGAACTAATTAAAATTGCTCCAGGGGCTGGAGAGATGGCTTAGCAGGTAAGGCACTTGCCTACAAAGCCAAATGTCCCAGGTTCATTTCCCCAGGACCCATGTAATTCAGATACACAAGGTGGCACATGTGTCTGGAGTTTGCAGTGGCTGGAGACCCTGGTGCACCCATTCTTTCTCTCTCTCTCTCTCTCTTTGTTCCCCTCTACCTGCCTCTCTCTTAAATAAATAAATAAATAAATAAATAAATAAATAAATAAATAAAATTGCTCAGATAAAGTTACAACTTCAATAACTGACTCGGATTTTTTCAGCAAAATGTGATTCTGGTTGATCTCAAATCAAATCCACGAGGCATACTTACTTCTCCTCTCCCTGATTTATCTCTCCTTACCTCCCAGCCTTCCCGTTCCCCACTTCTATGTAAAATCTGAATAAAATGTGGTATTTTAAAAATCATTCTCTCCAATCTGGAACTGCCAATTCTTTGGTTAGTTTGCAGATATGAACTCAGGACTGGGGGTTCCAGGAAGCATCCCAGAACCCCAATTATCCAGTTACAGAGGGAAAATGATTAAAGCATTAAAAGATTAAAAAACATTAAAAGATTAATCAAAACTGGATGAGGTGCTTTTCTTCTCTAAAACCAGAGTGATTACAAAAACATGATGTGCTTTTCTTCTCTAAAATGTTCCCTCCAGATTTTAGCAGCCTTTATTTGGAGATATAATTGCATAATAAGCTGCACACATTAAAGTTATACAATTTGATAGGTATTGACATGTATATACCCAGGAACTGGTCACAACATATAAACTAGAAGGCATGTATCCCCAATTTTCCCATATGCCTTGGTATAACCCTTCCCTCTTGCCTTTTCTATCCCCAGACAACCACCAATCTGCTTTTGGTCACTATGTATGGATTAATTTGCCTTTTCTAGAGCTTCATTTTATTTATTTAAAATATTTTTTTTTATTTATTTGCAAGCAGAGAGAGATAAAGAGAAAATGGGCAAGCCAGGGCCTCTAGCCACTGCAAACAAACTCCAGACATATGAGCCATTTTGTGCATCTGGCTTAACATGAGTACTGGGGAAACAAACCCAGGCAGACAGGCTTTACAAAAAAGTGCCTTTTGGTGACCTCTGGGATGACTCAAAAGCACCATACTGCAGAGAAGTGACAGAGAAGTGCTCATAACGGAAACATCTCTATACCTTCCAAGGCTCAGGGTTTATTGCAGAAGAGGTGGCAGAAAGAATGTAAGAGCCAAAGGAAGGGTAGGACTCCTTACAATGCACTCTTCCAGACACAAAATGAACTGGATATCCATGACCTCACAGTGCCTGGCTCTCCCTACACGAGACTTCATAAGAGGAAGAAAAGATGATGACATCAAAATAAAAGAGAGACTGATTAAGAGAGGGAGAAGATATGGAAAGTGGAGTTGTGAAGGGGAAAGTGAAGGGGGGAGGGAATTATCATGGTTTATTGTCTATAATTATGGAAGTTGTCAATAATAAAAAAATTTTTAAAGTGCCTTTAGCCACTGAGCCATCTCTCCAGCCCCTATTTATTTATTTTATTTTATTTTATTTTATTATTATTTGTTGTTGTTGTTGTTGTTTTCCAGGGTAGGATCTCACTCTAGCTCAGGCTGACCTGGAATTCACTATTTAGTCTCAGGGTGGCCTTGACTCACAGCAATCCTCCTACCTCTGCTTCCTGAGTGCTGGGACTAAAGGCATGTGCCACCACGCCTGGTCTATTTATTGATTTTTAAATTTTATTTTTTTATTTGCTGTGTGGGAGGAGAAGTATGGGCATACCAGGGCCTCTTGCCACTGCAAATGAACTCCAGATACATGCACCACTTTGTGCATCTGGCTTTATGTGGGTACTGGAGAATCAAATCTGGGCCACCAGGCTTTGCAAGCAAGCAAGTGCCTTTAACCATTGAGCCATATTCTTGGCCCCCACCTTTCTAGAGTTTTATATACTCATGTGTATCTGGCTCTTTTACTCAGGATGATGACTTTGAGACTTCTGTCTTTCTTAGCCATGGTAATTCTTTGTGTGGACAGATACTTTCTTCTTTCTTAGGTAAATATCTAGGAATCAAATTGTTTAAATCACTTTGTAGGCAAATGTTTAGCATTTTAAGAAAATACCTGTTTTCCTGGCCTTTGTTGGTTTGCATTCCCACCAGCAATGCCTGACATGCCAATTCCTTAATAAACTGTCAACACTGAGTGTTTGTCACCTGTGAAGCAGTGAGCCTGTCTCCTCCTCCATGTTCCCGGGATCTACAGACTCCCTTCAGCTCTCAGCAGTTTAAAATGCACTAATTAATAACTTGAAAATGTCCTTTTCGGCACCACCCTTAATTGTAATTTGGGATTGCATTAAGTATTCATACAAAGCCTGTGTTGCTGTTCTCCAGACCAGAGCTGATCAGTGCATTCATGCCCTCACAGTGGATGCCTTTACCCCCGCCCCAACAGCTACTCAATATCAAGCCCACCAACATTTTGATACTGAGGACAGAAGAGAACAAAAAGAATGAGGCATCAAAACAGAAGAACTGACAGGCATGGTGGCGAGCCCCTTTAATCCCAGCGCTCAGGAGGCAGAGATAGGATCGCCATGAGTTTGAGGCCACCCTAAGAGTACAGAGTTCCAGGTCAGCCTGGGCTAGTGTGAAACCCTACTCAAAAAACCAAAAAACCAAAAAAAAAAAACAAAAAAACAAAAAAAAAAACCCTGTAGAACTGCCAGGTGTGGTGGTGCGTGCCTTTAATCCCAGCATTTGCGAGGCCAGCATTTGGATTGCCATGAGTTCGAGGACATCCTGAGATTACAGAGTGCATTCCTGGTCAGTTTAGGCTGGGCTGAAACCATACCTTGAAGAAAAAAAAAAGTACTTGAAAAGAGGAGGGGTCTCAGTGGAATAGAGGTGGGGAGAGGGAGCATAAGAGAGGAATAGGAAGGGAATATGATTAAATTACAGTGTGTATTAAAATTCTCAATTTGGGCTGGAAAAATGGCTCAGCAGTTTAAGGCGCTTTCTTGCAAAGTCTACTAGCCTGGGTTCAATTACCCAGCACCCATGTAAAAGGAAAAGGAAAAAAGTGGCACAAGCATCTGGCTGTTGTTTGCAGTGGCAAGAAACTATGGCATGTGTATGTATGCCCATACAAGACAATTCTCCACTCCTAAGGCTGAGACAGGAGAATCGCTGTGGTTCATGGCCAGCCTGGGACTGAAGAGTTCTCAGTCAACCTGGATAGAGTGAGACTCTGCCTCAAAATAAAATAAATACATAAATAAAATGAAATTCTCAATTTAAAAAGCCAGGTGTGGTGGCACACGTCTTTCGATCTCAGCACTCAGGAGGCAGAGGTAGGAGGATAACTATGAGTTCCAACCTAGCCTGGAACTACAGAGTGAATTCCAGCTCAGACTGGCATAGAGACATTACCTCGGGGAAAAAAAAATCAAAAACAACCCTAAAAGCCTGCTTTGTGGTTCTTTTATTGTAAGCCAGATAAAATGTATTGCTTTGGGTAGTTTTTTTATTACATGAAAAGTTTACTGTTGTTTTATTATTCCCTCTTTCCTTATATAGTATTATATCTTGTGCTACCAGTCTGAAAACAAATTTGATTTCCCATGAAGCATGATGTCAAAGAGTGAAATTGGGCCGGGCGTGGTAGCACACACCTTTAATGCCAGCACTCGGAAGGCAGAGGTAGGAGGATCGCTGTGAGTTCGAGGCCACCCTGAGACTACATAGTGAATTCCAGGTCAGCCTGAGCTAGAATGAAACCCTAAAACCCTACCTCAAAAAAACAAAACAAAACAAAAAAAGAGTGAAATTGGAAGAAAGTTTAATTGAAAGCCTATAGGGAAAAGATACCACAGGAAATAAATGTTAAAACCATAGCTTCACTAGATGTTGAATTAAATGATTATTAAGCTAATTGGTCGATAATTATAGGATCTATTATCATCTAATAAAATTAGTACATAAATAAGGTGATATAAATTAGATTCTGTGATTGTCATCTGTGTGTGAAAGCAAGAAAAGCTGATAGGATAACAAAGCATCACAGGTCTTCTCTGATTATTCTTGCTCGATCTACTATTCTTTTCCTTCATGGTTATTCTTCAGCTCACCTCTATATAGACTAGTATATTATTATTGATCCTGAATATTTGCAATGGTTCTTTTCTCCCCAATAGTACCATGACCAGTTTAATGGGAGATCCTGGCTTCATTCCTATTGGAAAGTCTTTCTTCCCTACACTGAGGTTTAAGGGGGATAACGCAGACTACTAGTTATCTGCCCAGACCATTCTCTTGGTTAGCTCCATCTTATGCCAGTAGATTGCCCTGGAAGCCTCACTCATACTTAGGTATGGCCATAGTCATAGTTCTCATTAGTAGAACGTGATATGTCTCAATCTTGGTTGAGAGCTTCAGTCATTAGCATGCCTCCTTTGGTTCCTCTTGTTTGCTCCCACCAACAGGAATGCAGGCACAGGAGAGATCCAGCTTTGACCATGGGGATGATGAGTGTCTTGGAAAAGTTGGGTCCTGAAACATCATGATGAACAGACCTTGACCACTGAGATGGAAATAGACTTCTTTATTCATTAAGCCACTGTGTTTTGAAGCATGTTTGTTCCAGGAGCCCTGCTTTTACAGAGGCCTTGTCATTACCTCCCTTTTAAAATAATCTCATTTCTGTCACTGAATGTACTTTGTTCCTTATCTTTCCATATACACATGCAGAGTTTTAGCTTCTATATTAATTAAGCTCTTCTAACATTTTACCAGATACTGATAAATAAAAAATGCAAGCCATTCATTAAATATTTAAAAGTAACTCATTAGGAATATTGGTATGGGCTTAAGGACCTTCCTTCCCATAAATTCACATATTGAACTTGTGACCACCTCTGGTGGTTTGAATCAGATGTCCCCCATAGACTCATGTATTCTTTTTTTTTTTTTTTTTTTGGTTTTTTGAGGTAGGGTCCCACTCTAGTTCAGGTTGATCTGGAATTCACTATGTAGTCTCAGGGTGGCCTCAAACTCACAGCCATCCTCCTACTTCTGCCTCCCCAGTGCTGGAATTAAAGATGTGTGCCATTATGCCCAGCAACTCATGTATTCTGAATACTTGGTCCCCAGCTGGTGGCAATTTGGGAGGTGGAGCTTTGCTAGAGGAGGTGTATTGTTGGACATGGACTTAGGGGTGTGATAGCTAGCTCCCCCTTGCTAGAACTGGGTTCACTCTCCTGCTGCTGTTTCCACCTGCTGTGGCAGGGAGTGATGTCCAGCCATCTCATGCCATGCATTCTTCTGTCATCATGAAGCTTCCCCTAGAAACTGTAAGCCAAACTAAAATTTCCTCTTGGGGATGAAGAGATGGCTTAGTGGTTAAGGCACATGCCTGAAAAGTCTAAGGACCCAGATTCGATTCTCCAGGTTCCACATAAGCCAGATGCACATAGTGGCATATGCGTCTGGAGTTCATTTTCAGTGGCTAGAGGCCCTGCCGTGCCCATTCGCACTCTCTCCCTCTGTCTCTGTCTCTCTATCTTCCTGTCTCTAATAAATAGGTAAATAAATAAATAAAATCTTAAAAAAGAATTCCTCTCATCTGCTGCTTTTGGCCAGGTGCTTTGTCACTAGAACTGCAATACCGCTCATACTCATTGGGACCTTACTTGGAGACAAGGTCTTTAAAGAAGTAGTTAAGTTCAATTTCATTAGTTCTGACTCAGTGTGACTTTTTATGTGACTTTGTCATCATAAAAAGAAAACTTTAACCATGGTCTGTCTGAAACCCAGTATTCTACAGCAACCAAAACCAAAACATCTGATAATTTACTTACTTCTCAGGTGAAAAGACTACATATCTATTATAGAAGTTTGGAAGAAGAGAGGGAACATCTGGTCAAAGGGGGATCTGGGATTTGGGGCGAGAAGAACTCAATAAAGGAGATATTAATACACCCTCCTGTGAAGTGCTTGAAATTCAAGAGAATATCGGAGACTGACAGGCACGAGTACTGGCAGATCTGAGCAAAGGAAGTGAACCCAGCTAGTCAAGGTTCCTCACATGATTCAGAGGGCAAGGCTGACCTTAGAGATTTTGGGAAACTCCTAACACTTTCTGGAGGACCTTGAAGAAGGAAGACAAAAGGAAAGAAATATCCTTCTAGTGGTGAGTACTGCTTGCCTAAAAACAGACAAAAAAAGATGATTAGAAATCTAAGACATCCCAAGAGTAATAACAAACCCGGTATCATGAAGGACCATACAGCCTAATCTAGAGGGCGAGACTGTGGATTAGTAATTATTCAGGACATGGGGCAAGGAAACACTTTGAAGAGACCCATCTCCTTAAAGAGATACTCAAGACAACCAGTACCTCCCAGATGTAAAGAACTGCACATATCTCTCCAGTTTCTGAATAATTTAAGCGTTTTTTTTTGAGATAGTGTCTCAGGGTCTCATTCTAGCCCAGGCTGACCTGGAATTCACTATGTAGTCTCAGGCTGGCCTCAAACTCACAGTGATCCTCCTACCTCTGCCTCCCAAGTGCTGGGATTATAGGCATGTGCCACCATGTCCTGTTTAATTTAGTTTTTTTTTTTTTTAAATATTTATTCAGGCTGCAGAGATGACTTAGTGACCATGGTGGTTTGAGTCAGGTGTCCCCCATAAACTTAGGTGTTCTAAATGCTAGGTTCCCTAGCTGATGACAATTGGGGGTGGGCTTATGGGTGCTATAGCCAGCTTCTCCTTACCAGTGTTTGGCACACTCTCCTGTTGCTGTTGTCCACCTGATGATGGCCAGGGGGTGATGTCCACTCTCTGCTCATGCCATCATTTCCTCCTGACATTATAGAGCTTCCCCCTGAAGTCTGTAAGCCAAAATAACCCCTTTTTCCCACAAGCTGCTCTTGGCTGAGTGATTTACCAGCAATGAGAACCTGACTACAGCAGTAATTTTGGGACCGAGGACTGGTGCCATTTGCTATTAGATACCTGAGTGTGTGGCTTTGGCCTTTTGGAGCTGATTTCCTTTTTCTTTTATTATTTATTTATTTATTTATTTATTTATTTATTTATTTTTGGTTTTTCAAGGTAGGGTTTTACTCTAGTTCAGGCTGACCACCTGGAATTCACTATGTAGTCTCAGGCTGGCCTCGAACTCACTGTGATCCTCCTACCTCTGCCTCCCAAGTGCTGGGATTAAAGGCATGTGCCACCATGACGGGCTTTTAGAGCTGATTTTCAAGAGGATTGTAGAAGGATTTGAAACCTTGGCCTAAGAGATGCCTTGAAGTGCTATAAATTCACATACTGAACTTGTGACCACCTCTGGTGGGTTGAATCAGATGTCCCCCATAGAGTCATGCATTTTTTTTTTTCTTTTTTGGTTTTTCGAGGTAGGGTCTCACTCTAGTTCAGGCTGACCTGGAATTCACTGTGTAGTCTCAGCTTGGTGGACTATTCTGTTCAGAGTTGAAAGACCTGTATGCAATAAGAACTATGGACTGTGGGGTTTGGCTTGTGAGGGTGAGAAAGAGCTTTGCCTGGATTGGGCTAGAAGCAGCTTGTGTGAGAGGTTTGCTGTTATGCCTTTGTTCTGAGAAGTTGTGCAGGGTTACATTGCATAGAAATTGACTGGTGTGAGCAGAGGGATATGGCAGAGAAAGAAATCTTTAGGCCAAAACTGCTGCCTGTTCAGCTGCAAATGAGAGATTACAACCATTGAATTGGGCTAACTGACCTGTACTGGAGCAACAGGAAGAATGTAGACTCTTTTGAAGGGGCCTGAGTGCTCAAGGAGCTTCCTTTTCTTCAAAGTCTGATTTATTCCCTCCTGGATTTAACAAATTGGCACCCCACCTGGTATTATGGAGTATAAGAAATACAGGAAAGAGAGGAAGGGTCATTGAGTTTGCAACACTGTCTTGTGTTTTAGAAATGGCCATTGGCCATGTGAAGCAAGTTTGCTGGTTTGCCTGCATGGAGACCCAATGGAGCCATGAGAATGAACCGTGGGTTGCAGTGGAGACCCAGTGTATATGCGGGGACCATGAGATGGCTGCCAAGGAAAGCTGCTGGCCCTGGATAAAGCTTTCCAGGACTGTGAGTAGCCTAGCTGGAGGGGTGGAATTGGAACTCCAGAGACTTGTCAGTGGTTAGAATTATCGGACTTGGAGATTTGTCACTGACTAGAGTTGTTGGACTTGGAGCTACAGAGTTTGATGTTTGCCCTGTTTTAAATCTTGTATTGGCTGAATATTTCTTTGCTATGTCAAATGCCAACTTTTGCAGTGTGAATGTTTATTCTGTGTCATTATGGGTCTTGGGGGGATTTTTTAGTATTATGGCTCAGTTAAATGTCCTTAGATTACAGGGATGTTTGAACATCATTGGGATTTATAGAAACCAGGCTGGAGAAATGGCTTAGCAGTTAAGGTGCTTGCCTGCAAAGCCAAAGGACTCAGGTTCAATTCCTCAGGACCCATGTGAGCCAGATGCCCAAGGTGGTGCATGTGTCTGGAGTTCATTTGCAGTGGCTGGAGGCCCTGGCATGCCCATTCTCTATCTGCCCCTCTCTCTCTGTCCCTGCTTCTTTCTCTCTCTCTCAAATAAAATAAAACAAAATGTTAAAAACAAAACAAAAACTATGGGGATGTTTAAAGTCGGATTGGATGCACTGCATTTTATATCATGGTTGATTATCAGTTTATGGGGGCCAGGGGTGGATTGTGGTAGTTTGATTCAGGTGTCCCCCATAAACTTAGGTGTTCTGAGTGCTGGGTTCCCCAGCTGATGGCAATTGGAAATTAACGCTTCCTGGAGGAGGTGTGTTGATGGGGGTGGGCTTATGAGTATTATAGCAGCTTCCCCATGCCAGTGTTTGGTACACTCTCCTGTTGCTATTGTCTACCTGATAATGGCCCGGGGGTGATGTCCACCCTCTGCTCATGTCATCATTTTCCCCTGCCATCATGGAGCTTCCCCCCTCGAGCCTGTAAGCCAAAATAAACCTCTTTTATTTTTTTTCCCCACAAGCTGCTCTTGGTTGGGTGATTTTTGCCAGCAATGTGAACCTGACTGCAACAGTGGTTAAGGCACTTGCCTGCAAAGCCTAAGGAACCAGGTTCAATTCTGCAGTACCCACATAAGCCAGGTGTTCATGGTCACAAGGGGGTGCATGTGTCTGGAGTTTGTTTGCAGTGACTAGATAGAGGCCCTGGTGCCCCCATTGTCTCCCTCTCTTTATTTATTTGACAGAGAAAGAGGGAAGGAGAGAGAGAGAGGGTGAGAGAGAGAGAAAATGGGCATGTCAGGGCCCCCAGCCACTGCAAACAAACTCTAGACACACACGCCCCCTTGTGCATCTGGCTAATGTGGGTCCTGGGGACTTGAACCTGGGTCCTTTGGCTTTGCAGGTAAGTGCCTTAACCACTAAGCCATCCCTCCAGCCCTCTCTCTCTTTTTTAACATTTTATTTTTATTTGAGAGGAAGAGGGGGAGAGAGAGAGAGTTGATATATTTTGTTTCATCACGTTTTCCACTAATTTCCGGGTGTGGAATTGGATTTTCATGTCAGCCCCACTCGCAAGCAGGCCTTGCAATCCCTACATGATGATGAACTCCTGTCATAGTTATTTCTTTCTTTTCTGGCTGTGCCGCAACAGGGTAGATGTTGTGTTTATTAACTTTCTGAGATGCCCTCCCAGCTCCCTCTGCACCCACAACTGTGACTGCTCTTTTCATTTCTAATTCTTGACTTTTAGAATGTAGAACATGCTTCACCACCACAGGTGACCCAGCCAGCAAGATGGCTGGACCCAGTCCAGAAGCCTTCCAGTGAAGAGGTGCATGCCATCTTGTACTGATTGACAATGCCTGACAGTGAGCGCCTTTCCCCTCCCTGAGAATGAGAGGTGAAGAGGTAGGCAGAAGCCATGTTGACGGTGATGCAGCCCAGATCTGACATCTGACATCTTCCTGTGGAGTCCATGTGCAATGCTAACAGCATCAGGAAACTCAGAACTGAACACTCACCTTGCCAGAAAAACGTCTTCCATTTTGCTTTGAAGTTTGACATCCTTCATCATACCTTAAAGCAAGGCTATTGTGTCAAGATACAAAGGAGTTTTTAAAAAGCAAACATGATGTCTGTATAGTAGAACCTCCTTTCTATTAGTTATTTAAAGATGTACTTTTTGTATTAGACAATTCTTCATGTCAAAGTAACTGGAAAAAATTGATAATGGGCTTTCCTAAATATAAAATCTATTTTTATACACTTGCTGAGTGTAAAATCCTACCATAAAAAAACAAAAGAAGAAGGGGCTTGGGAGATGGCTCAGTGGACAGAGTATTTGTTGTGCTGCTGTCCAGTACTTAAATTCATACTCCCTGTAGAAGCCCGAAGCTGTAGCAAGCTTCTATAATCCCAGTGTACCTGTGGTGAGGAGGGAGGCAGAGACAGGGCAATTTCCCAGAATCTCATAAATGGAGCAGTGAATAACAGACTGCCTTCTATAAAACAGTTGTGTTGAGTTGTAATTGTCCTATAATAATCTGCATATATTTAAAGTGTAAAAAAAAAAAAAGATACATAGGTCTAGGATCGACCCAAAAGTTATCCTCTGACCTTTACACTTGCACTGTGGCACACACACACAGAGACTCACACACACAATCATGCATGTACACACATCAAATACGTAAAAAGAGGAGGAAATGCACATGGGGAGAACGCCATGTAAAGACAAAAGCCAGGCGTAGTGACTCACACCTTTAATCCCAGCACTCAGGAGACAGAGGTAGGAGGATTGCTATGAGTTCAAGGCCAGCCTGGGGCTACAGAGTGAGTTTCAGGTTAGCCTGGGCTAGAGTGAGACCCTCCAGCAAATGTCCAGAAGCTAGAGAATAAGCAAGGGATAGATACAAGCCTCAGACAACTTGATTTTGGACTTCTAGCCCCAGAACTGGAAGACAAATAATTTTGACTGTTTAAGTCATCAAGTTTATGCTACTTTGCTCTGACACTTTAGCAAACCAACCAAACACAGCATTAATGATGAAAAGAAGAATGTTAGCAATGAATCAGTAGAGCTCTAGAGTCATGAGATGACACGCCCAAAGACAAACTTTTGGTATTAGTGCTAGGAGGGCTGAATTTTCTGGTCCCTACTCTTCCCTGTGGGCATTTCAATGCTAAGCATTACAAGCAAGAGACAAACATGGGCAAGATGGAGGCCCTGATATTTAAGAATGTAGTAATTATAGTGAATTCATATGGATGAAACAGTTTAATTTACATACTATTAGCAAGTGTCTGTTAGACAAAGTTATTCACAAGAACAGACTTTATGGAGAGAAAGAGTCCAAGAGAAAGAGAGAAGGAGAATGGGCAAGCCAGGGCCTCCAGCCACTGCAAACAAACTCCAGATGCATGCTCTCCCTGTGCATCTGGCTTATGTGGGTCCTGAGGAATTGAAATGGGATCCTTTGGCCTTGCAGGCAAATGCCTTAACTGCTAAGCTATCTCTCCAGCCCCAGTACAATTTTTTTTTTTTTTTGAAATTGTGGCAGTTTTTGAAAACTACATACCTGAAACATGGGAAACTACATAAATGAATTTCCTCTATATTTCGTGAAGCCACATGGGTACATTTCAGAAACTAAAACAATATACATCCATAAGAATAACAAAAGGAGCCTGGTATGGTGACACACACCTTTAATCCCAGCATTTAGGAAGCAGAGGAAGGAGCCTCAGATTACATAGTGAATTCCAGGTCAGCCTGATCCAGAGTGAGACACTATCTCAAAATAAATAAATAAATAAAAATAAAAAAAAATAAAAAAAAATAAATAAAAAATAAAGAAGACAGTAGGTAAGAGATATCAATAAAGGTTTACAAGAAGGAAAGTATATAGAAAAGTAATAACTGATATCCCAGAATGAATGCCAGCATGCCAATAAGATGCAAGCTGATTGCTATTCAAGAAATCTTGAAAGATTCTTTGTTGTAAGGCACCAGGTACCTGGGAGGTGGTAGGAGAATGGGACTAAGAAGTGTTTAAAGAGTCTGCATAAGACCCAGCAACTCATGAGGCAGAGGTAGGAGGATCGCCATGAGTTTGAGGTCACCCTGAGACTGCATAGTGAATTCCAGGTCAGTCTGGGCTTGAGTGAGACCCTACCTTGAAAAAAAAAAAAAAGTCTACATAAAGGGACTGGGGAAATGGCTCAGCTGATAAAGGTATTTGTTTTTTTTTCTTCTTTGGTTTTTCAAGGTAGGGTCTCATTCTAGTCCAAGCTGACCTGGAATTCACTATATAGTCTAAGGCTGGCCTCGAACACACAGTGATCCTCCTACCTCTGCTTCCCAAGTGCTGGGATTAAAGGCATGTGCCACCATGCTGGGCTTGGTGTTTGCTTTCAACAAAGGCTGTTGGCCGCGTTCGGTTCCCCTACAAGAAGCCAGATGTACATGTGTAGCACATGCATCTGGACTTTGTTTACAGTAGCAAGAGGCCCTGGCATGCCCATACTCTCTTCCTTTCACCCTGATAGCAAATAAATAAATAAATATGTGGTTAAAGGCACTTGCTTGCAAAGCCTGATGGCCTGCATTTGATTCCCCAGTATCCACATAAAGCCAAATTCACGAAGTGGTGCATGTGTCTGGAATTCATTTGCAGTGGCACACACACACACACACACACACACACACACACTCTCTCTCTCTCTCTCTCTCTCTCTCTCTCTCTCTCTCTTTCCATCTTTCTCTTTGTCTCTGAAATAAATAAATAAAAATATTAACAAAAAACAAATAGTGGCATGTATTCATATAGGCGAATTTTATTTATTTTTAATTTTTGAGAGAGAGAGAGAGAGAGAGAGAGAATGGGCTCTTGTTGCTGCAAATAAACTCCAGGCGCATGCACCACTTTGTACATCTGGCTTTATGTGGGTACTGGGGAATTATACCCCAGCTGTCAGACTTTGCATCATGTGCCTTTAACCACTGATCTATTTCCCCAGTTGGGCAGATTTTTAAAAATTTTTTTTTTTTTTTGTTTTTCAACGTAGGGTCTCACTCTGGCCCAGGCTGACCTGGAATTCACTCTGTAGTCTCAGGGTGGCCTCGAACTCATGGTGATCCTCCTACCTCTGCATCCCGACTGCTGGGATTAAACGTTGTGCGCCACCATGCCCAGCCTGAATTTTAAAATAAGGGAACATTATAAATCTAGCTTGGCCCTGGAGTGGGGATGGGGAGAATGCAATATTTAAGCTATGCTAAATGGACAGCATGTTAAATTGTTTTTTTTTTTGGTTTTTCGAATACCCCAGGCTGACCTGGAATTAACTTCTCAGGGTGGCCTCTGGTCCTCCTACTCTGCCTCCCAAGTGCCTGGAACATAAATTGTTTTTTGAATAGCTATGTTTATTCTCAATTACTGCTTAGTGCCTGGAACATAGAAATTTCTTTATGCAAAGGGCAGAGGTTAATGAAGATTAATGCAGATATGCAGAGCTGGCAAAGTTACCCAGAATGAGTAACTGTGTGCTCAGCCCTTAACAAGATATCTAAATCACACCCTCCCAAGGCCCAGCGAACTCATGGAAGGGGGCAGAAGGAATGGGAGAGCAGGAAGAATGGAAGAGGGGCTGGGCAATGCTGTCTTCGGCAGAATTTTTTTTTTTTTTTTTTTGTTTTTCAACGTAGGGTCTCACTGTGGCCCAGGCTGACCTGGAATTCACTCTGTAGTCTCAGGGTGGCCTCAAACTCGTGGTGATCCTCCTACCTCTGCATCCCGAGTGCTGGGATTAAACGTTGTGCGCCACCATGCCCGGCCCGAATTTTAAAATAAGGGAACAGTGTAAATCTAGCTTAGCCCTGGAGTGGGGATGGGGAGGGCAGAATGCTAAATGGACATGTTAAATTGTTTTTTTTTTTTTTTGGTTATGCTAAATGGACAGCATGTTAAATTGTCTTTTAAATACCCATGTTTATTCTCAATAGTCTGGTACTGCTCAGTGCCTGGAACATAGAAATTTCTTTATGCAAAGGGCAGAGGTTAATGAAGATTAATGCAGATATGCAGAGTTGGCAAAGTTACCCAGAATGAGTAACTGTGTGCTCAGCCCTTAACAAGATATCTAAATCACACCCTCCCAAGGCCCAGCGAACTCATGGAAGGGGGGCAGAAGGAATGGGAGAGCAGGAAGAATGGAAGAGGGGCTGGGCAATGCTGTCTT
The DNA here is from genome assembly GCA_036365145.1 of Orientallactaga sibirica. NCBI lineage: Eukaryota > Metazoa > Chordata > Mammalia > Rodentia > Dipodidae > Orientallactaga > Orientallactaga sibirica. Next base: position 3,576,221 of record JAEOAD010000004.1, on the reverse strand, counting down.
CTGCATGTGACACAGCCGGCATGGCCATTACCCGCATGAACTCACAGTGGATATGTTCAGGAGACTGTGCAAGATGGAGCTGTCACCATGGATGAGGAGGCACTCATAAGACCCACCCCTCCCAGAGTAGCCAGTGGCAGTATTGACTATGGGGGAGGGGGAGTCATGCCCTTCACCACTGTAGAGGTTAGTGAGTTTCCCCTTCTCTAGTAAACAACCTTCCACCCATCATCATGCACGGGAACCTAATTTAACTCACTGGATCTAACCACCCAGTTCTAGTGGGCAACTCTGGCCTACAACTCACTAGAAGTTATCCCACCCCTGGCACTGAACTTTTCTTGTAACAATCTATGGTTTCTGGGCACAGCACGGTCCATGCCCACAGGGGTACTTCTGCCCAAACTCAACCTTGAACTTTTGATCTTTCTACCTGTCCTTGCTGAGTGCTGGGCTTATAGGGGTGGTGGTTTGATTCAGGTGTCCTCCATAAACGTACGTGTTCTAAATGCTAGGTCCCCAGCTGATGGAAATTTGAGAATTGGGGCCTCCTGGAGGTGATGTACTGTTGGGGATAGGATTTTGGGTGTTATAGCCAGCTTCCTCTTGCCAGTGTCTGGCACACTCTCCTGGTGCTATTGTCCACCTGATGTTGGCCAGGAGTTGATGTCCAGCCTCTGCTCATGCCACGTTTCCACTGCCATCATGGAGCTTCCCCTCAAGTCTGTAAGCCGAAATAAACCCTTTCTTCCCACAAGCTGCTAGTGGGTGTTTTCTGCCAGCAACGTGAAGTTAAGTACAACAACATATATCATGCCTGCTATATGCAGTTCTTGAGTTTAAACCCAGGATTCTGTGCATGCAAGGCAAGTACTCTGCCAGGTGAGATACACACTCAGCTCCAATTTTAGACTTTCTCTCTCTTTCTCTCTCTCTCTCTCTCTGTGTGTGTGTGTGTGTGTGTGTGTGTAGGTTGTCCTCAATTTACCCATTCAAATATTCGTTAATACTGCTCTAAACACTTGTTTTTTTAAGTGGGTTTAAATAGTTAAAAAGATTAGAAAGAGGGCTGGAGAGATGACTCAGTGGTTAAGGCTCTTGCCTGTAATGCCTAATGACCTGGATTTGATTCCCCAGCACTCATGTAAAGCCAGATGCGCAAAATGGCACATGATTCTGGAGTTTGTTTGCAGTGGCTAGATGCCCTGGCATGCCCATTCTCTCTTTCTACCTGACTCTCTGTCTCCCTCTTAAATAAATAAATAAATAAATCTGATATTTAAAAGAAGATTAGAAAAATATTTTATAACACAAGAATATTATATAATATTCAAATTTCAATGTTTATGAATGAAGTTTTAAAAATATAGGCATTGAGCCATGCATGGTGGCACACGCCTTTAATCCTAGCATGTGGGAGGCAGAGGTAGGAGAATCGCCATGAGTTTGAGGCCACTCTGAGACTATGTAAGTGAATTCCAGATCAGCCTGAGCTAGAGTGAAAACCATACCTCAAAAAAACAAAAAATAGCCAGGCGTGGTGGTGCACGCCTTTAATCCCAGCATTCGGGAGGCAGAGGTAGGAGGATCGCCGAGAGTTCGAGGCCACCCTGAGACTACATAGTTAATTCCAGGTCAGCCTGGACCAGAGTGAGACCCTACCTCGCAAAAAAAAAAAAAAAAAAAAAAAATTAAAAAAATTAAAAAATAAAAATATAGGTATACTATATTTTATCTTTTTTTCTTAATCTTTTTTTCTTAATCTTTTTTCTTAATCTTTCTTTCTTTCTTTCTTTCTTTCTTTCTTTCTTTCTTTCTTTCTTTTAAATGTATTTTATTTATTTATTTATTTGAGAGAGAGAAAGAGGTAGAGAGAGAGAAAGGGGGTGGTGGTGGAGAGAATAGGCATGCCAGGGCCTCCAGTCATTGCAAATGAACTTCAGCCGCGTGCGCCCCTTGTGCATCTGGCTTACGTGGGTCCTGGAGAATCGAACAGGGATACTTTGGCTTTGAAGGCAAACGCCTTAACCTCTAAGCCATCTCTCCAGCCCCCCTTTCTTTCTTTCTTTCTTTCTTTCTTTCTTTCTTTCTTTCTTTCTTTCTTTCTTTCTTTCTTTCTTTCTTTCTTTCTTTCTTTTTCTCTGAGGTAGGGTCTCACCACTCTGGCCCAGGCTGACCTGGAATTAACTTTGTAGTCTCAGGGTGGCCTCGAACTCACAGCGATACTCCTACCTCTGCCTCCCAAGTGCTGGGATTAAAGGTGTACGCCACCACGCCCGGCTCTCCTTAGTCTTTTAAAGCATTTTCTTTTCTAGTTATTTATTTGAGGGAAGGAGAGAAAGAGAAAGGCAGATATATAGAGAGAATGGGCACACAAGGGCCTCTAGCCACTGCAAACGAACTCCAGACGCATGTGCCACCTTGTGCATCTGACTTATGTGGGTCTTGGGGAATCAAACCTGGGTCCTTTGGCTTTTCAGGCAAGCACCTTGAATGCTAAGCCATCTCTTCAGCTCTATATTTTATCTTTTGAGACATGATTTCTCCATGTAGCCCAGGCAGACTTCAACCTTGCAATCCTCCTGCCTCAGTGTCTTGAGTGTTAGGATTACAGGTGGGCACTAGCCCTCCTGGCCATGCACATTTTAAAACTGTTCCAGAAGTGACTCCTGTGCTCTGATAGCACAGGTGGGTAGTTGTACAGGAACCATGTTGACATATTAGGCACAAAGCTGAAAATTTTGCTATGTGTCTACTTGGAAAAGTTTACTGACCCTTTGGATCGAGTGTTGAGGTGAAATGTCCTCCAGATTCTCATAGCATGCTTCCCAATCGTCCATAGCTTTCTTGACACAACTTCAACAGCAGTATTTGCCTTATTTATTTATTTATTTATTTATTCATTTATTTATTTATTTATTGGTTTTTGAGATGGGGTCTCACTCTAGCCCAGCCTGATCTAGAATTCACTATATAGTTCCAGGCTGGCCTTGAACTCACAGTGATTCTCCTACCTCTGCCTCTCAAGTGCTGGGATTAAAGATGTGTGCCACCACGCCCAGCATGACTAAAAATCAAGTACAACTGGGGCCAACAATTTGCCCTCCCACAATAACTGACTCCTGGTGAACACACAAACTCTAGGAACAGGTGAGCACTGGATGGTCATAATTTTTTTTATTAGTTATGTATATAGTGTGTATACAGCCATGATGGTACCATTGTTAGCCTTCTCCCTGTCCTCCCCCCATGGAGATTGTGGATCTTGCTTTGTGGGGGTAGCCATCAGTTATGGGAGAGAGGCAATGTCTCTGTGTACAATGACCCAACTCATGGCTCTAACAATCTTTCTGACCCCTCTTCTGTGAATTTCCCTGAGCCATGTTGGGTACATTTTAGGTCTATTTCAGTGAGAAGGTTTTGTGAGTCTCTGGGTCTCTGGATCTCTGATTTGGTAGGGGTTGAGTGTTCTCTGTGTCTATCTCCTCCTCCTGTGCTGATACCAGGTTCACTGAGAAAGCAGCACTCTTGCTCATTTCCTCAATAACTCTATGACTTCAGCTAGTGCCCTGGTGAGGTGCGATTCTTTTCTCAGGTTCTGCATCCATCTGACAAAGAGAAGCAAATTCTCCAATGGAGAGTGAGGTCAATGCACAATACATGGATAACCATTATTATTTTAGAGAGAATGTAATAGGCCCTCTTATATCCCACTATTGGGATAAGCTTGATATTGGAGAGCAGGCTCATTTTTGGATATGGTTCTGACTTGTTTCCCCATTCCAGCTATGGGTTCTGTTCCACTGAGAGGATCCATTAGCCAAATCAAGAGCAGTTGGTAACCCACCATGACTGTGTGCCACTATTACTCTTGTGTGAGCATCACATCAGGTTGATTGCTGCTGAGTAGCTTTGAGGGATGGTCATACTTTGGATAAATCATGGGCATCACCAGTATGTTTCATGGAGGCGAAGTAGGGCTCAGATTAACATAGTTGGTAAACTGAGTGTTACTAATGCCAATGAAGAGATTTTATGCTGTCACTAAAGTGTGGTTCTTCAAGGGCTTGGGTTTGTCTTCCCTGCTGTAGTAGTCACCTTCTCACTGCTGTGCCCAATATATCAGACCAGAGTCAACTTATAGAAGGAAAGGGTTTATTCTGGCTCACAGTTCAAGGTTATAGTCGGTCCATCACTGGGGGGCCAGCGTGGCAGCAGGAGCATGCCACAGAGCTGGTCACATTGTGTTCACAAAGAGGAAGCAGAGAGTAATCAAGACTAGAGCTCAGCCAGCTGTTTTCATTTACTCTAGGACTCCAACCCAACGAATGGTGCTGCTCACATGTAGGGTGGGTATTACCACCTTAATTAACCTAAATGACCAATCCCCTCATAGACATGCCCAGAGGTTTGCTTCAGGTTGATCGTAAAATCTCACTTGTGGTGGTCCCCCATAGACTCAGGTGTTTTGTTGAGCTTGGAACCTGGCTCGAGGGTGGGGGGCAGATCCTGGAGGTCCAGCCCCAAAGTGTGTTTGGGGGTGGATCTGATTCTAGCCCAGAGGTGTGGAGGATGAATTTGAGCTCTGGCAGGTGTGTGTTTTGCTGGTGTTAGTGTTTTGCTTGATAGAGTTTTTCTCTCTTCTTGGATCTATGAAAGTAAGCTAGCTTCTTCCGCTGTTGATGGAACTTCCTCTGGATCTGAAAGCTTAAAATAAGTCCCTTCCTCCCATCACTGTGTCTGGTTTGAATGTTCATCCCAGCAACATGGAACTGAGTACAACAGCCATCAAGTTGGCAAGATGGACCATCACAGCCAAGGTGAGATGTGACCAATGCGCAATAAACATCTCTTTTGAGGCTGGATGATGACGCTTCAACAAGCTGGTGGTGATGATCTTGGTGGAAGGAGCTCCCAGGCACATGGAAAGCTTTGTCCAGTCTCTGGTTCTGTGTCCTTCATTTGCTCTGTGCTGTGTCTTTTCGCCATTCTCCCAGACAATATGGCAGCTTCTATGAATCATTCTTTTGTTTTCTCACCTATCACTTTAGTATTGAACTTTTGCCGAGGCAGCAGAATTCAGAGAACTCTCCTGTCAGAATTGCTGACATGAAAGAAGATGGTAAGGTTCAGAGGCCTCACAGTGCATAAAGCAATGTGAGGGAAAATGCCAAATACTATTTATTTTCCAAGGCAAAAATGAGGTTGTTGTGAAAAGCTTGCACTCAGTTTTTGATGAGCTGCAAGTGCTGGCTTCAGACTGCCTACAACCCAAGCCATAAGATGTCATTAATATCCACCACATTTAAAACGAGTAGTCCAAGGAGGTCAGTTGTTGCATATAATTTGAACAATTCTTGATTTAACTATTCTCATTTTCAACTGCTCAGAAGTATGAACAAGAGTCTCCAGTAGTACTGTACACACACAAGAAGATGTATTAGGATTGAAAATTACCATAACATTTTGGGGTATAATTAATCTCAAATACCAAAGAAGCATATAATCGGGCATAGGGAGCACTGAAAAGGAAATAACAAAGCTATTAATCTTCTTCTTGATCCGCCTTATTACTGTATTAAAAGTACTTTTTAAAAACTTGATCGCTTTTATAAAAGCTGGATAAAAATCACATTTGGTCTACCCACATCATTAGTACTCTGCACAGATGCATGAAAAGAATCTGTAAAGTGGCATGTGTGGGTTTGGGTTTCATGACATTTATCAATTAACATTTTTATATAATTGGCACTCTGGTTCCTTGCTCTGCAGGTCTATGTCTTATGTTTAAATCTTTGTGTCTCAGTTTCTATATTTATAACTCAAGTGTGTTGAGTTATATAATTTCTTATTCCTTGAGTTCAAAAATTACATGGTGTAGGAGCAGGGGAGATGGCTCAGTTGGTAAAGTCCTTGCCATGCAAGCATGAGGACTTGCGTTTTGAACCCTCACAAATATCAGGCATGGTGGTATGTGTATAATCTCAGAGCTTGGGAGGCAGAAACACATGGCTCCCTGGGGCAAGCTGACTAGTTAGACTGGGTGAATCAGTGAGAGATTCCCAGTCAATAAGGTGGAGGGTGATTGAGGAAGACCTGTGACATCAACCTTGGGCTTCTATACAAATGTACACATGTGCACAAAATCCCCCACACATGTGCATCCAGACACATATGAACATGCATACACACCACATACACATGCAAACAATTTTCATGATTTAGAAAAAATCCGTGTCTATTATAATTTTCAATTTTGCTTTAAAAAATATCCAAATGAACCAGGTGTAGTGGTGAATGCCTTTAATCCCAGCACTCAGGAGGCAGAGGTAAGAGGATTGCCATGAGTTCAAGACCACCCTGAGGCTATTTCAGGTCAGCCTGGACTAGAGTGAGACCCTACCTAAAAACAAAGATGTCCAAATGTAGACTAATGGCATATTTATATTTGCTAAATTTCCAAATGTACATTTTGTATATATCCAGAATATTGGAACATATATCTCATTAGCAAAGAATGGATCTTATATTCTAAATTTACTTTTGTTTCTAAATAAAGGTGAGGAGACTAAACTTTACCTTTAGCAAGAAAAGAGGCTTTGGCTTCCTCTTTTGTTTAAGTAAATATGTAAAAGCTCCTGTGCTGGAGAGATGGCTTAGTGGTTAAGGTGCTTGCCTGAAAAGCCAAAGGACCCAGGTTCGATTCCCCAGGACCCACGTAAGCAAGATGCACAAGGTGGCGCATGTGTATGGAGTTTGTTTGCAGTGGCTGAAGGCCCTGGCACATCCATTCTCTCACTGTCTCTCTCTCTTTCTCTCTCTCTCTCTCTTAAGTAAATAAAAATTTAAAAAATCTTTGTTATGCCTTGTTTCCCTTTTGGAAGGCTCTAGACTGGACAAACAGAGCATCTAAAATTGTTCATCTCCTTCTGTGCTGAGTCCCAGACCAATGATGAGTGGGGCCCCAGGTGGAGAAAGTGGCTCAGTGGGGGAGTGAAATCTCCAAGTAGGGGGACTGAAACTGCCTGTTGTAGGCCTTGTTGGGTGACCATGGTTCTACATGACACATGACTGTCCCAACAAGCCAACTGCATGGATAAACAGAAAAGCAACAAAGGTCCCCAACACAAGCTCCCTTCCTACAGGAATAAGATTGTATGGGTGAGCAGGAGTGTTTGGTCCCCAGTCCACAAACCCAGATTAGTTCACTGCTACAGAGAAGAGACGAAATGGGCTAAGAAGAACGTGAGATGATGCTTGTAGACAGTCGCAGGAACAAGGTAGAGATGATCACTCTAAATTTAGAATCATTATCACTGCTCACTGTGTTCTCAAGAAATAAATTTTTGCAAATTAACAAAATGAAAATGCCAAGATTATGTCATTTGAAACAATTTAATACAACTTTTGAGGTAGACTTATAACAAAACCAGTCCTGGTTTTACATTTTCAGATGCTCTTTGCAAAGAACTGTCTGCATGTGTTTAACATTTACCTTCAGCGTTGCATGTGAATAGTATTGTGCTTACTGTGGTATTTTAGTTTTAACATTTATATTTGGAGGAATTAAAATAAATTGCCAGGCATAGTGGTACACACCTTTAATTCCAGCACTGGGGAGGCAGTGGATCGCTGTGAGTTTGAGGCTACCCTCAGGCTACATAGTGAATTCCAGGTCAGCCTAAACTGGAGTGAGACCCTACCTCAAAAAAACCAACGCCCTCCCCCCGACAAAAAAAAAACAGTTCCAACAAGACAGAACTCATTTCCACAGTCTGAATTCATATGACTTGTTTTACAAGAAACTTCAGAAATAACTTTGAAGTCTCTTGAGACAATGCTTCAGATTATGCCTTTTGGGAATTAAAGTCCTGCTTGTGTGAATTGCTTCTGTGCAAGTACAGATTGATGTGTAATATTAAATGGAGTGTTTTTATTGAGTATTTTAATATAAGAACATACTGTAATTTGATTGTATTCCCATGTCATTACCCTTTTTGTAGAATGTAGTTTTTTTTTAAATTATTTATTGAGCTGGGCATGGTGGCACATGCCTTTAATCCCAGCACTTAAGAGGCAGAGGTAGGAGGATCGCTGAAAGATTACATAGTGAATTCCAGGTTAGCCTGGGCTAGAGCAAGCCCTTACCTTGAAAAAAAAACCAAAAAAAATTTACTTATTGATTTATGTAATTTGAGATTGAGACAAGAAAGAGGCAGACAGAGTGAGTATGGGTAAGCCAGGTCCTCTGCATCTGGCCTTATATGGGTATTGAGGAATCTAACCCAGGCCATCAGGCTTTGCAAGCAAGTGCCTTTAACTGTTGAGGCATCTCTCCAGCCCGATAATATAGTTTTATAGAATGAAAATGGGAGAAATTTCAGTGACTTCAGACTTATAATTAAACCATCCCTACTCTGTCCATTACTTTCTCATTGTTGGGATCAAATAACTGACCAGAAGCAATTTAAGGATGGAAAGAATTCTTTCTGGCTTACAGTTCTGGAGGAAATAAATGTTCATCCTGGCAGGGAAGACATGGCGGGAGGGGAAGCCGGCATCATGTTGCTGCGCAGGCAGGAAGCAGAGAGCGAACGTGGGGCTGAACACAAAACCTCAAGGCCCATCCCTGGGGATGGGACGCATCTCCTTGAGCAAGTCTCTACCTCCTAAAGACTCCACAGCCTTCCCAAACAGCACTACTTTACTGGGGACCAAGCTTTCAACCATGTGAGCCTACATTCAAACCACAATGGCAAGAACGATGAGAACAAAGCTGACGTGACCTTAAGCACAACTTGATGTTCGTGACAATAGACCAACATCACAGAGAGTATATTTTATTTCAATGTCAGGGTGATCTTTTAATGGCCAGAGCTATGCAGACTGAGATCTGTGGTCACAGTTAAACAAGGGTTCAAAAAGCATTCGGTGGTGACACTGGAAAGGACCTCACTCGTGCTGGGAGTCAGCTGGGTCACTTTCCTGCTCTTTTCCAAATCTAGTGTTCTATAAGAGCAACTGAATCACACCCCAAAGTGTAACTTTCCTGAACGTTTCCTTTAGTTTTCGTTAATGGAAAGGATCAAAACTACTGAGCATGAGTCTGCTTACAGTGAAAGACGTGAAGAACCTCACAGTCCAACGTTTTGACATTGTGACACAATGTCACCTACAGACTTTACATGCAAGAACCATGCCATCAAGTTATATATATATAAAAAAAGAACCTTAAAAAAATCTTAAAATGGGGGCTGGAGAGATGGCTTAGCGGCTAAGAGCTTGCTTGTGAAGCCTAAGGACCCCGGTTTGAGGCTCGATTCCCCAGGACCCATGTAAACTAGATGCATAAGGTGGCACATGAGTCTGGAGTTCATTTGCAGTGGCTGAAGGTCCTGGTGCACCCATTCTCTCTCTCTCTCTGCACCTCTTTCTCTGTCTGTCACTCTCAAATAAATAAATAAAAATGAACAAAAAAATTTTTAAAAATCTAATTTTTTAAGAAAGCTTACAGTTCTGTTTTGAGCTATCCTTGGCTACATGTAATAAGGCCCATAGCACACAGGTTGGACATGACTTCAGGGACCTCATTTGACATAGAGTTGTACAAATTATAGTGTTGACAACCTTATCTGTTTTTCTTTATTTTATATCAATTATAACAGGTTATTCTCTTTTATCCCCTTGCCCTGCCCCCCATTACCCTGGAGACCCTCCTCAGTGGGGTTATGGCATTCACTGTAGGGTCATGAAGGCCTCAGTCAGTCCCTGTGGGGTAGCGGGGGACTGTGTTTACCTTCATGTGAAGTCCTTGTGGCACCAATGGTCAAAACTGACAGCCTTGTTTTTTTGTTTGTTTTTTGAGGTAGGGTCTGGCTGTAGCTCCAGCTGACCTGGAAGTCACTATGTAGTCTTAGGCTGGCCTTGAACTCATGGCGATCCTCCTACCTTTACCTCTCCAGTGCTGGGATTAAAGGCGTGCCCCACTATACTCAGTCTGACAGAATTTTTAATGCTTAGTACAGTTAGGCTTCACCTAAACATTTGTCCTGATTCGACAGTACATGTCATTCCCTCCATGACAACTAGGAGGAGCTGTTTGGTCTTGCGTGTACTTCAAAGCCATGGGATCAAAAAAAAAAAAACAAAAATGCACCTATTTGTATTAAGTTTATCTCATGTGACTTTTGATCCTCATAGGTAAAAGTTAAAAAAATAAATATACATTAAGTTCTGTAAAGAAAGCACAATTGCTAGGTTCTCGGATAATTAAGAGTTTATGCCAATGATACTCGTTCTTTCTCTGTTCAGAAGAGGTTCACAGTGGGTTGTTTTAGAAAGGACGGTTTATTGAATTATTACCTCAGTCATAAATTCTTTTTTTAAATTTAAATATTTATTTGCAAGAAGAGAAGAGAGAGAGAGAGAGAATATGGGTGTGCCAGGGCTTCTAGCCACTGCAAATGAACTCCAGATGAATGTGCCACTTTGTACGTCTGGCTTTATGTGGGTACTGGGGAATCAAAACAGGGTCTTTGCAAGCAAGTGCCTTCACTGCTGAGCCATCTCTCCAGCTGCACCTCAGTCATCAAGTCTGAGTTGTGTTTCTTTGCATGGGGACGTCTGATGCTTCTCAACCTCTTTCTCTCTCTCTCTCTGTCTCTCATTCAACTGCTCTTACACACTTTGATGATAATTTTAAAATCTCAATCTGTGGTCTAATCTGAAAAACGTCTTTTTATCTCTGGTGAGTACATTGGCATATTGATACAAAATCTACTGAATCATTACATTAACTTTTTGCTTTCCAAAGGGCTAACATTGTAAATTTGAACATTCATTATTGATGTAAAAATGCTGTACTGGAAGCAAATAGTTTTCATCTCAAGTACCTTCAAGTCACCCTTCAGCAGAGATTCAAAGTGTCATATGTTCATAGTGGCAGCAGCTGCAGCTAGAAGCAACATGGTATGGAGGCGAGGACATTTCTCAGCCGTGTGACGGATAAGCTACCAGAACATTTTTTTTTTTGGATGTGTACATTTGGGGAGTAACAGACAGTAGAATGAATGACTAGCCCACAAACATTAATTTTCAGTGTCTTTCTAAGATGTCAAGTTTATAAGAATCTGTTAACCAAATAATATTAGATGGAATATCCCCAAATATCATTAGATTGATCCAAATGAAGTAATCATTTCTATAGATCACAAAAGTCAATATTAGCAATTTCATATGACTTAACCTAATAGAAACAACAATTTTACAACAACTTTATATTGTTGTATGACAAATGACTATAAATTTAGTGGCTTAAAACACTTTTTTAAACCTGGAACTTACTCTGGAGCACTAGGCTGGCCTCGAATTCATGGTGATCCTCCTATCTCTACCTCCTGAGATTTTTTTTTTTTTTTTTTGGTTTTTCGAGGTAGGGTTTCACTCTAGTCCAGGCTGACCTGGAATTCACTATGTAGTCTCAGGGTGGCCTCGAACTCACCTCACGGTGATCCTCCGACCTCTATATCCCAAGTGCTGGGATTAAAGGCGTACGCCACCACACCCAGCGACACTTGCTTTTTTATGTCATAGCTCAGCAGGACAGAAGTCTGGATGGACAGCTGACACCTAGGCAGGGCTGGTCACAGAGCCAGAGACCCTGCTGAAGAGTCTGCTTCCCAGCTGTTGAAGGTTAGAGGCACACTTTAGTTCCTTGTGTTACTTGATAAGAAGTTGTTCTCAGAAACTAGATGCTGCTCTCTGGTCACGTCATGTGATTTCACCCCCAGCTTCAAGCCAGCAATGACATGTTGAATCCTCATGTTTTGAATCGCTCTGCCTTCTCTTTGGTCTCCAATCTTAGGAAAGGTTTTGCTTTTAAGGTGTTCATGCAATAATACTAGCCCAGCTATATATCAGTGTTTGGACTAACTCAAAGTCAATTAATTTTTGTATTAGTTACTTTACTGTTATGACCAAATAGGTATTATAAAAGCAGCAGCTTAAGGAAGGACAGGGTTTATTTCAGCTGATAGTTCCAGGGCATAGATTCCATCGTGGCAGGGAAGGCGTGGTGACAGGAGCAGGAAGCCAGCCAGTCACATTGCTTCCATAGTCAGGAAACAGCAAACAGGAAGCAGGGCCAGGCTATGAAAACTCAAGTCCCAATCCAGTCCAGAGGACCCATTTTTACATTCAAACTACAGCAACTAGTAACCTTAGTTACATCTGCAGAACCCATTCGGCCACATACCAAGTAGAATCAACAGTGCCCAGAGAGACTGTAGCGAGATGGCCGAGTTCAAGTGCCAGACTGTCTGGCTTCAAAGTTACACTTGATTGTTCATTGGATGACGTTTCTTAACCTCTCTGTGCTTCTGCAAAACAAGTATCATCTTTAATAACCTACCTTGTTGAGAGGACTAAATAAAAAAATTCATTGAGGGCTGGAGAGATGGCTTATTGGTTATGGTGATTGCCTACAAAGCCAAAGAACCCAGGTTCAATTCGCCAGTACCCACTTAAAGCCAGATGCACAAGGTGGCACACGCATCTGGAGTTCATTTGCAATGGCTAGAGGTCCTGCTGTGCCCATTCTGTCTAACTATCTAGCTCTCTCTCTCAAATAAATAAATCATATAAAAAATTCATTGAAATATTTCATGCAGTGGTGGGTACACAGTAATGACTCAGCAGGCAGCTAATTGTTTCTGAAGAAAAAGAGGATATGAGAAGAAAGAACTGGAAGGAAATGATATGAGCAGAGCAATGAAGGAGGTGAATCTTGAGTTGTGTAAAGTCAAATTGAACTTTTGTAATCATTACAGTCCAATATACTTTATTCTAAATTATACCATATTTCATGTCACACTTACCAATGAAAAGGTTTTTTAAATTTTATGTATTTATTTGAGAGAGAGAGAGTGGCAGAGAGAGAGAGAGACAGAGAGACAGAGAGAGGGAAAATGGACACACCAGGGCCTCTAGCCACTGCAAACAAATTGCAGACACATGTACCCCCTTGTGCATCTGGCTTACGTGGGTCCAGAGGAATCGAACCAAGGTCCTTTGGCTTTGCAGGCAAGCGCCTTAACCGCTAAGCAATCTCTCCAGCCCCCAATGAAAAGTTTTTATTTTGTATTTATTTATTTATTTATTTTTATTTTTTATTTTGTATTTATTTATTATTTTATTTAGCTAGTGAACAACAATTCATATGTACTTCCTATTTACAAAAACGAGGCTTGAATGAGTCCATTTTCTTACAAGTAAATAAACCAACCAACAAGTCACACTGCACCAACAGGTTGTATTTGATAAGCCGATGCACAGGCTTGTTTCTGATAGTTGGGGCCCACTGCAAGAATCTGAGGTACAACATGATTTTAAGCATTCACAATGAGTAAAAGGGAGCCCAGTGTATGCTTTCCATATTGGCTAGCTTTTCTTTGCTATGATCAAAATGCAAAATCACTCAGTTTATTATTCGGTTAAAATATAGCTTTATACAATAAATTAGAAATTTAGCTTTACAAGTTGCCATTAACTGAGAGAAATATCTGAGAGTCATACTGAACATTTGGTAATAGCTGAGTTTGTTAAATAACAGAAAGAAAATAAAACACAGAGATCTCCTTTCTATCTTTCTAGAAGAGTCAGTAAACTTGTCCACATATATTCGGTGGCCCCTTTACACCCACTGATTGTGGCACTGTTTGTCTTGTAAGGATGGGATGTGAATGTACTTTACTGACATGAATGTCTTTCTTTGCATTCTGGGCCCAAGCTTTTCAGTTTTGGAAATATAAGCCATATACTATTTATTTTATAAACATTTTCTAACAAACATTGTCATTAGCAATTATGTCTGTGTATATAGAATTAAAATAGAATACTGTAAAAAATGCCCAACATAAACAACCTGAGGGAGGAAAGATTTATTCTTGGCTCATATTTCCCCAGAGTTCATTCTGTCTTAGGTGGGGGAGGGCATGATAGAAGGGCTCACATCATCACCTCAACAATGAAGCAGAGGAAAGGAAAAGACGGGCCCCCAAGGACACCCTCCTAGTGACCTCTTATTATTGTTTTTTCTAGTGACCTCTTAAACTCCTACGCATTTCTCAGACCAATTGGGTTGACACTCAAAATGAGCCATCACGTTTTTCATCAACATTGTGGCCCAAATCGCTTGATCATTTCCTCCCAGTATAATCCAAGATAAAAGGAATAATGACTAATAAATAAGGCTCCACCTTCAGTCAAATGAATGGGAAAGAAGCACAGTCATTTCAACACGAAAGCCAGTCTGTAGCTCTCCCTACCCCCATAGGTCCATTCCACTAGTGACTTTTTCTATATTCTTTCTTTAAGGAAGACTATTCCAGGGCTGGAGGGATGGACTGGCAGTTAAGGCATCTGCCTATAAAGTCAAAGGACTCAGGTTTGATTTCCCCAGGACCCATGTAAGCCAGATGCACAAGGTTGCACATGTGTCTGGAGTTAGTTTGAGGTGGCTGAAGGCCCTGGCATATCCATTCTCTCTGTCTGCTTCTCTGAAATGAAATGAAATGAAATGAAATGAAATAAAATAAATAAATAAATAAATAAAAAGATTATTCCAAGGCTGGCTGTGTGTAGCTTGCCAGCAAATTAAAGGACAAAGAGTGGTCTGGGGATATAGCTTAGTGGTAGAGTGCTTGCTTAGCCTGCACAAGGCCTTGGATTTAATCCCTAGTACAGCACAAATAAACAAAAAACAAGTAGGACAGGCATGGCATGGTGGTGCATGCCTTTGATCCTAGAACTCAAGATGCTGGGGAAGGAGGATGGATGTGAGTTTAAGCCAGCCTAGAGCTACAGAGGGAGTTCTAGGTCAGCCTGGGCTAGAGTGAGACACTATCTTGAAAAAAAAAAAAAAACAAACCACCACCGTCAAGAACAACAATAACGATAACAACAAAAGACCCCAATAGTCAGCTAACCAATTCATCATCACTTTTCCTCTCCTGTTGGTGAGAGAACACCCCAGTTTTCTAATGGAGAACCATTCAATTTTCCATTTCAGTCCATGACCTAGGGGTGGAAGTTGGATTCAGATGTGATCCTTGTCATTAGCTCATGAATGGGCTTAAGTCCAAACTGGGGCAGTAGAAACATTTCCTGAGAATTTTAATGGAATTTAAAAAAATAATTCAACTCCCATCTGGGATTGTTACAAAACAATATAGACGGAAAGCTACTGGTGAGCACCTTGCCTCTGTGGGAGAAGAGGCTGCCTGAGAATGCAAATAATTCAGAGAGAAACAATGCTCTGTGAGATGGGGATACTCTACGTTGTTTGAGCGTTACACCCAGCCAGCTAAAAACATCATCCTCCTGGACTCTGAATTACTGAGCCAACAGATAACCATATTTTGTTTAAGGACAATTAAATTTGCATCTTTGTCATTGCCAAACAAGAGAGTTCTCATGAAGCCACTCTCCAGAGCTTCAGGGTTTTTTTTTTTCATATTTTAAAAATCTTTTATTTATTTATTTGAGAGCAAGAGAGAAAGAGGCAGAGAAAGGGAGAGAGAGAGAGAGAGAGAATGAATGAGTGGGCGTCCCAGGGCATGCAGCCACTGCAAACAAACTCCAGAGGCATGTGCCACCTTGTGCATCTATCTGTCTTATGTGGGTCCTGGGGAATCAAACCATGCTCTGTTGGCTTTGCAGGCAAATGCCTTAATCGCTAAGCCATCTCTCCAGGCCAAGCTTTTGTTTTAATATCCCCATTTTAGCCATCAGATTAATTGATTCTAGTCAAAGCTGTAGAACCTTGTTGAAATCTCTACTCCTGATCCAGGCAAATGTATTCAGCATTCATTCCAAGCTGTAGAGCCTAGTTGGAATCTCCATCTCTGATCCAGGCAGTTGTATCCAGCATCTGAAGCCACAGAGCGCAGGCATGCCTGTTGCTAGGGTTCAGCCTGGTGGGTGGGAAAGAAGGGGAGTTCTTGCAAAGAGGGGTAGGGGTGCATCCTAAAAGTCATTTGCGTACAATTTATGTGACTTTTATCATCAGAGAAAAAGAACATTTATTTTAAAAGGAAAAAAGTTATTTCTGTTAAATTTCCATGGCTTCCAAGAGGAACCTTTGTTCTTCAACTAATTTGAGTGAACGTTTAGTGATGGAATACAAGAACAAAATGTTTACTGTAAGTCATCTGAATAAAAGGGGGGGGCCGGAGAGTGCTTGGACATATGTGGAGAGCTAAGTCCCACTTACTCATTCTGCTTCCCATGCTCCATCGACTCCCACTCTTTAGCCAAATTCCTACCATCAGCGGCTCATCTGTTCTCTGTGTCTAACTCTCTCCCCAGGCACATTCTTTCAGGGAAATGGTCATGTATTGCTAAGTGGAACTTACACATTATTTAGACCAGCTTTCATTTGCAATGACAGGTTTCCAAGAAGCCAATAATAGTGAAATAGAAAAAAGGGCGAGACCTAATTTTAGCAAAATTTTCCCAAACAACTTGATATTACAGGTACTTTTCAGGCCCAGTTCAGATCCCAGTGAGTCAGCTCCTGCACGACTAACAATATTCTCAAGACCTTGTCTTTAGAAATGAGCGGTCGAGCCTGGCTCAGTAATCACAGCCTGGCAGAGTTCTTGGACATTATCTAGCCTAAACCCATCATTGTCCAGAAGAAGAAACTCAGTCTCAAAAAACTGGTGCCTCATGGAGCCCGACAAAGTCAGAGAGCGCATCCCAGCAAGGGAAAATAGTGTGAACGGAGGAGCTGAGTTGAGGAAAGACGAGCTCACGGACAAAATCCAGATATGACTTTAGGTGCTTGAAAAAACAGTTAAGTTGAAAGGTTAATTATTCAGTCCAATTTATAGCAGCTTCCCTACGCCTCACTGTCTAGATGAGGCTGGCCTCCACTTCGTGTTCTCCCTGCTCCAGCCTTCTTCATAGAGAGATCACGGGTGTGCACTCTTCATCGTGGGACACTCTACAGATGGGACAGTCTTCATTGTGGGACAATCTTCATCCTAGGTCATTCTACATAGTAGGATATTCTGCATCATGGGATATTCTACATAGTGGGACACTCTTCTTGGTGGGACATTCTTCACTGTGGGATTGCGTGCATACACTAGTTCTAGGACATTTTAACTGTTAAAAGTTGTTTGTTTATTAAACTTTGTAAAGCACACGAAAGCAGAAGGAAAGTCCTGCAGTCAATCCTGTGTACTTCTCATGCATGACCCACTCATGGCCAATCTTATTCCATGATGCCTCCCCTCTCTCCAACACTTCCTATCTTCCAACTCCCAGATTAATTAAATACCTTTTTTGGTCCATGTATGTGTGATGCATGTGTGTGCATGTTTGTGGTGTGAATGCACATGTGCCACCGTGCATGAGTAGAGGCCAGAGGACAGCTTCCCACCTTGTTTGAGGCAGGTTCTCTCATTCACTGATTCATTCTCCAGGGCAGGTGTCCCTATATAACCCTCCAAGAAATTCTCCTTTCTCCTCTCCCCTCCTCACTGTTGGAATATGGCATTAACAGACCCATCTTTTTTTTTTTTTAACTGTTAATGTGGGTTCTAGGGAATCTGAACTCAAGTACTCATGCTTGCTGGGCAAGCACTCTATCCACTGAGCTACCTGCTCAGCCTAGTTTATTTTAAAGTAAAACTCGAGTGGGGCATGGTGACGCAGGCCTTTAATCCCAGCACTCAGGAGGTAGAGGTAGGAGGATCGCTGTAAGTTCGAGGCCACCCTGATGCTACATAGTGAATTCCAGGTCAGCCTGGGCTAGAGTGAGACCGTACCTAGAAAAACCAAAATAAATAAATTAATTAAAATAAAATAAAATAAAACAAAACAAAATAAAATAAAGTAAAACTCGGCTATAGTATCACTTCGGTGGACTGGTGATGTAGGAATGGTAGAGAGCTTGCCTAGCAAGGCCATGGTTTTGATTCCTAGAACTGTAAGAAAAACAAAACAGGGGCTGGAGAGATGGCTCAATGGTTAAAGGCACTTGCTTACAAAGCCTTATGGCCTGAGTTCCATTTCCCAGTATCCATGTTAAGTCAGATGCACAAAGTGGCACATGCATCTGGAGTTAGTATGCAGCATCAGGAGGCTCTGGTACGGCCATATACACACACTTTTTCTCCTCTCTCTCAAAAAAATAATAAAATAAATAAAATATTAATTTTTTAAAAAGTGAGTTTGAGGCCAGCCTGGGAGTACAGCATGAGAGCCAGGTCAGCCTGGGCTAGAGTGAGACCCTACCTTGAAAAAGACCAAAAGAAAAAAAAAGATAAATAGAACAGAACCCCATACCATCTCTATATATGTATGTATGTGTGTGTATATATACACACACACACATACATACATTGATATATAATACTATATATGTACATGTTATAATTTGTTCATAACTACTTAGACATTTATCCCCCAAAAATAAGCACTTGGAGGTTTCTGACTACACTGTAGACAAGATGAAGATCATCTGAACTGAGGGCAGCATGCTCATTCAGACTGCAGAGGGCCGCTCCAGTACCACTAGAAGGGCTTGGGGAGGAAGAGGCGGGGCTGTGTAGCCCTTCATATACCACATTCCCATTGTCATACACGTTCCATTAAAAACATTTCCTGCTTCCACGTCTAAAATGAGCGGTACGGGTTCCCCAGGCTGGTGTTTAAGGGAGAGAGATTTATACCCTCCTGGTCAGAGGAGCTATGTCCCTTCTAGAGCTTTTGTCATCTCTACACTTCAGTTTCACACTTTGCCTTTTATTCATTGAGGTCTGCAGCAATAATGTAAGTGTGTATCTTTCTATTTGTATGCTAAATTTTCATCTTTTATTTGAGTATATCACTCCTGGAGACATTCTGAGGACTAGCGTGATATTTATGGAAGCAAAAAAATGCTTTCTGAGCTCTAAAAAAATAACTTTTTAAAAAAGTTCCTCCTATAAGTAGCAAAATATAAATTATTCAGGCAATATAAACAGAAAATAAATACATTTCAAGTGGCTATCTAAGAGATCGCTTCTATGTGCACCAAGTCCTTTTTCATATAGACACTGTAAAACTATGAAAGATGGAAATATTTTCTAAATGAGAAAACTTTCAACATGATGTAACACAAAGGGCATTGCAAACAGAAAGGAAAATGAACCCCATCTGGCCTCAGGGTTCATGCTGAATATTTAGAGGTGGAAATCTTCATTTCAGGGTGCATTTTTCTTTAACCCAGTCACCCCAAAGTGGAACAAGAGACTAGAGAACAGATAAGAGTGCCTGTCCAGACCTCTGAATATGCTGTCCTTCATGCTGCTGAAAGATTTGTAGAGTCCAGTAGAGGTTTTCAGATATTGAAACCATACATCTCCTGCTTTTAATTTATGCTTTGAAGATTTACACAAAATCGACCAAGTAACTGCCTTCCCAGTTAGAGTACTCACATTTTCCATCTGGTCCATTGTTATGAGAAACATGTCTGTATTACATAATAGTGAAGTTTCCCTACCAAGGCTCCTCGGCCACCAATTTATAATCAGAAATGTCACATGGTGGATTGAAAAAGAAATCAAAATTACACATGGTTGCTACATTTGTCTCCTCATATTTCTTAACAGAAGCCATGTCTTCACTATGGTTTCCTATGAGCCGTGTGGAGCCCTGGAGAAAAACCCAAGAAGAGAGCTAGAAATTTCATAAAATGTAAATATGAATGAATGAATGAATTCATTTGTTACCATAAATAACATTCTTTCTTTTGAGTTGGGGAGATGGCTCAATGGTTAAAGGAGCCTGTAGGTCCAGGTTCGATTTCCCAGAAACCACATAAAGCAGAATACAAAGTGAGGCATGCGTCTGTGATCCCCATGGGCCTATAACAATGGGAGGCAGAACCAGGAGAATTCCAAGTTCACTGGCTAGCTAGCCTGCAGTTCATCTGCAGTGTGACAGTTTGTTTGCTGAGGCAAGAGACCCTGTCTCAAAGAAGCTGAGCAAAGACACTTTAAAGCCAGATGTGATGACACACACCTAGAATCCCAGCACTAGGGAGGCAGAGGTTAGAGGATCTGTGAGTTTAAGGCCAGCCTGGAACTAGAGTGAGTTTCAGGTCAGCCTGGGCTAAAGTGAGGCCCTACCTCAAAAAACAAAACAAAACAAAAAAATACACATTAAAGTTATCCTCTGACCTGCACCATGTCCTCCCCCAATAAATAAATGAAAAAAAATTTTTTTAATGGTTTTTGAAATTATTTTTATCTTTTTAGGTGTATTTTGCTTTGTTTTTGGTGGTTTTAAAATATTTTATTTATTTGAGAGAGAGGTAGATAGGGAGAGAAGGGGGGGGGGGTGGGAAGGGAGAGAGTACGGGCATGCCAGGGCCTCTAGCCACTGCAAACGAACTCCAGACATGCACCACCTTGTGCATCTGGTTTATGTAACCCAGAGAATTGAACCTGGTTCCTTAGGCTTCCCAAGCAAGTGCCTTAACTGCTAAGCCATCTCTCCAGCCCTGTTCGTGAGGCAGGGTCTCACTCTAGCCCAAGCTGATCTAGAACTCACTCTGTAGACCCAAGATGGTCTGAAACTCATAAAAATCTTCCTATCTCAGCCTCCCTAGTGCTGCAATTATAGAAAAGAGCCATTACACCTGACCCTTAGGTGTATTTTTAAAATATATGATTTATTTACATATATATATTTGAGAACGAGAGAGAGAGATGCGGGGGGGATATGAATGTGTGGATGGGTACAGGTAACACATCTGAAATCCTCCAAGGTCAGAGGCTTTGTGGAATTGACTATTCTAGGGGCAATAGACAGTCGTGAAAGGTTTTAAGCAGGAAAGAAGTTTAAGCAGGAAAGAGAAAACGAGATCCTGAGATACCTTCAACCCACTTATACATTGTAAAATCTGGGGTTTCAGAGAAGCGTGTGACCCAATTCTACTACTCCAATGTCATGCTGATTCCAGAAGACTCCGACATTCTTCTGGAACATTCTTTTCTTGCCCATGATAACTATAATTGGTTTCTGTTGTGTGCAATAAAGTAATTCTACAAATGCAACAATTTAGAAGTAACAAACAAGGTACTGGTTCATTTACGGTAGACACTTGGCTTAGCTGGTTCCATAAGGAAATTAGCAAAAAAAAATGATCAGAATTTATCATACTGCATCTATGCTAGGAGTGTGTTGAGCTCTCTGCTCTGAAAGATCTCTGAGTAGTTAAAAGATCATAAATGCACTTTCTTCAGGGAGAAAAGAAATGTAAGACATTCATTCAAAAATGCACCATAGTCACTGTAATTTAAAATCAAAGAATAAATTACAGGTTGCATAAAAAATTTTAAATCAAAAACACTGCATGAATTTTATTAAAGAAATATTCTCTGTGACATATCAAGTCACCTATACTAGACATAAAGTTAGAAAAATTATGACTTCTTGTTTCATTTTTATAGTAGTAAAAAGTAGTAAAAAGTTTTTCTGTGCATACTTAGGAACCTAATTTTTTAATATTCTTTTTTGAAATTTTATTTATTTGAGAGCGAGAAAGAGGCAGAGAGAGGGAGAGAAAGAGAGAGAAAGAGAGAGAGAGAATGGGCATGCTAAGGCCTTCTGCCCCTGCAAATGAACTTCAGATGCATGTGCCAGCTTGTGCATCTGGCTTATATGGGTTCTGGGGAATCAAACCTGGGTCCTTTGGCTTTGCAGGCAAACAACTGCTAAGCCATCTCTCCTGCCCCTATTTTTTTTCTTTTTTTTTATAGGTAGGGTTTCACTCTAACCCAGGCTAACCTGGAATTCACTATGTAGTCTCAGGATGGCCTCAAACTCACAGCAATCCTCCTATCTCTGCCTCCCAAATGCTGAGATTAAAGATGTATGCCACCACACCTGGCATTAACCTTTTTTTTTTTTTTTTTTTTTTTTAGGGTCTCACTCAAGCCCAGGCTGACCTGGAATTTACTCTGTAGTCTCAGGGTGGCCTCGAACTCATGGCAATCCTCCTACCTCTGCCTCCCAAGTGCTGGGATTAAAGGCGTGTACCACTATGCCTGGCCATGAACCTAATTTTTAAAGTTAACATTTCAAGTTTTATATCAGTTAGCATTTGATAGGTATGAAGACAAATTAGTTATACTCTCTCCTTGGGGTAAATGATATCATTTTATTTGCCTTTTCTGTTTGTTTTTAATTTCCACTGAGTTTCCCCCCCTAGTTACTCTGATAAAGAATAAAGATGAATTTATTCTCAACTTGCATTACCTTACTAGATTAATTTTCTATTTTGTCTGCTTCAAGACTGAGATGGTAGGAGCTCTATGAAAGATCTCTTCTGGCACACGCTTGCTTGGAGAAAGATCATGGAGAAGTTTTGCTAAAATAATTGAAGTGAAGCCATTTCGTTTTGACAGACACTTTCAGAGGCACTTTCAACAATGTTATAAATAGCATAAAGAACCTATTGAACTTTTTTTTTAGAAAAGAAAAACAGCAAAGGAAATAAGTATAAATTCTTAGTTATCTAATATATACTTGGTTCATAGATTTTCGTGTAGGTAGCTTATTTCTACTATTTTTTTGTAGTATGATACATGATTACATGTGGACTCAGTCTAGACATTCCAACCATTAAGCAACCAATTTCACAGTTAAGTGAGTCGTCTGTGTTTAGATTTCCTGTTGCTCTCTTGAACCCTATTGTCTTCCTCCTTTGTGATCACCAAATTATATGCACAGTGGATATTCCATTTCAGACATGCAACCAGGTGGCTCTGACCTTAGTGAAGAGCATTCCTAGGAGGATCCCCACCTTCTTCTATTCCTTGACTCAGTACTTCGGTTGAGTCTTGATGAGGGAATTTTTCTTTAGGAAATTCTTACATGAAGACTGTCATGGTTGTCTTCCTATCAATGTAAATGAGACAAATATGGCATAAGTTTAAATATTGTTACTTCTTATCCTTCTTCACATTCTGGGGATCATGTGCAGGTCTCACACATGCCAGGTGAGGTATCTGTTGATTTCTCTAATTAGTAAAAATTTCCTTCTGACACCTTCTTCAAGGGTGCATACTTAAGTCTTTCAAAAAAAAATTTCCATTTCCTATTGACTTCTTCAAAAAATGATCATTCTTTCTAAAACTGCAAATATAAACTACTGATGTTTTTACTGTGTGAGGTTTTAAATCAGATATATTCAAGTATGAAAGAAAAATTCAACTACTAGTGCTGTGGTTTAAATGTGTCCCCAAAGTTCATGTACTGGAAATTTCATTCCAATGCAATAGGCAAGTAAGGCCCAATTGATTGGAGGGTTTAGGTTGAGATGGCTGTGCCCTCATGAGGGGTTGATGCCTTATCACAGCACTGGGCTTGTTGTTGAGGGAGTGGGCTGGTTATGAAAGCAAGGTTGGGTCTTCCTGCTCCTCCATCTTCTTTTGGTCCTTCTGCCATGGAATGGCACAGCAAGAACACTTTCCCCAAATGCTTGTCCCTTGACCTTAGAATTTCCAGCCTCTGGGATTATAATAAATAAATCTCTGTTTTTCCCAAATCATGTATCCTGTAGTACTCTGTTATAGCAACAACAGCAAAACAGGTATTACCCAAACATTACCAATACAAGATACTACCAAAAGCTCAAAAACAAAGGGCAACATAAAGCAGTTATTCGCCATATAGCCAGCCAGCCCTTCCATGGTTTGTGGAAGTACATTCTCTTCCTGAGTAATTTCTGTTAATCCTATCCTGTTCTACTTGTCTATTCTTCTGCCATGCCAATGTTACTAAAATTGTAAGCTCATGCTAATTATGTCTTACAGCTTTTAATTGCCTTTTTTTTTTTACCAATTC
Source organism: Orientallactaga sibirica (assembly GCA_036365145.1). Taxonomy (NCBI): domain Eukaryota; kingdom Metazoa; phylum Chordata; class Mammalia; order Rodentia; family Dipodidae; genus Orientallactaga; species Orientallactaga sibirica. Next base: position 3,552,317 of record JAEOAD010000004.1, on the reverse strand, counting down.
ACAATTTAAAATGCAGATATTTTGTGACTGAAATTAAGGAGTCCATTCCTGAACAATATTGGTCAAGTCTCTTTCAATTTCAAGGGTCCAACATTTAACTGTAAATTGCCTGAGCAAGAGTAGATGTGGGGCTGAAAAGACGGCTTAGCAATTAAGGCACTTGCCTGCAAAGTCAAAGGACCCAGGTTCAATTCCCCAGGACCCATATAAGCCAGATGCACAAGGTATTGCATGCATCTGGAATTCATTTGCAGTGGCTGGAGGCCCTGGCACACCCATCCTCTCTCATCCTCTCTCTCTCTTTCCTGAGTTTTTTTTTTTTTTTTTGAGAGAGACAGAGAGGGAGAGGAAGACAGATAGAGATGGGCGCGCCAGCAGCCTCTCAGCTGCTGTGAATGAAATCCAGATGCGTGCGCCCCTTTGTGGTCAAGTGCAGCATTGCGCCCTTGTGTCACTTTGCATCTGGCTAAATGTGGGACCTGGAGATTGGAACCGCTGGAGATTGGAACCAGCGTTCTTAGACTTAGGAGGCAGGTGCCTTAACTGCTAAGCCATCTCTCCAGCCCTTTCCTGAGTTTTTTAAGTTAGAGAGACTTTATTAGATTAATAGAAGGAAAGAGGAGCAATTATGAAGAGCCCCTGCCCACAGGAAGGCAAGAGAGGGTAAAGCCCCTCTCTCTCTAATAAACAAATAAATAAATAAAATACTTTAAAAAAGAGTGGGTGTGATGTCGCCTATGACTGAAAAGCTCACAGACATCAGACACAGCTGGATGCAGATGTTTGTGTTGTCCAGACTCACACTCCTGCCAGTGTACCTGGCTCTGCTGTCTTTACACTGCTTTGTTTCCAGGCAGGATTCCCCACCCTCAAGTACACAAAGGGACAAGGTGTCTACCAGCACCTGCAGGCTTCCATTCTGCTATTCCACCTTAACTATTATGATGGGAAGCACACGTTTTCCTCAACGGAGGGGTTCAATAGCTAGTATCAGCCTTTCCTACATAGGTTCCAAACCAATGGTAAAATAAGAAAAAATAACTAGGGGCTCAAATCACATCTTTGTTTCTGGTCAATCTGTTAGTTGGCATGAGATGTCAAACGGTACCTGACGGGCATCCCATTATGAACCACAGAATCAAGCAGACTTTGTACTCGGTCCTGGGCTCAAGTAGTGGCATATGAGACTGAGTTGCCAAAGGGATATCTGTAAGCTGGCTACATGCCCAATTTGTTGTTCTTAAGTTGATCAATTAGACATGTCACTCTGGCCTGAGGACTAGGAATAGGAGAGAGAAAAGCCAGAGTTGTCATATCTAGGGTAGGTAGAAATATCATGGGTGTGGAGAAAGTTTGTATCTAGGCCTTCCTGATCGTTATTCTCTTAAAGGACTGGATTAGCCATTCTGAGAAGAGACCTACTAAGTCCTCCGCTACAGAGTTGGTTTGGTTCAACCATTCTGCCTTTAAAAGCATGGGCAGCTCCTCCCTGTTAGGACAGTCCCATTCCCTCTTGGCCATGCTCCATACCAACTGCCACTCCATTGAGGATCCCTGGGGGCTCCCAGTGAATGGTGCAGAGTTGGTACCCAGAAAACTCTGAGATGCATCAAAGTAAGACATTAGTTCACTCACAAGATGTCCAAGGTCACCCAGTGAGACCTTCACAGACAATGTATAACATAAAGACAGTGGAATCATATGGGATTAACTAGTACAGTTCCCACAGGTTAGAAACAGCTTCCTCAGATGAAAAGTAATATTCTCTTAATCAAAGTCCTTTTAAAGTAAAATTCAATTATTTTAAATATTAATTATTTTAAATATTATAAATTATTATTATAATTAGTATAAATTATATTATAAATTGTTTAAAATATTAATATGTAATAAATATCACTGCCTTTGTGTGCTAAAAGGTTAGAGTTCTAAATCTTTTTTATTTGTTTTTGTGTTTTTTTGGGGGGTGGGCTGAGGGGTACTTGATCCTAGGGCCCACTCATGCTAGGAAATCATTTTGCTACTGAAGTTTAGTTTTAGCCTCAAAGTTCTAAATTCTTATGTTAAAGATCAAAAGTCATTCTCAGGCTGGAGAGATGGCTTAACAGTTAAAGTGCTTGCCTGTGAAGCCTGAGTACAGAGGTTCGATTCTCTAGTACCCATGTAAGCCAGATGCACAAGGTGGTGTGTGCCTCTGGAGTTTATTAGCAGTGACTAGAGGCCCTGGTGTGCCCATTATCTCTCTCTCTCTCTCTCTGCCTTTCTCTCTCTCAAATAAATAAAATAAAAATATTTAAAAATAAAAGAAAGTCATTTTCCTTAGCATGCTATTAGGCTTAGCAGTGTTCAGGGCTCTGTGTACCTGGGGACAGCAAAGTTCAGTGATCATGTGTAGTCCGGCTTGTGTTTTTTCTGAAAAGGTGTGTGATTCTTTTAGGGTTTCGAAATTATATTCATTATTTCAATATCAACTCTGTCACTTTCCAGGGAACTCAGAATTAACACAACACATCGGATTTCCATAGTACTGGCCTCTCTCACTCTCCATTTTTAGAAAACAAGATAAAATGCACCTTGAAAGCAGTCATCTTCAGTAAAACCATGTACCAAGAGCTAAGCAATGTTTCCAGGCAGGATAGGACACTAAATGGGATGACAGTCAAAACTTTCCATGCTAAGTATGTGGAGCCAAGGAGTAGATAGGGGAGAGAAGGGATGGGCAGAGGGAAGGACAGGTGATGGGCTCTCCTTGGCTCCACCTGTGCAGAAACCAGAGCGGCCCAGGCCGAATCTCTCAACCTCTCGGCACTGCCTCTCCACGACTGCAGGCCTTGAGTCCATCATGACTCATCTCACTGTCCTGTGTATGTCAGTTTATTCAAGAAACCTGCCATTCCTCACTCCCACACACCTTTTCTTTCTCTTTTTCTTTCTTTCTCTCTTTCTTCTTTCCTTCTTTCTTTCTTTTCCCTTAAAATATTTATTTATTTACAAACACAGAGAGAAAAAGACAGGGAGAAAGAATGGGTGCACCAGGGCCTCTTGCTGCTGCAAACAAACTCCAGATGCATGCGCCTCTTGGTGCATCTGGCATTACGTGGATACTGGGGAATTGAATCTGGCTCTCAAGCATTGCAAGCAAGCACCTTACCCGCTGAGCCATCTCCCCAGCCTCCAGATTTCTTTTCATCCCCTCCTTTCGAGATTCCTGAGATCCTCAAGCCAGACTTCTTACTCCATTCTTCATGAGGCCCTTTGTCCATCTATAATTTAGAAATATCAAAAATCACTAGAGGCTAGGCATGGTGGCTCATAACTTTAATCTCTGCATTTGGGAGGCAGAGGTAGGAGGATCGCTGTGAGTTTGAGGCCAAGCTGAGACTACACAGTGAATTCCAGGTCAGTCTGAACTAGAGTGAGAGCCTACCTCAAAAAAAAAAAAAAAAAGTCACCAGAGCTCAACCCTAAATGAGACATGTCTATCATACCTTCCAAGGCTCAGGTAATGCTGCAGAAGAGGGAGGGGAAAGAATGTAAGAGTCAGAGGGTGGGAAGGAGTACTTTGAGGCCCCAGTCTCTTGACCTGGGTCAACTGGTACATTTATGACCCCACAGTGGTTGCCAATACCCCACTAGATCTGTGCCCATCAACATTTTGTCATGGAGGAGACAACAAAACAGAGGAAGGACTACCTAGAAAGGAGGGGGAGTCCTCAGTGGAATGGGAGTGGGAGAAAGGGGACAAAAGAGGATAATGGATGGGAATATGATAGAACTACAGTATGTTCATATATTAAAATTCTCAATAAAAAATAACGAATCAGCCGGGCATAGTGGTGCACACCTTTAATCCCAGCACGTGGAAAGCAAAGGTAGGAGGATTACCACAAGATGGAGGCTACCCTGAGACTCCACAGTAAATTCCAGGTCAGCCTGGGCTAGAGCAAGACCCTACCTTGAACCTCCCCCCACAACCCCACAAGAAAAAGAATCACTTAAAAATCAGTCTCATGCTCTACCTGCTGAGCTATCCCGGCAATCACCATTTACAAATAAAAGTCAGATGATGTCACTTCTCAGACACCACCAGTCTCCACAGTCCATTTAGGATAAACTCCAAACTTTGACTGGAACCTCCAGTTCCGGTCATGATGTCCATGGCTTCCCTCCCAGTCCTTCCATCTCTGTGCTTCCTCCTGGTCTCTTTCCTGTCACACTGGCCTCCTCACGAGTCTTCAAATAGGCCCACTTCCTCCAGCTTCAGGATTTGACACAGGCAAGAGCCCATTTCCTGTGGCGGCCGGTGCCCTCTTAGATATCCTCAAGGCTATCCTGTCTTCCTTCATCTTTGCTCAAGTGTCACCTTCTCAACAAACCCATCTCTGACCACATTAATTAAAATCGCAGTTGTCCACTATGAACACTGTATGCTCCTAAAGGAGTTCATGTCCTAGCCTCTCAAACCTGAGGACATGTCATGTTACATGGCGGACTATGGCGAGTTAATTAAGACCCTTGAAATGAGATAATTCTGAATTAAGTATGCTCAGAAGCATTACAAAGGTGCTTATTAGAGGAAGGGTGAAGGTCAGAGAAGGGTTGATGACAGAAACAGAAATGGGACAGGGCCACGCGCCAAGGCATGTGGGCAGCCTCTCGAAGCTACAAAAGGCAAGGAGACAGATTCCCTTTTGGAGGCTTCCAGAAGGAATGTAGCCCTGTTGATGTACTGACTGTAGCCCAGTGAGACACATTTTGTACTTATGATCTATAAAAATGAATGATAAATTTGCTTCACTTTAATCCAGGCTTATGCAAATCAAATGTAAACTAATACAGAAATTAATACAACCCCCACTTTTGTACTCTATAGCCCCCTGACCTGGTTCACTATCTCCATGGCACTTACAGCTATAAGGCATGCTAATTATTTTACTCATTTATTCTTTTAATTGTCTCTATTCACAAGAAGTTTAGCTTTATGATAGCAAGAAATTTTTCCTACTTGTTGCCATTAAACCCCACCATTAGAACAAAATATGTCAAATGCTAGACCCTCAATAATTATTTACAAAATGGAAGATGTATTCTCCTTTAAAAATCATAATATATCATTCTTAGCTTTTCAAAAATTTCTGAAAAGCTTTTTTTTTTTTTTTTCTTAGAGCCAGGTATGTATGACATACACACCAGATCCCAGTATTACCAGAACTCGCAGACTGAAGCAGGAGAGTTGTGAAGTCAAGCTTGGACTGTATAGCTTGTCTCAAAAATAATGGCAAAAAATGATTTGTGACTTATCCTGCCTTTTAGTAAGAATTTTCTCTGCTTCCATCTCTTTCAAATGTAAGACAATCGGCAATTTTCTATATTTTTATACAAAATTGATAATGATGAATTAGCAGTTTCACTCACAGAGCCTACTCTGTTTTAAATAGAAGAAAATATTTCACATTTTAGATTTGTTAAGAGACTCACGTTCCAAACACATTAGTAAATTCAGAAATTATGTCCTGACCTAATAAAGAAAGCAATCTTTAAATTCCTGGCCAAATATCCACTTCCTGAAGTAATACAGCTTCCAACCCAAGGGCCTCAAGTCTTCGAGTGAGAATTCACGTATGTTCCTCATAGATTTAGGGGGAATAAATCATCGCAGAATAACTCTCCCCTTCCCCCTTCTCTCCCTGCTACCACATGAGGGTTTTCTTTTCTCCATTTCAGATTGAGGAAATGACAAAATGTGTTAGGCTCTGATTTTTATGAACTCTGCCGTGTTGTGTTTTATCAGTGGGCCCTGTTGGGTTTCTGCTATTACACCTGCTGTCTGTGCGGCGCAGAATATTACTTCCCTCTCTCACCTGTGCAAAGACCATCAGCCGCTCTGTAGGTGGTCGTTGGGTGCCCAGGCTCCTGAGGTAATGTTGGATGTTGCCTACTCCCCAGTGCTAAGAAGCAGTTTTTACCACAGTTATTTTCTGAATGAACTAAAGACTATTTCTTAGGTACCTGTTTTATGCAAGACGTTCTGGGGGTGCCAAGACCAGAGTCCCGGATCCCCTTTTGCTTCTAGTCTAGAAAACAGCTTCCATCCTGCTATCAGCGCACCAAGCACCAGAGCTGGTTGTTGCCAATTAATTTCAACAGGAAATAGGGAAACTGTAAAGGAAATGTTTTCTTGGTAAGGACTCTTTATGTTTTATTTTTTTTTTTAAATGATTTTTAGCCAGGTGTGGTGGCACATGCCTTTAATCACAGAACTAGGGAGGCAGAGCTAGGAGGATCTTTGGGAGTGTGAGGGCAGCCTGGGGCTGACAGAATGAGTTTCAGGCCAGCCTGGGCTAGAGTGAGAACCTGCCTTGAAAAAAACAAAACAAAACAAAAATGACTTTTTTTTAGCGAAAAAAGTGCAGTATTTCTGGTTCAAGATGGCAGTTGGTGCACATGTATTTGGATTCTCCACTTTCCCCAATTCTCATGAAAATGCAGGGATGCTCTGGATCACAGTGGAGCCAGGAAAGGGCGCCATCCACTTGTCTAACGAATGGATACAATGAGGGACTTTATGCAGAGAGACTGGGTTGAGTGATGGACGAAGCAACCGATAGTTTGCTGCAGAAGAAGCCAGACAAGCAGGGTGGAAGAAGTCCGCCATTACTCTCTGGCCTAGAGAGAGCCAGCTTAGGGAAGTCTTAGAGTGCCAATACCCCCGGCACAGGGCATGGCTCACACAGAGCGTGTTTCCTGGCATGGCTTTTGCATTATCTGACCTCATACTTGATGTAGGTGGTCAGTCCCTAGCAAAAAGCTGGGCTTTCTTAGCAGGCCGTAGGTGCGGTGGTTGTGGCAGGCAGAAGGCTAACTGGCTTCACGACAAAGGAAGGAATTCTCCAACTAGAGGGGAGACCCTCCCTTTGTAGACCACAAGCTGAGGAGCCACCAGGCTGGGAAAGTAATGCAATGTTTCCCTTTGTCTGCTTCTGTATGTTTATTATTTTTCAGAGGGATAGGGGAGGGTTGATCAAAGATTCAATTTCTAATTCCCTTCCTTCCCCTCTCCCCCCCCCCACCTTGGGTGTCTCCCTTGATCACTCTACACTTTATTTACTGAGTAGGGCCTCTTTCTAGAACCCAGAGATCACTGATTAAGCTAGTTTGACTAGGGGATACTCTGTCTCCACTGCCTAAACACTGGGATTAAAAGGAATGGAAGAGCCAAAGGAAGGGTATGACTTCTTACAATGCAACTGCCCAGACAGAAATTGGCCTCGATATCCATAACCTTGCAGTGCCTAGCAATACCTTTGCAAGACCCTCAAAACAGAAGAAAAAGATGATGACATCAAATTAAAAGAAAGACTAATGGAGAGAGGGAGGGGATATGATGGAGATTGGTGATCTAAAGGGGAATGGGGGGAGGGGAGGGAAATATCATATGTTTTTTTGTATGTAAGTATAGAAGGTGTCAATAAAAAAAATGAAAAAAAAAATGGGCCACCATGCCCACGTGCCTATCTGGCATTCACATGGGTGCTGGGATGCTGAGTCCAGCTCTCATGCTTGCCCGGCAATTACTGAGCCATCTCCCCAGGTCCTTCTTTTTGTATTTTTGTTTGTTTTTTTTGAGGTACGGTTTCGCTCTAAGTAGGCTCACCTGGAATTCACTATTTTTCCGAGTTCACTGGTTTTCTGAGACAAAAGCCTTTTTATGTAGCTTAAACTGGCCTCAAATTTAAGCTTCCCAAGTGCTGAGATTGCAAGCAGCACCACCACACCCTGCTTGTTTGCAATCTTGATGCAAGCACTTTAACTCACAGGGGGTGAGCCTCTGCCTGCTGTTGTAGAGATAAGGAGAGAAATAAATCACAGGGCAGGTAAGTAAGAGAGCTCAAGAATGGGAGCATTAGCAGAACAGATGTCTGTGAGGAGTGATTATAAAATAAAAGGTAAGGTAAACCTCCATAATTGGCCAAATAAATGGCAGTGTGCACTGCTATAGAAAATGGCAGCCATTGAAAGATGGGATTGGAAACATTACAGGCCAGGCATGGTGACTCACCTCTGTATCCGAGCTCTGAAGAGGAAGAGACAGGAGGATCAGGAGTTCAAGGCCATTATTGGCTACAAAGTGAGGCTAGCCTGGGCTACATGAGACCCTATCTCAAAAAGAAAACAAAAAAAGAAGTAAGACAAAGAAGAAAGAAGAAAAGGAAGGGAGGGAGGGAGGAAGGGAAGGAGGGAGGGAAGAAGGAAGGAAGGAAGGGAGGGAGGGAGGGAGGGGAGGGAGGAGGAAGGGAAGGGGGAGGGAAGAAGGAAGGAAGGAAGGAAGGAAGGAAGGAAGAAGGAAGGGAGGAAGAGGGAAAGGAGGGGGAGGGAGGGAGGGAGGGAGGGAGGGAGGAAGGAAGAAAGGAAGGAAAGAAGGAAGAAAAAAAGGAGCATTTCTTAGCATGAAAGGAAAGACTGTCAAGATGTGCTACTAAGTTTCAGAAGAGAGGGAAGCAGACACTGTGTACTGTGCATGGGGAGGCAGGAGTGAGGGTTTGCAGTAACAGGAAGATAAATGTTGGAAGAGTCCATAACCAAATAGTTAACAGGCAAAGACAGTATATGCATTATGGAATGTAATATTAATTAATATGGTTTTATAACCCTTTCAAACACATTTTATTATTATTTATTTTGAGAGAGAGAGAGAGAGAGAGAGAGAGAGAGAGAGAATGGGTGCACCAGGACCTTCAGCTGCTGTGAATGAACTCCCCCTTGTGTGTATGTGTGACATTGCATGCTTGCATCACTGTGCATCTGACTATGGGGGACCTGGAGATTTAAATATGAGTTCTTAGGCTTCACATTTTTATTTATTTGCAACAACGGAAAGGGGGGGGCGGTGAGACAGAGAGAGAGAGAAAGAGAAAATGGTGCACCAGAGCCTCTAGCCACTGCAAACGAACTCCAGATGCATGTGTCAGTTTGTGTATCTGGATTGCCAATTTGTGTATCTGGATTTATGTGGGTACTGGGGAATTGAACCCAGGTGGTTAGGCTTTGCAGGCAAGCACCTCAACTGCTAAGTCATTTCTCCAGCCTCCATGTAACCTTTTTATTTTATTTTATATTTATTTATTTGAGGGGAGAGAGAAGAGAGAGAGAGAGAGAGAGAGAGAGAGAGAGAGAATAGGCCCCCTAAGGCCTCTAGCCACTGCAAATGAACTTCAGATATATGCACCACTTTGTGCATCTGGCTTATGTTGCACTGGGGAATCAACCTGGGTCCTTAGGCTTTGCAGGCAGAAGCCTTAACTGCTAAGCCATCTCTCCAGTCCCTATATAACCTTTTGATTACGTACTTTTCCAAAAAAGAAATGTGTTTTTCTTATATAATTATAAAACCTAAATATTATTTCTCAGAAAGCTTTTTCCCCCCAGCATAAGCACTGGGCTGGAACAATTTTATGTATGAATTCTTAGCAAAGAGATGGGTAATTTCTATTTTATTTAAAATATTGAACAAAGCAGGAAAAGGTGCTAAGTGTACCAGTTCACTTTCAGAACTGATCTTGGGCCTGCAAATCAAAGCCTTCCACACAATAGCTAAACAAAAGGAGTCCCGTTAGGACAAAATTGGCAACAACTATTATGATTAGATGTGATTTGCCCTCTAAGTTTCATATATCAGAAGCTTGATCCTCAAGGCGTGGTGTTAATGAGGTGGAACCCTTTAGCGGTGGGTCTAGTAGAAGGTATTCAGCTTATAAGGGCTCCACCACATGAATGGATGAATGCTGTCTTTGGAGTGGCTCAGCTCTGTGACTCTGTACTAGTGTGTGTATGTGTATAGGCTATTATAAAGTGAGGCTATCCCACACCTCAAGAGGTCTTTCTGCTTCCTCTTCATGTTGTGATGTGACTGAGAGCCCTTCCCAGAGGTAGTACCATGCTCTGTAGCCACCAGTATCAACAGCCCAATACACCTCTTTTCAGGTATTCCATTATAGGAACACAAAGATAAGTCGGTAACCTATAAAAATCTACAAAAGTGTCAGCTAAAAAAAAATGGTTACATTATTAAACGTTGAGCAGTTGATCAATGACAAAATGGTGTACATAGAATGAAGCCAAAGGATTGAATAGAAAAGGAGACTCGACTAAAGCACACCTGGATGCTTTAACCCTTGTTTTCTCTCTCAGACACGTAATTTCTTATCAGGCTTATTTTATTTACTTTTAAAATGTTTGTTTACTTAATTGTGAGGAGAGAGAGGGAGAGTGAAAGGGATGGGCATGCCAGAACTAACTCCGGGCACATGTGCCATTTTGTGAATCTGGCTTTACTTGGGTTCTGGGGCATCAAACCTGGGCCATCAGGCTTTGCAAGTAAGTGCCTTTAACAGCTAAGCCATCTTGCCAGCCTCTATCATGTCAGTTTTTTTTTTTTTTTTTAATTACACTAGGGTAATTGGCCACTCCGAGTATGCAAGCAAGGCAGAGATAAACAGGGAATGCTAGAGAAACATATATTTCAGTCAAAGGCCTCAGAAATACATGTGCTTGTGACAGATAGTGGAAGGGATATTCATTCCAATCCTGCGCTTTTGTGAGATGGCACGTTCATGGTTGCCATCTTTAACCCTCAGGAAAGATGATGTGGCCAGTTAAGGAAAGGGAGGCAGGTGGGCTGCCACCATTTGCAAGGAACAGAAACCCGTGCTCTGGATGTTGTGTGCCCTTTCCATGCCCTTGACACGTCCTCTAAATCAACCAAATGAAGCAACTACAAGATCTAGGTTTTACTTTATCAACCCCTCGATCTGCAGATATGTGCAGGGATTTGCAATCTGTAACAAAATCTGCTAGCAGGGTTCGGGAGATGGGTCAGTGGTTGGAGGTGCTTGCTTACAAGACCTGCTGGCCCAGGTTTTCCCATATCCACATAAGGCCAGGCACAAAAAGTAGTGCATGTGTTTGGCATTCTTTTGTAGTAGTAAGGGACCCTAGCATGCCCATGTGTGTGCACCTGCGTGCGTGCACACACACACATACAAATATTCAAATAAATAAATAAATAATCTCCTATCAAGCAGACAATTCAAGAGTCAGAGAAATATTGGAAAATAATGTAGTTCAGCAGGGTATTGTGTCACATGCCTTTGATACTAGCACTTGAGAGATTGAAGTAGGAGGACAGCCCATGAGTTTGAAGTCAGCCTGGGCTGAGTACAGAGTGAGTTTCAGATTAGCCTCAGCTAGAGTGAGACCTTGCTACAAAAGAGAGAGAGAGAGAAAGAAAAGAAAAGAAAAGAAAAAGAAAGAAAAGAGGGGCTGGAGAGATGGGTAGCAACCAAAGGTGCTTGCTTGCAATGCTTGAGGGCCTGAGTTCAATTCCCCAGTACCCATGTAAAGCCCAAGGCACAAAATGGCACATGTGTCTGAAGTTCATTTGCAGCTGCAAAAGGCCCTGGTGTGCCCATAATCCTCTCTCTCTGTCTCTTTCTCGCAAATAAATAAAGAAAAATATTTTTAAAATTTTTATTTACTTAGAGCAAGAGAACAAGAGAGAGAGAAAATGAATGGGTGCTCTAGGGCCTCCAGCCACTGCAAATGAACTCCAAACACATGCACCAATATGTGCATCTGGCTTGCATGGGTTCTGGGGAGTCAAACCTATGTCCTTAGGCTTCGCAGGCAAGCACCTTAACCACAAAGCCATCTCTCCAGCCCAAGAAAGTATTTTTATTTTTAATTTATTTGAGAAAGAAAGAGAGAGAGAGAGAAGGAGGGAGAGAGAGAGAAAGAGAGAGAATGAGAGTGGATGTAGAGGCCTCCAGCCTCTACAAATGAACTCCAGATGCATGTGACACAATGTGTATCTGGCTTATGTGGGTCCTGGGAAGTCAAACCTTGGTTCTTTGGTTTTGCAGGCAAGCACCTTAACCGCTAAGCCATCTCTCCAGCCTAAGAAAAATATTTTTTAAAATAAAATAAAATGTGTAATTCATTTATGACCCAAAATTTTATTAGGAAATTTGATTTAGGTTAGGGTGTGAGTTTAGCTATGCATGTTTAAAATGTGATGGAGGACTGGAGAGATGGCTTAGCAGTTAAGGCACTTGATTGTGAAGCCTAAGGACCCAGGTTCGACTTCCCAGGATTCACATAAGCCAGATGCACATGGTGGTGCATGCATCTGGAGTTCATTTGCAGCGGCTAGAGGCCCTGGCATGCCCATCCTCTCTCTCGCTCCCTCATAAACGAATGAATGAATAAAAAAATACTTTTTAAAAAATGTGATGGAAAAAATGTGATGGAAGTAGTGAATAACAGACTTAAAAGTCAGAAATAAAACCAATGAATTAGAAAACAACTCAGGGAATTCTACTGGAACTGAGAGTGAAAGAAAGAAAGAAAGAAAGAAAGAAAGAAAGAAAGAAAGAAAGAAAGAAAGAAAGAAGAGAAAGAAAGAAAGGAGGAAAGAAAGAAAAGAAAAATAAAGAGGAAAGGAAAGGAAAGGAAAGGAAAGGAAAGGAAAGGAAAGGAAAGGAAAGGAAAGGAAAGGAAAGGAAAGGAAAGGAAAGGAAAAAGATGAGAGAAGACACAGCACATCTGGAGGAGGTATCTGGGTAGTTCAGTACATGCCAGAAATATACATGCACAAGTCTACAAAACTTGGTCTTCATAGCAAAAGGGCAGACAAATGCCAGGTAAATCAATTGGCAAAGACTTCACTTAGCCTATATACACAGAATTTCTGCATACCAAAACCAAAAGAAATTCTTTAAGTAGTTACAGGTACTCAACCTGAACCCTGTGAGGCAAGCATACACTCTCTGAGAAGAGACTCAGTACTGGAGGTGATGCAGGGAAGATGGTGGAGGGAAGCAAGTGAGATGTACAAAGCGGATGAAACTGTGAATAGTTCAAATGCCTAAATAGTCCACTATAAATGAGACAAACTTTAAAGTTTGAATACATATAATTCAAGAAGATTTTTTTAAGTTAATAATAAGAAACAATTTTGATCTAATTGACTGTAGGAATTCTCTTATGCTTCTTATATAGAATATTATCTTACAAAGTTGTCATTTAAGCCAAGAGTGGTAGCACATGCCTTTAATCCCAGCACTCAGGACACTGAGGTAGGAAGACTGCTGTGAGTTTAAGGCCACCCTGGACTGCAGAGTGAGTTCTAAGTCAGACTGGGCTAAAGTAAGACCCTGCTTAAAAAAAAATAGGTTGTCATTTAGACAGGTGACTGAAGAATATGCAATTCAAAGTGAAAAAAATATGTATTACAGAAGTAGACCAGGCAATTAATTAATATAAATACTATGCTATTTTGTAATATTTTTCATACTTTAAGATTCCAAAAATTATTATTTCTCATTTTAAACAAAAATGCATGTTTATATCTAATTTTCTTTTTAAAAAAATTTAAAAATATTTTTAAAGTTTTATTTATTTGAGAGAGTTAGGAAGAGAGAGAGAGAGAATGAGACAGAGAGAATGGGCATGCCAGGGCCTCCAGCCACTGCAAACAAACTCCAGACATATGTGCCACCTAGTGCATCTGGCTTACGTGGGTCCTGGGGAATCAAGCCAGGGTCTTTTGGCTTTGCAGACAAACACCTTAACTACTAAGCCATCCCTCCAGCCTCTTATATCTAATTTTATATTAAAGTATGATTTATATACAACAAAATGAATAAACATAGTTGTGTTTTTTTTCCTTAAATATGGCTCTTTAAGTTACACTGTTTCAATCTCAAAACTATAAAGCCAGATTTATTTTATTTCTTCATCTAATCAAGAAATAAATCAGGGCTGGGGCTATTGCCTAGTGGTTAAGGCATTTTGCTGCAAAGCCAAAGGACCCATGTTCAATTCCCCAGGACCCACATAAGCCAGATGCACAAGGTGGCACATACATCTGGAGTTCAATTGCAGTGGCTAGAGACCCTGAAGTGTCCATATTCTCTCTCTCTCTGCCTTTTTCTTTCTTTCAAATAAACAAACAAATAAATATTTAAAAAAAAACAAAAGAAAGAAATCAGCATAAGGATATAAAAACCTTAAAAGAAAGAAAATTAAGAAACGCAAAAGATTCCATGTGCTATTAAGACTGGGGAACATAAAGTAAGTATTGTTGGTCTATTTATAAAATCTAGTAGAATGTTTAAAATGCCCACTGAAAAAGAAAAATAATATAAAAACTGGCTTTTCTAGATCAATATATTGGATAATTTCCATAAGGGTGTTGTAGAATCAGAAGAGATTTCTTTAATAGAACTATATTTCTCGTCTTCTGTAAGCTTTATAGTCTATTTATGATTGGCATATGGTTTTGTTATCTAACATCAGAGTAGACCCAGTTGTACCAGGCTAGTCATCTTGGTACACATAGAAGAAATACATTCTTGGAGTTATACAGTAATCATTGGCAGGAAAAGTAGGAAATTGCAATTAATTCAGTATTTTTTAAGTGAATTTTTCTGACTTCAGTTAATATCCAGTCATTCGTCAGTGTGAATCCTGAATTTAGGGAAATAACTAATCCAGTGGCTAAAGAAGCCCCTATCTCACTGTTAAACCCGGGCAAACACAAGCAAGGGGGCTCATTATCTCCAACACAGTTGTGAGAACACCGGCAGTCCAAACACAATAGCTACAAAGCCCGGTACCTTCATTGTGGCTTCAAAGACAGCAGTTGCAGCAAATTTCTGTGAACTTTCCAAGGGTTGGGTTCACAGGAGCATCGCTCTCTTTTCTTTCTCCCAGAAAAACTCAGTCATCGTCCATCAGTGCGTGGACTTTGTTCTTTCCATTACAAGCTCATTGATTTCAAAAAAAGTGTCTCCTAAAATAGGCCACACTCAAACAAAACAAAGCAGAGCCGCCAATAAATCCCCACCCCCCGAACCTAAAAGAGCAACACGACTTCATAGAAAGTCTTAACTAATTTATGCCTTGGAGGGATGGAAGGTGTTGAAATTTTTATTAGGAAAGTGGTGAAACTTGGGCTAGGTGCTTTGAAACAGTTATTCCCTACACAGGGTCCAGGTTTTAATATTTAGGATCTCTAAATTCTATATTATGTGCCTTTATTAGTGGCTCTAGAAAACACACCTCTACAAAGATAGCTTCACTCCCATATGACTTGGAATCTCGGGTCAGTGCATTGTCTCATGCAGATTATGAACATCTCAATTATTCGTCTTTCTGAGCATGACCGTGCTGTTGTTTTTCCACCTAATTATCACTATAGCTACCAAGCACTCATTTGCTTCCTGGCTACAGATGTGTGGGTATGCATACACCACCTGTGTGTGTGTGTGTGTGTGTGTGTGTGTGTGTGTGTGTGTCGCCTATGTTTGTCCCTGTGTACACAATTTTTCAGCTACTTAAGTGTGATAGCAAGGCAAATATTTTCAGCATCCATAAGAAAATTTTCACGAGCCTGTCACTTTTTGGCTTTAGCTTAGGCATAGTTCAGTTTGGCACAGACGACTGAACACAGTTGCAGCAACTAATCAAAACTGGATATACGTCAAGGCCCTTTACATTTGTCCTCTTTCGTCCCCACTGTGAGGCATCATTTTATATTCAGAGTTTAGCACCTGCACAAATCCTTTCTTGGTCTGAAGTCTTGATGAGGGGAAAAGTGGGGAGGGAGGAGGAGGGACATCATTAAGTCAAGTTGAACTGAAGAAGAGTTTATTACAAACATGATGTATAAAGGTAGAAAGTCTTTCTTTTGCTTGTTGAAAATAGGTCAGACTCCCTTGCCGTCGGTTTCCTGTTCATGGCTAGTCTTGTCCAGTGGAAATCCTGGCAGGAAGCTGGAAGCTCAGAGAAGTCCAAGGTCAGGTATCTACTGTCCCACTTGCTTGCCTGCCAGGTGGCTGAGGGCGGGGCTTTGTTCCTCTAGCAGATGCCATAGCTCTTGTTGGGATGCCTCTCTGTTTGGTTTTCTGGCTGGATTCTGACACTGTCAGAATCCTTTTGTTGCTTCTCTCAAGGTGTTATGCTATGCCTCATGCCTGTCCAAAACCATGAGCACACATAAATATGTAAAAGGTCATCTTAATTAAATATATCTCAATTTTCCAGGGTAATATCTCCTGTTTTATTTATTAGTCACTTAGATAAGACAGTCACTTAATATTTTTAAAAAATATTATTTATTTATTTGCAAGAAGAGAAAGATAGAGAGAAGAGAGACAAAGCTGGACATTTTGGGCACGCCTTTAATCCCAGCATTCAAGAGGCAGAGGGAGGAGGATCATCGTGAGTTTGAGGCCACTCTGTGACTACATAGTGAATTCCAGGTCAGCCTGAGCTAGAGTGAGACCTTACCTCAGAAAACCAAAATGAATAAATAAACAAACAAACAAACAAACAAATAAATAAATAATAAAAAAATAAAAGAGAGACAGAGAATGGGTGTGCCAGGGCCTCTAGCAGCTGCAAACAAACACCAAATACATGTGCCTCACTGTGAATCTGGCTTTACATGGGTAATGGGGAGTTGAACCCCAGTCATTAGGCTTAGTGCCTTAACTGCTGAGCCATCTCTCCAGCCTGAGTTAAAATTTGAGGCACCTGGTATGGTGGTGCATGTCTTTAATCCCAGCACTCAGGAGGCAAAAGTAGGAAGATCACTGTGAGTTCGAGGCCACCATGACACTACATAGTGAATTTCAGGACAGTCTGAACTAGAGCAAGACACTACCTCACAAAAACAAAACAAAACAAAAAAGAAAAATGAAAAGGCTTGTTGGCCAATTGTAATGATGAATGAAAGGGAATGAAGGTGCCATGGAGCACTAATGAAAACCTCTGATCCCCCTTTAGCCTCCGGTTTCCTAATGGCTGATCAATGGCTTTGCTTTCCATTTTCCTTCCCATTCCTCATGGAATTCTCTACTTTAGATTAAATCCAATATTCTAGAACCTGTCATTTTCCCCCATGTCTGGAACTTTTCATCAGTCTTTATCTCTTTTATGTCATTGTCTAAGCATACCAATATCAATTGACGATGCAATAGGGAAGCATTTGATATATTAGTCCATGTTTTAGGTGCATATCTCTAATGATGCCTTAATCATCTATAGCACTCCATGTGGGGGACTGGCTTCTAAAGATAAAAAACAAATGCAGTATCAAGAAAGGAGTGAGTCTCCAATGGTGACAATGTCATTCACAAAGACAGAGAGTTTTATTAGGAAACTGCTATATGGCAACATGAACACATCTAAGGACACACAGTTTGTCAGCTTGGCTGGAAGGACACACTGAAAAGTCACTTGGTAAATTTAATGTTAAAGACTACCAAAATGAGGCCACTTCTCTTCCTACTAATGAAAGAAATAGAAAACAATGAAAGTGGAAATTGAACGTTTTAAAAAATTTATTTATTATTTATTTATGAATTTATTTGCAAGCAGAGAGTGAGAGAGAGAATGGGCACACCAGGGCCTCTGGCCACTACAAACTTCAGATGCATGCACCATTTTGTGCATCTGGATTTACATGAGTACTAGGGAATCAAACCCAGGTTGTTAGGCTTTATGGACAAGTACCTTAACAACTGAGCCATCTCTCTAGCCCTACTGGAAGTTTTTCTTAAAATTTTATTTTTGGGGGGCCAGGAAGATGGTTTAGCAGTTAAGGCCCTTACCTGCAAAGCCAAAGGCCTAGGTTCAATTCCCCAGGACCCACGTAAGCCAGATGCACAAAGTGGCACAGGCATCTGGAATTTGTTTGCAGCGGGTGGAGGCCCTAGCATGCCTATTCTCTCTATCACTCTCTCTCTCCCTCTCTCAAATAAATAAATAAATAAAATAAATATAAAAATGTTAAAAATAGTTTTTATATAAGAAATTAGCAGTTTTCTACACTAATTCTTTTTTTTACATCATTTTACACTAATTCTTTCTGGACATAAATGATCTCTATTTAGATAAGGTCTAGACACAGTTTAATGTGTCAAAACTTAGGAAGAAATATGAAGAGTATGGAATTTGATGTCCTTTGAATAAAATCACTAAGTTCTGTGTGATTTTATCCATTTTCAAAGTCACATTTCTTTTCTTTCTTTTTTTTTTTTTTTCGAGGTACGGTCTCACTCTAGCCCAGGCTGACCTGGAATTCACTCTGTAGTGTCGGGGTGGCCTTGAACTCTCAGAGATCCTCCTACCTCTGCCTGCCGAGTGCTGGGATTAAAAGTGCGCGCCACCATGCCCAGCTTCACATTTCTTTTTATTCCTCTGACTTAAAAAGTTTTTGGGTTCCGTGAATAGCTCGGACTCAGTTTTATTGTCCTGCTCTATTATGTATTTGCTGCCGTGGATTCAGTACTCAGTTGTGTTGTGCACACCATTTCTGAAGAGGTTCCTCTATGTTGTCTTCTGACTCAAACCAGAGATGAATGGACACATCTCACGTTGTCGTGCTCACTTCAATCCACTTCTGTCAGGTCCTATATGTATGCTGTCTAGCAGAACAATTTTTTATTTATTTTTTGTTTTTATTTTTGTTTTTTGGTTTTCCGAGATAGGGTTTCATACTAGCCCAGGCTGACCTGGAATTCACTCTATAGTCTCAGGATGGCCTTGAACTCTCAGAGATCCTCCTCCTCTGCCTCCCGAGTGCTGGGATTAAAGATGTGCACCACCATGCCTGGCTAGAACTATTTTTTAAACATAGCTGTTTATTTTATTTTTAGTTGTTTACTTGAGAGAGAGAAAGAGAGAGAGAGAATAGACATGCCAGGGCCTCTAACTGTTGTACATGAACTCTTTGTGCATCTGGCTTTTCTTAGGTCCTGGGGAACTGAACCTGGGTTCTTTAGTTTTGCAGGCAAGCGCCTTACCTGCTAAGCCATCTCTCCAGCCCATAGCAGAACTTTTAAAAATGCTATATAGCATTTCATTTGCATGGGAGGTACAGGAAGACCTATTGATAATTAATAGAATCCCTATCTAAATTTGAATTCTAGAACCTAAAGTCTAAGACTACTAGGACTTGAGAAACAGTGATTTTTCAACCTCCAGGCAAAGCTTAATGGACAGGAGAATGGGAGCTACAGTAAGGCTTGCAGGAGAGAAGCTTAAAGTGCATCCGCAGACCAGCTTCTGTCACCCTGCCTTGAAGGCTACATGGATTGACCATTGACATTTCCTTCCATCATTTCACATGGCTTCTTTTTTAAAAAATAGTATTTTTATTTATTTATTTATTTGAGAGGGAGAGAGAGAATGGGAACGCCAGGGCCTCTAGCCAGTGCAAATGAACTCCAGACACATAAGCCACCTGGTGCATCTGGCTTATGTGGATTCTTGGGCATCAAACCTGGGTTCTTGGGCTTTGCAAGCAAGTGCCTAAATCACTAAGCCATCTCCCCAGCCCCACATTGCTTCTTTTAGCATTCCCCATCCATTCATTTGCAGAAACAGATCTTGAAATATGGCTGGACCAAGTTGCAATGTGCTGTCTCTGAGATATTTTCTAAGCAGTGCATTGTTGGACCTGGGGAGATGGCTCAGTGGTTAAAGCATTTACCTACCAAGCTGAACAACTCCCCAGTACCCACAATAAAGCCAGATGCACAAAGTGGTGCACGTTTCTGGAGTTTGATTGCAGTGGCCAGAGGCTCTAGCATAACCATTCTCTCTCTCCTCTTTCTCTCTCCCTCCCTCTCTTTCCTTGCAAATAAATAAATAAAACATTAATTTTTTAAAAAAATAATTTTTTTAAAAAAGATGTGTATTGTTGGGTGATCTCAACATTTTGCAAACATAATAGAGAGCATTTTACATAAATAGTGATAGTGTAGCCTGTCACACACATAAGCTACAGTATATGTTGTGTGTGTGTGTGTGTGTGTGTGTGTGTGTGTGTATGTTTTAACCTATTTTCCCTAAGTCCAAGATAAACAAAGTGACATGAGATTCAATCAGGCACACGGTAAGAAACTAAAAGTGACTATATATTAGCAAGTCTTGTTGCTGATGTGTGCAAGCACGTGGGTGAATAATGTCTACTCCACTTGTACTGTTTGTTTTGCATTAGCCTGTAATAATCAAGCCCTTCAGTTATATATTATTTTACCATTGCCAGCAAATTCAGACACCTATTTAGGAAAATTATTTTGAGTCACTAACAATTTTGGCTTTGCTGAAAGTAGTTTTTATTATTTTCAACTACTTTAATATGAAGCTTCTAATTATAAATTTGGCTTTATTCAACTCATTTTTATAAGATTTTCACAATTTGTCTCAAATCTACCAAGTTTGACCAATAGTCTTGGTTACCATGGGAATTTTTGAAAGTACAGACACTACAAAATCAACAACAAATAAGCTCCACAAAACATAACCCCTTTGTTCCGGTCAACAATGTTCAGAGCAGCTCTCCTTTAAAACATGTTCTCAGAGATTTTTTTTTCCTACTACAAACACAGTAGATTTTTTGATTTTTGTTTCTTCCTTTATAAAATTATCAGAAATATATAGACTTTAACATAGCTAGAAGTCATGTTGAATTTTGTCTATTAATCAAAAGTGTTTTTGCTTTTCCTTATTTTTAAAAAAATTTTTGTTTAATTTAATTTAATTTAGTTATTTGAGAGTGACAGACAGACACAGAGAGAAAGAGGAAGATAGACAGAGAATGGGCACGCCAGGGCCTCCAGCCACTGCAAACGAATTCCAGATGCATGTGCCACCTTGTGCATCTGGCTTACATGGGTACTGGGGAATCAAGCCTTGAACAGGGATCCTTAGACTTAACCTCTAAGCCATCTCTCCAGTCTGCTTTTCCTTATTTTTTTAGGACACTCTGATTAGGTGTTAGAATCAATAACTCCCTCCTTTGAAATATGGTTTTTCACTAAGTCATCTCTCAATTAAAGGCAAAGCAATCAATTTCTTCACCATTCTTCATTGTGTTAGTCACAAAGATGTGAACTTTTAAAGTAATTCCATAATTTTTCCCCTGAATTCAGAATATCTGATACAATGCGACCATACCATTAGCCAGATCTGGGCCATGACCAAATGCTTACAAAGGCGTGAGACCTTCATAATCACTCCATTCTCAGGTGGAACACTCTACTGATTCAGCTCTTGTCCTTTGAGAATATTCTGTCACTCACTGAATTTCACCAAATAATTTCAGGTGCATGGACTGAGAATACACACTGACTGTGCTGGGATCTATGACTCATTATGTGCAAGTTGAAAGTAAATAAAACAGTTATCATCTAGTTGCATAGTGTATTCTATTATTTTTTTAGTATTGTAAATGCACAAACTCAATAAGCTTTATAAATCTCTTTGGTATGAGTAGAAAATTAGTTTTCAAATAAGCATAGACATTCAGTAATAGTGTTTTGTAATTTACCTAATATTATAAAGCCAATTATAAATATTAATGTATAATTCATATTCTCTCTCTTTCTGTGTGTGTGTGTGTGTGTGTGTGAGAGAGAGAGAGAGAGAGAGAGAGAGAGAGAGAGAGAGAGAGACAATAGGTGACTATGTGCCACGACACATGTGTGTGGAGGTCAGAGGACAACCTCAGGCGTCAGTCCTCACCTCCCACCTTGTTGGAGGCAGGATTTCTCATTACTCACCACTGCACACAAACTTCTAGAGATTCTCCTGTCTCCACCTTCCTATTTGCCACAGGTGCTCTGGGGTGACAAATGCTTGGGCTACTATGCCTGGCTTTACGTGGGTGCTGGGAGTTTGAACCCAGGCACCCCTACTTGTGAAGCAAGCACTGCATCTACCGAGCCAGCCTCTCAGTGATGTCCTATTCCAAAAAGTTGCTTTCTATGATACACATAGTTGTTGTTTTTTTTTTTTTTTTGTTTTTGTTTTTGAGGTAGGGTCTCACTCTGGCTCAGGCTGACCTGGAACCCACTATGTAGTCTCAGGGTGGCCTCGAACTCACAGCAATCCTCCTACCTCTGCCTCCCAAGTGCTGGGATTAAAGGCATGCGCCACCACACCCAGTGAAACACATCATTTTATTCTCCAGGTGTTCTAAGATCTTCATATGCTGTCTTTCTAGTTTTACCAATGTTAGAACAACAAAGGACAATCTTGTTGTTGTTTTTTTTTTATATTTAGTTATTTATTTGGCAGAGAAAGAGAGAGAGAGAGACAGAGAGAGAGACAGGGAGTGAGAGAGAGAATGGGTGTGCCAGGGCCTCCACCCACTGCAAACAAACTCCAGATGCATGCACCTCCTTGTGCATCTGGCTAACGTGTGGATCCTGGGGAACTGAACCTGTGTCCTTTGGCTTTGCAGGCAAACACCTTAACTGCTAAGCTATCCCTCCAGCCTGACAACCTTGTTTTTGTTAGAAGCAAGTGTTTTCTGAATCCAGAGGCAAGTAAGAAAAATATTTTATAGACATCCACAAAGAAACAGGCTGTAAGGCAAGCCTCTCTACAGTGGAATTGTCCTATAGATGGAATACAAAATCTGTACAGGAAGAAGTAGCCCAATTGGCTGACTATGTTTTCCAAAGATCATATATATATAAATATATTGTCCTATGTGATTGTATTAGTTACTTTCTCAGTGCTGTGCACGAATGCCTGACCAGAAGCAACTTATGGAAGAAAAGTTTATTCCAGCTTAAGGTTTCAAAGGGAAGATTCATCCTAGTGGGGAAGGCATGGAAGGCCAGAGTGAGCTCAGAGGTGGTTGTCAGGAAGCAGAACTGGGTCACAAAACCTCAAAGCCCACCCCTTAGTGACCCCACTTTCTCTGAGGATACCCACCTCTGAAAGCTTCCATAACCTTCCCAAACTGCACGTCTAGCAGGGACCAAGGGTTCAAACACATGACTCTATAGTGGGCATTTCACAGTCAAACCACAGTTCTCTCTTACAGTGTTGCATAAACACGCCTCCATTGACATGCGGGATTAGTTCCTCTCCTTGAACTTGGGTGGGTTTTTTTTGTTTTGTTTTGTTTTGTTTTTTTGTTTGTTTGTTTGTTTTTTTTTTTTTTTTTGGAGAGACAGAGAGAGAGGGAGAGGAAGACAGATAGAGATGGGTGCGCCAGCAGCCTCTCAGCTGCTGCGAATGAAATCCAGATGTGTGCTCCCCCTTGTGGTCAAGTGCGGCATTGCATCCTTGCGTCACTTTGCATCTGGCTAAATGTGGGACCTGGAGATTGGAACCAGCATTCTTAGACTGAGGAGGCAGGCGCCTTAACTGCTAAGCCATCTCTCCAGCCCTTGGGTGGGGTTTTTAACTTCCTCAGCCAGTAGATTGTATGTCACCTTGGAGGACAGGACATAAAAGGATGTTCAGTTCTAGCTTGCTCTTTCTTGACTGCTCATGGAACTTGTCCCTTTGGAATGAGCTGCTCTACTGGAAGGAAGTCTGTGCCACAGTGTATGGAACAATGCAGGTCGGGCTCTAGCCAGGCCACCTGCTAGAAGAAACCAGGAAGTGGCTTCTGTGGATGTGGCATTCTGCACAGGCCTGGCATGACAACAGCTATAGTCCCAGGCCCGCGAGCAACCTGTTGCAAGATGATCTGCCTGGAAACAGGCTGTCATTGGTCACAAGAAGGGAACCATCCCATACAACGATTGGCCAGCCACACCCCCTACACTTCCTTGAATAAATGAGTTTTCAGCAGCTCGCCCTCTGCCTGCTTCCACCCAACTCCTGGAGTCTGTGTTGTGACTCCTCATGTCTCACCCCTTACCAGGCAGAGGCCCTGCATCCCTCCTGGGCTGGCTCTAGGAGGGACCCCCAACATCTGGCACCTGAACAAGGACAAGCCATAGTGGAAAGAACTAACAAGACCCTAAAAGAACTAATTATAAAACAAAAGTCCACTATGTCACCCAAGGACCCCAACTTGGCCCTGGCAGAAGCTCTCTTTACCCTCAATTTTCTCATCTTTGATGAAACAGGACTCTCCCTGGCCTATAAACATTGGAGATCCCAACC
Organism: Orientallactaga sibirica; assembly: GCA_036365145.1. Classification (NCBI taxonomy): domain Eukaryota; kingdom Metazoa; phylum Chordata; class Mammalia; order Rodentia; family Dipodidae; genus Orientallactaga; species Orientallactaga sibirica. The sequence continues at coordinate 3,528,335 of JAEOAD010000004.1, read as the reverse complement.
AACCACAATGCCCTTATCCTTATCCACTGGAAGGATCCTCTTACTAATATCTGGAAGGGACCCCACCCTCTTTTAACACAGGGCCGAAGGTATGCTTGTGTCTTTCCAGAAACTTCACAGATCCCAATCTGGATCCCTGACAGAAACATTCGTCCAGCCACTGACTTGGGGATTGACCTTGATGAAGACAATGATGCCAAACCCCTCAGGCAAGATACGGGATTGTAAACTTATTCCCCCCTTTCTCCTTTTATCTCCTTTTCTCCCTACTTCCACTTCCCAGAAACCATTTTGGACAATTCTTCTTAGGCCATACTTGTTTGGTGCAGTGGGCCTATATTCCCATGCTTTTCCTAGGCTTCATTTTAGCTACTTTATTTCGCTGTATTCCTCCCCCTTCAAGCATGCACTTCTCCTTAGCCACACCTTTGCCTTTTTTGCTTATTAATGCCTATTATGGTAATGCTATCCTCCAACCAGCCATAAATTCCTTTACAACTCCCTTGATTGCATTGATCTGCTACCATTAAGGACACTCAATGCTACTATTTATGGCACTAAGGGTGAGCTCACCACAGTCACCCAACAACCTGTTTATGTTAACCCCCTATTATTTTGTCTTGGTCCCAACATTCAATGCCTCCCCCTTTTTACTCTTTTCCGGGGACTTTCTCAACTGCTCCCTCCTTAGTTGTAGACTGAGTCCTTGCATGACTATTCATGCTGACCTCCATGTTATTGTTAGACAGGCGCCAATTGGCTTTGCAGCTGTTTCTCCTCATGATAACTTTACATTTCTTTCTTCAACCCTCCCTCCCTTGTTATCCTGGCAGGAATCCTAATTATTCTCGCCATCATGCTGATCCTTTTCAGATGTCTCAGAGCTTTTTCTCGGTGCATCACTGCCATCCAAACAAACCAGGTTCTACTACAGGGAGCCATTTATCAATCAGAAAGGGCAACCTCTGGTGAACCACCATATGATATCTTCTCTGCCATTTCTCATTTGTAAACCTGTCCTACCCCAGTCTTTTTCAGGTTCTATAGTTTATTCTCGCTCACAGGGACCATTTGAACGCCACAGAGCCACCACCACTTGGCCCTCCCATGCCTCCTAGGTGACAGCCACACCCCTTGGGTTTTCTCACCAGGATGGTGGGTAGTCAATGATGGGTAAGACCCCATGGGATGGGGAAACCTAAGATAGGCACCATCACATGTGATGATTCCCTTGGGGCCTAGGGTCAACAATGGCTTGGCAAAGAACCATGCCTCCCAGGGTCACCAATAATAAAAACAAAAAGGAGGATATGTATGGCACAATGCAGGTTGGGCCCTAGCCAGGCCGCCTGATAGAAGAAACCAGGAAGTGGCTTCTGTGGACATGGCATCCTGCACAGGCCTGGCGTGACAACAGCTCCCAACCTGCTGCAAGATGATCTGCCTGGAGACAGGCTGTCATTGGTCACAAGAAGGAAACCACCCCATACAATGATTGGCCAGCCAAACCCTTAAAACCCCCTACATTTCCTTGAATAAATGAGTTTGCAGCAGCTCACTCTCTGCCTGCTTCTATCTAACTCCCGGAGTCTGTGTCATGACTCTGCACCTCTCACTCCCTACTCAGAGGAGACCCTGCAGTCCCTCCTGGGCTGGCCTTAGGAGGGACCCCCCAACACCATAGGAAGAGGCTACATGTAGATATTGTCAAAATTAAAAAAAAATAAAACTCACGGAGCTGGAGAAATGGCTTAGTGGTTAAAGCATTTGCCTAAAAAGCCAAAGGACCCTTGTTTGATTCCCCAGGACCCATGTAAGCCAAATGCACAATGGGCACATGCATCTGGAGTTCGTTTGCAGTGGCTGGAGGCCCTAGCATGCCCATTCTCTCTCTGTCTGCCTCTCTTCTATCTCTTTCTCTCTCTGCTTGCAAACAAACAAACAAACAAACAAACAAACAAACAGACTCACAAAAACCCAACCCTCTAACAGTTAGGCAAACAGCACCAAGCACCATTTTTGTGAATGAATGAGTCTTCAGGTGATTCCAGTCAGCCCACAGCCTCTGAGCCACTCTGGCTGGTATCCAACGGAGCAAAGGTGACTTATCTTCATTGAGTTCCATGTAAACTTCAGGTTCATGAGCAAATTAAAGGTTGTCATTGTAATCATCTAAATTTTGGCTGATGTCCCATGGAACAGAGATGACTTATCTTCATTGAGTTTTATTTAAACTTTAGACTCACAAGCAAGTTAAATGTTGTCAGGCTGGAGAGATGACTTAGCGATTAAGGCACTTGCCTGAAAAGCCTAAGGACCCAAGCTCGACTTCCCAGGACCCACGTAAGGCAGATGTACAACGTAGCGCATGCATCTGGAGTTTGCTTGTAGTGATTGAATGCCCTGGCACACCCATTATCTGTCTCTATTTGCCTCTCTCTCTCTCTCAAATAAATAAAATAAAATAAAACAAATTAAATGTTGTCATTGCTGTATGCTTCTAAATTTTGGAGTAAAATTTTTACATAGCTAGAGACAAATAGAATAGCCTCCAAAAACATAGTTCTCTAACACTGAAAAATTGCATTGTTTTGTGTGACATGGTTTTTTTCTCCTCCTTCCCTCCCTCTCTTCATGCTAGGAATCAAACCTAGAGCCTCACACATGCTAGGCAAGAGCTCTACCACTGAGCTACATCCCCAGCCCTCCAATGGATGTCAAAACATATTGACATACTGAATAGCAGCAATGCCTGACGTATGTAGCACATCTCCCCTTCTGTTGAATACAAACTTCCTTTTTGTGATTATTGCCTTGGAAACAGAAATAAGTGAGAGCACGTCAGAACAGGAAGAGGCCAAAGAATCACTGCTATGTGGTTTCTTGAGTCCTTGGTAGTAAAAAAATAAAAATAAAAATAAAAAAGTAAAAAAAAAATTAATTGGCTTGTAGTTAAATGCTTCTCTTAGTTCTGCCCTTGGAGGGACATAATCTAGGCCTTATTTTAGCATATCTCTGTAATTAAAAAATATTTCTATTGATTTATTTGCAAGTAAAGAGAGAGATAGAAGAGAGACAGATAGAGAGAACATGCCCATCAGGGCATCTAGCTGCTGCAAACAGACTCCAGATGCCTATGCCACTTTGTGCATCTGGCTTTACATAGGTACTGGGGAGTCAGAGACCGATTGTCTCCAGCCCCATCTCTGTAATTTTTTTTTTTTTTTTTGGATTTTCAAAGTAGGGTCTCACTCTAGCCCAAGCTGACCTGGAACTCACTATGTAGTCTCAGGGTGGCCTTGAACTCATGGCAATCCTCCCACCTCTTCCTCCCAAGTGCTGGGATTAAAGGTGTATGCCACCAGGCCCGGCCCATCTCTGTAATTTTTAACAAAAGTAGCACTGGGTATGCAGGGGAGTGAACAGTCAGCTCAGACAGAGTGGTAATTTAGTAGAGCAGCCTCAGGTTGTGGAGATGAACTTCCAAACCAGGCACAGTTACGGATGAAGGGATTTACTGAAGCTTGCAGACTGAGGGGGAGTTCCATAATGGCAGAAGAAGCTAGCCCACTTTCACAGGTCTGTGCAGAGAAGAACCACCACCAACACCATAAGCAAGCCCACTCCCGAATCCAATAACGGCAGAGCTCGAGTGCTCTGTATATCTTTAGACTGGAACTTCAATCCACCCCCAGTGATACCTTCTCCAGCCAGGTGGCTGGAAATCTAAATTACAAGCTTTAATAAACTCCTGAATATATTGGGGGACATACATGCAAACTATCACATTTTGTCATTGGCCTCCAATAGATTTATAACCATCTTATACTGTAAATTGTATTTTGTCTAAGTTTAAAGGTCCCCATAGTTTTGTTTTTTTATCAACTTTAAGATGGTTTTAAAGTCTTATCTGATATTTGAGATAGTCTTTTATTTGTGAGTTTTGGAAAATTAGAATAAGTTATATAGCTTTAACATATAAAGGTACAAAGTAAACATGTTTTATTCATTTGAGAGACAGAGGGGGCACATAGAGCGACTGAGAGAGAGAATGAGAATGGGTGTGTCAGGGTCTGCAGCCGCTACAAACGAACTCCAGATCTATGCACCACCTTGTGCATCTGGCTTATGGGGTCCTGGAATCAAACTTGGGTCCTTTGGCTTTGCAGGCAAGCGTTTTAACCACTAAACCATTTCTCCAGCCCCAAAGAAAATATTTTTAAGTGTTATAAGGTATAGCGGGAGAGACCGAAACAATGTAAACTCAATAACCATCAAGCAAACGTTAAACATTTATACTTTAAGCTTGGACATCATAACCAGTGACTGACAGTCTCTGGATTTTTCATCTTTGTCCCTGTAGTTGGGCTGAGTAACCAGGGAAACCAATTCTGAGGTAGGCCGGAAGCATGCACAGGTGTCAACTTGTAGTTATCCCTATTTGTAACCCAGCAGGATGGCTTCTGTTGATGACCTTCGAGTCACAGAAGGAGCTGAAGAATTCTTTATATTGGCCCTTCAGTTATCCCAGAGGCCAGCATCACCATTTCATCCTCATTTTCTCCAATTTTGGAAACACTGTTAAGATTTCCATCAACCAAATCCTTGAGCAATATTAAGCGGTTTCAGCAATCTGTATGGTACCGTTGCCTGGTGCAGCTGAGAGGTCGATGTCGGGCTCACATCCAGGCAGTTAAAGAACTCTGTCCCGTAGCGGGCTCCTGACCATGTTCTGGGTCTTAGACTCTCTTCCGCACTTCTGTAATGTTTCCTGGGCCCTGGAGGGTGTGATACAAATGTCTTATTTAACACTAAACACTTATTCTCAGCGTTTTGATGAGTTTGGAGTCTCCCCGGTAGCCACTGCCAACTTCAAGTACATGTTTAGTTTATTTTTTCAAGACAGAGATCACTCTAGGCCAGACTGACATGGAACTCACTTCATCGTCCCTGGCTGGCCTCGGACTCAGTGACTCCTACCCCTGCATCCCGAGTGCTGGGATTAGAGGTGTGTGCCACCACAGCCTGCCTCAAGTACATTTAATAAAACAAACAAACAACAGCAACAAAAAAAAAACAAAAACAAAGGAAGTGGCACAATCTCTCCAGAATCTCCTGTAACAGTTAGCTTAGGACATCACCATTAAATGCTATTGTCTTAATTATACTCTACACAAGTATAGGATACAGTGAGTCTGGAGTTTCACCACGGCATAGGGACATAATTCATGATCACATTTTACAAGAAGAGTTTCAAAGAAGGCTTGTATTGTACTGGTGAGAATTAAGAATGCAACTGGGAAATTTCTGACTTCAAAATGAGTACGTGCTGTAGGTCTTATTGTGTGAAGCTCCTTGCTGTTAGTTCTCTTACTATGTTTAGTTCCCTCTCCCAAAGCTCAAGGTTCAATGGTAAGAAACTGTGGTTTATGGTCAACACAAGTAATGTTCTGACTGGAAAGGGCATGACAAAAAGATGTCCCAGAAAGTAACATTATGCTGAGACCAGCGGCCTGAAACGTGTTTTCCAGTACGATACAAAGTGACCTGACGATGCCAGACATTTGAGGAAGAAAAACAGCAGAAAGTGACAAGATTCGGAAAAGTTTAGTTATTCTAGCTTTAGCTCATATCCGGCATTCTGCGTACTCATTTCCGTTGGCTATATACTGATAGCGGGGCTAGTGATACCTGAGAAGGTGCTGTGGAAGTTTTCTTTCCAAAAGTTCCCGGTCATTGGTCATTTAAATGCCCACTGTGCTCATTTATGAGGCTGTCAGCATTCCGTGCTCCATTGAAAAGACATTAGCTGGGGCTGGGCGTGGTGGCACATGCCTTTAATTCCAGCACTTGGGAGGCAGAGGTAGGAGGATTGCCATGAGTTCAAGGCTTACCCTGAGAGTACAGAGTGAATTCCAGGTCAGCCTAAGCTGGAGTGAAATCCTACCTCAAAAAAAAAAAAAAAAAAAAAAAAGAAAGAAAAGAAGAAGAAAAGACATTAGCATTTTACTATGGGAAACTTTTAATAATTGTTTTATTTATTTAGTTAGTTTTTCAAGGTAGGGTTTCACTGTAGCTCATGATGACTTGGGATTCACTATGTAGTTTCAAGGTGGCCTTGAACTCATGGCAATCCTCCTACCTCTGCCTCCCGAGTGCTGGGAGGCAGAGGTAGGAGGATCACCACGCCTGGCTTGGAAAATTTTTGAAGACTTTATTTTTTCTCCTTTCTCCATATTTCTGAGTTTTTCTATGAATTCCGATTTTTTGTTTTATTTTTTATTGATGCCATGCTTAACATATTGTCAAAGTGTGAGTACCTCTCTTCCACTATTTCTGCTTGGTGATTCCCTAGGCCGGGGAGCTACATTTCTGGGTCCCTAAAACTCTGGCTTTAGTACAGGTCTGGTCTATAGGAGACATAGGTGAGAGCCTGGCAGGCAAGAAGGACGGAGAGGGAAATACACTCTTTGGCTTTGTCTCTGCTCTGGGCAACATCTCCAGTTGTTGCTTCTCCTCATGGCTCCAACTCACAGCGCACAGGGCAGTGTGCCACGTTCCACTCTGTGCTAGGCCTCAACTTTGTAACATCAGTAGCACTGGTTTAGCCATTTCTTTTTGCAGTAAGCTATCTCTGCTAAAACACCTAAACCAATTTCTATTTTTGGCTGAATTTTTGCAAGATCTCTGAAAAAACCACAAGAATGTTAGAAAATTCCAGGACTTTAAGGGTAACAGAAGCTTTAAATGCTATGACTAAGTGATTTCTGGATCATTCATGATTGTTTGGGTGCTTACAATCATGACCATTATTATCAGTTAGACATAATTGTATAAGCAAGGCCAGTCTTTGCAAAGACCATATACGCAGGAAGGAAGATTCTCTTTATCTCACATACAAGGAATTCTTCAGGGTGTTCTTCAGAGTGCTTCTGTGGTCTTCATAGAATCTAACCCAGAACAAAACTAATAGCATAATGAACATAGTCCTTGGTTTGCATGGTTTATTCAGTGGTAACTGATTTGAGGCTTAAACGAGTAGTTTTGGTTAAAGTAAAAAGCTTGTTTCTGACTTTTATGAATAGCCGCAGTATCTGGTTTTAGAGTGATAGACACATGCATAACTTTTAGCAGTTCACGATTACAGACAATTAAGTAGATAGAATAAGGAATTCCCATATACCTCTATCTCCCCACTCTACTGTTTCCTTATTATTAAAAGTTATGAGAGGCTGGAGAGGTGACTCAGCAGTTAAAGGCACATGGTTGCAAAGCCTGATGGCCTGGATTTGAACCCCCTATACCCGCATAAAGCCAGATGATGCTCAAAGTGGTGCATACACCTGAAGTTCATTTGCAGTGGCAAGAAACCCCGGCATACTAATATTCTCTCTCTCTCTCTGCTTGCAAATAAATAATAGATTTAAAAAGTCATGAGTTCTCAGTGTCTATCTCCTTCACCCTTGTGCTGATATCAGGTTCATGGAGAAAGCAGCACTCTTTCCCCAATTCCTCTGTGGTTTCAGCTGGGGCCAGGGTGAAGTGCCATGGGTCATTTCTCTCCTTAGGTCCCCCTCCTATCTGAAAAAGAGAAGCAGATTCTCCAGTGGAGAGTGAAGTCAGCACAGGTTAAATGGGATACCATTATTACTTTAGAAAGAATTTAATGGGTCTAGACCATCTTGTAGCTCAAGATCAGTGGGAGCTTGATATTGGGAAGCAAAAATCATTATCTGGATATGATTCTGAATTGTTTGGAGATAGACACTGAGGACACTCAACACCTACCAGATCCAGAAGCTTCTAAGAGCCCATCACTGAAGTAGACTTAAAACAAACCCAACATGGCTCAGGGAATTTTGCAAAAGGGGGCGGAAAGATTGCTAGAGCCACAGTTGGGACATTATGCACAGAGACATTGCCTCTTCCGCATAACTGATGGCTGCCCCCACAATGCATGACCCACAATCCCCATGGGGATGACCTGCAACCTCCACGAGGAGGGTCCCTTTGGAAAAGGGGCAGGGATGAGGGAAAGGATGGCACCAACATGTGCTGTTTGCATACTTAGTATGTCCATAACTAATAAAAATAAAATATAAATAAAAAAGTCCCAAGTTAGTGTGGTGCATTGGCTATGATAGATGATGCAATTATTTACAAAAGTCCATAGATTATTTTAGGGTTCTCTCTGGGTGTTGTTCATTCTTACAGGTTTCACAAATACATAATGACATGTATCCACTATTATACATAATAGTTTCACGGCCCCAAAAGCCCTCTGTGCTCTCCCACTCAATCCACTGAAGCCCTGCAAACACTGATCTAGTGTCTGTGTAATGTTTCCATTTCCAAAACGTCATGCAGGTTAGAATCAAGATGTGACCTTTTCAGACTGGTGTCTTTCACTCAGAAACATGTACTGAAGATTCCTCCTGGTATTTACAAATGTTGATAGCTCAATTCTTTTAAATCACCGAATGGCATTCCTCATAGGGTGTACCTCATTTGTTTAGCCATTTACTCCTTGAAGGACATCTTGATTGTTTCTAGAGTCTGGCAATTATGAATAAACCTGCTATCAGTATGTGCAGAGAGACGTTGATGTGGATCTAAGTTCTCAGCTGACCATATGCCAAACTGTTTTCTTAAGTGATGGAATTGCTTTGTGTTCTTGCCAGAAATGAATGACACTCCTGTTTCTTCACATCCTGGCCAAACTGTGATGTCTTCAGTGTTGGATTTTAGGCGTTCTGGTATGTATACACTGACACTACATTGTTACTTTAATATGTAATTACCTGAGATTTATAACACCGAATAGCTTTTTACATGCTTACCTGGTACCTGCATGTCTTCTATGCAAAGGCGTTCTTCATATCTTTTACCCAGTTTTTAACTGGCCTGTGTATTTTCTTTTGTTGTGTTTAAGTTTTCTTTAATTGACAGTCTTTTATCAGATACATATTTCCCAATTATGTTCTCTCTTTTTTAAAAAAAGATTTATTTTTATCTACTTATTAGAGACAGAGGGAGAGAGAGAGAGAGAGAGTGAGAATGGGTATGCCAGGCTTCTTGCCACTGCAAAGGAACTCCAAATGCATGATCCACCATGTACATCTGGTTTACATTAGGACCTGGAGAATCGAACCTCGGTACTTAGGCTTTGCAGGCATGCAGCTTAACCACTAAGCCATTTCTCCAGCCCCAAATATGTTCTTTTTTTTTTTTAAAAAAATATTTATTTTGTTTTTATTTATTTATTTATGAGAGACAGAGAGAGGGAAAGGGAGAATGGGCATGTCAGGGCTTCTAGCCACTGCAAACAAACTCCAGATGCGTGTGCCACCATGTGCATCTGGCTTACGTGGGACCTGGAGAATCGAACCTGGGTCCTTAGGCTTCACAGGCATGCGCCTTAACCGCTAAGCCATCTCTCCAGCCCCCAAATATGTTCTTTTAACCTGTGGTTTGTCTTTTAATTTTGATTTTTTTATCAAGTATAAACTTTCTGGGGACACATCATGTGTTAGTACCATCATTTCTCTCTCCCCTGTTCACATTCCACTGAGCGCCCTCCTCAGTGGGATTGCTGGTATTCACCCTGGGGTTGTGGGTTATGAATTGTGAGAGCAGTAGATAGTCATTGTGAGGGTGGGAGCAATGACTCTGGAGATTCCCTTCCATAAAATTCCCTGAGCCGTGGTGTGTGTGTTTTAATTCTACTTTAGTGTTGAGCTTTCATCAGATTCTGGTTTTCTGCTTTGGGATGTTTTGAGTTTCCTCAATGTCTGTCTCCTTCATCCTGGTGCTGATTGTCAGGCTCGCCATGGAAGCAGCACTCTTGCTCATCTCCCCACGTCCTCTGTGGTTTCACCTGGGCCCTGGCTCATGTGTGAGGAGTGGTTCATCTCCTCAGTTCTCACTGCCTTCTGAAAAAGTAAAACAGATTCTCTAATAGAGAATGAGGTCAACATAGGTTAAATGGGATGAGCATTGTTAATTAAGAGGGATGATGATGGGTGCAGCCTCTCTTTTGGTAAAGACTAGTGGGAGTTTCTTGTTGGAGTCCATGATCTTGTCTCCATAGGATTCCGACTTGGTTCCCAGTTCCAGCTATGGGTTCCTTTCCACTGAGTGGATATTTTAGCCAATTGGTAAGGTGTTGGTTATTCACCTAGGTTGGGCGTCCTATTGTACAGATGTCAGGATGGTTGCTTTTGTAGCAGGGTTCCCTGCTAGCACACAATGTTGTCGGCCATTTTCCCCAGCAGTACATGTAGTGCTTTCTAGTACTATATGGGCAGACCATCTGGGAGAGAGAGATGCAGAGAGAGAGAGAGAGAGAGAGAAATGAGCATGCCAGGGCCTTCCACCTAGTAAACAAACTTCAGACACATGTGCCACCTTGTGCATCTGGCTTTCATGGGTTCTGGGTCCTTTGGCTTTGCAGGCAAGCACCTTAACCACTAAGCCATCTCTCCAGCCCCCAGCTGGATCTCTTGAGGTTGTATGTTGGCAGCATGTGGCATCTTCAGCAATAAGGTCTTTTACCTCAGGTGAGTAATCAAGTGCTTTGACAGAAGCCTGTCTTGTTTTGGGGACCTCATAGGTCTCTACAATCAATAGCTCAGTGTAAATTGTAACCAGTTTCTGGTACTGGGAGTTACAAGCCAGAGCCAAATGTTTTAGGGTCAGGCTTTATCCCACCCTCTCCACAGACAATCCCTGTATATTCCTGTTGAGGGTTATATCATGTGGTCTGCTATCCAGGAGAAAGATTTTGATGGTACCATTACATTTTGGATTTAGTTTGGTGTGCATCTCCCCTGGCCTTCCCATCCCCCTTCCCCAAAAAAGTACCATCCCTATTCTCTGATCCTCAAGTTGTTTGTCAGGTAGGCCTGCAACTTGAGGTGTTCCAGGTTAGGAACCACAGATGAGGGAGAACGTTCGGCGCTTGTCTTTCTTTCTTTGTGTGAATTTGCTTAGTGTGATCTGTTTCAAGATCATCCAGGTTCCTGTAAATTTCACCGCATCAGTTTTCCTTACTGTTGAGTGGAATTCTGTTGTGCATATGTAGCACACCTTCATTATCCAGTCATCAAACAATGGGGATCTGGGGTGATTCCAATTCTTAGTTATTGTGAGTTGAGCAAACATCTCTACAGTGAAGAGTGGAGCCTTTAGGGTAGCTGCCCCATAGTGGAATGGCTGGATTAGTTGGTAGCTCTATTTTCACCTTTTTCAGGAGTCTCCATAGTGATTTCCATAGTGGTTGTGTGTCTTTTAATTTCTTAACAAGAATCCATTATAGGTCATTTTTTCATGGCACCATGGGTAATCTGTTTCTATCTTTTAAAAAAAATATTATTTATTTGCAAGATGGGAGAAAGAGAAAGGGAGGGAGAAAGAATGGGTGTACCAAATGCTCCTGCCACCACAAACAAACTCCAGATACACACATCACCCTGAGCATGGGTACTGGGGAATTGACCCTAGGCCTTCCGGTTTGCAAGCAAGCACTTTTAACTGCTGAGCCATCTTTCTATTCCCTTTTCTATCTCACTGAAGGTAGGATTTTTGAACATCTTAGAAATGAATTCCTAGCACTTCAATATAGTTCTCCTCCTCCATTATATTTTAGTGACAAGTGCTAATTTGACTACAGCCCATGGTGGTGCTTCTAGCTTCTACCAGCGTCCAGTCTGTGCCATGGTTATCTTCATAAGAGATGACAAGTGGCTACTGCAGTGTCGTGAAAGGACTTGGAGGACAGATCACAGCAGGTCTCAACCAGCCTTCTAAGTGATTTCCATGATAACAGTTCTCACCTACCTTTCGAGGCTCTGCAGCTGGCTCACCCTTCCATCGCCATCCTGCCTTTGCCCTGTCTATTGGAAGCTTCTGGAGGAGACTATCAATACCTACAATGTTCAATCCAATCCTCTTTTGTGGAATATCTCTCCACTGTGTCGGGAGGTCTCTTTCTTTTCCAACACTCCTCCATGTTGTCACAACCCAGAAGGCACAATGAGAAGCTGACAGACTTAGTAGCCAGAAAAGCCTACGTTCAAAACTCAGTTCCCACTGTGACTGGATGTTGACCCTCAAGGTTAACATGACATCTCCTTTTTAAAAAGTGTTTATTGCTGGGCGTGGTCATGCACACTTTTAATCCCAGCATTTGGGAGGCAGAGGTAGGAGGATCACCAAGAGTTCAAGGCCACCCTGAGACTACAGAGTGAATTTCAGGTCAGCCTAGGCTAGAGTGAGACCCTATCTTGAAAAAACAACACCAAAACAACAACAAAAACAACAACAAAAAAAAACCCTGTTTATTTGTCGATTTGGGAAGAGAAAAGAAAGAAAGAGGAAGGAGAGAGAGGAAATTAATATGGGCACAAGCCAGGGCCTCTTGCCACTGCAGGTAAACTCCAGACACATGTGCCATGTCGTCATGCACCTGGTTTTATGTGGGTACTGGGGAATTGAAATATTGGTTGAAATTGCTTAACTTGCTAATATTTTGTACTAGTGAAGATATGAACAGTACTCCCACATCACCTAATGAAGGAATGCAAGCTTTATTACCCTGGGAGAAAGCAATCTTATCTACCGACTTGTCTACATAGAAATGCATATTTGAATCAATACTTACTATGTCTATTCTCTTTCACCTAGTGATTCTATTTCTAAAAATCGATTCAAAGAAAACACATAAGGCTGGAGAAATGGCTTAGCGGTTAAGGTGTTTGCAGGCAAAGCCAAAGGATCCTGGTTTGATTCTCCAGGACTCACGTAAGCCAGATGCACAAGGGGGTACATGCATCTGGAGTTCGTTTGCGGTGGCTGGATACCCTGGCATGCACTTTCTCTCTCTCTCTCCCAATCTCTGCCTCTTTCTCTCTCTCAGGTTTGATTCCAGTACCCATGTGAAGCTACATGTACAAAGTGGTGCATGCATCTGGAGTTCGTTTGCAGGGGCAAAAGACCCCCATTCTCTCTACCCCTTCCCTCCCTCCCTCTTTATCTCTCACATATAAATATGTAATTGTTTCATTTTTCTTTTTTTCCTTTTTTTGTGGTAGGGTCTTGCTGTAGCCCAGGCTGACCTGAAATTCACAATGTAGTTTCAGGGTGACCTCAAACTCACAACAGATCCTCCTACCTCTGCCTCCCAGGTGCTGTGATTGAAGGTGTGCGCCACCACACCTGGCTATAATTGTTTTTTAAATTCAAGTGAAGGTCTACAACAAGGCAATTATTATTCAAAGCAATGAACAGTTGTAGCCATTCTGTTATCCTCTGTGCATAGAAGAGATCCTTGGTGAACATGGGTTCTATGAGCCATGGATTTTGCCATCACTGGTCTGTGAAGCTAGTGAGGTGTGAACACAGGGAAGGTTCAGTTTTGATGACGTGTTCCTCACAGGCTAATTCAATCATGATACTGGCACACTCAGCAGATTCTGCTTTTGCATTTGGACACAAGGATGCTTCACTCCCACACTGTGAAAGCAAACTCTTCTATACCAGAAATTCCAGAGAAGACATTGGATTAGCAACTCATCTCGTTCTATAATTCTGTAGTTATAATTAGAAAAGTCACTTTTTTTTGACCTTCTCACTTTATCAGATTGAGAAACACAAATCGTTATTACATAGCATCCCCTGGGTTGTTAGCATTTCACAATCACTAGCATTTCATTACCCTTTTCTAAGTACAAAATGTCACTAGAAACATGTGAAATGTTTATGAACCTTGTATAAAATAGAAAAGAACATGAAAAATATTAGTTTTTTTTTAGGGGAAAAGATGGGAACGTCTGGCTAGTTTCTAATTAGAAGTTTAAACTTTTTGAATGCTGAACCAATCTTGCCTAATTGGATGGAATTTGCCATGTATCCACCCAAGTCCAGTCTTTAGTGTCTCCTATTTACAGTCAAGCCGGGAGAATTAGGACAGTAGGATTTTCCTATAAGTGTTTGGAATCTCTAGATCAACTATACCATATAAGGCACAGAAAATTGTGTTTTCTAAATTATCTAGTAAAATAGATCAATTTTTCCAGGTATTTTGGCCACCTTCTTTTTCTAGGAGACTGTGGGATTTGCTCCCCATATAGTTGTGTGGATAGTGTTTTTTTTGTTTTTTTGTTTTTTTTTTTTTTTTTTTTTTTTTTTGGTTTTTCGAGGTAGGGTCTCACTCTAGCTCAGGCTGACCTGGAATTTACTATACAGTCTCAGGGTGGCCTCGAACTTACGGTGATCCTCCTACCTCTGCCTCCCAAGTGCTGGGATTAAAGGCGTGCGCCACCATGCCCGGCCGTGTGGATAGTTTTATTATACTCACACAGTAAGTTATACAGTATATTAAAAAGAGACTTTAAATCCAGTTTCTGACCAGCAGGTTCATAGCTTTTGTTTGGCACTGGCACTTAAAAGCAAACAGAAATAATCGCCCTTTTACAAAGATGTAATTGCTATTGTTTGCCAGAAAGGAAATTTCCTTTCACTCATTTCTGGTGGTGGTAATTTTGACTGTGTGGGGAGAGAAATAAAGGGTTCCTATTACCCAGAAGCATTTTAATGGTACAGATATGTTCATTTTCAATAAGAAAGTGAGCTCCCGTACTAGAACGAAGCTAGTATCATCTCCGAGCATTGGAACAGTGCTTCCACCACAGTTTAGGTCAGGAGGGAGACCATTGTCCAATCACTTGCCCCAACGGTGGTAATAATGACAATGCACGAGCTCTGTTAATAAACGGCTCAGGAAAACCGGCACCAGCCCCCGGAGCCAAGAGGCTATAATGACTGGCACTTTCTTACAATAATTTGGATTATGTTCATTCTCTTTTAGAATATTACATATTTTCTTTTCATCTCCTCATCCCCTTGAGATTTTGAGAAGAAAGGTTTGTAGATGATATGGAAAAAGTGTTCGAAGTTCTCAAGAGTCCTAATGGCTTACTTTGGCTTATGCCTTTATTTGTACTTTTCTCCCCAGCTTTGCCTTCTTTGTGCCTGTTTATTTCCTTTCCGCCTCTTTTGAGTCATATGTTGACATAACTCTGTGTGAAGCTTGGGGTTTGAAGAGACGTGGACACCCAGTCCAGGTACACAGAGATTTCTGTCTGATAACACCACAAACACTCCGCCTGCAGACTTCCTACATTGGAGGCATAATATTTTCAAACACCAGTTTGCCAAGCAGGTTGGCGGTGGCTAAGCTTCTCAGAATTGGAAAGCCTCGTCTACCCCTCTGACTTTGGGGCCCAATTCTCAGTGTAGCCACACTAGTAAATACAGCTCTGTTTGAAGTAGAGAGTCTAGATTTTTCTTCCCTAGGCTGTGGAGACAATTTTTAAAATAGACTTCTTTATTCCAAACTCTATTTGTGACAAATACAGCTCAGACCTCATCTTGGAAAAAAGACAGTCTCAAATTTTGCACTGGCGAAAGGTTGGGTCTCAGATGCTGAGTCATCTTTTTGAACGTTCAATAACTTTATTTTCTTTCTTTGCTACTGCTTCACAATTTGAAAGTTACATGCAGTAAAAATTGTTCATCGCGTTTTCAAATGTGATCTGGTGTGACTTTTCTGCCCTTAATTAAATCTCTTCTCTTTCAATCCCATGTACCTTTTTACCAATTTCCCAATTGACATATAGAGAAATTACATTAATGATTGAGGGACACAGAAACAACAGGCAATATAAAAGAGCAAAAGACAAAACCAAAGTGAATGAGCCAAAAGGATCACTAAAAGGAGGCGAGGGGCTGGAGAGATGGCTCAGCAGTTAAGGTGCTTGCCTGCATAGCCTAACGACCAGAGTTCAATTCCCCAGTGGCGAGAGGCCCTGGGCCTCCCATTCTATTTCTCTGTTGGCTCAAAAAACCAAAAAATAAAATAAATAAAATTTTGGGCTGAAAAGATAGCTCAGTGGTTAAGGTGCTAGTCTGCAAAGCCTAATGACCTGGATTCGATTCCCCAGTGCCCACATAAAATCAGATGCACAAAGTGGTGCATACATCTGGAGTTCATTTGTATTGAGTAAAAGCCCTGGCACACCCATTTTCTCTCTCTCTCTCTCTCCTGGGAGATAAATAAATAAACAAAAATTTAGGGCTAGAAAGATGGCTTAGTGGTTAAGGAGCTTGCCTGCAAAGCCAAAGGACTTCAGTTCGATTCCCCAGGACCCATGTAAGCCAAATGCACAAGATGGCGTTTTGCAATGCCTGGAGGATCTGGTGTGCACATATTCTCTCTCTCCCCCCGTGTCCTTCTCTCTCTCAAATAAATAAATAAAAATAATAAAATATTTAAAAATAAATAAATAAAACTGTATAAAGGAGGTGAGAATTAGAGGAATGGACAATCTTAAAAGATAATAGTGTAAGCTTCTTGCTTTAAAATGTGGAAAATTTTATCAGGTGTAATTAGATAATTCAGCTTCCTTCATGAAACAAAACAAGTAAAACGGGTGTGTTTTTACAGAAATTCTGTGTGTTTATGACTGGCAAGGATATGGGGATAAGGAAAGGCCTTAAGTCTCACTCCCACATACACACATGTATTACACACACATGCAAACGTGCACACACAGGCAGGATTCGACCATCTACACTCCACAGGGCAAGAACAGTTGCAGGGGTGATGGCTTAGTCGGCTGAGCTATCCATTGTCTGACTGAGACCAGACACTGCCCATTCTTTTGCACTAGACCCATATGAAGAATGCTTTCATATGTGATATTGCTGGTGCCAAGGGCTTACAGAAAAATGACCTTGCTTTCTCTTTGATATCCATGATACTTTAACACCAGAGTACGCCCCAGCATCTACAGTCTATAGTGGGTGACCTAGATAGACGGATACATACATGACTCTGTCACTACTTGGCATTGGTCAAGAAAGTGCTTTCCAGGGGGCTACACAACTTAAGTGACCCTAAGATTTGGACAGGATTCAAAGGCAATTGTGTAGATGAGAGGGTTGGAAAGTGGAACTTTTAACAGAAAGAGTTAGAGAAATTAGAAGCACGTATATTGGAAAAGAGAAGAAAGATCTTCCAGTTTCTGAAGATGTATAATATCTGTGATGGTTACCAGATGTTTCCCTTGTCCATCAAAGAGGTTCAAAGGCCAAGTTTTCACACTGCATTCATCAAATAGGAAGGAAAGAATCTTGTTTGTGGGAATGGCAATGATAAACATAAATGGTTGACTTTGCAAAACCTTCTCTGCAGTTATGGAAGTGTTGGATAATTTTTGACCTCACATTTTCTGGGGATTGAAACATGATTCATTCACAACACAAGTAGCATCAGGATTTATAAATCTGTAACAAAATAAACTTATTTTACTAAGATGAGCACGAATAATGGCCCAAGATTCATAGAATCTAGAAGTTGTGTATGACACAATACAGGCCTGGTCCTAGCCAGACCGCATGGCAGAAGACAACAGGAAGTGGCTTCTGTAAAAATGGCGTTTTGCGCAGGCGTGATGTGACAACAGTTACAGCCCCATGCTCGCGAGAAGCCTACTACGAGATGTCCTGTCCAGAGACAAGCTGTCATTGGTCACCAAAAGGGGACCGCCCCATACAAGGATTAACAGCCCCTTAAAACCCATGTGCACTTCCTGAATAAACGAGTTTGTGGATTCTCGCTTCCACTTTCACCCAACTCCCGGAGTCTGTGTCGTGACTCCGCGCTGCTCACCCCAATTCGGCAGAGACCCTATCATTCCTCCTGAGCTGGCCTTGGGGGGGACCCCAACAAAGTTGCTTCCATGGAATAATAAAAATCAAAACCAAAGATATGATTTCCATAAGGACTCCAGGTATAAAAATTTCATTGTGATGCATTGCTTTTTAAGAAAAATTCTGCTGCTAATTTACCCAAGGAAGCCCAATCCAAGTGTGTGGGTTTAAGCATTCTTCATTTTTCCACCTCATAAATCAGTGATCAGTTTAATAATAAAATAGGAACGTCGGGCTGGAGCAATAGCTTAGCAGTTAAGGCACTTGCCTGCGAAGCCAAAGGACCCAGGTGCAATTCCCCAGGACCCACATAAGCACAAGGTAGAACATGTGTCTGGAGTTTGTTTGCAGTGACTGAAGGCCCTGATGCCACTCTCTTTCACTTTTTCTCTCTATGTTCCTCTCTCTCTCTCAAATAAGTAGTAAATAAAAGTAAAATATTTTAAAAAATAGGAATGTTTATTTATAGTACCTAGCCAAATTGATCATTTGGGTTATCTCAATAAAGAATAAGAGACAACTAATTCTTCAGGAAAAAAATTCCATTTTTCAGTTTCTAGAAGCATGAAAACATAGTCTCATTGTTTCTCTCTTTAAAATTTTATAGAACATATCATATGATTTTGGTTATCATTTTTCACACAACTCAAGAAAGAGTAGAATTAAATACTACACTGTAAGTTCAAGGCCAACTCAGGCTACAGAGTGAGTTCCAGGTCACCCTGGGCTAGAGTGAGACCTTGCCTCAAGAAAAGAAAAACAAAATAAACCAATAACAATACAAAAAAAAAAAAAAAAAAAAACCTTGCTGCATGCATTTCATGGGGAGTGCTGTGTGTTTCTTTGGTTTTTATCCTGTAAGTGCGGGAGATGAATGTTATTCTGGTTCATTGGTTCTATTCCTGTCACTGAGAACATATCTTTATGCCAAGTAGAACCAGTGGTACTCACATCGTTCTCTGTTAGTCAGCACAGAGATCTTTCCTTCTCAAACCTAAACACACCATACATCGTCTACTGAGAAGACGTGACATTAATAATCTCCAGTGGAAAGAGAGCAATACCAAAGACGGTCAGTTAAATCATAACAAGGAAAGGTTTAGACTTTTCTCTTTCACATTTCATTGTAAAAGAAAAGACAGTATTTGTTTAATGAAACAATGGCTTGCTTAGAGGGACTCTTTGGGAAGTGTCTCCCCCCCACCCCTCCAAGGTAGGATCTCACTCTAGCCCAGGCTGACCTGGAATTCACTATATAGTCTCAGGGTGGCCTTGAACTCACCTCTGCCTCCCAAGTGTTGGGATTAAAGGCATGCATCACCACACCCAATTTGGAAATTTTTTTTTAATTTGGGGGAATAAAAATAGCTTGAAGCGTATTATACACATTTTTAGACATTCAGAAAAACAGGATAGCATAATGAACACTTCTCACCCGCCATTCAATAATTGTCAATATTCTACATTTGTTTCATACTTTTCCTTTAAAAATTCAGTAGCATTTACATGCACTGGAAGTTACTTTGGGAACCAGCAATACTTTATATTAACAACTAAAATATAGCTATCTTTAAAAAATATTTTTATTTATTTGTAAGCAGAGAGAGAGAGAGAGAGGGAGAGAGAGAGAGAGAGAAAGAGAGAGAGAATGGGTGTGCCAGGTCCTCCAGCCTCTGGAAATGAACTCCAGATGCATGCACCACTTTGTGCATCTGGCTTTAACATGGGTACTGGAGAATCAAACTGGGGTCCTTAGACTTTACAGGCAGCTGCCTGAACCACTGGGCCATTTCTCCAGCCCAAGTATCTTTATTAGTCACTTTAGCCACACTTTTACTGATTATCATTTTGTTTCAGAACATTGATTGGGTGTTTAACTTTCTATGGCTCTTGTAACAAATGTGCATGAACCGGGTGGCTTAAAATAAGGTAACTTGGGCTGGGGAAATGGCTCCGCAGCTAAGAGCCTCTGCTGTGCTATCATGATGACCTGAGTTTGATCCTCAGTATGCATGTTAAAAAAAAAAAAAAAAAAAAAAAAAAACTAGCATGGCTATAAACCTAGTGCTAAACAGACATGGGGACAGGAGGATCACTGGGGCTTGCTGGTCAGCCAGGCTAAGTGAAAAAACTGGAAAGTTCTAGGTCCAGTGAGAGACTCTGTTTCAGGGAAATAAGGCAGAAAAGCAATAGAGGAAGACACCTGATATTTTCTTCTGGTCTCCACATGTGTGGTTACAGGGTGTATGCATGCATTTGCACACCTATGAGCATTCATGGCACACACACACATAACACACACACACACAAACACACTAAGAAAACCATGCAACTTTAATATCTTAAAATTCTGGTATGAGCCGAGCATGGTTGTGCACACCTTTAATCCCAGCACTGGGGAGGCAGAGGTAGGAGGATCACTGTGAGTTCTAGGCCACCCTGAGATTACATAGTGAATTCCAGGTCAGCCTGAGCTAGAGTGAGACCTTACCTCAAAAAACCAAAAAAAACAAATTCTGGCAATATGAAGTCGGAACTGGGTATCAGGGACTGGAAACAAATGACAACAGGGCTGTGTTCCTTCGAGAGGCTCTAGGGGGTGTTTCTTTACTTGCTTTGCCAGGGGATGCCTGTGCTCCCTGGTGTGGGTAACAAAACCAGCAAATATCAAATATTCAAAACCAGGGATTGTCGAGTCTTTCTTAGCTGCATTGTTTTCACCCTCTCTCTTCTGTCTCTCTCTCATGTACAAGAACCCTTACAATGACACTGGGTGTCCTGGAAAATGTCCCCAGTCCCAGGGCCAGTGGTTTAGCACCCTTGCTTCTGTCCACACCTTTTGGGGTCCCTTCTAGGGCCAGCCCAGGAGGGACGGAAGGGTCTCTGCCAAGTTGGGGGTGAGACGCACGGAATCACGACACAGACTCCGGGAGTTGGGTGAAAGCAGGCAGGAGGCAAGCTGCTGCAAAATTCGTTTATTCAAAGAAGTGTAGGGGGTTTTAAGGGGTTTGGCTGGCCAGTCATTGTATGGTGTGGTCCCCTTTTTGTGACCGATGAAAGCCTGTCTCCGGACAGATCATCTCGTAGCAGGTTTTTTGCGAGCATGGGACTGTAGCTGTTGTCACGCCAGGACTGCGCAGGATGCCATGTTCACAGAAGCCACTTCCTAGTTTCTTCTGACACGCAGTCTGGCTAGGGCCAGACCTGCATTGTGCCATACATATCCTCCTTTTTGTTTTTATTATTGGCAACCCTGGAAGGCATGGTTCTTTGCCAAGCCATTGTTGAACCCAGGCCCCAAGGAATCATCACATGCGATGGTGCCTGACTTAGGTTGCCCTATCTCATGAAGTCTTACCCATCATTGACTACCCGCCATCCCAGTGAGAAAACCCGAGGGGTGTGGCCTGGTATCTTTTAGCATGAGGTGTGGCTAGGGCCAGACCTGCATTGTGCTATACATATCCTCCTTTTCGTTTTTATTATTATGTATGGCACAATGCAGGTCTGGCCCTAGCCAGACCACATGTCAGAAGAAACCAGGAAGTGCCTTCTGTGAACATAGCATCCTGCACAGGACTGGTATGACAGCTACAGTCCCATGCTCGTGAGAAACCTGCTGTGAGATGATCTGTCTGGACAGGCTGTCATTGGTCACAAAAAAGGGACCACCCCAGGCTGGAGAGATGGCTTAGGGGTTAAGGTGCCTGCCTCCTAAGCCTAAGAACACTGGTTCCAATCTCCAGCGGTTCCAATCTCCAGGTCCCACGTTTAGCCAGATGCAAAGTGACACAAGGGCGCAATGCCGCACTTGACCAAAAGGGGGCGCACACATCTGGATTTCGTTGGCAGCAGCTGAGACACTGCTGGTGTGCCCAACTCTGTCTTCCTCTTCCTCTCTCTCTCTCTCTGTCTCTCTCTGTGTCTCTCTCCAAAAAAATAATAAAAATAAAAAATAAAAACTTTTTTTTTAAAAAAGGGACCACCCCATACAATGATTGGCAGGCCAAACCCCTTAAAACCCCCTACACTTCTTTGAATAAACGAATTTTGCAGCAGCTCGCCTCCTGCCTGTTTTCACCCAACTCCCGGAGTCTGTGTTGTGATTCCGCGCCTCTCACCCCCATCTTGGCAGAGACCCTGCTGTCCCTTCTGGGCTGGCCCCAGGAGGGCCCCCAACACGCACCCATCATTTCCCTTCCCCATGTCACCTAATACATGCGATACAGGTTCTGAGCAATATGATTTGGGCGTCTTTGTGGGCCAGTATTTTGTCTACCAATAGCTCAATTCTTAAACCAATCCATGAGCACACACTTGACTTAGATTCAACAGTCACGGAGAAACAGCAAAGCTGGGCGTTTGCCCATTCCTGTAGTTTGGATCTGTATCTAATTCTGGGGCTTGATTGCTATGGAACTCGCTGTTCAATCTGAGTAAACATAGTAGGGATAATCACCTTACAGTTTAGAGAATAAAGATTAAAAAAAAATAGCAATGACAACAAAACTTCTGGCAGCTAACAGATAAATAGAACAGATGGAGTCACAAATAGATTCTCTTTAAACTTAGAATGTAGAATTTTAAGTATGACAATACAGAAATTTATTTATGTCTGTAGCTCGGTTTCCTAGCATACCTCAACCATCTGAAATGTTAGGTACTTTCTCTCTGCATTTCCAGACCCCTGTACTATGTGGAAAACTCACTTCCCCACCTTTTGTCCTCCAGGCATTCTGCTCAGTGGGGACCCCGTTCAGATTTGCTTTATAGTGGAGTGTGTGGCTTCACTGCTGCCACCAGTCATAAAGTTGTAGACAGACTACAGATGTGGAGCAGATGTGTGTGATGATGATTTCAAAATTCTGAGAAGAGCCCTCATAAAAAAGTGACTGTAATAAGTGCTTGTATTTCTACCTATTACTTAACCACAATCATTAACTTATTTGCATTTTACAATCTACTTCATACCTTGCACTAAAGACAATTTATTACAGCATTATTCCTTTCATGTTTGGGAGAATGACAGCTTTGTCCTCCTTCCAAACTCAGGATGAGTTTGTTTATTGGTTCTTTTTCTGTTCGAGATAGAGTTGACCCAAAGGGTGGAGAAGCACCTCTCTTGAGAGGGGCACACACCTTGACAGCATGAGAATGAGAATCAGGTGAGATTCAGGTTCAGTCACTTGAGCTCCTTAATTTTTATGAGCCTTTGTCAGCAAAATGAGGCTGCCAACATAATCCATATGATTGCTGTGAGGAATCGTTCTATTTCCCCTGGGTATCACTGAAAATGCTTGCATAGATGTTCCCAAAAGAAAGATCTGATTTAGGTCTCGGTAAATCAGAAATATCATTTCGGAGGGTGCTGGAGAGCCTCACAGCACAGCCATCACACGGGAGCTAAGAGTTAGGGTTCAATGAGGTGTCTGAAAAATGTCATTTAGAGTGAGAGTCAGATCTAGTAATGTCATAGATGGGAAATAATGAAACACTGCCTTCAAATAGGCCTCCTAAATTGAAATTCACAAAGGCAGGTACGCTGCAAAACCACTATCATTTGGGACTAAACTGCCTCTCTCGCACAGGCCATTCTTTGCAGAGGTCTGTCTAGACAGATGTGCAGCAAGAATCCATTCTCTTATGAATGATGAATATCAGGTTGATCATGGTTACCAGCACACGTGTGCATGTGTGTGTGTGTGTGCATGTATGTGTGTGTGCATGTGCATGCACCTTTCCTTTAAGTTCTCCACCATCCATAACCCATGCAGTTCTACCACATGACCCTCAGCTCCTTTCCTCTGAACATGGGAAGAAATACAGATTACTGATGTCTTCTGGGCGAGGAGGAGACACAAAATCAGAAACTATCCAAGACTAACCCAGAAGACAGAAGAGAAAACTTTTTTATATAAAGAAAGGGATAATAACTTGGTGAAAACTACACAAGTAATTAATAATTGCTCCCGAGGGCTAGGAAAAGACAGATATTGCATGTGTGAAAGGGAATGGAATGGTAGTTTTAAATTTATTAACATGGATTTGAGAGTTTACAGTTATTCGTATTTGTGGTAGAGAGCTCAGACACATCTTTGTTTACTGCCTGAAGATTTAATAAGTCAGTTTGTTTTCTGCCTTCTATCTCACCCACAGACAATATCTTCTTAAATAAGGTACTGGATTGCACTTGAAGTTGAGCAAATGTAGAATAGGAAAATCATCTGACTGAAATAAATCTTGAGGTGTCCTGAACTCATAGGAACTTCAGAAAACTTTCAGATTTCCACAACAGCAGAGGAGATAAATATTTAGGGCAAGATACAAGGGCATGAAAAATTATGTGGCTAGAACAAGACTTGTACTTATGGCAAGTCCACCTTCCAATTTAGATCTGCGTAGAGTGATAGAAAAGGAAGGGGTTGTAGGAATTCAAACGTAGCGTATGTAACTAGAGCATCCTCTGTAGAATAAAAATGTGGAAACAGAGGGCGGTTCTGAATTTCACTTGCTTTCGATAACATACAGAACAAGGAAGAATGATAACCCTGGTTTTAGAAAGGTGGGGTGCCTACAATTTAGTAAGTAAGGCAATTTCATAAGCTAAGGATTTGAAAGAATATAAGAGAGGAAGTTGCAATAACAGAAGGGGAAATGATTAAAGCATTTCACAAGAGTTTCAGAAGAACCTGGGTCAAAAGACAGCCAGGGTCTGGAGGAGATAGGATGTGGACATAAGGATAAAGTGGGAGAAGAGAGATATGTCTAGTCCAAGGTTCCTCTTGGACTCCTGGTGAGTCAGTAAACATTCCTTCTGACTTGAGGAGGACCTGCTGGGAGGCACATGGGGGAAAACACGTCTGATACCTAAAGCTGGACTTTCTTTTTTCTCTCTCTCTCTTTCTTTCTTTTCTTTCTTTCTCTCTCTCTCTCTCTCTCTTTCTTTCTTTCTGTATTTAAAATTGTATTTTTATTTATTTATTTATTTCAGAGACAGAGAAAGAAGTACAGGGGGCAGATATAGATAGAGAGAGAATGGGCACATCAGGGCCTCTAGCCACTGTAAATGAACTCCAGACGCACATGCCACCTTGTGCAACTGGCTTACGTGGGTACTGGGGAGTCAAACCTGGTCCTTAGGCTTCACAGGCAAGTGCCTTAATCTCTAAGCCATCTCTTCACTATATTTATTTATTTATTTATTTATTTATTTATTTATTTATTTATTTATAGAGAAAGAAGCAGATGAGAGAGAGGGGGAGAGAGGGAGAGTTTTTATTTTTGAGACAAAAACTAACTTTGTAGCTGAGGCTGGACCTGGAATTTACTATGTAGCCCAAGCTGGCCTCAAACTCACAGCTATCTTCCTCCTTCTTCAGTCCCTAGTTGTAGGATTACAGGTATGTCACCATGCCTGCCTGAGACGGAACACTCCTAGGCTGCTGAGGAAATCCCATGGCCAGATTCTGCTCCCTTTGTTAAAAAAAAAAAAAAAAAAAAAAAAAGGACAAGGTCAAAGGGATGGGCTAGGGTGGCTAATTTTTGAACAATAGTTAATGACCGTTTCTTATCTACCCACAGCCACTACCTACTGCCTAATCCATGTTATCTTCAGTCCTATCATGCGATAGTGCCACCCCCATTTACAGCCCAGGAAAACTGGGCTGAGGGAGATCAAGTAACACTTTATCACATAGCCAGTAGGGATGAAGCCAGAAGTCCTATTTAGTTCTGTGATCCAAAATACATGTCTTCTAATCATGTGCCCTTCCCACCTTGCAATTTGAGCATTTTTGAGATCTTGTGTATTATTGAATAAGCACTTCACCACAATGAAATGTAAGGGGAAACGGTATTTCAGCTATTTTATCTATTTCATACAATCTGTATCAAGGCTCCCTTTGATCTGCAAACGTAAAGAAGTTACTTATAAATCACAGTGCGGCACCCTGTGCTATCTCGCATCATTGCTCCCTGTCTCGCGACCTTTCCCCACGTCAGAAGGGGGCGAGCCCCAGCCAGGACAACCAGGAGCAGCAGATCCCTCTTCTTCTTGAATTATTCTAAAATTTTATTTGTTCATGTCTTGACAAGTACTCCTTTTCTGCTGATAAGGGGAGTTTGAAAATTCAGAAACTCTGAATATGTGAAAGTGAGTAAAACCTAGAAGCTCACTGAAAATGGCTAAGCCATTTGTCTCTGGCTGGGGCAGATTTTTAGTCCTTCCAGTAATCTTGCCTTCTGGGTGTTCCTGACTGTTCCTTGGGCCTCAGAGTCCACACAATTTCCCCAATACTCACTGTCAGCCATTTCCTAAGAGCCAGTCCCTTGCATCCATCTAGCAAGTGACAAAAGGCACTGGTTTTAGACCAATCCACTCAAAAAATTACATAGATTTTTATTTTTTGTTTTTAATTTAACATCTTATCGATGTTTACAAATATTTTGATATGTTGTATGAAAGTAAGACCAGACAATATAAACGACTTCTGATAACCTACGCCCTGGTGAATTACGTATACATGATGAGCTCCAGATAGAAAACACAAGAGGCCAAATATGGCACAGTCCGCTGTCTTTTCAGCAATCCCTTCTACCCAACAGGCTGTCCTCCTGCAAGTTAGAGCCCCATCTTTGGGATAGGTTTGCTAGATTCCTTTTTATTGCGGGTAGGAATAAACATCCCACACTTTAGAATTGGATCTCTCTTTGCCCTGACAACATATAACTGCTCTCTTTTTCTCAACCCCTACGTGTGTGACTCATCTTCCAAACTACTCAATCTGTGAAACCCATTGTGTAAAATGGTAAATGAGTGACAGAGGCTTTGGGAGGCTCCTCTTCACAGATACGGCTCTAGTCAGATTCTCTACCACAAACGAGCAACTCCTTTAGTGCAGGTTTTGGTAGTTTGGCTTTCTCAGATGAGGAATCTGATTTAGAAATGCTAGATTCTAAGCTGGTATTTAAAGCCAGGACTCAGACCCAGGAAGCAGATTCTCAAGTCTGCAGTCTTTTATCTCTCTTGGCTTTTTCACTTCAACTGTTTATTCCTTACCTACACTCACCAAGTAGTAATAATTTAGTACATTCTGTATTTTTAGCTTGTACAATCATGTGCTCGTATAAACATATTTCAGTGTCACACTGCACATATAGCTGCGGCCCCCATGGTCACGTGGCATTGCAATGCTGTCTTTGTCTCAGCACATCATGATGTTTGTTCAACTCCAAAATTGTCCAGTGGCACATTTCTCAGACCATCTCCCTATTATCAAGTGACTCATGATATGGACATACATGTTCATAGACCTGTATGCACACATGCAAAAGCATTTGAAAATAAGATTCAGGCAAGTGAAGCCCAGGGGTACCTTCTTCTGCAGGTCAGACATTCACTTGTTTTCATATGGCTTTACTTCTGGGAATCTAGAAACATTATCTTACTTTTTTTTTTCTTCTGAGCCATTGACAGTTTTGCAAAACTCAAGCCAGTACAGATCTCACAGGACCTGCATTTGTCTGCTTGTTTCCTTGTGGTTCGTTCCAGAGCAAACATTTGTGCCAAGAACACTGCCGAGAGGCTGGGGAGATGCTCCATGGATCAAGTCCTTGCCACACAACTTTGAATACCTGTTTGGATCCCCAAGCCCCACATAAAAGCTGGAAGCTGTGTAGGGCTTCTCTAATCCCAGGCTACCTCATGAGAAGACAGGAGGCAACAGGAGAATTTCCTGGAAACTTGAGAGAGGAGTGGTGAACAACAACGACAGATTCTGCCTCAAACTGAGGTGGAAGGCAAGGACTGACCTAAAAGTTGTTCTCTGACCTACACATGTCATATGCACACTCACATTCATGTACATGAACACACACATACACACATGAAATAAATAAAAAATTAAAAACAGAATACTGCTTAAATGACAAATACTTCCCATTGCCTTCCCTTGAAAATCATACAACAACAGCTAACATGGTTCTATTGTAGGGAACTTTTCCCTCTCTTTTTGTAAAAATTCTCAAATTATGCTAAGTTTGGCCAATGGAAACTCTTCAAAATCACCTTCTCTGTTCACTTGAACTTATTTATTATTGTTTGAGCATATTCTTGCTTTTCTTCTCAACAATTACTTTGTATTTGTCTTTCCCTGGTCCTAGCATCACTTCAAAAAGTTTTGGTTTCTTTTAATGAGGAATGATGCTTAGTGCCAAGGTCTGAACGCTAGTATAGTCACTGACAAAGTGCTGTCATTATTATTTGTGTTTTTTTTGAAGTTGATTATTGTTGTAAATAACACATAATAAGAGTTTCTCATCTTAGACACTTGTCTGTCATTTGTTTTAAGTATTTTTAGAAAACTCATATCTGCACATAAACAGAAACCCAAATTCATGTGTCTATATTATTGCTATCATTTTATTTCAAATTATAAGCTTGTATAGGGCTTTCTATCAGTCTCTTCTGTTCCATATTTATATTTTTCTTTTCCTATCACAAAAACTGTGCTTTTCAGCTGTTTAAATATATTTACTAATTACTGTATCTATATTCCACACAAAGCAGTTTGAAGTACTATACCAAAAGAAAATCCGAAGTTCAATTTTTCTTTCCATTTCTTTTTATTTTTATCTCACTAAAGGAATGTAATAATTCTCACTGAAAATTGATTGTTGATGTACTATGTCTAAGTCACTTGAATTGTTTTTCCTGATTTTCTATGATGTTTACATGTTGTGGTAGTTTGGATGTATGTCCCCCAATAGACTCAGGTATTAAAACTTGGATTTCCAGCCACCTGGCTGGAGGAGGTGTCCCTAGGGGGGAATTCTGGGGTCCAGCTCCAGGGTATGTTGGGGATGGATCTGATTTTTCCAGCCATAGGTATGCAGA
The DNA here is from genome assembly GCA_036365145.1 of Orientallactaga sibirica. NCBI lineage: Eukaryota > Metazoa > Chordata > Mammalia > Rodentia > Dipodidae > Orientallactaga > Orientallactaga sibirica. The sequence goes on along the minus strand of JAEOAD010000004.1, from coordinate 3,499,669 downwards.
GCAACCTGAGTTCTGCCTGGGTCCCTGCTGCTTGCTGTAGTTCCCTGCTGCTTGCTGCCTGTTTGTGCTTGCTCTGGTGCTGGCTGTTCTGTGGCATTTCTCTCTGCTTTGGATTTATGAATGGGAGCCAGCTTCTTCCACCACTGATAGAACTTCCCCTTGGGTCTGCAAGCGTCCCATTCCTCCCATAAACTGCGTCTGTTTGGAAGTTCATCCCACCAATGTGGCGCTAACTACAACAGGTGTTATTGCAGCAACAGCCTCACTTCTCAGCAATGACTTTCTTTCTTTCTTGTTTTTTTTTTTTTTTTTTTTTTGATTTTTAAAATACCAAATTGTATTTAGATTTTACAAATGAGTGTGGAAAGGGGAAGGCTGAGAGGTCAGGGGAAACAAAGTGGGAAGAAGAGAATATACCACATGGAGCCCAAAAGCCCACGTGGGCCATGTGTAGCTCAGGAGTCCATGTGACCAGATAGGGATCTGGCGAACAAAGCATGGAAAAAAAGAGAAAAGAAAGTTCAAGGAGCTCCTGCCATGTGGGGAGCTGGGAGATAAAGAACCCATGCAGAGTAAGGGCTAGGGGGCCCTCCCAGCTGGGCCTAGGCTGAGCCCCTCCAGGCTAGGCCAAGCCAGCCCAGGCCCAGTTAAGGGAAAAATTCACCCACAGCTGGAAGTTCACAACTGACCAGAGAGCGAAATAGCAGTACTGACTTTCTGTAGCAGTTATTATCTTTATGCTAGGACAACACACCTGACCAGAAGCAGCCTATGGGGGAAAAAAGAGTTGGATTTTTTTAATATATATAGTTTCCAGGGAAAGTATCATTGTGGCCAGGAAAGCATGTCAAGAGCTGACAAAAGGCATTATAGCTCCACATCAGCAGGGAAGAAATAGAGAGAGTGAGCTGGCTAGCACTGGCAAGTAGTGCCAGACTATAAAATCCCAACGCCCATCCCCAGTAACACACTTCCTCAGCAAGGCTCCACTTCTCAAAGGCTCCACCAGCTGATATTAAGTATGAAGCTTAATCACAAACACATGATGCTGTGGGAGACATTCCACACTCAAATCACCAAAGCTGTGCATTCCTTCTATTTCAAATTTAACCTTATTTTCTGAACTGAAAACGTTTATGTGATTCAAAAGTTCACCTCACACAGCCTGCATTCTTATTATTATTTTATTGTTTTTATTTTTCATTTTTTGAGGTAGGGTTTCAGTCTAGCTCAGGCTGACCTGGAATTCACTAGGTAGTCTCAGGCTGGCCTCGAACTCATGGCAATCCTCCTACCTCTGCCTCCTGAATGCTAGGATTAAAGGCATGCACCACCATGCCTGGCTGGTTTTGTTTTTTTGAGGCAGAGTCTCATTCTGAGGCCTGGGCTGGCCTATGACTCACTGTGCAGTTCAGGCTGGACTCTATCTTACAGCAATCCTCCTGCCTTAGCCTCTCAAGTTCTGAAATAACAGACATGAGCTACTACATCTGGGTACAGCTTGTGTCATTCAGCTATTCATTGGCAATGAAGTAGGACAGTTCTAGGTGCTAAAATATAGCAATTAGGTTCAAAACAAGGTCTTTGCCTAATCAGTGAAGATATCCATGAAACACACAAATTAAGATCATTTCAGTATTCCATAAATTCTATAGAGAAAGTTAAGTAAAATAGTGTGAAGGGGGTTAATAACAGGGTGGAGCGAACTACTTTGGGCTGGGAAGCCACACAGCCTGTTTGAGGTGGTAGTCGAACAGAGAAAGGCGTCATGCCTCATCTCCGTGAGCAACACTGTCCTCAGGCCACAACAGCCACTGGGAGCAAAATGATGGGAAATGAGGGCAAGGAGACAGTCCTGATCTCATGAGTGCAGGGTAAAGGCCTTTAAAGGATTGAAAATTTTATGGTGAGTCATACAATGCCAGAGGAGTGTTGCAAGTAGAAAAGTGTGCGATCTAGCTTGTAGTTTTCAAAGATATCTATAGTTGTTTTGCACCCTCAGAATGAATCAGGCCTATGAGGGACAGCAAGAGGCTTCTGAATTTATTAAGAGAGAGAATCCCAGCTTAACCAGAGGTAGCCAGCAACCAAGAGGTGGGAGAGAAGTAGATAAATTCAGGATATATTGTTACTAAAATGGGGCCTGAATACAATGTTATGTTTGTCATTTAATCAGAATTTTCTAGTTATAATAAAATGAATTTTTTTCATATTCAAATTCACCAAAGATATCTTAGTTTTTCTGATTTTGAAATAAGCTTCAGTTTTTTTTTAAAAATTGCAAGTAGTTATGCATGGTAATTTACATATATAAATAATGCTAGCAATTAGGAGGCTGGGATATTAGGTTTACCATGAGTTTTGGGATAGAGAGATACCATTCCTTAAATAAAAGACAAACATAGTAAAAGAAATCTTTAAAATATATATATATTTATTTGTTTATTTTAGAGAGAGACTGAGATACAGAAATGCAGATAGAGAGAGTGAGAGAGAGAATGGGCACACCAAGGCTTCCAGCCACTGCAAACGAACTCCAGACTCATGAGCTACCTTGTGCATCTGGCTTATGTGGGTCCTAGGGAATCAAACCTGGGTCCTTTGGCTTTGCAGGCAAGCAACTTAACTGCTAAGCTGTTGAAAAAAAACAAACAAACAAACAAAAAAACCTGTTTTGCTTACACCATTTGGAAGTAAGTTGGCAGAAGGAAGCTCTGTCCCATTCAACCCCTTATGGTGTGCTTCCTATGGGGAAGAACATTCTCTGGCATAATGGCAAGGTAGCCATCAAAATTAGGAGACTGATATTGCTTTATTGTTGTGCTTTGATTCTCACCCCCTTTCAAGTTTTTTTCCCATTGTTCCAACAATATTCTATCTATAAAATTCAAGTCAGATTCACTAGCTGGTCTGGCCCGCTGAGTGCCATAGTGCTGGTAAGTGTTAAGTCAGCTGCTGGAGGAGAAAAGTCATCAGCACTCTCGCCAAACAGCGGGTCCTTCAAACTACCCAATCAGCCAGCTAGGGAAGACATGCCCATGGGTGCAGTGGGGGTACATAAATTATGGAATAACTTAAGTACTCTCTGACTGGATTTGAGACCCACTCAGTGGGAGGGAATCCATACCTGGTACTGAAAGCCAAGTTAAAATCCTATCGCTTGGAAGGACATAGACACTAGAGGAAGTTACCACTGTTCTTTGCCTAAATGGATTGATCCCATCAAATTGCCTTCTAAATGTACAAGTTTATGCCCATTGATTAATACCATTTTCAGTTTTGTTAGAGAAGCTTCTCTTTTGTTATTGTTGTTTTCTTTCTTTCTTTTTCTTTTTTTGAGGTAGGGTCTTTCTGTAGCCCAGGCTGACCTGAGATTAAAGGTGTGCCCTAGCATACCCAGCTCCATTCCTATACTCTGAATTGCACAGACATTCTTTTTCCTTTCTTTCTTTCTTTCTTTTCTTTTTTTTTTTTTTTTTTTTTTTTTTTTTTTGGTTTTTCGAGGTAGGGTCTCACTGTAGCTCAGTGGAATTGACTATGTAGTCTCAGGGTGGCCTCATGGCAATCCTCCTACCTCTGCCTCCCAGTGCTGGGATTAAAGGCATGCGCCACCACGTCGGGCTTGAATTGCAGACATTCTTCTCACCTGTCACCTCATATCAGGCCCACTGCTGCACTACAGACATGCTTCCGATTCAGCTCAGGCTTTGATTTTGATTTGAGTCAGGGTCATCATCACCATGAGAATGCTCTGCTCACAGTCCTCAGGCTCTGAGACTCTATGGGGAGGATTCTCCACTTGCACAGGTGCCCCTTGTCCCATTAAGGGTCCCATACCACGGGTAGCTACACACATGAGCATTGACCATCCTGGCTATCAGCACCCTGCCCTGGGCCATCCTGTGTGGTGCTTCCCCCAGATCCCGTGGATGACTGGCTCAGTCTCAGCTAACAGTGTTTAGACAGAAAAAGAGAGGGAAGAGAAATAGCAGAGGAGGAGATTTATTTAAACATTTTAAATTGTTATTTCATTGACAATTTTATATATATAATATAAACATTGTATTATAATATTAAATATATATATGTATACATACATATGTGTGTGTATCGACCCCCCATAACACTCTCCTTTTCCTCTCATGCCCACTAAATCCCTTCTTCCCAACTAATCCAGGAGGGGTAGATTTAAAAAGAATTCCCTGGCTCGATAAAATCACATGGAGAAGACCTTCTGAAAAATCATGTCTTAAAACAACTCAATGGAGTTCATAATGCTTTTAAAGCCATCAAAATAATAAAATCTATAAAATTAAAAAGTGCCCTAATTTAACTGAGAAAAATGTCTGCAATTAAAAAAAAAGTTACAGAGAAATCACACTGCTTGCAACTAAATCTTATAAAATCTTTTAAAATATATTTAATTATTTGAGACAGATAGAGAGAGGCAGACAGAGAGAGGGAGAGAGAGAGAGAAAATGAGAAGGCATGCCAGGGCTTTTAGCCACTGCAATTGAATTCCACACACATGTGCCACCTTGTGCATCTGGCTTTACATAAGTACTGGGGAATCAAACTTGGCTCTTTTGACTTTGCAGGCAAGTGTCTTAACCTCTAAGCCATCTCTCCAGCCAAGATTTTATAATTTTTTTATAAAACATATTTATTTATTTAAGAGAGAGAGAGAGATAATGGGCATGCCAAGGCCTTCAGCCACTGCAAATGAACTCCAGACACATGTGCCACCTTGTGTACCTGGCTTACGTGGGTTCTGGGGAATCAAACCTAGGTTCTTTGACTTTGTAGGCAATTCCCTTAACAACTAAGCCATCTGTCCAGCCCACAGATTTTATAATGTTTTAATGCCATTTACAAAACCTTTCAAAACAGTGAGCATGAAACACTGACCATCTTTATTTTTCAAGTAACATGTTCTGATTTTAAGAAATGCGTGCATATTTCCAGAGGAAATGTCATAGGAAAATAAATGTCATCCTGATATAAAAAAACTAAGTACTCTGGGCACTGTTGCTGAGCAAAACACCCACACCTATGACTTTTATTACCAATGAATATAATCTCACTTCTAGGATTAAGATGTTCCTTCTTTCTTTCCACCAGTGGAAATGCTACTGTCTTCCTTGTGTGCTTGTGTTCACACAAAGCCATGTACCATGGCAGGCAGTGTCATTTCCAGATGTACTAACAGTTCCAGGCACACAAGTAACAAAGTGCATTGAAGAAAAGAACTCTTTCCTCTATTCCAGAGTTTTCTCCCATTCCCCCAAATAACTAAGATTTAGGCAATGACAAAGGTGTGAAAGTAATGGTAGAAAAAAAAAATCATAATTTGAAACTTACTTGTAATTCTGCATAGAGGAATTATACTCACAGTTATTATTTGGAAAATTTTTGTTTAGAAATTAAACTCATATTTTCAAGTTTTTAGATTGAAATTTAAAAAACTTTATTGTACAAAGAGTCTTACTATGAACTTCAGATTCTGATTTCAGATTTGTATAGGCAATATGAAAGGAAAGTATAAGAAGTGATTTGGGTAATTTAATTTAAAACCTGTTTGCCTCAAGGAGGATGAGAAAGCAAATAGAGGGTGTAAGACGAAAGTCTATTACTTGCATGTATGATACTATCACAATAAAACCCACCATTTTCTATAATTAATAAACACTAATGACATATCTTCATCTAGAAAAAAGGACACAGCTGGAGGACTAGCATCCAAGATGCAAATGCAAACCACAGCGGCCGAGGTCCGAGGGCGTGGTAGGGGCGTGGCTAAGTGAGGAGGTGGTTTCAGGCATATTCTACTCCCGATCTTGCCAGGAGCCCTGGAGAGTAAGTTACATTCCAGTCTTCCCGCCTTCAGGAGAGGGAACAGGACTCTTGTATGCCTGTGCCACCCAGATGTTGTCTCCAGATGTGAGGATGTGACTTCCAGTCCCCCTCAGGAGAACGCTCCACAATCCAAGAGCAAACTTTGGTGAGACTTCAAGTGGGACCCATTAGTTGTAGCATCACAGCAAGTGGGAAGAACACTGCAAGCCTCTGAATGGGGCATTGGCAGAACGTGCTTCAGTCCTTCCTACATTTTGCTTCTCACTCCAGCCTGTCACAGCTTCTCACCACTTGTGGACTTCCAGGGAAACTTAGAAGAGGGGAGTTTGTGGGGTGGATCACAGCCCACACTGCTACATTATACTCCAATATCATCATCTCCCTTCCAATCTTCATTCCTTCTACCTCCATCTGCTGGGCTAGATGGCTTAAAAGAGAGAAGGGTAGGGCTGGAGAGATGGTTTAGTGGTTAAGGTGCTTGCCTGCGAAGCTTAAGGACCCAGGCTTGACTTCCCAGAACCAACTTAAGCCAAATGCACAAGGTGGCACATGCATCTGGTGTTCGTTTGCAATGGCTGGAGGCTCTGGCATGCCCATTCTCTCTTATTCTCCCTCCCTCTCTCATTCTTTCTCTCTTTCTCCCTCTGTCTCTAATTAATTTTTTTGTTTGTTTGTTTTTGGTTTTTCAAGGTAGGGTTTCACTCTAGTCCAGGCTGACCTGGAATTCACTATGTAGTCTCAGGCTGGCCTCGAACTCATGGCAATCCTCCTACCTCTGCCTTCTGAGTGTCTAACAAATGAATTTAAAAAAAAAAAAAACTTTTTAAAAAAAAGTCTGTTCCGAGCCACATGTGGTGGTGTATGCCTTTAATTCCAGCACAGAAGTAGGAGGATCTTGTGAGACCACCTACAGACTACATAGGAATTCCAGGTCAGCCTGGGCTAGAGTGAAACCCTACCTTGAAAAACCAAAAACAAACAAACAAACCAAAAAAAAAAAAAAAAAAAAAACAAAAACAGGGCCCGGCCCACGCCTTTAATCTCGGGAGGCAGAGGTAGGAAGACTGCCATGAGTTCGAGGCCACCCTGAGAATACAGAGCAAATTCCAGGTCAGCCTGGGCTAGAGTGAGAGACTAGCTTGAAAAACCAAAAATAAAATAATAATAATAATAATAAATAAATAAAACCAGTCTATCCTGCATCCTACAGGATCCTTATATGTTATGGTTATGATTTAAATGTTAATTGTCCCAAACAAGCTCATGGTATGTATTCTTGGTTCCTAGCTGGTGGCACTGTCTTCGTAGGTTGTTGGGATCTTTAGGAAGTGGGTCCAGCTGAAGGAAGTGGGTTGCTGAGGATTGGGCCTTATGGGTTACAGAGTGGCGCAGGCTGGGCAGCAGTGTAGCCACCTGCCTCACACTGCCACTGCCGAGTCGCCCCCCCCGCCACCACGTTTTCCCTGCCCTGATCAGCTGTGCCTCCTCACACCATAAGCCAAAATAAATATTTCCCTCCTGACTTTTTATGTTCCAGTAGTGTGGATACGAGGACACAAAACCATCATCCTTAAGCTGGTGCCTCAGGTGTGCTTTTAAAAGACCATTCTAGAGCCGGGCATGGTGGCACATGCCTTTAATCCCAGCACTCAGGAGGCAGAGGTAGGAGGATCGCTGTGAGTTCAAGACCAACCTGAGATTACAGTGAGATCCTAATTTTAAACAACAACAACAAACAAACAACAAAAAGATCTACTGTATTGTCATTCCAGGAGCTAATGTATGTTATGTGGCATGATGGGAATATTCCATAATCATGAGCCCATTGTTGAATCCCTTTTACCATACAGTGGACCTTCCAATCCAAAGTAATATTATATGCAATACTAAGTCAGTGAATCATACATGGCACTAGCTGTGGAGAGTAAAGCCACCCAGCCCTGGAAGACGCACCTGTCCTGTTAGGATGGAGGATTGTTCCCTCCACAATGGGGAGGGCAGTCTTAAAACGTATTGCTGCTGGTCTTGCCTTGGCAAAGAGGGAGATTCCTAAGTAATTTCAGCAGCAACTTCAAACACCCGAGTCATTACCAGCAGCACCTGCAGCCTCCAGTCAAGGGACTTCTGAGAATCCAAGCTTTGAGACCTTCGTCTCATCTCATGGGGAACAGGGATGGTATTCTAAGATGGCCGCTGACGCTAACCTGGTAAAGTCATTGACTGAAACATGCCAAGAGGGAACTGTGGCCAACTTGAGAGTTAACGCCCAGTCTGAAAGGGAAGTGTCAATTTATCACCACCAGGGTTGTTACCAGATCTTGCACTTTTTCACCAGAATATGAAAATCTAGAGTTATTTTTCATGAGAAGTCTCTCCATCTTTAAAGTGCTGACCATCATATCATGAGTTTTTCTAACAGAAAACAGATGAGTAGCCCGCATTAGGATAGACTGAGGAGGGAGGACGGGAGAGAATAAGTCTGTAGGAACAAATGAAGATTCCCAGCACAAGAGCCAACTCCGAGATTTTATAGAACACTCCAGGCCAAGAGCATGCAGGTATTACATTACTCTGCTTTTGGCTCACATAAAAATAAATAAATAAATAAATAAAAAGAATGGGCTGCTTAAGTAACAAAGCCTGAGTTTCGCACAGTTCTGGAGTCTGGAAGTCCAGGTTGTGGTGACGGCTCTTTTCCTGGCTTGCAGACACTGCCCTATTGCTGTGTCCTCACTTGGCCTTATAATCTAGCACATTTATACGGGCACTCAGCTCACTGCCTTCTTTTCTTGTAAGGACACTAATCCCATAAGAGGAGGGCTCCATCCACGTGACCTCATTTTAACCTTAGTTACCTCCTTTGAGGGCTCATCTCCAAATATAGCCATGGCAAGAGTAAGGGCTTCAACACCTTCTATTCTGGAGGGATAAAACATTCAGTCCAGGGATCCAGCCGAGCCTGCGGAAGGCAGTGCTGGAGGTAGCACCTGCTCACAGAGCAGGGCATGGTGGCAAGCCCTGAAACTCTCTGATTCCTTCAGGGCATAGTGAAGCTGGATCCTCCCCGCTCTCACGTGGATCTCCCAGTGTGCCTCTATGACGTGTGAGTCTAGGGGGTGGCAGACACAAGCACCCACTGCCCAGCAAGACATTCCCAGACTCAAGGTGTGGCTTCCACTAAGGAGTCCAGGCTGAGGCCCCAACTCTGATTAAACTAAACTCCCGTGGCTCAGAGGCTTCAGCCCTGAAAGGGACACTCCCATTGGCGTTGACTTGTATTGGTCTGTGTGTGTGGACAAAGGTGCGTGGTGACTGGTGAGGGCTAATGGCAGAATAACCAGCCCATCCTTCCAAGATACTCCTACAAACACATCATGGCACACTGGTTCCTAGTTCCCTCGCCTTTCTTCCACGCTTGCCTAGGGCCTGGCCCAGCTAGAAGCTACAGCACTTTATAAGCAAAGCCATCCTTCTTGGGGCCCCTGGGCTGTGGGAGCTGTATACAAGGGAATTTCCTTTCCCTCACTTTCCTTACCCCCCTCCCCCCAGTCAGAGCAGTTCAGCCCTTTGCTGCCTCCGTTCCTCCTGTCTTGGACAGAGGCTGGGTCAGTGCCACTTTGATTCTTCCCACCTTCCTGCCATTTGTTCCTGCTCTAAGACGGACAGTTTACCGGCTGTTACATAGGAATGGGGACTGGCATGGAAGGCTTTTCCTTTATCCAGGGCTGGGCTGATCTTTCCATTATGCAACTACTTGTGGCCCTCCATCCTTGTTGAGAGGGTGGGTAAAGGTCAGGGCCCTATACGGAGTTGCCCTAAACCACATATTCTGTTTAATCCCCCTTGCCTTTGCACCACTCCCCTCTTCCCTGGTGGGGAAGAGCTGCCCACCACCCAGTGGCAAAAAGCACCACTCGCTGTAGGGCTGGTGCCATGTCTATGAGGAACCCATTGCCCTTACCCCACAGTGTCTTCTCCTCTTGCAGATCAGTCAAGAAAAAGGACTGGAGCCCCTTTGTAGGGACGGAAAGGATGGGGAAACCATAAAAGAAATATTTTAAATGTGAGGGTTCATAGGTAGTCTAGCCTATGATGGGTGTTGGGCAAAGGCTGCTTCTAGAGATGACGTGTTCTGCAGCTACCATGGGAACACCAGTTTTGCCCTTGACACAAATAGCAGCTAACGATTCCCATGTGAAGGTGGACCTATGTAAATGTGCTTCATTTATGTATCCCAAACTGAGCCATTGACTGTACTTGGATTGCAATATTCCATTGACTATTTAATTGATTACTCTGTTTCCACCTGTTAGAAGAGATAATGGGGACTCTGAGAAAATTGTAGAACTGGAAAATACTTTGCCAAGTTTTTCATTTGTGACGCATTGTCTGGGTCACCAGGCACTGACCTAGTAATTGTCTGACTTCAAACTGAGGTCTGCATTCCAAAACAGTGTGTAGAGGGAAAGAAGAACTAAAAGTCATGAGGAATAGAGAAAAGAAATCAGGTAGATTGTCGCTATCAGTGTCAAAGGAAATTAAGATGGCCCAGATTTGTGTGTGTGTGTGTGTGTGAACAGGGCTTTCAAATAGAAATTGAAAGGGGACGCATAAGCTCAGGATTTGGATCCTTCTAGGACCAAGAGTAATTGTCCTATGCCTATATTAACCTCCACATGTGGGTCTCAGACAACGCCAGCCTCACTAGAAGCTTGCAAGAGATGTAACATGGGGGCCCAACCCCACACCTACCACATCACAGATGCTGAAGATGGTCCCAGTGAGAGGTTCCATCAGGTCTCCAGGTGACTCTGGTGATGGTGAGAAGGGGTTATGATCATGGTATATATTGCCTAGCTGTATGGAGGTTACCAATAAAAACTTTTTAAAAAAATTGTATGGAGCATTGGGTTAAGTACTGCACATATGTTATCTTATTCCATCTTTATAAGAATATTGAGAAGCAGGCTATATTGTCCTATATTGTCCAGGCTATTTGAAGACAGGCTTATAAAACATGCATCACTTTCTCAGGTGGCATAACCTTTAAGTGGCCTAGCCAAGATTCACACCCAATCCAAACACCACAAGCTCATCTTCTCACTTTACCTCCTTCCAGCAAGCATATGTTTATTTAATATTTCAAGTCTTTTACTTCAGGCTGCCAGTGCCCACCTAGTGCTAGTCTGTTTTCTGTGTTAGTTGATCTTTTTCAACTGGCATCCTTGATCTGAACCACAGGACACAGGAAATGACTTCAATGACTGCTTTCCTAACTCCCTCAAAGATGGCACTGAGCTAATGCCAGAACAGATGTGCAATGGGGGCAGGGGTGCTAATTCATCACACACAATGGGAACTGTCGCTCTTAGGACTCACCGAACCCCCATGGCCTAGAAGACATATGGAAAATGCTTCTTATTAGCCCTGCTGGCAATTCACTTTACTCCTTTTGTTCCAAGTTCATCTTTGAATATCCTCCTTCAGTCAGAAAATTTACAAAGAGCAAGTAGATTGTAATGGGAAAAACTGAGCTAGGGGAAGAGTTTTAAAGCCAACATCTTTGCCAGGCAGATGTGATCACGTGATAATTCCTTTTCATTCCCTGCCCTCCTTCCTTTACAGAGTAACTGTGAATTAATGAATATTAAGATCCACTCCAGCTGGGCGTGGTGGCACACGCCTTTAATCCCAGCACTTGGGAGGCAGAGGTAGGAGGATTGCCGTGAGTTCAAGGCCACCCTTGGACTACATAGTGAATTCCGGGTCAGCCTGAGCTACAGTGAGACCCTTCCTTGAAAAACAAACAAACAAACAAAGATCCACTCCATCCAGCGCTGCCTTTGGGCTACTTATTTTTAAACTTTTATTCATTTGCCAGGAGAGAGAGAGAAGGGGGGAGGGAGAAAAAGAAAGAGAAAACAATGGGTACACCAGGACCGCTTGCCACTACAAACGAACTCCAGGTGCATGCGCCACTTTGTGCATCTGACTTTACATGGAGATTGGGACCAAACCCGGGCCATCAGACTTTGCGAGCATTTGCTGGACCATCTCTCTAGCCTCTATTCTGTTACTTATGAGAAGAAATCAAGCTCTGTTAAATTATCCATCTTCATTCCAAAGGCTACAAAAGGAACTGAGAAAGAAAATATACACACCTCGTTGCTGTGTGCATATATACCTTTATGTGGGGATTTCTGAATATTGCTACATGTGGTTGGTGTTTGGTAGTTGTAATTTTTTTTTCTGTTGTATTTGTGAAGGGATCTTCGATCATTGGGGCTCTAGTTGGGACTAGGGTGAGGGATTTGGCTAACCTGTCAGCTCTTAAGAAGTCTTTGTGGTGTTCCTGATTCTTACCTGTTCCTGGCACTTAAATTTGATTGGGTTCAATTCAATTCAACCAATTTTACTCTGTAGTATTTTATCACATGCACACCCTGTAAACATTACATGAACTAGAAGGCAATAGCACAATCTTATTCCAATGAAAAGAGTTAATAGCTTAAGTGACTAGACCTGCTAATTAATAACTTTAGAGGTTATAATAAAATATTGTTTAGTGGGAAACTTCATGGAAAGTAGGGTTCATTTTTTTTAAGGTACAGTCTCACTTGAGTCCAGGCTGTCCTAGAATGTCCTCTGTAGTCCAAGGCTGGTTTCCAATACATGGCCATGCTCCTACCTCTGCCTCATCAGTGCTGAGATCAAAGGCATACGTCACCATGCCCAGCTAGCTTTCATTTTTTATTGTTTGAACAATATGCATGATATCAAGCTTTCCCAATCTCAGAAGTCTTAAGTTAGAAGACACTTTTTGATTAGTTTCTAAAGAAAAAATTTTCTCACAGAGAGAACAAAGCCTTGCCTTTTACCATCATCCATCACCTATCAGCCCGTATCTCCATTATTCCTTACAAAGTCTTGACAAAGAAAAGCCAACATATATGCAAAAAAACCTAAGCAAGTCTTGCAACATCTTTGTTGAAAACTAGAGAGTAAGAATAAGAGAGAATGTTCTAAATCTCGATAAACTGGATCGTTCGTAGGTTCAAATGACTAAAGGGAGGGGCAGGGAAAGGAAAAGGACTGGCCTCAGCTAACCGCTTACAGCTGTTCTTTTAGCACCAGGCAACACAGCTTCATAAACAGTCTTTGTTTCATTCTGAGGCTTCTCTGTATACAGGAAAGAGGATGGGACTCGCTGGGGTTGCTTCCCACCCAGGGCAATGGGGGCTAAACAAGATATATGTTAAAACAAAGATTTAGAAAGTCGCCATGTGAGCAAGGATTGGCAGTAAGAATTAAGTGAAATGATCTCATGGTCATCCCTTGGTTGACTAGCCATAATATTTACATGCTAATAAATACTTCTGCTAAGGCATCTACTCTGTATAGATATCAGGTCAATAAAAAGTGTAAGCTTTTTACTAACATTGCAAATATACAATGTTGCCAAAGCTGTCTAAAACTTTCCCCAAGTAAAATCTGCATTCTTTCTCTTTTGAAGAATTGAGAGCCAACAGGCCTCAGACATGATTAACTAACTGTGAGAGCCACACTGTACAGACAAGAATAGTGGGTACATTTATGTCACATATACGTAGCGACTTCTGTTTTGATTAGGTAAAATTAAAGTTCATCTGGTGTGCTGAAAGTTATATATGATCACAGTTGGGCTAAATGACAGGCATAAATGATCATGGGTTAACAGCAATTACTATTTTTTAAAATTTTTATTTATTTATTTGCAAGCAAAAGAGAGAAATAGAAGGGAGGCTTGCCAGGGCCTCTACCCACTGCAAATGAACTCCAGATGCATGTGCCCCTTGTGCACCTGGCTTAGGTGGGTCCTGGAGAATCAAACTGGGATCCTTTGGCTTCGCAGGCAAACGCCTTAACTGCTAAGCCATTTCTCCAGCCCCAGCAATTACTATTTTTAAATTCAACTGTTGTTCTATATATACACTCTATTGTATAATTTTGAAATTCATTTAGTAAGTAAGTACCTGTTGAATACGTACCTCATACGACACACATCCCTGGATTCTATCACCATTGCCCTGAGGGCCCCCTTCAGTAGAGTATTGGAGTAGTGGTGGTCTCTGTGGGGACATGGATGCACCAGTCTGTTCTGCAGGGGGAGGGAACAAGGCCTCTTAGTACACCTGTGCCCAGTCTGTGGCTCTTGTATTCTTTCTACCCCATCTTGTGCAATGTTCCCTGAGTCGTGGAGAGTGAGTAGAAGCCTCCTTCAGTGTTGAGGTCTCAGCAGCCTGTTATTTTCTGCTTTGATGGCTTTGAGTCTCCTCAGAACCTACTGCCATCTCCCTGGAGAAGGTTCTCTGGCTGGCCATGAGAGCAGCACTCGTGTTTAATCTGCCTCTTCTTCTGTGATGTTTCCTGGGTCCTGCTGGGTGTGATAGAGATGAGTGGTCTTGTGCTACACACTTAGCTTTCTCTTTTTCTCATACTGCTGGGCCTTGGGTTTCCCCAGTATTCACCATCATCTGTACAAAGTGGGTTGCCTAACCAAGAACGAGAGCAGCATTGATCAAAGAAGATGAACATATATAAAGAAGACTTTTTGATGGGCATAAGCTCTCCATTAAGCCAAACAACCGTGTAAGCTTCTTCTGTGGTCTGTAATCTTCTGAGCCATAGGTGTTTGATTTGATTCTCAGTACTAAGCATGAATTCCTTCCTGCTAAGCGGGCTTCATAGCCAATCAGAGAGCCGTTGATTACCCTGTAGCCTGTGTGTCACTATTGCACTGGTACATCTCACCTGGCTGTTTAATTTTGTAGGTTGCAGGATCCGTAGCTTGCTCACACTGTTGGTGACTTATATCCCCCAGCAGCTCACATAGCACTTTCCAGGACTTTGATAGCTGGCAGGGAGCTGGCTTGAGTTCTCAATGCCCTGTAACCACAGCCTATAGTGTCTTCAACAATCGGGTCTTACCATCCAGTTCTGGTGAGTAACAAGGTGCTTTAGTAATGATCTTCTATCATATTGAGGGATTTATGGGCCTATATGACCAATAGCTCACTGTGGGGAAGGGGTGTGATCCAATTCCAGCACTGGGATTCACCTGAAATAGGGTAAAGGTAAGGGTGTGTCTACCCAAATTATCTCTCTCTTTTTCTTTTTGGCTTTCTTTCTTTCTTTCTTTCTTTCTTTCTTTCTTTCTTTCTTTCTTTTCTTTCTTCTCTATGTGTATATATATATATATCCCTATATATATACTCTCTCCCCCATATATATATACATAGAGAGAGATATATATGTATGTATATATATATATATATATATATATATATATATATATATATATATATATATATATCTTGCCAGGGCCTCTTCCAAAAAAAAAAAAAAAAAGCACCTCCAGGTTCATTTGTCAATTTGCAGTTTGTGCATCTGGCTTTATAAGGTACTGGGGAATTGAACGAGAGCTGGCAGGTTTTTAACCACTAAGTCATCTCCCCAGCCCAGGAGTAATAATATCTTTAATTAGCTAATTAAGAAGTAGGTTTTATTCATACCGATTCATGCCAGCTTTAGTTCTGTGAGTGCCCCTTCCCTTCCCTCCCTGTAATGCCCCCCCCACTCTTCCACCCCTGGTATTCGGTCATGTGTCTACTATCTCCTCCTCTATTCCCTCCCTGCTTCCCTCTCTCCAAACCTCACTCTGGCTTCCTAACCAGTACTACTGATGCTCCCTACAACTTATAGACAAATCAAGTGATTTAGTTTTAGGACCCACATATGAGAGAGAAAATGCAGTTTGTTTTTCTGAGCCTTGGTAACCTCACTTAGTAAAAACTTTTTTCCAGGTCCATCCATTTTGCTGTGAATTTCATTTCATTTTTCCTTATTGCTGAATAGAACTCCACTGTGTATATGTACCACATCTTCATTATCCATTCTTCAGTTGCTGTACATCTGGGCTGATTCCAGTTCCTAGCTATGGTGAATATAGCTGCAACAAAAATGGCAGAGCAAGTATCTCTATAGTAAAAAGTAGAGTCTAGGGTATATGCCCAGGAGTGGCATCACTGATTTCCATATTGGCAGTACAAGTTCACACTCTCACCAACAGTGAATGAGGGTTACCCATCTCCATACCCTCACCAGTATTTATTATCATTTGACTTACTTCAAAGCTATTATTTATTTACAGAAAGAGAGAGAGGCAGATATATAGAGAGAATGGGCATACCAGGACCTCCAGCCACTGCAAATGAACTCAAGATGCATGCACCACCTTGTGATTCTGGCTTTACGTGGATACTGGGGAATCAAACTTGGGTCCTTTGGCTTTGTAGGCAAGTGCCTTAACCACTAAGCCATCTCTCCAGCCCCTCACTTGACATTTTGATGATAGCCATTCTGACAGGAGTGAGATGGAATCTCAATATAGGTTAATTTGCATTTTCCTGCTGGCTAAATTGTTGAACTTTTTTTAGATTGTTCACCATTTGTGTTTCTTCCCTTGAGAACACTCTGTTCAGTTCCCTGCCTCATTTTATGACTGGGTTTATTTATTTATTTTTATTGCTTAGTTTTTTTTAAGTTCTTTGTATATTCTAGATATTAAACCTCTGTCATTTGTACAGCTGGTGAAGATTTTCTCCCATTCTGGAGGTTGTCTATTGACCCAGTTGATGGTCAATAGCTGTATAATAGCTTTTTAGTTTAATGAGATCCCACTGGTTGAGTGTTTATCTAATTCCCTGGGCTATTGGAGTCTGATTCAGAAAGTTTTTCCCCTGCTCTTATATCTTGGAGTGTTCTCCCGACTTTTCCCTGTAGTCATTTCACAGTTTCAACTCTTACATTGAGGTCTTTGATCTGTTTGGAGATGATTTTTGTGCATAGTGAGACAAAAGAGTCTAGATTCATTTTTTTTAAAACAATGGTCTCATGTAGCCCAGGCTAGCCTGGAACTCACTATGTAGCCAACAGACTTCTTATTAATCTGACTCCACCTGTGTAATGCTGGGATTCTAGGCAGTCACCACCACACCCCGTTTTATATGGTTCTGGGAGCAACACTAGGGTTCTTGTGCATGCACTCTCCCATCCCCAGCCCTCTTCCTGGATGTTCATGGGACGTAGAAGGTACTGACAGATGATACAGAATGGAATGGGATCCTGCGTAGCCCCACTGCCTTGACAATCCCTAGAAGGTTTCATCAGCTGCTCACTAGAAAGGAATAGACACTGAACTCCAAAAAGGGTGGGAAAGAGGTTTTTTTTCTATTTTATTTATTTATTTATTTATGAGAGAGAGAAAGAGAGAGAGAGAGAGAGGGAGAGAATGAGCATGCCAGGGCCACTGCAAACAAATTCCAGACACATACACCACCTAATGCCTCTAGTTTTATGTGGGTGTTGGGGAATTGAACCTGGGTCCTTAGGTTTTGCAAGTAAGTGCCTTAACGCTGACTGCTGAGCAATCCCTCTAGCCCAAGAGTTTTTTTGTTTTTTGTTTTTTTTTTTTAATCCTAGGAGCCTAAAAACTGGTGAAGGCAGGAGAAGCAGTGAAGGGAACTTGTAGACACAAATGACAAAGCAGGACAGACTTATGATGTTTACTTCTTTTTACTTATTTATTTGAGAAAGAGAGAGAGAAAGAGGCAGACACAGAGAGAGTGGGTATGGGCATGCCAGGGCTTTCTGCCACTGCAAATGAACTCCAGATACATGTGCCACTTAGTGCATCTGGCTTTACATTGGTACTGGAGAATCAACCACTGGTCCTTAGGCTTTGCAGGCAAGTGCCTTAACCACTGAGCCATCTCCTCAGCCCAATGATTACTTCTTAAAATAGGATTTACCTGTTGTTTTATGTTCCAAAGAGATATGTGGGTATTCCCAAATTTATATAATCTCCTCACTTCTTCTCTTTCTCTCATACAATCTATTTCTTAAACCTTCCTAGTCAAACAGATGGGGAGACAGCAAAGGATTTAGTCAAGGAAACATATAATTTATTACTGCAGTCAGATGTTCAATCACCCATGCTAATTACATAATTTGTTGATCCAAGGACCTGGCCGGATTCTCTTCTCCTGGCATTATCCTCTTCACGGTTTGTTGATAGCATTATGGCTGGACCCTAGATGGGAAACTCATGCCCTGGCTGGTTAGAATGTCTCTTTGAGGGCTTTCTTGACTGCGCTTCAGCTCCAACTCATCACCAGACAGACTGTTACAGGCATGAAACTAACCAGAGTTCTTTCCCAATTGTCACCAATATCAAGAATCCAAAAAACAACACATATACCAGGGCACAAGAAGACCCTAAAATCCAAGGATAGAATATAACAATCTGAGTGAATGACCCGGAGATAAATTTTTCAGTTAGGACCCTCTCTCCACGGGGGAACAAGTGGCTACAATGACCATGTTGAAAACTTGATTAGTGTAGGACTGAAAATAATGACGTGTTGGCACATGATCACATACTTAACAAAAGCAAGCTTTCCTTGAATAAAAAGTGGAACGTGACATCAACTATTTGGATTAACTAGATGCATTGCTGCAAATTGAGTATTTTTCCTGAATTCTTTCCCAAATCCTTTTGAAATAATTTGTATTATATCAACAAATAGTCTAACAATACGCCCACTTAGTAAAGCAATTTAAAAAAACAAATAAAAACATGCTGACTTTTTCATTAGCTACATAATTTGTTGACATTCCTCCTGATTTTAGCAGACTGTTAGTAATTGACATGCTAGATCCGGTTTACAATGAACAAAGGGGAAAAGAATGAAACAATGCCTTATAAAATTATGTAATTTTATAGTCTGGACTTTAAAGCAAATGACGTAAATAACTGTACGCCCATACCAGCTAAATACCTTGATCACTGGATGCCTTTTTGTTATTGTTTTTGAGTCAGGGTCTCGTGTAACTCGGGCTGGCCTCCAACTTGTTATGTAGCCACTTCTGATCCTCCAGCCACTACCTCCCAAGTGATGGGATTACAGCCATGCACTATCAAACACAGTTTATGTGCTACTAGGACTTGAACCCAGGGCTTTGTGCATGCTAGGCAAGCACTCTATCTGAGCTATAGTCCCAGCCTGGCTATTTTTTTAATCACATTTTGTGGTATATATGTGTGGATATCTCTATCTGGTATATATATTTAGTTGATTTTCTTGGCTTTTCTATCTTTGCCAAATATATGAAAATAGACTGCCCTGAAATAAATATATTTTCATAATACTTTTTCCCTCACGGTTCATAAGACCTGTAGGTGGAGGATTTGGCTTAATTGTGAATGAATCATACATTTAGAATCAACATAGATTCCCAGTGAAAATGATTATGGGGGATTATTCTCATTTTTACATGGTGAACATTATATCCCAGAAGCTCTGGGTTGATTCCCAACTTAGTCTCTGACTCAGCCATATTTCTCCCCCACAGGATGTGAGGAGGTGGTGTGCCCGAGGGTCACAAACATCCCTGATGCATCATTCCCTCCAGAGTTCTGGGGCATAGATTGAGTTGTTCACGGTACAGAGCAAGGATTAACTCTTGAATTCCTGTACTTCTCTCTAGCAACAGAACAACAAACCGTAAGAGAGATGGATGTGATCACTGTCTTTCTACACAGTTGTATCATCTGCTACTGAGTAGCCGTCAGTCTATCTTCCTGCCTGTAGTTGAGTCTACTACTTCTTCTAGAATAAATGTATTTCTAAACTTTTACATGCAGAGGGAAGCGTATTGGAATTCTGCAATATTCTGACTGAAGGCAGTCTATAAAAGATCTGCACTATGACCTCATTAGATAGATGTTGAGGGATGAATCCTCCTCATCAATTTTATGTGTCAAAGCCTTAGTGTCATGGTACCTCCAAAATGTGGCAATAATTAATGATAAGGCCTTTAAGGAGGTAATGGGGTTAAATGAAGTCTCATGGGTAGGCATGAACCCAGTCTGGAAGGTATAGAAAAGCAAAAATCTCAACGTGCAGAAACTTCAAGAATGTGTGGGAGCAGAGGAAAGACCATGTGACTGTGTGGCTTAGTGAGAAGGAAACCCATCTGCACATCAGGAAAAAGCAAAGCTTGCCCACACCTTAATCTTGAACTTCCGACCTCCAAACCAGAGAAAACTTGCAGTGGCTTAAAATTCCTTAACTGTGGTATTTTGTTGTAGAAGCTCTCCCAAACTAATACACAGGAGGGTAGGGGATAGCTCAGCTTTGAAGTACGCAAATTTGAGCACTATTTGTAGCAGGGCTGTAACATTGAAGAAGTTGTTCAAACTCTCTGAACTTGTTTCTGCATTTGTAAATTGGGAGTAAAAATAAATTTCCTGTCAAGCCTTTCTTGAGGAGCAAATTAATCAATGTAAGCAGTGCTTAACATAAGTAACGTCTCAAATATTTTAGGTCACTGTGAGCTGGAAGAAAGGAATGGGATTTATCAGTCCAACCTGGATTTCAATCCATGTCCTACCTTTTAAATGTTGTGGTGATGCTACCTGAAACTCTGAGCCACACATCCTCCATGTAAAACACTTGGAATGCGTTTGGGATTCAATACGTTTATTTCTTTGGGAAATTCAAGCTCTAGATGCAGTTCCAGTTCTTTTCAGTTATCAAAGTGATGCCCAACCGTGTTCTTTGTGAGTGAGCTCGGGATACTAACTAGAGGATCGGGCAGCGATGGCACTGTCTACCTCCTTGTCCTTACTGTGTGATGAGTAAGAAGAGTGGCCTTTTGTAAGGAAGAACAGCTGAAATAGAGAACTCAGGCGAAAGCTTTACCAGCAAGCTGCTACAATGGCTATTAGTAATCCTAAAGGGAAAACACCCATTTGAAATCTAGTTACCCAACTCCTGACTTCTCAATGGAAAAGTGTGCAAAAGTAGGACTGAAGCATGAATCATATGTAATTCCTCCCCCTCTGCCTTGCTCCAAAGGCATAAAATCACCAACAAGGCAGGAAGAATAGTGGATGCCTGTAGACCTCAGTATTGCAGGATGAGTAGTTGATGTCTATAGACCTCAGTATTGCAGGCTCTTGTGGCCAGGATCGTTCTAGGGATTGACCATGCCATAGAGTTCAAGGTCTGAGAGCCATCTAAGACTTGATCCCATAGGTCCCGAGGGTCCCAACACCCAAGACCTGTACAAGAGCTGTCACATGAGCAGGCACTGCCTGCTGTCATCTACTGCTGCTACTCAGGACGGCTTCACAGGATCACAGTAGCTGCCAAGTGCCCAAGCCCCTGGTCACTAAGGCTCCTGCACTGTCAGGCTTCTGTGTCATGGAGCAACAGGCCCTTTGCTCTCTCTTGACTTGGAGATGCAAGCCTCCAGGTCGGCCAGTCCAGCTGCTAAGCCTGGAGTGCTCAAGGGCCAGCAAGTACCAAAACTAGACAAGCCCCTCGCCTGTTTAAGATTTCTCACTGGGTAGACAGGACAACCTGAGCCAGCAGATGAGACACTGCAATAGACCATGGATCATGGCTCAAGGGAAAGGCAGAGTTCCACCCTTTCAGCCTCATCAACTGGAAAGGGAGAACTGATCTATTTTTCATATGAGCTTCATAGATGACTATTGTGCCAGTTAGTCTCTAGTGTCATTTTGATTGGGTCAGGAATCATGTAACAGGCATGGCTCTTGTTCAGGTCTATAAGGGTGTTTCCAGGAATGAATAACTGAGTCGACACATACAGAGGTCAGAGGAAAAGGGGCCCCTTTTGCCTAGTTGTCTTGGTTCCTTGCTGATCCCTTGCAGACACTGGAACCCAGCCTCTTCAGCCTTCCAATATGGCCGGAAGACCAGTAGCTATCCGTGAATTCTCACGGTCTTCAGCACCAGTAGAGACTGCGGAGGCATGCCGTGTCATGGATTGAGCAGTTATCTGGTTGTCAGTGCCTCCAGCCTGCAGACAGCAGCACTTATGGGACCACTCAGCCAGTATCGTGTAAGCCATTCTAATAAATCCCCTTTGAAACACATATTCATTCTAGATTCATTCATATCTATTCCCCTAGAGAACCCTGAATAATACAACGGTATAGAATTAAAGTTTATACAAGTGATCGCAGCCCGTGGTGGTGCTCATCCTTGCCTAGAATCCCAGCACTCAGGAAGCAGAGGCAGGACCAGCTTGGTCTATTTAAGTTGTAAGCCAACCAAGGTGACAAGTGAAACCTTGTCTCAAAAAAAAAAAAAAAAGGCTGGAGAGATGGCTTAGGGGTTAAGGCGCCTGCCTCCTAAGCCTAAGAACACTGGTTCCAATCTCCAGTGGCTCCAATCTCCAGGTCCCACGTTTAGCCAAAGTGACACAAGGGCGCAATGCCACACTTGACCACAAGGGGGCGCTCACATCTGGATTTCCTTTGCAGCAGCAGAGACACTGCTGGCGCACCCATCTCTGTCTTTCTCTCTCGCTCTGTCTCTCTCTGTGTCTCTCTCCAAAAAAATAAAAATAAAAAATAAAAAATATATTAAAAAAAAAAAAGAACGAGAGTGCTGGGGAGATGACTCAGCAGATCGGAGTACTCTATGCAAGCATGAAGGCCTGAGGGAGCCTGAGACCACCTGAGAGCTCAATTCCCTGGCACCCCGTGCGTGTTTATAACCCCAGTCCTATAGGAACCAGAGTCGAGAATTGGCCAAGCTTGCAAAAATGGCAAGCTTTCCACACGCTCATATTTTTTTCTTTTTTATTTGTTTGTTTTTTTGTTTTTTCGAGGTAGGGTCTCACTCTGGCCCAGGCTCCCTGGTAAGTCAGTGTAGCAGATAAATGGCATGCTCCAGGTTCAGTGAGAGACTTTGTCTCAAGGAAATGAGGAGAAAGTGATACAGAAGGGAACTCTATGCCCTCCTCTGTTCTTTGCATGCATTCACACAGGGTACACACATCTGCACACACACACACACACACACACACACACACACACAAAAATAAATAAATAAAACTTTTTTTTTTTTTTTTTTTTTTTTTTTTTTGAGGTAGGGTCTCACTCTGGCCCAGGCTGGCCTGGAATTCACTATGTAGTCTCAGGCTGGCCTCAAACTCATGGCAATCCTCCTACCTCTGCCTCCCAAGTGCTGGGATTAAAGGCGTGTGCCACCACATCCAGCAAATAAAACTTTTTAAATAAATACAAAGATTATAACTCTAAGAAGGCATTTTGCCTCAGTAAAATCATAATCTTTTCTGAGTAATGATTATGTATACATTTAGATAGTGATTACCACCCTGGTCGCGAGAAATAAGGTTTCTACCCTCACCCTTTTCTCATCCCTCATAAAACAAAGATATCTTTGATAGATCAAATGTCCAGATAGGAAAGTATGCCAGACTCACTAGTTCATCTCAGAAATATGAAAAAGGTGAGGTCTGTTTAAGTTTTTAGAATTTTTTCCTTTTCCCTGCTCCCAGATCTGTGAGTCACCATGCTGTGTGAAAAATATTTGGAGTGAGAATTATTCCTTGGCAAGTCATGCTATTAGACAAACTTCCCTATCGCTCAAAGAAATGACCCTTAGCTCATATATATATATATATAAATTTTTTTTTTTGCTGGAGGAATGTCTTGCAGAGGCATTTAATCTGGTCCAAAATAATTCCTTAAGCTTCCCAAGGATTTACCACACTGCTCTCAAGCAATTGAGTAAATGTCACTACCTCATTTTAAAGAAAAGGCTGCTATTTTCTTGGTTAGCTGATGTTGGTAAACCCCATCAAGTTGATTTCATAAAGAGAATTCCTGATACATAAATCTATTATAAGCACTGAATTAATATAATTATTAAAAAAGAAAATTCTTAGGTTAGAATATAAAAACAAGTGAATAGATAACCTGCTGTCTTGTCAGGAGGTCTACGTGTAGAATATCACAATAACATTTCTTGGATCTATTAAGAACATTAAAACCAACCCTCTGAGCACATAATAAACTTCTTTTTTAAACTTTTCATGGAAGACTTTTGTAAATATAGACAATATACTGTGATGATCATAATTCTCTCCCACCACCCCAATCTCCCCCTCTCAAATCCCCCCTCCACTGAATCCCATCTTTCTAATTGGTCTCTTTTCTACTTTGATGTTAACATTTTTTTTCCTCCTAGCATGCAGATTTTACGTAGGTAGTGTCAGCCACTGTAAGGTCATGAATATTAAGGCCCTCTATGTCTGGAAGACAGTACTGTAAGCAGTCCTCCCCTTCCTTTGGCTCTTACATTCTTTTCTCCACCTTTTCCCTAATGATCTCTGAGCCCTGGAGGGTGTGATAGAGATGCCTCAATGCTAAATACTCCACTATCACTTCTTCTCAGCACAATGGTGAAATCAACTTAAAAAAAAATTATACGAAGGGCTGGAGAAGATGGCTTAAAGGTTAAGGCATTTGCTTGCAAAGCCAAAGGACCCCGGTTCGATTCCTCAGAACCCACTTAAGCCAGATGCACAAGGAGGCACATGCATCTGGAGTTTGTTTGCAGTGGCTAGAGGCCCTGGCGTACCCATTCTCTCTCTCTCTCTCTCTCACACACACATACTACCTCTGTCTCTCTCTCAAATAATAAATAAATAAATAAATAAAATATTTTTAAAAATTATATGAAGCAGGGCTTTTTAAAAGTATATGTATATATATATATAATTTGAGAAAGACAGAAAGAGATAGAGAATGGGCACACCAGTGGCCTCTTAGCCACTGTGAACCAATTCCAGACACATGTGCCCCCTTGTGCGTATGTGCAACATTGCCTGCTTGTGTCACTTTTTTTTGTGTCTGATTAAATGTGGGACCAGGAGAATTGACCGGGCATTCTTAGGCTTCACAGGAAGGCACCTTATCCACTAAGCCATCTCTCCAGCCCCAAAAGTAAGTAGATTTTTTTTTTTTTGAGAGAGAGACAGAGAGAGAGAGAGAGAGAGGAAGAGGCAGAGAGAGCAAGGGAGAATGGGCATGTCAGGGCCCTCTGAGCCACTGTGAATGAACTCCAGATGTGTGCGCCCCCTTGTGAACAAGTTTGGCATTGCACCCTTGCATCACTTTTTGCATCTGGCTAAAAGTGGGACCTGGAGATTCGAACGGGCATTCTTAGGCTTGGCAGGCAGGTGCCTTAACTGCTAAGCCATCTCTCCAGCCCAAGTATATTTTTATATGTCTAATGTATGTCACTCACATTTCTTCAGCCATGACCCTCTCTTCTTGAACTCCAGTAAGCAAGTAAGTCTTTCTTAAGTGATACCCGAGCTGCTTGTGCCAGTGGCCACTTGATTGGCGACATTATTTTCACTCTTGCTCCTCAATTTAATGTTTTCATCTTCACCAGTCAGTAGCATAAAGCTAGGAATATCAACATCAAATATCTGTTAGGGGATTGATATTCAAAATATACGGATAACTAAAATTCAACAACAAAATAAGACTTACAAATAGGTGAGGGATTAAATAGACACTTCTCCAAAAATAGTTCTCAAATGCCCAATAAACATATGAAAACATTTTTAACATCACTGTTGATCAGGAAAATGCAAACCCAAACTATCTTGCAAAATGAAGAAAATTCAATGTGAACATAACATCATCCCCATTCATTTTGTTGCCATAAATAAAATAATACCATGCCAACCCTAATGGCACAGGCCTGTCATTCCAGCTACTTAGAAGCTGAGGCAGGAGGATGACAAAAATCAAGACCAGCCTGGGAACTATAACAAAACCCTGTCTCAAACTCAGACTAAAAAAAAAAATTTTTTAAAAACCTTAGAAAAAGTGGTGGAGCATTTGCCAAGCATGTGAAAGTCCCTAAATTCAATGCCAAGTACTACAAACTGAAGAATGAATGAGTGAATGAATAAGAAATAATATTATTGAGGTTGTAGAAAAATCAGAACCTGTATACAGACGGTGGAAGTGTAAAATGCTGTGGAGAATCATATGACTGTTTCTAAAAAATTAAAAAGAATTCCATATGACACAGCAATTCCCTTTCTAATAGGTGTCAAAAACTGAAAGCAGGGTGTTAAGAGATGTCTTTAAGCAACCCAAATATATATTCTATGTCTACAGTGTAATATTGTTAATAGTATCCAAACTTAAAAAATCAAGGAAAACAAGCTGGGAATGGTGGCTTCCACCTATAACCCTGGAACTAGGGAGAGTAAGGAAGGAGGATCACCATGAACTCAAGGCCCATCTGGGCTACAGAACGAGTTCCGGGGATAGGGTAAAACTACCTCAAAAATAAACCCACAGGACTGGAGAGATGGCTCAACGGTTAAGGTACTTGTCTGCAAAGCCTAATGACCCAGGTTGTTTCCCCAGTTCCCACATAAAGCCAGATGCACGAAAGGGAACATGCATCTAGAGTTTGTGCCCTGGGGTGCCCATTTTCTCTGTCTCCCTTCTCTCTATCTCTCTCTGCTTACAAATAAATAAGTATATATATTTAAAAAAAAACAAGAAGGACAAAAAAGAAATCCTGTCATGGAAGCGAGAACATGGATAGACCTTGAGAACATTATGTTAAATAAAATAAGCCACTCACCAAAAATAAATAAATAAATAAATAAATAAATAAATAAATAAATAAAGTACTCTGTGATTTCAGTGATAAGAAGGATGTAGAATAGTCCAAGTTATGGAGAAAGAAAATATACTGCTGGTTGCCAGACGTTGGAGGGAGGGAGAGTGAGGAGCTATTGTTTGAACAGGTGGGCATAGGGGTTCAATTTGTCAGTGAAGCGGATGCTGGAAGTGGAGGGGGATGGTTGCAAAATCATATGTCTACTAATGTTACCCAACTATCGACATAAACTGGGCAAGATAGTATGTTCCATGTAATGTGTATGTTACCAAAAGTTTTAAAAACTGGAAAAATATTAGGTAAATTTTATTCTTTTTTAAAAAGATACTATCCTTCCCTTTCTAATTTTTCTTATTTTTAAATTTTTATTGTCAACTTTCATACATATAGACAATATGCTGTAATTATAATACCCTCCTGCCATCCTCCCTTTCCCCCTCCACTGAATCCTTTCTTGTTTATAACTAGTCTCTGTCTTCATTTTTCCCCCTTCTATTATGCAGGTAACATATTCTATTATGTAGGTAACATCAGCCACTCTGAGGTCATGATTTAATTTTTCTCAGTGTTAATAACAGTTTTTATTTCTCCTTTGGCCTGACTTATTTCATGGCTGCTTTACATTATGTAACATTTCAACAACAAATTTCCTAATAAAATAATTTATTTTCACTATGATTCCATAGGATAGACTGATAATAAAACATTCATAGGTGTCCCTAACATCTGTTAACATTATCTTTCATTGAAATGGGCAAACTGGACAGAGTCCTGCAATTAGCTCCAGTGACTAGTGAAGCAGAGGGAGGGTAAACAGTATTCTATGCGCACATTCTTGCATGAGGAAGTGGCTAAAGGGTGGAGTGTGTATTTTGGTCAAGAGAATGTTTTACTGATATTTTCTTTTCCATGTTGATTATAATTCAGTCATCACAGAAATCTAAATATATTCAAGTTTGAAAGTATTGTTGGCTAGGAAAACACTGACATTTTTGTTCATATATCTAATAATACTAGAGGAGGCTGCTTTTCTATGAAAAAAAATTAAACATTATGTCAAAAAAATTACAAACACCACCCCTGTTAGGCTAATTCATATGCACTTAATATTATAAGTGTAGAATTTATTCATTTTAGGCAGTTAATTTTATGTCTGGGGAATCATTTTTCATAACGCTTAATTTTCAAAACATATTGCCAAAGCATGCTGGAGATGAATCAGTGATATATCAATAGTTATCATTGTATTTTCCTACTTTTGCTAATTGGAAACAAAATTAAGCATCTACAGCTGTAGTGGGGTAGTAGAGCTCAAGAGATTAAAACCAACTGTTGGGCCAGGGAGGCAGCTGAGCGATGGCGACTGCCTAGAATTCTTGAGGCGCTGGGCTCAGTCTTCAGAACCACCAAGTCAAAATCAATAAACAAATAAGCAAATTCATTAGTTCAACTGCTGAAGCTCAGGATGCCTTTCTTTCAGGCTCTGGGAACGGCTCCACCTCGTCACTGACATTCTGCTCTGTCTTCCTGTGAAATGTCCCCAGGAGAACGGAACCAGAAACCCTCAGCTGAGGGGCATTTCCTCACATCTGCACCTATTTTCAGACAGCAATGTCATGTGCTGACTCCTTCACATTCCAAACAGGAATTTTCAGGTGGGCTGGGAAAGGAAAAAAAAAAAACCACTCATTTTTACGTAACGTCTGAAGGCCTAACAAAGCATTTACATGCTTTCTCAGACACTAACAGGCAGCTTTGTCTAAAAACTGTTATGAGGGGAATAAGCCTTCATTAACTCAACCACATTAGAAATATGGAAAGGAAAAAATGCAAGGCCCCATTTCCCTTTGATCAACTCCATTCTTCAAAGATTCTTACTTTAAGAGGCTGGCATACATAATTTTGTTTGACCTATGGAGAATTTTATATATATATATATATGATCTTTATTAAAATGGGATTAAGGATTTACACTTTTGTGTAAGATCTTTTTTAATCATTTGATAATACATTATAGATTTTTGTGTCCGTACATGGAAACTTACCTCATTCTCTTCCTTGTCTCTGTAATGTTTCATTTTCATGGCTATCCCACGACTCATGAGCCCCTTACTGCCTCTTGGTGGCTATTCAGATAATGGCTATTGTTTCTTTTCTGTGTCGGCCTCCCAGATCACTCTGTGCTCCTCTTACCCACAGCGCTCTGTGATTAAGAAAATTGAAGCTTGCTTTCTCATGGGGTTTAGCCAAGGAAATGCAAGGCAGAGTGGGGCCGAAATAGGTCATAATACTTCTTTCATTCCATTCCCCTCTGCGTGACAATTCTGGAAGTGACAGAGCTCCCCCATGCATCCAGCTCCTTATAGACTGCCCATCACCTGGCCTCTGCTCTTCCTTTGCTAGAGGAAGTCTTAGCGACTTGCCAGCGTTCCTAGTCTGCAAAGCGCCATGCTCCCCTCCATGGAGTCCCTTAGCCAGTGGTTAGATGGTCAATGCTTAGTGTCTGGCAATTTCTTTTATTCTTCTTTTGTTCAAGTGTGTGTGTGCGTGCGTGTGTATATGTGTGTGTATGCATGTGCCCACCACGTGTACGGAGATCAGAGGGCAACCATGGTTCCTCTCATTCCACCTTGTTTGAGACAGACCCTCTCTTGTTCTCCCACTGGGAAATCCAGACTAGCTGGCCTATGGGCTTCAGGCCTCTCCTGACTCTGACTCTCATTGCCTCAGGCATGTAGGGATTATAGACACATTCCACTTTGCTTAACACTTGTGCTGGGGATCTGAACTGCAGTTGGCAGGCTTGCAGAGCAAGGGTCTTTAACCCTTGAGACAGCTCCCCACATGTGCTTGGTAATTTCTATAGGTACAGTTACTGTATGTGCTGTGAGAAAGAGCTGTGTACCAGCATCCCCTTCCCCCGCCCTCCACATTGGCACTCTCATAAGTTAGTGATCTCATTAACTGGAACTTTCAGAGTTAATTCTGTTTCCCGCCAAACTCAGACTGCCACAGAGGATTTCATCTTAGTTTTCTTTTTTGCTATTATAATAACATGTGGCAGTAAGTGTCCTTCTGTGTATGTCCTTGTACTCATGTGTTTGTACTACTGAGGGTTAAAGTCTAAGAACTGGGTCAAAGTTAAGTCATTTCAACATTTTCAGGGACATTACCTAATTAATAAAAAGACACATCCAAGTATACTTATTTCTGCAAAACCTCATTAACTCCAAAATTTTAAATTTTAATCATTGCCAACATATTAAATTATGCCTTATTGTATTCACATTACTATCTGTGAGGCTAAAACACATCTTATTATCATTTTGCACTTGTCGAACTTTTATGAATTGGGGAACACAATGTGCAAACATCTGTGAACTGCCTTAGGGATCCAGTAAATTTTAGCTGTTCCAGGAATCTTGAATCTCCACTACTGGGAGCGAGGAGAGGTGGCTTTAGTTTGTTGGTGACACAGTTGCATGAGTGTTTCTCACAGAGATAGACTGAATTCTATCTCCTTAAAATTCTTATGTTGGGCTGTAGCTGCGGCTCACTTGGTAGAGTGCTTATCTAACATGCATGAAGCTCCGGGTCTGATCCCCAGCAGGGCATAACACTGGGTGTGGTGGTGCACATTTGTAATCCAAGTTCTTGAGAAGTAGAGGCAAGAGGATCATAAATTCAATGTCATCCTCAGGTATGTAGCAAGTTCATAGGCTACATGAGAACCTGTCTCAAAAGAATAAATAAAACTCCAGATGTTGAAGGCCTAAACCCAATGTGACTGCACCTGAAGATAGGAACTGTAGGAGGCATTGAAGGTTAAGTGAGGCCTTGGGTGGGGCCCTAATCCTATGGAAAGACAGAGATCTTTCTAGGCCATGGAGGGAAGACCCAGTGTGAGCAGGCAGCCATTTCACTAGCCAGGGGGAATACTTATTAGACTGTCACCATGCCTTCATCCTACTCTCAGATGATTACTTTCTAGAACTGTGAGAGGAAAAAAAAAAGTCTGTTGTTTAAACCCTTCAGTCAATAAATGCACTATGTCACATCAGCCCAAGCTGACTGGGACACCATAGCTAGAGTTGGGCAAGTCCAAAGAGAGGGTCCTTGTGGATGTTTTTTTGTTTTTTGAGGTAGGGTCTTACTCTAGCCCAGGCTGACCTGGAATTCACTATGTAGTCTCAGGGTGGCCTTGAACTCTCAGTGATCCTCCTAACTCTGCCTCCTGAGTGCTGGGATTAAAGGCGTGCGCCACCACGCCCGGCTGTGGATGTATTTTGATCAGACCCGAAAGACTACCTGGAACTGGTAGGGTTGCAGAAGGAACTAACAACCTTGGGGTGGGAAGTTTCCAGAAATAAAGGCTCAGGAAAAAATCCATGAAGTACCCAGGGAAGAATCAAGTTCAAACCTCTGAAGACCATAGTGGTCCATTTTTCCCTCCTCGGTTGGAGGGAAACTTCCCTTGTGATATGTATTATACTGCATTAATGGAAGACAAGAAATTACTGTTTTAAATTTATGCCGCTAATCTAAAGTGTTCAAATGAGTGACTCCCAAATGGAAATCCACCCCCAACCTTTTTGAAATTTTCTTTTCTTTTCTTTTCTTTTCTTTTCTTTTCTTTTCTTTTCTTTCCTTTTCTTTCTTTTCTTTCTTTCTTTCTTTCCTTTTCTTTTCTTTTCTTTTCTTTCTTTTTTCTTTCTTTCTTTCCTTTCTTTCTCTCTTTCTTTCTTTCTTTCTTTCTTTCTTTCTTTCTTTCTTTCTTTCTTTCTTTCTTTCTTTCTTTTTGGTTTTTCGAGGTAAGGTCTCATTCCAGCCCAGACTGACCTGGAATTCACTATGTAGTCTCAGGGTGGCCTCAAACTCAGGACAATGCTCCTACCTCTGCCTCCCGAGTGCTGGGATTAGAGGCATGTGCCACCATGCCCAGCCTTCTTGTAATTTGTAATTCACATTTTTTGCCATAGGCTTCCGACCTGGATTATCTTCTCACTGTTGAGGACTTGTTTCATAATGCAAATGTTCAACATTAAAATAATTGCTCTGCTTCTTACTTTTCTGAACTGGAACTCAACCACTTCTCTTTACCATTCGTTAGTCCCAGACATGTAGTCCCTGGGAGAGCCAATGTACTCTGAGTCCATAGGTCTTTTACTAAGAGTTAGTCCTTACATATTAGTAAGATATTCAATACAGAGCATTATTTCCACCATTTAACTCAATATAATCAGATGCCCATTTTCATCTTGGGTCAAATCTGCTAAGAACATCAAGTAGGTGTGGGAACAAAGGAAAGCAACACTCTTGGTGATTTTTTTAAAAATTCCCTAACTAATATGATTACATGAAAATTAATTTGTTTATGTAATGTATACTACCCATAAATAGTGATTTATCTTTGTGTAGAAAAGAGGAAAAGGCTTTATATTTCAATGTATAGACCTGCTCTAGAAGCATGTTAGAACTCTTGCCCAAATATGGTGACATAACACTTCAGGTTGAGGAAATTGATTTGAATTCATAGTTTGAAATCCATCCAAACTGGATGAAACCAGATTGTAGTGAGTCAAAGTGTGTGATTGTTCCAAAAGTCTGGACAAATGCCAATCATTCAGAGTTTGTCTTTCCAGTGAGATTTCAAAATATGAATAATTTTAGTTATCATTAAATAATAATTAAAGATATCAAATAACAGTAGCACATTCCAGTAAAGATATAAAACACATGCTGGGAGATGGCTCAATGGTTAAGGCACTTGCCTGCAAAGCCAAAGGACTCAGGTTCAATTCCCCAGTATCCATGTAAAGCCAGATGCATAAGGTGGTACATGTGTCTGGAGTTCCTTTGCAATGGCTGGAGACCCTACAGCACCCATTCTCTCTCTCAAATAAATAAATAAAATATGTTCAAAAGAGGATAAAAAACATACATTCATACTGCATAAAACTTCATTACAATACCAGTTGTGTCTACCAATATTATTTCTAACAGCCAGTCCCCATGTTATAAAATCTGACAAGATCAGAATTTAAAACAAAGTATTAACTGTTTAATATAGGATACAGAGTCAAGGAAACTTGTCTACACACTCAAAATTAGAATTTATATGGGCACAATTTATTTTGAGACATTTTCTCCAATGCCAGGCCAATATTTATAGAACCTGGATTGAACTGAGTGGCAGCCAGCGCCGTGTGGTATGTGGCTACTTGAGATGGCGTTTCCTGGATGTTCCCCACCCCTTTTCATCTCTCCCAGCTAAACCCATCCTTCATACCTGCTCAGTCTGGAATTTTACCAGTCGTCCATTCATTGGGGCCAGAGCGTCCTGCCTTTGGAAATACAGACATTTCTTGGAAAGGGGATGACAAATAACTTGTCATCCATCATTCCAGCTTATCTAGAAATAAATGCCCATTATCAATAACAACAATTTATTCTTACCTCCTCAAACTAAACTGTATTTGAATAGGCTTGCAAACATCCTTGTAAGGCCATTTATAGTTTATAAAGCACGTTCACATATACAGTCGATTCAGAGGGAGAGCGCTGGAGGTGCACCTGAAAGAAACAGTGAGAATGTATTCAAACATCACACTGAACCCTATTAATGTGTACAGTTAATATATGTGGGTAAAAAAAAAGCTTAAACAAAGCTGGCAGATGTGAGGAACTCAAGCATGAGCAGCAATAAGGTGCAAATGAGATTAAGAAAAGGCAAAGTATAGCACCGTCTTCACAAGACCCTCATAATAGGAGGAAAAGATGATGACATCAAAATAAAAGAGAGACTAATGGAGAGAGAGAGGGGATGTGATGGAGTATTGATTTGTGAAGGGGAAAGTGGGGGAGGGGAAGGGATTATCATGGTTTATTGTCTGTAAGTATGGAAGCTGTCAATAAAAAGAAAAAGAGAAAGAAAAGGCAAAGTACAGTGAATTTCCAATGACTTCTGTCAGACTGGGGAGATATCTCAGTCAGTAATGCATAAATATGAGGGCTTGTGTGTAACAAATACCTGGATGCAGTGACACCCTTATAATCTCAGTGCTGGTAAAGTGGAGGCAGGTAGATCCTGGGGACAGCTGGCCAGCCAGTCTGGACTACTTAGTAAGTTCCTGGAAAATGAAAGACCCTATCTCAAAAACGATGGATGATACCAGAAAAACAACACCCAAGGTTACTTCTGGCTTCCACACACATGTGCACATGTATACACACTCACACATGCATGCATGCATGCACACACAAAGGAAATTACTTTTGTTAACAGTTTCTTTGTAAAATAGTCCTGCTGTTAGGTTTATGTATGTTGACTGATCTACGTGAAATGGAATTGAAATTGTTTTGAAGAGCTAATTGAAAATCTAGATCTACTATTGTCTATACAATACCACTGAAACCAAAGGAAAGTGAAAAATTTATTAATCGGTTAAAGGTTTGAACTAATTTATAAAACAAAAATTTCTTTTTTCTACTTTTCATCTTTGAATTGATAAAAGTTATGACTTGTTCTCACATTCAAAATATTTAGTTAGAAAACCTTGGTATCTAACTTAGTTTTTAAGAGTTGTATAACAGGGTTGGAGGGATGGCTTAGTGGTTAAAGAATTTGCCAGCAAAGCCAAAGGACCCAGGTTCGATCCCCAGGACCCACATTAGCCAAATGCACAAGGTGGCACATGCATCTGGAGTTCATTTGCAGTGGCTAAGGTCCTGGCATGTCCATTCTCTCTCTCTCTATTGCCCTCTCACCCTTTTTCTTCCTGTCACATATACATACATACATACATACATACATACATACATGGGTAGGGTTTTACTCTCGCCCAGGCTGACCTGGAATTCACTATGTAGTCTCAGGGTGGCCTTGAACTCATGGCAATCCTCCTACCTCTGCCTCCCAAGTGCTGGGATTAAAAGCATGTGCTAACACGCCTGGCTAAAAATAAAATATTTTTTAAAAGAGTTGTATAACAGAGTACATGAAAATTTCAGTAAGGCACATATTAGAAATTGGCTACTTTAACCACTCTCAGTTGGCATATGCTCCCATTAACAAGAATGAATAGTATTTCACTTTGAATTATTCTTGAAGAAAACTTTATATTTATATTTTCAATAAGCAACAGTTTTTTTGTTTATTTATTTATTTATTTATTTTCCTTTTTTGAGGTAGGGTTTTACTCTAGCTCAGGCTGACCTGGAATTCACTCTGTATTCTCAGGGTGGCCTGGAATTCATGGTGATCCTCCTACCTCTGCCTCCCCAATGCTGTGATTAAAGGCGTGCGCCATCACACCCGGCTGTTTACAATTTTTGAGACTGTATCAGTCAACTTCTTGTTGCTGGACAATATACCTGACAACAATCAGTTTAAGGGAGAACGGGTTTCTTTCAGCTTACATTTCGAGGTTACAGTCCATCTTGGAAGGAAGGCGAGCCACGAAGGTGGTCACTTTCAGTCCGCCATGAGGAAGCAGAGCAGAGCAATAAACGCCTCTCAGCCAGCTCTCTCTTCCATACAGTCCAGGAGCCCCAGCCCATGGGATGGTGCCACCCACAATTAAGGTGGATCTTCCCACCCTAATTAACCTAATGAAGACCATCCCTCACAGTCATTCTCAGAGGCTAGTCTCATCTGCATAATCCCTCACAGGTGACTCTACGTCCTGTCAGGTGGACAATCAATACAAACCTTCACAGAAACAGCATTATCTTATATCTCAGGCTGGCCTTGAACTTGCTATATAGTTAAGGATGGCTTTGAACTTCTGATGCTACTGCCTCCACCTCCCAAGTGCTAGGATTACACATATGGACCATCTTAGCAGGAAGACACAGCTTTAGTGCTGGCCAGATTCCGTCTACAGTTGCTGCAGTGCTGGGGATAGAGCCCAGTGTTTCCTGCACACTAGGCACACAGTTTACCAACTGAGCTACATCCCCAACTCCTCCTCTCTTATTTTTTTTTAATTTTTTTTTAAATTATTTTTTATTTATTTTTGGAGAGAGACACAGAGAGAGAGACAGAGAGAGAGAGAGGGAGACAGATAGAGGCAGGAGCACCAGCAGTCTCAGCTGCTGTGAACCCAGATGTGTGCGCCCCTGTGGGGCAAGTGCACACTAGGCATCACTTTGCATCTGGCTAAACGTGGGACCTGGAGATTGGAACCACTGGAGATTGGAACCAGAGTTCTTAGGCTTAGCAGGCAGGCGCCTTAACCACTAAGCCATCTCTCCAGCCCTCCTCTCTTATTTTTGTATATGATTTTTTCTTTTTGTCCTCCAACTCTTGCTCCACTTTCTCCCCATCCAAAAACCCCCATTTGGGCTTATATTTGGGCTTTTAAACCAGACTCTTAAAAATCTTTGAAAAATATAGCATTTTTAAAATTCTGATTGACTTTTAAAAAGATATTTATTTATTTACAAACCAAGGGAGATAGAGAAGAGAGGAAAGAGAGAGAATGGCATACCAAGGCCTCCAGCCACTGCACACAAGCTCCAGATGCATGTGCCACTGTGCATCTGGCTTTGTGTGGGCACTGGGAAATTGAACCAGGGTCATTAGGTTTGGCAGGCAAGCACTGTAACTGCTGAGCCATCTTTCCAGCCCCACAATTGGGTTTTTAGTTGTACAAAACGTATTATATTGCAGACTGTGTTTGGTTTCTCCCCATTTGCACTCAGGCTGTGATGTTAAAATCTTCCATGCTGTGTGTAGCTGTTTCTCGTGGTTTTTGGAATTGCATAGTCAACTGTGGGATGCATCTGCAGAGTTTAACCTAGCGATAGGTAGGCATTGTCTCCAACTTGGGTAATTGAGTGGATGGGAGTGCTGTGGTCTACCCATAAAGACCAAAATGAAGAAGGGCGGGTTTACAGGGAAGATAGTGGTGGTTTTACTGTTGAGTTTCAGTTGCGTGTAGAACTTCTAAGCAAATATTGAGGAGGTACTTGGCTCTAGGTGGGAGCCTCCAGCCAAACAGCTGGCTCTTAAAAGACTGGTTTAGACTCATGATCACAACTTGGAGCGTAAAAGTTAAAGTAGATGACAATATCCTGGAAGAATGCATAGTGTGTGAAGACTCGGGGCTGTTGACCACAAATTCTAGGCCACACCAACATGCAAGGGAGGGCAAAAGCAGGGACTGTCAAGGCAAGTGAGATGTAATGGTCTTGCACGAAAATGAGGTACCAGACAGAGTGACCGAACCTAATGGAGCCAGTTGACTGTTAAAAAAAAATAAGAAAAAAAGAAAGAAAGAAGGAAGGAAGTGAGGGAGGGAGGGAGGAGGGAGGGAGGGAGGGAGGGAGGGAGGGAGGAAGGAAGGAAGGAAGGAAGGAAGGAAGGAAGGAAGGAAGGAAGGAAGGAAGGAAGGAAAAGTTTTACTAGAACACAGCTTCACTCATTTACATATGTCTGTGACTGCCTTCCTTCATGTTCCGAAAGCCGGGTTGCATGGCATCAACATGGTGTTGATCTGCAAGGCAGAAAGTATTCATCATTTGACTTTTTACCAGAACTGCTTCCTGACCTCTGAAGTAGCTTAACTTAAAGGATGAGATAAGCATATTTATTTTTATTTCCAAGAGGAAAGAGAGAGAGAGAGAGAAAATGGGCAAACCAAGCCCTCTTGCTGCTGCAAATGAATTCCATACGCATGCACCACTTTGTGCATCTGGCTGTACGTGGGTACTGGGGAATCAAACCAAGGCTGGCAGGCATTGCAAGTGAGGGCCTTTAACCATTAAGCTAGCTCTCCAACCTTGGGATTCTTAATATTTCTCCTTCAAACTATACATATCTATAGACGCATGAGACTGGCAGCATGCTTGATAAGCCTGCATTTACTAATTCTATAATGCTTCAAGCTCCTCCATTTCTCTTGAGTGAATCAGCTTCATAATATAAATTCACTGAGTCAGATTTGGTTTTCTGTGGAAAATGACTTTGCCTTAGTTTGTTTCCCTGCATGGTATGATTAAGGCTAAATTTCTCTGTTTCATATATTTGAGTTCCTTTGGTTACTGGTAAGAAACATTACAGAGTTTTAAAATGCACTTCAAAAGCAAGTGAAGCTTTTGAGAGCATGTAGAAACGTTCCATGTCAGTGCTCTCATGGACAGCTGCTGCTTCTAGTTCAAATTAGAAGTCTCACAGAGCTTATGGCTTCCTGTTTTCTTTCACATCCTTTGAGAGATACTTTTCCATGTAGCACTCAGCTTTCTGAGACCTTCATCTGAAGCTAATCTACATCAAAAAGAAAATACAAATATACAAGAGGACACAACATTTTTTCCTATTAATGAGTTCTGACCTCTTTTGGTGCTCCTCCTTTAGTTCTGACACACTACAAAAACAAAATCATACATTCATCAAACTACTATCACCAGGACAAGGAATTGTCTCCTTTGGCTAACACTGAATTCCAGCAGAAGACATTCCGTTTCAGTATATCCTTTTCCTGCATAAATATATGACTATTGAAACATATTTAATAGATTAAGACAAGTGTTTGATACACAGATGTTTGGGTAACCACATTAAATTTCCAAACTCAATAAAGAAGGATTTTAAAATAAGACATATATATATGCTATAATAGATGTTCTGAGTCTCAGATATTCTGAGTCATTCCTGCACTATGGGATCACTTACGAGTTCCAACAATATGGGCTGGAGAGATGGCTCAGCACTTAAAAGCACTGCTTGCAATGCCTGAAGGCGTGGGTTCCATTCTCCAGTACCCACATAAAGCCAAATGCACAACGTGGTGCATGTGCTTGGAATTTGTTTGCAGTGGCAGGGCGATCTCGAACACCTATACTCTCTCTCTGTGTGTCTGCCTCTATCTTTTTAAAAATAAAAATATTTTTTAAAATAAGGGTTCCAATAACAAGATAGTGATGCAAAGTAGCTAGTCAAATGGTAGCACGCTTAAATGTCATTGAGGATAAACCCCTTCCTCATAATCAATGGCATATAAAACCAGGAATTAAAACTTGTATTGTGACTACTAGTCAAGAAATTAAGAACTGAGTTCTATCTGGAGACATGATTTTCTGAACAGCTCAAAAAGTCATAATATTAATTTCTTTTCTAAAATAATATTTTATTTATTTTTATTTGAGAGAGAGAGAGAGAATGGGCACGCCAGGGCCTCTAGCCCCTGCAAACTACTCCAGACGCCATGTGCCACCTTGTGCATCTGGCTTACATGATCCTGGGGGATTGAATTGGGGTCCTTATGCTTTGTAGGCAAGCACCTTAACTGCTGAGCCATGTCTCCAGACCCCTGTTATATTACTTTCTAACCAGAAGCTTTCAGGTAAGGAAGAAGACCAACCACTGTCCCCTCCTTCTAGAGCTAATCCAAATGGGCTTGTCAACCACCTGGCCGGGAAATGCCTCTCAGGAAGGCTGTCTGCTCGAAGGACTTCAACACTCTGAAGCCACCATATAATATAAATTGGTGTAAAGTTCTCTGTGGTCATTGTCCATCCTCACCTCATGAGTGTCCTTTCTGCTGCAACGGTTCCTTTAGCCACGGCACACTTTATCTTATTCTGCCATAAACCTCACCCATCTTGTCCACTGTGCTTTGTGTATCTGGTCTCAGTTCATTCAACAGAGACCACTGGACCGGGGAGTCAAAGGAAGGCCAGAGCAATATCCCAGTAATACTGGTGCTTTAATGACTCCAGAGCACATAGCAGTTATTGGGTTGTTGTTTTTTTTAAGCTCTTCTACGTGATTATATGATATCAACATTGCAAATATTGTTGCAGCCAGGTATTTAATGAAATAAGTGATGAGAAAAAGGTTAGAGGTCAAACAGGAAAAATGGTTTATTAATTTGTTACTAAAAAGCAGCAGGCAGAATCCTGTTGGACTTAACTGAGCTTATGGTAACGATAAATGATGAATACAGAGTGTGTAGAGGATGAAGTCAGGTTAGTGTCTATGTGGCATAAAAATCTTGTGGAGAAACCAAGGAAATAAAGGTGAAATGCACCATGTGTACATTTTGCAAACCTTAAAGTTCAAAAGTGATTGGAATGTGAGTCCTTTTCGTGGCCATCTGAGTCGCATGGGACTCCCCTTTGCTACTAATGTTATCAGAGCCACCGGCCATAAAGCCTGGCTCTGAGTCTGTCCGCTCACAACAAGACAAAGATGACATGAATATAGAAAATGAAAACATGAATGATTCGATGGTTGGGTGGGGGTAGACAGCCACAACATGTCCCCTTTTGCCCACCGCAGAGTTACAACTTGCAAAAAGGATAAAACGGCGCACGCCTTTAATCCCAGCACTCGGGAGGCGGAGGTAGCAGGATCGCCATGAGTTCGAGGCCACCCTGAGACTACATAGTTAATTCCAGGTCATCCTGGGCCGGAGTGAGACCCTACCTCGAAAAACCAAAAAAAAAAAAAAAAAGATAAAACGAAGGCCAAGAAGTATGCACATGAAGATAGCTGTTCTCTTGCACGATGACTCTTTTGCTGTCAGGATTTCTGGAGTGGCCCATCTTCATTCCCAGCATGGCGTTTCCCAGAGGAACATTCATTTCTAGGGTCTTGTTGCACTTATAGAATGGAAAACCCTAAATTCAAATGAAATGGATTGTAGCCGAGGAGAGCAGCACGCAGCACTGTGACTCCATAGTTTGAACTATGACCTTGTCAGTCATCTGACACCTTCCAGCACTATGGAAGTTAGCCAGCAGAGGAGGCAGCTTCTAGCTCATTCCAGCTTGATTTCTGCCGGTCCTGTGAACAGAGCTTGTAATGTCTTCAGTAATAGTCTTATCATCCAGTTTTGAGCAACCAAGAGACTGCTCTTGAACAATAATCCACATTGGTTTAGAAAAATCTGATTTTGAGAGTGTTGGTTTTTCTGTGGCGTGTAAGTTTCCTGCCCACTTCAGGCTGCATTGAACTCTTTGTCAGAGGTTCATTCCTTCTACAGATCTAGAATGGAAGCTTTTTGTATCCTTTCTCCAGAGATCAGCTTCAGCTTGGGCTCCCAC
This sequence comes from Orientallactaga sibirica, assembly GCA_036365145.1. NCBI lineage: Eukaryota > Metazoa > Chordata > Mammalia > Rodentia > Dipodidae > Orientallactaga > Orientallactaga sibirica. The sequence continues at coordinate 3,459,161 of JAEOAD010000004.1, read as the reverse complement.
ATGCCTGCTAAACACATTAATTGTGCAAGGAATAAAGTTGACAGTCTGATCGCTAAAAGGAAGGACACAGTGTCCTCTTGAGAATATTTCCTCTCTACTAGGGCTTCAGCATAGGACCACAGTTACAATGCTGGACAACATCTCCATACTAGTCAAATCCCTTTAGCCAAAATTGATACTTAAACTGGAGGCAAAAACATTTATTAAAGTAACTCAGCCTCTCTACACATTTTCAGGAATGTGTTAGCTACATTTGGCATCCATTCTGTATACAACACTTCCAGACAAGGGAGAGTTCCTATTTCCAATATTCATGGGGCTAGAAATGTAGACATTTCCCCCAAGGCTATGCTTCTAACAAGGAAGGCTTTCTCAGTAGATGGTTACCTCAGAGAAGACTTCTAGAAAATACAAATGAGCCTGACAGATAACAGCAAGACATAGTTCAGACCTATAAATTATACAAAAGGTTACACTGTATATTTTAATGTGAAGATGGATGACAACGTTTAAGACTACCAGAAGTGCAACAGGCATTTGGGTAGATTTGACTTTGAAGTTCATTTTTCACCACCGCTTTTGAAATCTAAAAACACAACATGTTACTCTAGATAAAGAATTTATTAAAATGTAAAGAGTTCTTCCATGCAATAGAAATCGATTGCTTCATTTACGGTGTGAGAAGAAAGGACAAAAATTGTTTTAGTCATTAAATGTGGGAGAGGCTGATGGATGAAAACAACCTTTTCAAAGAAGCAGACATGCTTTTGAAGTCTAGCAAAACAGATAAATGCTAAGAGGGAAGATTGCACTGGGTTGGCTTTCTCTAAAGCGAACCCTGCTGGAAGTTCACTGCTGGCAAGTGGGAACAAGGTGTTACTTGGCTTGGTTTGGCTATAAATTGGCATTTTCCAGGAGCACAAATTATAAGCAGTATGGTTATTTTTCTTCTGTTTTGAAACACCTCCACCTTTCATAATTCACATTCAATAAACGAAACACTTTTTTCCCCTCTCCAGCTGTCTAACGAAGTGAGTCAACATTTTGCCCATCACAGCTACCTGATTGTGAAGTGCCTGGTTCCCAGTCTGCCAAAAAAATAAACAAATGCACTAAATTGGGAAAAGACGCTCAGGGATAAAATTAGTAGGCCGCTTATATGAATCCTCTGTGCCTGGCAAACAGGTGAGAGAGCCCTCCAGTCAGGCTTGCAGCGATTGCAGGGAGAGGGTTCCAGCTGGGCACATGGTGATTAATTAGAGGTGTGCTTTTCACATCAAACATACACACTTGGCTCTGAACAATTTGTCCCAGGTGCCTCATGAATGATGGGAAGAGGAGCATGTCTGTCCCCCAAGACCTAGACTTGTACAACCCAAAGCAGTCTTTTGTTTGAATTCCTGAATTCTTAAAGCGGAACAGACGAATGGATGTAAAATGCCGCCACAGCTAGTCCACCTTGCAATCAGCGCTGAATGAAATCTCGTCTTTCCCTGACATCATTTGCCTTAGGTATGTAAGCATGGGATAACATTTGGCATTTGGAATTACAGGTTTCAACGGAAAACTTCCTTTTGAATTGTACTATGCTATCAAAAGAAAAGATCTCGGTAGGTAAAGGGTTTTGACATTTTAGTGTGCTTAAAAGTCCCCTGGAGTCTGTGTTAAAGAGGAAAACACTAGAGATGCCTGACTCAGAGCCCGGGACTGTTTTCTATAGAGTCTCCCAACTGATGCCGATTCTGTCAGTTTGGGACCATGTTTGGAAGAAAGTCAAGAATTAAGCTGGGCGTGGTGATGTACACTTTTAATCCCAGCACTTGGGAGGCAGAGGTTGAAAGATCCCTGAGAGTTTAAGGCCACCCTGAGACTACATAGTGAATTCCAGGTCAGCCTGGGCTACAGGAAGACCCTACCTCAAGCCCCCGCCAAAAAAAAAAAAAAAAAGAATTAGTGCTGGGATAGAGAGATGGCTTAGTAGTTAAGGTGCTTGCCTGTGAAGCCTAAGGAACCAGGTCCGATTCCCCAGTACTCATGTAAGCCAGATGCACATGGTAGTATATGAGTCTGGAGCTCATTTGCAATGGCCAGAGGCCCTGGAGTGCCCATTCTTTCTCTCTGTAATATATAAATAAATAATAAAATATTTAAAAAATTACTGTGTTTGTGCTTCTGCTACGAAAGAGATCAGCCCACCAGACAAATGGAAAGCCATTAATTTCATTCATTGAATAATCTTTATTGAGTACTTTGCCCTGTGCTAGGCTGGGGGAAGGGGACAGTGATGAAGCAAATGGCCAGATGATAATTAGAAGCAAGCAGCGATCCTCTTAGGGAGAAGGGCAGAGACAAACATTCATCTCAGCATCACCCAGATAATTGTAAAATTACACCTTTGGTAAGTTCTATTACAAGTGGTGTGTGGTGTTATGAAAGTGGAAGAATCGATATGATAAGATGCATCTCATTAACGCTGCAAGAGTAAACAAAACTAGCTCCTACGTTTAAATGCTACAAGGTTTCATTTCACGTCTTGCTTGTAGGTTACCACATCTGTCAGCGTGCTCCTCGAGCCCCGCTGTGCTGCACGACGCTGGAAATGGATGGCATTTATGTTCTCCACGCCCATGCTGAGATAACACGTAAGGCTTAACCACAGGCTAAAGCCAGAAATCTTTTCTTTAAAAATGAATCATGCACTCAAATGAAAGAACTCAGTCTTAGCCTCCTTGAGGCTTCCAGCAAAACTCACACACCTGATCTGGACATGTAAGCACATGAAGAAATGGATCCTAAGGATTCAGAATCTACTGCCAAATCCTCCCTGCTCAGAAAACCCAGCATTTTGGGATCTGCTGATAAGGGATCATGGCTATATAATTCAGCTATAAATCTTCATTAAGTCTGTCAGAAGATGCAAAATGTAGAGAAAGAGAGAAGTAGATAGGCTGCAGATGATAATATACTCGGTCTAAGCACAATTGTAACCTTATTAAAAATACAAAAGATCAAAATAAATAAATAAAAATGCAAAAGATCACTTGCTACACTATGTCATTAGAAAGTTACCACCTTGAAAATGATCTATGCAAAAACTAGTGAAGAATTGAGGGGGCTGGGAAGATAGCTCAGCGGTTAAAGGTGCTTGCTTGCAAAGCCTACTGGTCCCCAGCCACTCACATAAGCTGACTATAAAAAAGTAGTGCAAGCATCTGGTGTTTGCAGAGACCCTAGTGTGTGCCCACACAGACACACACAGCAAAGAAGTAGAGTAAATAAACTTAAAAAGAAAACAACAACAAAAAAGAATTGAAAGAGCTTACAGGCTAGAATCTGGTGATCTAAGAACTCATTCCGAACATTCTCTTGGCATCTTTTCTGTCTTGGTGCCAGGAATGCTGTGGGAAAGAGGAAGCAGGCAGCCCGTACTCAGCAAGCTCACGCTCTCCTCGGCCGCTATCAGGGACCTTTCCCATATGCAAAGCACTGTTAGAATCGGCAAGCAGGAGATAAATTTGTGCTAAGTGTTTATTTCAGGGGCCAGTGCCTTTCAGTCAGTCAATAATGAGTAGAATGAACTTGGACCTTGAGGCTAGAGACCTGGATTCCAATCTCAGCTCTGCTGATGGAGTTACTCTGAAAACACCTGAACAATGTGTAGCCTTAAAAAAATAATTTTTTTAATGTTTTAAAACTTTTATTTATTAGAGAGAGAGAGAATGGGCACACCAAGGCCTCTAACCACTACAAACAAACTGTAGACACATGTTTTACCTTGTGCATCTAGCTTATTGGGAAATTGAACCTAGGTCATTAGGCTTCATGGGCAATTGTTTTAACTGCTAAATCATCTCTCCAGCCCTATTTTTTTTGTGAGAGAAAGAGAAAGACAGAGAGAAAGAGAGTGAGTATAGGTGTAGCAGGATCTCCTGCCACTGCAAATGAATGTGCCGCTTTGGGCATTTTGTTTTATGTAGGTACTGGAGAATCAAATTCTGGTGGACAATCTTTCAGACTTGGCAAGCGAGCAAGTGCCTTTAACCACTGAACCATCTCTCCAGCCCTGGTGTCACCTCCTTTGTGAGCAGCAGATCCTGCCTCTGCAGTGTGGCCTGATTCTTGGCCTCAGAGGTGTCATAGTGTAGGTCTCAGTAGTGGTGTACCTCAGTAGTGTACCTCACTAGTGGTGTACCTCACCAGCGTACCTCATTTCCTCTGGGTTCTCTCTTTTGCCCCCTAGGGTGCCAACTCATCAGTTCACCTTCCCAGAGAAGAATTCATGCTGACCGTCCCATTTCAGTAGTCATTTTCCTCATATTTGTAAAGAAAAGGAGGAAGAGCATGACACTGCACCCTCACTGGATTTTCTTTCCAAACTGCCCATCTGTTCCTAAATCACCTTCCTGCTCTCTTGGACCTTGACAGGCCCAACTGAACATCTCCCAGCGCTCAGCCTCCCTCTTTGTAATGCAGATTAATTTAACGAGTCTGCGCTCTTTCCTGCTCACTGACCCACATTCTCCCAGTAGCACATTTCAGCACCCCCAAAAGACAAAAAAGAAGGATATTAATACACATACAAAAATAAATAATGTTTCTCAACCCGAGTTATCATGAGAAATAATGTCTACTTTATGCCAAAGATGATGTTGAATAAGCGGTCCACAAACACCTCGAGGATTTTAACTCCGCCCCCTTACTCTGAGGTTCTATGACAACATCATGTATTTAGGGAATTGCTTTCATTTGAAGAGTACAAAGCAATTTGTGATCATTAGTACTTATTATGTAACATACAGATCAGGGAGAATTATTTTACATATGAAAGGTTTGTAGCACAGAAATATTAAAAGATTCACAGATAGGCTGGAGATATTGCTCAGTGGTTAGAGGTTCTTGCTTACAAAGCCTAACAGCCTGGTTTCAGTTCTCCAGTACCCACGTAAAACAAGATGCACAAAGTGACAAGTGCATCTAGAGTTCATTTGCAGTGGCCCAGGCACACCTACACACACTCTGTGTCTGTCTCTGTGTCAAACCAATAAATAAAATATCTTTGAAGAAAGATTCACAGGGCTAGAGAGATGGCTTAGCAATTAAGGCACTTGCCTGCGAAGCTTAAGTTCGACTCTCCAGATCCCACATAAGCCAGATGCACAAAATGAAGCACGAGCAAGGAAGCACATGTGCATAAGGTTGTGCACGTGTCTGGAGTTCTATTGCAGTGGTTAGAGGCTCTGGTGTACCAATTCTCTCTCTCTCTTTTTCTCTCACTGTCTCTCACATTAAGAAAATAAAAATACAAAAAAAGATGTACACCAGTGCAATGGTGGCACACAGCCTTGGGTAACCAATGGCTTTCTGATTGGCTAAGAGATCCATTCAGTGGAAGGGAACCCATATCTGGAACTGGGAACCAGGTCTGAATCCTATGCTCTCTAATGTCAAGCTCCCACTAGTCTTTGGTTAAAAGAGGGGCTACATCCATCAAAATCTCCCCTAAATTAATAATGCTTATCCAATTTAACCTGTTCTGACTTTATTCCCCATTGGGGAGTCTTTTTCTTTTTTAGAAGGTAGTGAGACCCAAGGAGATAAACCACCCCTCGCATCTCAGCCAAGGCTCGGGTGAAACCACAGAGGAATTGATTGGGGAGATGAGCAAGAGGGCTGCTTCCATGAGGTGAGCCTGACAATCAGCGCCAGGGTGAAGGAGACAGACGCTGAGGATACGCAACTCATACCAAAGCAGAGATCCAGAGGCTTCTAAGGCTTAAAACACACCCACCACGGCTTAGGGAATTTTGTGGAAGAAGGGGTAGAAAGATTGTAAGAAAGAGCCAAAGGTTGGGACGTCATGCCCAGAGGCATTCCCTCCCCCGCCCCCCAGATAACTGACTACTGCTTTCAAAATGCATAAACCACAATCCCATGGGGGATCCCAGCAACCCCACTGAGGAGGAACCCCTGTGGAATGGGGGCAGGGAGGAGGGAAAAGATTGTACCAACACATAATGTATCCATACAAAGTATGTTTTAATTAAAAAAAAAAAAAAGACTCACAGTCTAGTGATTAGCTCCAGAAGAAAGAACAGCTGCTCAGCATCTGAGAAGGGTCATGCGTAGAGACAATGTAACGTAGAATTTTTATTAATTTTTACGATGTTTAATGTACATGATACTCAATATGCTGGTAGCTGACTTCCTGAATTCACAGTCTAGATCAGAAAGTTAGTTATTTAAATGACAATAATTTGAAGAAGCCACTTATCTTCTTTCCACCTGAAAAGGAATTCTTTAAATTAATTACTATACAGACTCTGCCTAACATTCTGTTTATAAAAATCTCTGTGATAGAGTTCTCATGCACCAAATCTCCTTTTAAAAAGTAATTATAACAATACTTTCTGTAAAAACTGTCTATGATGAAGAACACTTTTTTCAATTTTTTAAAATATTTTTTATTTAATTGTTTTTTATATTTGGAGAGAGACACAGAGACAGACAGAGAGGGAGACAGAGAATGGGCATGCCAGCAGTCTCTCAGCTGCTGTGAACGAAATCCAGGTGTGTGCGCCCCCTTGTGGGCAAGTGCGGCATTGCGTCCTTGTGTCACTTTGCATCTGGCTAAACGTGGGACCTGGAGATTGGAACCCGGTTCTTAGGCTTTGCAGGCAGGCGCTTTAACCGCTAAGCCATGTCTCCAGCCCTTCAATTTTTTTATATGTGTGTTTGTATGTGTGGTATGCATGTATGTCTATGTATGTGGGTGGCAAGTGCATGTGTATGAGTGTGCACATGCATGTGGAGGTCGGAGGTCAACATTAAGTGTCTTCCTTAATCACTCTCCATCTTGTTTTTTGAGACAGGGTCTCTCATTGAATCTAGAGCTCACCAATTCAGCTGGACTAGCTAGCCAGCAGGCTCTTGTGATTCTCCTATCGCTGCCTCCCCAGCACTGGAATTACAGGTGCATACCACCACACCCAGCCTTTTTAGAGGGCGTTCTGAGGATTCTAACTCAGGCCCCTGTGCTTGCACAGTAAGTACTTCCACACTGAATGATCTTCCCAGTCCTCAATGGTCTTTTTAATTTAATTATCTGAGTGGTTTGCAATGCATATGCCTAAAAAAGAAGATGTGAAGAAGAATGAGGGAAAAGATCAAGAGCAGGAGAAGGAGAAATGGTAGGAGAAGGAGAAAGAGAAGGAAAAAGGGAGGAGAGAAGGAAGACAAAGGAAACAGAAAGATCTTCAAGTGAGCCTTCAATCCTGTGACTCTTTTTAAATATTCATTTATTTATTTATCAGAGAGAAAGAGAGAGGCATATAGGGAGAGAAATAGAGAGAATGGATGTGCCAGGGCCTCTAGCCACTGCATACTAACTCCAGACAAGTGTGCCATCTTGTACTTCTAGCTTACATGGGTACTGGGGAATGGAACCAGGGTCCTTAGACTTCACAAGCAAGCACCTTAACCACTAAGCCATCTCTCCAGCCCCTGTAACTGTTATTAAGGCTTCAGGTTAATAACTACTCTTATAATCTTAGTTAATGAAACAATAAGCCACTGAGCATGGTGGCACACACCTTTAATCCTAGCACTCAGGAGGCAGAGATAGAAGGATTGCTGGGAGTTCAAGGCCAGCCTGGGACGGGACTATAGATTGAGTTCCAGGTCAGCCTGGGCTAGAATGAGGCCCTTCAAAATACCAAAAAAAAAAAAAAAAAAAGGCAAAACAACAAACACCACCCACCCCAGCCATCTTTGATCTGATTATTGATTTCCCTCCAGGATAGATTTCAAATAATAAATATATGCAGTGTGGTTTCTCTGATGCTAGATCAAGGTCTTTCCCAATTTTCTCCCCAAAGGCCGGTGTTACACAGAATACCTTTAGCTCCAGACAGTCTGGCCATGGAAGTGCCTCTGTAGAGACTCTCTTCATGAACCCACACTTGAGAGGCTGTTGTATTCTCAAACCTGTGAAGGTGAAGTTTGAGGTCACTCTCTGTGTGTGCCTAAGGACTCTTGGCAGCTGCTGACACACACTGTCCTTAATTATCCTGCCCTTTCTTGATTCTGCCTCCACCCACCTCTGTACGAACACAGTCCCCAAAATGTCACTCCACATGACTTTTGAAACTGGCTTTAAATGTTTCATATCGTCGTGAAGGTTAGAGGTGAAGTATTAGAACAATGTGTACTACTTTAATCTATAAATGAATGTTATGCTATGTGAAGATAGTTTGTAGTCTATGAAGACAATTTCACATTGTTTTCTTGTTAATGCAATAAGACAATAACAAGGTAGTACGATCCTTCATTAAAGCTCAAACATAGACTACCACTAGATTATTTATATCACTTAAGCTTGTATATAGGTAGTGCTTACTATGTACCAAAGACTATTAGAAACATTATCCATGTATTACCTCAGTAATCCTCATACTAGCAAAAATGAAAGTTTAGAATTAGCTCCATTTCACAGATGAGAAAACTGAGACACAGAGAAGGAAGATCAATAATCACGTAGCAGGACTTGCCTTACCTAGGTAGTCTGTCCATAAATCACAATCCTAATCACATGCTAGTGTCCCTCGGGTTATTTGATAAGTTGTCATAAAAATAACTAAGGCAGTTGGACATTAAGAAAGTCTCTAAAGGTATACATTTGAAGAGATGATCAAGTTCATTTTTAAAATAAATTTTAAATATTTTATTTATTTATTTGAGAGAGAGAGAGAATGAGTGTAAGTGGTAGGTAAGAGAGAATATGGGGATGGCAGGGCCTCTAGCCACTGCAAAGGAACTCCAGACACAGTCATCACCTTGTGCATTTGGTTTTACATGAGTACTGGGGAATCAAATAGGGATCCTTAGGCTTTCTGTGGTATAAGCAGCTCCCCCCTGTATCCCAGCTTAGATGTTCCAGTGAAGACAACACCCATAGACCTAACTTCAAGCCAATGGAGAGTAATCCATAACATGTAGAGAGTGACGACAAGGTGCGTTCACTCAGAGCATCAGCATCGGCGCCTGTTCTGTGCTCTGACCACCAGCCCCGAGCACAGCCTTGGCATTCTCATGTCTTGTCGTCAGTAGGAAAGCATTGCCGAGGGCCTGAGGATGAGACGTGCCATGATTAACTACTCAAATTTTTATATTCATGGGATATCTGTTTTAGACCAAAGACTTGGTTCCAAAAAAAAAAAAAAAAAAAACTGATCAAAATAAATGTCTGTGTGGATTTTACGAGACATTTAGATAAACGTACACACCCTGACTAAGTGAAGTAAGCCTGCTCTGGGTCCATGCCCATGTTTATGTTGTCTGGAGGCTGGTTTCAGGGTAACATAACTCACATTCAGGCCAAATTTGGCCTTTGGCATTACTAAAAGCAAATAATATCTTTGTAAACTATAAGCCCAGAGCCAGATGAAGTTTTGAATAGCTAAAGCATGGATTCATTAAGGCACTTGCATCTGACTTTAATTGTATTTCACAGTGTCCCAGTGACTTTATGTTGACACTTATGTGTCTCTTCTGTACTTAACGGTTGAAACTGAAGAGTGATTGATGGATTAGGTCCATTGTGTTCAGGAGGAATTGGGATGGAATTAAAAATGAAAAGGAGGGATGGAGAGATGGCTTAGCAGCTAAGATGCTAGCCTGCAAAGCCAAAGGACCCAGGTTCGATTCCCCAGGACCCACATAAGCCAGATGCCCAAGGGGGAGCATGCATCTGGAGTTTGTTTGCAGCGGCTGAAGGCCCTGGTGCACCCATTCTCTCTCTCTCTCTCTCTCTCTCTCTCTCTCTCTCTCAAATAAATAAAAATGAAAAAGGGGAGCTGGAGAGATGGCTGAGCAGTTAAGGCACTTGCCTGCAAAGCCAAAGGACCTCAGTTTGATTTCCCAGGACCAAGCCAGATGCACAAGTTGGCGCATGTGTCTGGAATTCGTTTGCAGTGGCTGGAGGCCCTGGCACACCCATTCTCTCTCTCTCTCTCTCTCTCTCTCTCTCTGCCTCTTTCTCTCTCTAAAATAAAAATAATTTTTTTTTTTACAAAGGAAGAAGTAACATTAGCAAATATGAAAAACTAAAACTGGGGGAGGTCATGAGCCTTAGAGGTATAAAGCTTGCTCTTGTCTGGCTAAATGTATATATTATTTCCACCAAACTGCCCTGAAAACACTACATTTAATGTTCATATTCATATATTAACGCTACTCTCACTTCTGGTTAGAGAAGCTTCTCTTTTCAGATGGTGATGACCACTGGGATGACCCAAAAGGCAACATAGTGCTGAGAAGAAGGGATAGAGGAGTGCCCAGCTCTGAAACATCCCTGTCACACTCTCCAAGGCTCAGGGTCCATTGTGGAAGAGGTGGCAGAAAGAATGTAAGAGCCAAAGGAAGGGTACCACTCCTTACAATGCAACTGTCCAGACAGAAATTGGCCTCAATATCCATGACCTCGCAGTGCCTAGCAATACCTTCATAAGACCCTCATAATAGGAGAAAAAGATGATGACATCAAATTAAAAGAGAGACTAATGGAGAGAGGGAGGGGATATGATGGAGAGTGGAGTTGTGAAGGGGAAAGGGGGGAGGAGAGGGAAATATCATGGCTTATTGTCTGTAAGTATAGAAGTTGTCAATAAAAAAATAAAAATAAACTAAAACTAGGATATTAGCTATCCTTCACTCCGCACTCCCACACACACCATCCAATGATGTGACTTCCATGAAAGCCCATAGAGGAACAGGGTCTCCAGCCAGAGTTCCTTGACTTCCTCCTACGTGCTACAGTGATTTAATGCAAATCACCTCATAGTAGATTCTGGTATCACAGCAAGACCCCAAAGCAATGTAAAAGAAAAAGAGACAGCCTTAGGAAAAGGTGTGGGTCACAAGCCCAGGAAAATAGAGATACACTAGGAAAATATACTTGAGTTCCGGGGCTTCAAATCCAGGCAGTCAGTTTGTGATCAGATCAGCTATAGATTCCTAAGACATAGGGAGACAATGTAGACAGCAGACACAACACGGACTTTTGGCTTTGACCATAGCCTGGATTTCTTAGCAATGCATAGGGAACACTAGCAAAGGAGGCTGTGGGCGTGGAAGGTGGGGTTCAATGGGGAGCTTCCCCTGACACAGGCTGAACCTGGCACAGTAGTGGCCTTGTGTATAATGTGTCTGGACACAATATATCTTCTTAAATAATCCTGTATACAAACATATCATGAATTAAACTATGTGAATTTTAATAGAACACATAATGAGAATAATATGTGTGGTATAAATGGTTATTTATAATAGAAACAATTGTGTTCTGTGATGACTACAGAAAATCTTATGCTGGTGCTTTCTCAGCCATCACCTTCAGAAACAGAGTCATCCAGATCAGAGCACTTCAGAGCAAGAGGCAATGCAATGTGGCATGAAGAGTAGGGGACGGGAAGTGGTGAGTCCAAACTGCAGGCTTGACTGTGTTGCATCCCCAAAACTTTGGGCAAACTTCTCTTCCAGGCTCTTCAGCTTCTTCACCTGTAGGACTGACAGGTTGGCAAAGATGAGCTGTAAGGTCCTTTCTGATTCCTGGGAGGGATGGACTTCCGGGTCCTTGGGTATGCACAGACAGCAAAGAGGCCCTTCCCGACAGAGTTTAATGTTCCTACCATGTGAAAATCAGTGCATTCTCTCTCTCTCTCTCTCTCTCTCTCTCTCTCTCTCTCTCTCTCACACACACACACACACACACACACACACACACACATCCTAAGAAAATGTGTGTTTGGCTAAATTTTTGTATAAGCTTTCTGACATTTTCATGGTTACATATTCTGATCATGCATACCCCCCACATTGTCCTTCCTTACCCCCCCTCACTCTTGCTGTACTTTTCCTCCTTGTTTCTTAGCAGTGTCTGTTCCTTGGACGAGAATGACTGCCTCTCCTCTGCATCCTTTAATTGGCATTAGCTCATTAGGGAGGGAATGGCCACCCAAGCCCCTCCCCTATCTATAATAGAATGATGACTGGCCCCACCATGCGCAGGCCTTATACGAGAGCCACATCAGGAGGGAGTTCATGAGTGGGATGGTCTTGTCATATCCAGATACCAGAGTTCCTCAGCCCTCCTCCCTATCCTATACTCTTACATTCTTTCTGTTCCCTTTTCCCCAATTTCCCAGGAGCCCTGGAGGGGTTGATGTGTGTGCCTTAGGTCATTATCAGTCACAAACACAGTCACACTGGACCACTTATGGTTCTCTGCATTGACCACACTGACCATCTCCCTCTGCCAGCCTTTGTTGTTGTTGTTGTTGTTGTTGTTTTTTGTTTTTCAAGGTAGGTCTCACTCTAGCTCAGGCTGACCTGGAATTAACTGTGTAGTCTCAGGGTGGCCTCGAACTCATGGCGATCCTCCTACCTTTGCCTTCCGAGCACTGGTATTAAAGGCATGCGCCACCATGCCCGGCTTCAGCCTTTTATATTCTTGAGGCTCCAGGCATCTTTCCTGTGGTCACAAAGCAAAGTACTTGGTTTCTTTTTAATGGATTTAATCTCTGTAGCAACCACAACTTCCTTGGACCAAACTGAACACGAACTTCTTTTATTTTTGCCCAAACTGCAAGTTTTTCCAAATCTTTTTCTCTGCTGTTTGTTCTCAATTCTCACTGTAAACTGGGATAAAAGCAGCCAGCAAGACCCATGCCATTGCCATAGCCTGTAGGTTGTGCTGCCCTGAAGTCTTCTGCCAGATTATAGTCCATAAGCTTTAAGTTTAGCCTCACACAGTTCCAGAGGAGAGATGAAATGTGGGTAAGTTTTCACCAGAATGAGACAAGAATTGCTTCCAGGTCCATTCCCAAGTCTTCATTCCATCCATAACCTCATAAGCCTGGCCTCTCAGCTCAGCTCAAACCATTACAAAAAATACCCAAACCAGGTATTTCTATTTGTGTTCTGCCCTTGTGAGCCCCCAGAAGAATTTCCCATCAAGCTCTGATTATAGCCCTGTAGGTTTCCTCTAGTCCACCTTTCCTATCTTCTCCTGCCACCCAGTTCTGAAGACTCCTGAACAATGTGCAGAAGATATGTCAGCAGTAATGGCCCCACTTCTTGCTACCAATTTTCTGTATGAGTTGTTACTATGACAAAATACCTGAGCAATTAAAAGAAGTAAGGCTTAGGTTGGCTCATGTCCCAGATTGTTTCTGTGACTTTGGTGAGACAGAAGGTCATTGTATTCAGATATGTTAGAGTACAGTTGCTTTTGTTCAACCCCATAGTGAGAGAGAGAGAGACCTGGGGATAAGATATATCCTTCCAAGGCCTGCCTCCTATGACCTACATCCTACCTCCTAATAATCCATTCACCTATGAACTCGTCAATGACTTAATCCACAGATGAAGTTAGCACCCTCCCCATCCAGTCACACCTCAATAGCTCTACCACCTGGGGACCAAACTTACAATACATAAGGCTATTTGAAGAATGCTCCTAAGGAAACAACACTGACAGACTGATGGGAGGGGCATGTGATGACACAGTGAGCATGTGGCCATCAAAAAGTCAAAGCACAAGGTCTCAGAAGAAAGTCAACCTGCTGACACCTGGCTTTCAGATGTCTAGTTTCCAGAACTGTGAAAAAAGTAAATTTCTGTTATGTAAGCCACCCCGTTGTGATATATTTTTTTTCAGGCTTAAACCCACATTTTTTAGCACCGTTGGTTGTATCTTGAAAGGCATTCCAGCTGCAGAAACACAGATGAGAGGGTGGATGGCTCGTTTGCAGTACCTGAGCTCAGGGTGACACTCACCCAGGTTGTCGAGGGCCAGTGCTGAAAGCAGACCCTGACCTCAGGGCCTCAGTGAAGAGCCTAGAGGATCCCATGTGGAATGTGGCAAATTACTAACTGAAACTGAAATGATGCAGCAGCCCAGGATTCCCAAGGATGTCCAACCTCCTGGCTCGAGACTGTGGAGGTAAGGAGTCCGTTTAGGGTCAATCATTCTTGGTTTTCATTAATGTGTTCTGATTAAGAGACCCAAAGAAGTCTATAAAAGGGCTTCCATACTGGCCACCCAATACTATGCGGTACAAAGGTTTTTTTTGTTTTTGTGTTTTTTGGTTTTTCGAGGTAGGGTCTCACTCTGGCTCAGGCTGACCTGGAATTCACTATGTATTCTCAGGATGGCCTCAAACTCTCAGCGATCCTCCTACCTCTGCCTCCCGAGTGCTGGGATTAAAGGCGTGCGCCACCACGCCCGGCTTCAAAGTTTTTTTAAATATTTATTTTTATTTATTTATTTGAGAGAGAGAGAGATACAGAAATATGCAGGTAGAAAGAGAGAGAGAGAGAGAGAGAGAGAGAGAGAGAGAGAATGGGTGTACCAGGGCCTCCAGCCACTGCAAACGAACTCCAGATGCTTGAGCCCCTTGTGCATCTGACTTACATGGGTCCTGGGGAGTCAAACCTGGGTCCTTTGGCTTTGCAGGCAAGTGCCTTAACCACTAAGCCATCTCTCCAGCCCCAAAGTTTTATTAGCTAACTGTCCTGGTGCTCTTGGGTTATGTTTGCATCACGCTCGCACCTCAGATAGCCCCAGGCCGACCCCAGGGACAGCTCAGGAAATTGGCAAACAGTGCTGCAATCCAGTGGCACGGCAGGCATGAAGTGGTGCTGTACTGGAGAGGCACGTTACTGGGGAGTGTGATGGTCCAGGCTGATGACTTCCAGCAACTTGAAACCTCTTGATAGATAGGGCCACGGTCTCTGTGCTGCATCCTTGCTCTGGGAGGGCAGGTCTCTCCTTCACACCCACACGCGGGGAAGAGACTCCTCCATACTTTTGGATTTAGCCATCAGGTACAGCAGAAACAAGCTGCATGAGAGCCGGTAAGGCTGCAAGCTCTGGGTGAGCCCCGGTCCTCCCGGATGGAGCAGGGGAAGACAGACACAGGAGGCTGGCCCGGCTCAGAGCTCAAGAGAAGTCCGACTAGAGCTCGAAGGAAGGCAAGGGGCAGGGAGCTCTGTTGTGAACACAGGAGTCCTGAGAGCAGCTTTCGATATATATTTTTTTAAATAGTGGCTTGAGCTAACTAATATTGTCCAAAGTAATTTTTGTCAAGTACAGTAATATGTTTCTCTGTGCTTCAGCTCCTAGTTATACCTTTCATATATGTTTCTAACAAAAATGTTCTATTTCTAGTCGGATGCCTTTAGGGAGGAAATGTAAAATGTTTGACATTTAACAGGATTATGTTAAAATTGTATTATGCTGTTAGGAGTCACAGGCTTTCTTGGCGTCTTGGAAAAGTTGATGGAGAAAATACATAAATGAAGTTGACGTTCCTGTCACTTGTGTTGATGGACTATCACCTTGCTGATGTGTTACTGCTGAAAACATCTGGATGGACTAATTCACTTCCCTCAGTGAAGAGTGTGTAGATTTAAAAACCGGCCCCTTTAACTTAGCAGCACTGTCTGGAGGGTCTTAGGGAGCTCGCTGCAGTGAGGAGAATGAAGTTAAAGAGAAACCACCCTCGTGGTATGGATGGATTCCCGAGAGCCATCGAATGGAGGGGCTAAACAAGTTAAATGGAGAAGAGACGCAAAGCAGCTGTTCTAGTCCATTTAATGGTGGCCAGGCTCAAGCTTTAAAACCAAGTGCAAAGCTAAGTTCAGATTCCCGTTTTAACAATACTATGAGATAGGGTCTCACCGTATCCCTGCAGGATGGTCTTGACTCCCTGCGAACAAGCAATCCTTATGCTTCAGCCTCTTGGAGCTAGGCCTATAAGCACATGCCACCACTCCTAGCTCAAATTCCAGCTTTATTTTTTTTGTTTTATTTATTTATTTATTTTTATTTTTGGAGAGAGACACAGAGAGAGAGGGAGACAGAGAGAAAGGGAGAGGGAGACAGATAGAAATGGGCGCGCCAGCAGTCTCTCAGCTGCTGAGAACGAAATCTAGATGCGTGTGTCCCCTTGTGGGCAAGCGCGGCATTGCACCCTTGTGTCACTTTGCATCTGGCTAAACGTGGTAACCTGGAGATTGGAACCGGTGTTCTTAGGCTTAGGAGCCAGGCGCCTTAACCGCTAAGCCATCTCTCCAGCTCCCCCCCTTTTTTTTCTCCTTGCTACACTGGGGGTCAAGCCTAGGGTACAACATGTGCTAGAAAAATTACCTCTGAGCTACATACCAAGTCCTTGTTATTTTTTGCTGTTATTTGGGTTGTTTGTTTTTGAGACAGAGTAGTGAGTGACGTATAGCCTAGGATACCTTGAACTCATGATCCTCCTTCTGAAAATATGACAATATGCTGAGCTCCAGTTTTTTTGTTTGTTTATTTATTTATTTATTTATTTATTTTGAGATCAAGTCTTGCTATAGCCCAGGCTAACCTGGAATTAATTGTGTAGTCTCAGGTTGGTCTCGAACTCAGAGCGATCCTCCTACCTCTGCCTCCCAAGTGCTGGGATTAAAGGCTGGGCCACCATGGCTAGCTCTGGGCTCCATTTTAAAATTTATTTATTTTTAAAATTTTTAATTTTTTATATTTATTTATTTTTATTTTGGAGAGAGACACAGAGAGATAGGGAGAGGAAGATAGATAGAGATGGGCGTACCAGCAGCCTCTCAGCCGCTGCAAACGAAATCCAGATGCGTGCGCCCTTGTGGGCAAGTGCGGCATTGCGCCCTTGCATCACTTTGCATCTGGCTAAACGTGGGACTTGGAGATTGGAACCTGCCTTCTTAGGCTTAGGAGGCAGGTGCCTTAACCACTAAGCCATCTCTCCAGCCCTAAAATTTATTTATTTTTATTAGCAAGAGACAGAGAAAGAGAATAAGTATGGGCACACCAGGGCTTCCTGCTACTGCAAATGAAGTCCAGATGCATGTGCCACCCTATGCATCTATCTGGCTTTATGTGGGTCCTGGAGAATCAAACCCAGGCCATCAGGTTTTGCAAGCAAGCACCTTTAAACATTGAGCAATCTCTACAGCCCTGGGCTCCATTTTTAATAGCATTTTAAAAAATACTATTATGTCCAGGACTTGAGGGTGAGAACTGGGCCTAATTCATCTACTTGTCTCATCTTTTTTCCAGGCAGCCAGAGCAATGTGCACACAGCATGTGCCCTGTGAGTATTAAGCTGCCATAAAACAAAAGAGGCACATTTCTGACTGCAACACATCCTTCTTGCTAGATGTGAGATGTGCGTGTATGAGGGGGAAAGCTCTGTATTTAATATTTAGAGTTCTCCTAATGATTGCTTAGGCATAAATTTTCTTCTCAGCAGAACAAACATTGCTGTGGTTGTTTTGCAAGAAGAAATCAGTGGTCTTGCAGAGCTCAGCCACGTTGGGAAGTAACATCAGAATTCAGGAGTGACTGCTGCCCTGGTCACAAGATCTCACCAGCAGCCCCTCCCTGCTAGAGAGCAAAGCAGTGATGGGTTCTCACCAAGCGCATTCACGTGCCTGGAGAGTCGGGGCTTCGTCATGCCCTGGAATATAAATGAATGTTCTTTCACCAAAGGACACAATTAACAGATGTTCTCCCCCTTCCTTTCATGATAAAACACCTTTGTTGTCCTCACAAAGGACCTGTAGTCATATTTTGAAGAAACTTTAATTCCCTTATGGGGAAAGGGATTAATATTTAGTATGTGGTACTATTTGCTATGATCTTTGGATGCATTATCTCATTAAATTCTCAGAGTAACCCTTCAAAGGAGGAGTTAGTGGCCCAATCTAAAAATGAGTAAACAGAGACTCAGGTGGGTCATGAAGCTTCCTTCCAAAAGGCCATTAAGTGAGTAGGTTCACAGCCATATTCAGTAACCTGGGTGAGGAATCCCTCACCAGCCTTCCTCCCTCTCATTCACCGTTTCTCAGATGTCTTGTCTCACCCCATTCAGGATATCATAACAACTTATGATTGACTGAGCGCCTCATAAACAACAGACATCTGTTTCCTAGTCTGCAGGCTGGGAAGTCCAAGATCAAGGAACAAGAAGTTATGGAGGCTGAAGAAAGTTACTTCCTGGTTCCAGGTGGCTGTTTCTTACTGTGTTCTCACAGGGTAGAGGGGCAAGGGCACTCTAGGGTTTCTCTCTCTCTCTGTATATGTATGTGTGGTATTATATGTGGCATATTTGTATGTTTGTTCACATGTGTGGATGTGCACATGTATGTGTGGCAGGCATGTAGAGATCAAAGGTCAATATTGGGTATCTTCCTCAATTACTCTCCACCTTATTCTTTTTTTGTAGCTTTTTTAAAAATTATTTTTATCATGGGCACAAGAGAGAGAGAGACAGAGAGACAGAGAGAAAAAATGGACATGCCAGGAACTTCAGTCTGCTGCAAATGAACTCCAAATACATGCATCCCCTTGTGGGCATGTGCAACATTGCACTCTTGCATCACTGTGCATCTGGCTATGTGGGACCTAGAGATTTGAACCTGAGTTCTTAGGTTTCACAGGCAAGTGCCTTAACTGCTAAATCATCTCTTCAGCCAGCCCTTTATTCTTTTCTTTAAAGTTGATGAGAGTTTTTAAAATTGCTAACCTCCTTATATATATGTGTATGTATATATATACTATACCATGATCATAATCCTCTTCTAACAATCTCTCTTTTCCCCCTGTTAAATTCCACCTCTGCTGAATCCCTTCTGTCCAATTAGTCTCTCCCTTCTCTCTATCTTGAGGTTATCATTTATTTTTCTCAAGTATGCAGGTCTGGTAGAGGTGGCATGATCCACTGTGAGGTCATAAATACCATGGGCACCTTGTAACTGGAAGATGGTATTGCAAAGCACTCCTCCCCTTCTGTTGGCTCTTAAGTTCTTTCCTCCATCTCTTTCACAATGTTTCCGGAGACTTGGAAGGCACGCTAGAGATGTCTCAGTGCTGAATGCACTCTCATTTCTTTTCAGCATTTTGGTGAGTTTTGAGTCTTCCCAATGGTCTCTGTCATCTGTAAAGAGAAGCTTCTCTAACTAAAAGTGAGAGCAGCATTAATATATGGGCACAAACAAGTATTCAGAAGACAGTCCAGTGGGTACAACATATGCATTTAGTCAGGAAATGGTAGTAGTTTGCCTCTAGGGCATATGACCTCCCAATCCATAGGCTTTTGATTAGGTTTTCAGGACCAGGCAGGAATTCTTTCCTGTGGAACAGGCTTCCCATCCAATCAGAGCTGGTTTCCCCATCACAGAGATGCCACCATTGCATTAGTTGGTATACTTTGCCTGGCTGTCCAGCCTTTAAGCTTGCTGGTTCCACTGCTGGTGAAGACCACTGATGACTTTTCTCCCCCCAGCAGAAGCTGCAGAGCACCTTCTGGCATCCGGACAGCTCGTCCTGAAAGGGAGGAGGCTTCCAGCTCAGCTCCAGCTTGATTTCTCAGTATACCTTTTTCTTGGAAACAGGGTCTTTCACTGAACTTAGAGCTTATAAACTCAACTAGACTAGTTAGCTAGCAAGCCAGGGATTTTCCTGTCTCCTTCCCTTCTGGTGCTGGAATTACGGGCACACATCAGCACACCTGATAAGTTTATGGGTACTGGGGATTCCAGCTCATTCCAGCTTTATCCAGGTCCTCAAGGTCTTTGTTTTTTTGCAAGACTTGTTTATCCACAGAGCCTGGAATTCACTCTGTAGCCTCAGGGGTCTTTCTCTCTCCTCCTCTCTGCTTTTTTTTTGGGGTAGACACTTGCTCTAGTCCAGGCTGACCTGGATGGCAGTTTGGTCTCAGGGTAGCCCACTTGACACTCAGTAGTATCCTCCTACTAGTGCTGACCTCCCTGTGCTGGGATTTTGATTAGGTGTTCAATACATGCCCAGCTAACATAAGTATTTAGATGGCAGTTTGGTGGGCAGAATATATCCACTTAGTCAGACAACAGTAGGAGTTTCCCCACTAGTGCTTAAGACCTCCCTGGCCTCAGGTTTTTGATTAGATGTTCAATACCATGCATGAATTTCCCCGTGGAGCGGGCCTCAAGTCCAACCAGAAAGTAGTTGGGGCTGGAGGGATATCTTAGTGGTTAAGGTGCTTGACTGCATATCAAAAAGGACTCAGGTTCGATTCCCCAGGACCCATGTAAGCCAGATGCACCAGAGGGGTGCATGCACCTGGGGTTTGTTTGCAACAGCTAGATGCCCTGGTGTGCCCATTCTTTCACTCTCTCTCTTTCTCTTTCTATCTGCCTCTTTCTCTCTCTCTCTCTCTCTCTCTCTCAAATACATAAATAAATAATAAATATTTTAAAAAAGAAAGTAGCTGGTTTCCCCCCAGACATGCCACTATTGAGCTAGCTGGTACATTTGGCCTGGCTTTCCAGCCATAAGCTTGCCGGGTCCATTGCTGACCACTGATGACTTTTCCCCCAACACACTATATAGTTCCTTCCAGCATCATTTAGAAGGCATCTTGTTTGTTTGTTTGTTTGTTTGTTTGTTTGTTTTTGTTTTTTCAAGGTAGGATCTTGCTCTAGCCCAGGCTGACCTAGAATTCACTATGTAGTCTCAGGCTGGCCTCAAACTCACAGGGATCCTCCTACCTCTGCCTCCCAAGTGCTGGGATTAAAGGTGTGCACCACCATGCCCGGCCCCAGATCCCATCCTTAATGACTGCCTACCTGACAAAAAGCAGCAGTAGTCAATGAACACCCAAGTCCTGTACTTCAGCAGCTTTTCAGTGTTCTGCCTCATTAGACTAGCCCCCTGACAGGTCTGCTATCTGCATACTTCCTCAAGAGCAAGAAGTTTGTTCAATAACAAAGATCAGACTCCTCCCCACTTGTATCACAGCAAGAACATGGCTAGGACATGTTTGGCCTAACACAAGGCCGTCCTACCGACAGAAACATCAAGGCATGGTGGAGCTTTCTTGCCAGAATTGATTTCTTTTGATGTACATGAACATGGAGTAACACCTACAACCCAACAATTCAACAAGAACTTCTTTGTAACTTTATAGGATTTGGAATAGTTTTGAGAGAAGAATGGTATTAAAGTCACGTGTGAAAAACTAGGAGTTCTAACTAAAGCCAAAGCTAGCACTCTTCCTGGATTTCCTCAGGTGAACTATTAGCTTTGTCAGCTTGGCCTTACCCTCCCTCCAGTTCTGTCACCAAGCTTTAGGTGACCATGTTGGACTTGTTTAAAAAAGAAGAGAAATCACACAGGGCTAGAACAACAGGACGCCCAGGTGGTACTCTTCTTTTGTCCCAACCTACCAGCGTGACTTTGAACAAGTCCCCTTACCTCTCAGACCCTCTCTTTCTTATCTGTCAAAAAAAAGTTCGAGTAGCATTTATTATCTAAACTCACTGAGGAATTAAAATTGATGTATCGGAGTAAATTATGTCACGAGACCAACAATTTGTTCATAGTGGAGAAAAGATGTTTTCCTTGAATTCATTAAACTCCTAACACAGACGAATGTCTGTGTACTAAATTAAAATTTGTGGATATGGCAGTAAGTAAGCACTTGAAGACTGAATTACCTGGAGATTCTAATGTGCTCTGTGACAGTAAGATGACAACCATGGGAGAAGAACCAGGCTCTGTTCCAGCCCCAAGCCTCTCCAGGGACCCTGTTTGTAATAGTCGCCTAGAAGTCCTGAATCAGGTCTAAGACTTAAAAAAATATTTTTATTTATTTGAGAGAGAAAAACAGAATATAGGCATGCCAGGGCCTCTTGCTGCTGCAAAAGAAGTCTGGATACATGTGTCACATCGTGCATCTGGCATTATATGGGTACTGGGAGATTGAATCCCAGCCATCAGGCTTTGCGATCAAGTGGCTTTAACCACGGAGCCATCCCCCCAGTGGCTTTATTTACTTGACAGCTCCTTTTATACTAAGAATATTGATTGATAAAATAAATGACAATGTCTTTGAGTAATACTTAATTTACTGGCATTTAAAAATACAGTATTTGTCTGTCTAAACAGCAAGAAATTAGATGTGTTTATTTAGATGTTTTGAGAAACGGAGGATGATATGTGCATAAAAATCTTTCATAGTCTTATTATAAAGATAAGCCCCCTTTTTTCT
This sequence comes from Orientallactaga sibirica, assembly GCA_036365145.1. Taxonomy (NCBI): domain Eukaryota; kingdom Metazoa; phylum Chordata; class Mammalia; order Rodentia; family Dipodidae; genus Orientallactaga; species Orientallactaga sibirica. The sequence goes on along the minus strand of JAEOAD010000004.1, from coordinate 3,437,058 downwards.
TTCTTTTGTTCTTTTTTGCCATTTTCAAGTTTTTATCCCTGCCTTTCTCTTTGAGATTTGTTTTGAGTTCTGTTTTTTGGTGTTTTTAAAAAATTTTTTTCTTGCTGTTTGAGGTAGGGTCTTGCTTGAGTGCAGGCTGACCTGGAATTCACTCTGTAGTCTCAGGGTGGCCTCCAACTCATAGTGATCCTCCTACCTCAGCTTCCTGAGTGCTGGGATTAAAGGCATATCCCACCACACCCAGCTATCTTGGTTTTTATAAAACTGGGTTCATATCATATTGTATATCCACAATGGCTTTTTAGATGTGTTAACTTGTCTAGGTGATCGTTTCCACTTATGTAATCAGCTATGCTAGGAATTATAGTAGAAAGACCTGGAAAATGTAAATGAAAAGCTCAATTTAAATATATGATTTAGTCAGTTGGAAATGCTTAGAAGGGCTGGGGAGATAGCTCAGTCAGTCAAGTGCTTGCTTGCAAACATGGGGACCCACGTTAAACTGCCAGTGTGGTGGCACACACTTACAATCCCAGCAGTGGAAAGGTACAGACAGGCGTTTCCCTGGGGCTCATGGGCCAGCTAGGATCAACTAATTGGTGAACTCCAGTCCAATGTGAATCCCTGCCTGGAAAAAAAAAAAAAAAGATGAATGGGAGATGCGCCACTGCTTGGACGGCATCTCCTCGGGGCCTTGAGCCTCTGCCTGGGCACCTCCCCCGGGAGGCCACTGCGGTGGGTCAGGCAGCCCTGCTCCGGGTAACCAGCCATGTGCGACCGTAGGGCGGTGGTCAGAAATGCAGACATGTGGGAAGAGATGCAACAGGACTCGGTGCAGTGCGCAGCTCAGGCGCTGGAGAAATAGAGCACAGACAAGGACATTGGGCCCACATCAAGGAGTTTGACAAGAAGTACAAGCCCACCTGGCACTGCGTTGTGGAGCGGAACTTCTAGCTATGTGACCCATGAAACCAAACACTTCATCTACTCCTACCGGGGTCAAGTGGCCATTCTTCTGTTCAAATCCGGTTAAAAGCATGGACTGTGCCGGACACCCAGTGAGCCATCCCAAACAAGGGTGCAGCCGAAGCTCCAAATACCAGACCGAAATCTTCGGGAACGCCTTGTTTGAATCTTTATTTTTTTTTCCCCCAAGGTAGGGTCTCACTCTAGTCCAGGCTGACCTGGAATTCACTCTGTAGTCTCAGGGTGGCCTCGAACTCACCGTGATCCTCCTACCTCTGCCTCCTGAGTGCTGGGATTAAAGGCATGTGCCACCACACCCTGCTTCCTTTGACTGTTTACTGTGTTTGTACAGGGCATCCTCTGTACTAGTTTATTGTGGTTATAAAATAATTATCAAAACAGCTTATATTTGTATTTTTTTCCATTCCATATTCTGTGCCCCATGTTTTTTTTCTCTCCTTAATCCATTCCTTTAATATATATATCTGTTGGAGATGGAAAAAAAAAAAAGATGGATGGTAACCAGGTGTGGGAGGCAGAGGTAGGAGGATCATTATGAGTTTGAGGCCAGCCTTGAGCTTGAGGTCCCTGCCTCGAAATAACAAAAGAAGCAAACAACCAAAAAAAAAAAGATGGATGATGTTTCTGAAGGACAACACCCAAGGTTGCCCTCTGACTTTCAAACACATCTGCACACACATGTGCACCCACACACATGTAAAAAATGTATTGCTAAAAAAAAAAAAAGTATTGCTGTGGCTTCCAAAAATAGTGATTGCTGTTGGTATACTTTCTGAAATTCTGCCCCTGGAGCTCAGATTTACAATCCGGTAAGCTCATTCCTTGTATTTAAGTTCTTCACATATACACCTGCTTCTGTGGCCCAGGCCTCATGGGTACTTGTGGTAGTTTGAATAAACACCCCAATAGAGTCAGGAGTTTCACTAAAGCTGGCTGGAGGAGCTGTCACTGGGTGGACTTTAGGGTCCAGGCCTAAGGTGTGGTGGTGGATTTGGAATTCCAGTCTAAAGATAGGCAAAGTGCCTTGAGTTCCATCTGGAATTCCTAAGTGTGCTTGCGTGTGGTGTGGCTTATGGGTTTTTGTGCCTCCTTCTCTCTTTTGCTCTCTCTCTCTTCCTCTCTCTCTCTGCTTGGTCCTTTAAGAGGGGCCAACTTCTTCTGCCATTATGGAACTTCCCCTGGATCTGTAAGTTTCAATAAATATCCCTTCTTCCATAATTGTGCCTGGTCTGGAAGCTCATTTCATGACCTGAAGCTGTCTGCTACAGTACAACATGAAACTTTGTAATCTATTCACTCACTAGTATATTGAGCATTTTCTCAGGCCCCTCAGTTTTCTGCCAGTTTGAATACTTGCAGAACAGTCAGAATGACATTATAAGGAAGGAACTACAACCTTATTTCTTGACATTTAAGTGACTTGAAACTTTTCTTCATTATGTGTAACGTTGAACTGCAGATGCGTGCACACAAATCACCGTGTGTGTAAAAACTTCTTAGTGGAAACAGATTGAGACATTTTTAGACCAAATTGCTCATCAGAAAGCCTATGTCAATTTACATTAGCAGTTATAGAGGGTTCATCTTTTAGTTCTCTCAGCAACACTGAGAACGATCATAATTTAAAACCTTTGTGCATTTTAGGTAGGGTCTCACTCTAGCCCAGGCTGACCTGGAATGCACTATGTTGTCTGAGGGCGGTCTTGAACTCACAGCAATCCTCTCACCTCTGCCTTCCAAGTGCTGGGATTAAAGCATGCGCCACCACACCTAACAACCTTGTGCATTTTAGCAAAAATACAGTGTTATTGTTTTAATTTTCACTGCCTATACACAAATGTGTGCATGTATATAGGTGATATATAATGTATGTAAAAATATATGAAAAGACATAAATATATGTGTAATCACGAACTTTTAAAAAATTTTGAGTGAAAATTTTCACAATGTTGTTGTCAGTCAGGTTTCTAGCATAAAACTAGTGAAGCACACCTAGGAGAAAAGAGGGGCACGAGTCACAAGCCACATAATGACATTTCAGTCAGCCACAGTGGCACCATTAGATTAAAATAGAGTTGAAAATTTTCTGTCACTTCCCAATGTTGTCTTCACCCTAACATTGTAGTACAAAGCATTATACACACACTTATGGTGATGCTGGTATAAATAAACCTGTGCTGGCAAGCATATAAAAGTATAGCAATGCATTTACTTATAGCAATGCATCTCAAACTTGGTAATAATAACAAATGATGGTATGACATTTATATGTTTACTACACTGTTCCTTTACTGTGATTTTACTTCTACTTTAAAAAATTAGTATTGGGCTGGAGAGGTGGCTTAGCAGTTAAGGCACATGCCTGGGAAGCCTAAGGACCCCAGGTCGATTCTCTAGGTCCCACGAAAGCCAGAAGCACATGGTGGCGCATGCGTCTGGAGTTCATTTGCAGTGGCTAGAGGCCCTGGAGCACCCATTCTCACTCTCTCTCTCTTTCTCCCTCTTTTTGTCTCTAATAAATAAATAAATATAATAAAAATTAATATAAAACAGTATGTTTTAGTATGTGTCAGCAGGCTCACACATTACATATTTACCAAGTGTCTTAATTGCATAATTTTCTCTTTTGTATCTGATTTAATGTCATGTTGCTCTGTTCATCATGGCCTATTAGCAAGTATTTAGTAGGCTAGACTGTGTAGGTTTGTTCTAATCATGATGCAGGGTGTGATTGAAGGGAGAGAGGAGGGAAGTGGGAGAGAGAAAGAAAGAGTGAGGAGGAGACAGGTAGATTTACTGCCAACAACTGGCTTACACAATGATGGGGGGTAGTCAGGCCAGTCCAAAATCCAGAAGGCAGACTGTGAAGAAGGCAAAGCAGGAAGTGTCTGGCATGAGCTGAAACTGAAGTCTACTGGTGGAAGGTCTTCTTCTCACAGCACTTCTGGTGCTCGTGAGACCTTGATACACAATGGTCCCATCCAGTTAGATTATAGAGGATGATCTGCTGAAGTGATCGATTATGTATGTTAGCCACACACATAACATATCTTTACAACAACTTCTAGATTAAGGTTTGACTAAATTACAATTGCTTTACTAAACTTGCCCCTAGCCAGGTTAACACTTCACACTAACCATGGCAATAAGGAATATACACAAAAGGTTCTTTCAACTTGATGGATAGTTGTCGTAAAATTCCAAATATTAGCAGCTACCAGAAAGAATTACTTTGATAGATAAGTAAGGTAATTTTGTAGATGCCAAGTAGTAGGCTTGTAGCAAGATTTTACTTGCAGCCTTTACTCCATGAAAGTGTCAAGAATGCCTACTGTGGTAAGTGTGCCATGCTGCATCATCTGGGTAGGGGGCACTAAGACGAACCAGGCATCGAGGAGATGCATAGGTAACTATGACAGGGGGATATATACAAAGGTGCTCTGGGGGAGGGATTTCGAGGGCAGTGGATATTATAAAAGAAGAGTTTGTTTTTTGTTTTTGTTTTTGGTTTTGGTTTTTCGAGGTAGGGTCTCACTCTAGCTCAGGCTGACCTGGAATTCTGGAATTCACTATGTAGTCTCAGGGTGACCTCGAACTCATGGCAATTCTTCTACCTCTGCTTCCCGAGTGCTGGGATTAAAGGCGTGTGCCACCACGCCCGACCAGAGTATTTTTGACTATGGGATGAGGTCAGACTTCCTGACGGAGGGGGGTCACTGAAACAGTAAGTGTAGTAAACATATTTGAAGTTGGGCATTTGAGATAAAGGAGGAAACATTATAATATATAATAATATATAATAAGAAAAGTTGTAACAGGTCAGAGTGAATGATTTGGGTGAGAAATAAGAGGTTAGAAAAGGTACATTGGGGCGAGATGTCAGTTTTTGATGGGTCATGATGTGGCCTTTCCTACCACAAGCTACAAAGGAACTAGTTAAAGCTTCGAATCAGGAGGACAGGGATTAATCATGTGCAAGGAAGATGCGTTCAGGAGCAGTGTTCACTGGGCAGTAACACACCAGCCAAGGAGGTAACTTTTGCAATATTTCAACAGGAAACAATGCGATCTTGAAGCCTGGGTAGTGGGAATAGAAAGGAGTACATTTGAGAGATGTTTTGAAGACGGTAGGCTATCCATGGCTAAGAAATAAAAAAGACCTAAAAGGTAGAAGGGTATATATGGGAGCATCAAGGCACTGGTCCAAAACCTGGCGACTGGGGAAATGTTGATGGCATATGAGACTCAATGGGTATTTCCAGAGAAAGCAGTTACTGTTCTCCCCTCCCCGTAAAATGTGCCCTTAAGTCCCTGAACGGCTCTGGAAATGTGACCTCAAGTCTCTAGTCAGCAGCAATAGGGTTTCTGACTTCTCCAAGGCATAACTACACTGCATGAATTCTAGTGGAGAATGGGAGGGAGCCTGGTGCCTTGGCCTTCCCTGGAACAGCAGTCCCATCTGTCTTTTCTGACACGGGTTCTCCATAGATGACTATAGTCTACAGAGCTGTGGTTTTCACCTGGTGTGCAGGCTCCACCCACTCTTGGAGGTTCTGCAGTAAGTCTGAGCAATGATGCACCTCTGTGGAAAACTACTGCCTAGACCTGAAATATAAACCCTGTACCAAAATAGACAGCTAGTTCTACTTCCCTGATGCACTGTGTCATGAGGCTGCTTGGGAAACTCACTTGGGGGTTATGTATTCTGAGTCATAGGAGTATAGCCTGAGGCCAGGGAAGGTTAGCTGATAGTTTTCACACAGACCTGTCTGGGCGGGGAAGGATAATGAGACTTACACTTGGAAACTTTGAGTGGCCTTATTCTTTAAACTATTGTTTATTTGCTTGTTTATTTATTTATTATTTGAAAGAGGGAGGAAAGAAAGAGGCAGATCTAGAGAGAGACAATGGGCACACAAGGGCTTCCAGCCACTGCAAATAAACTCCAGATGCGTATGCCACCTTGTGCATCTGGCTTTCCGTGGGTTCTGGGGAATCAAACCTGGGTCCTTTGACCTTGCAGGCAAGCACCTTAACCGCTAAGCAATCCTTTCACCCTTAATTTTTTCTAATATTTTATTTATTTATTTATTTATTTGAGAAATAGAAAAAAAGAGAGAAAGAGCCAGATATAGAGAGAGCCTTATTCTTATTCTTTGCATAGTTGTGATTTTTTTGTAATATATTCTTATGCTATTTGGTATATTTGTGTGTGTGTGTGTGTGTGTGTGTGTGTGTGTGTGTGTGTGTTTTCCTGAAAGCCACGTTTCTTGGACTTGAAATTGTTTTGTTTAAGTATACTAAAAGTATTTATCTTCTAACACGCTATAGACTAGACCCAAAGGTATAGCTGTTGACATAAAAGATGAAGATGGGTGTGGTGGCACGTACCTGTAGTCCTGACACTCAGGAGGCAGAAGCCAGAGAATGAGAGATCGAGGTCAGCTTGGCCTACATGGTGCATTTAAAACCAAACTGTGCTACATAGAAGGACACTATCATGAACAAAGAAAAGCTGAAGGTGTACCTCCTCGGTAGAGTATTTGCCAGCATGTACAAGGTCCAGGATTTGATCCCACCATATAAAAAAGATGGAGAATCTTAAAATCCAAAGATATAGTTAAAATGTGGTCAATTAATTATATCAGCATTATCTAATTGCCTCCTTTCTTCCAGGAATCAAAGGTTTAGTTACTTTTTGTTGTTGTTTGTGCTTTTTGAAACAAGTCCTCATGTAGTCTCAGGCTGGTTTCAATTTTGCTACATAGTCAAGGATGAGCTTATAAGTATGTGCCACCACACCTGGTTTATGTGGTGCTGGCAATGGAACCCAGGGCTTTGTGCACGCTAAGTAAGCACTCCTAGCACCAACTGAGCTATATCCCTAACCTGAAAGGCATATATTGAGTTGTAAATTAATGTAATCTCCTTCAGCTCAGTCAGCACTCTTGACCTCTTAGGTCTGGATAGTTCTTCACTACGAGGGAGATACTGCCTACTGTAGGATGTTAAACAGTACCCAGGCTTTCACTCACTGTGTTACATCAGGAGCATGGCTGCACTCCAGTGGTGAAAATAAAAATGCTCTCCGGGCATTGTCAAATGTCTCTTGACTGCCATTTTAACTGTGTCCATTTGGCCTAAGGTCATCTTTTGCTTTACCCAGAGTCTACTACACTGAAGAAACGAGCCATATGTTTTATGTGATTTTGTACATTTCATTTGATTAAATATTGAGTGTCAAGACTTCCATGTACAAAGAAAAGCTGAAGGTATTAATGGGTAGACTTTAAATTAAGTAAATATTCAAAAAAATATGCTATATTAATTTCATTTATAAGTATATCTCATACACACACACACACACACACACACACCATGCATAGAATTGATAATTTGTTATCACAGATTTTAAAATTATTATTATTATTTTTATTGTTTTTTTCAGTTTTTTCAAGGTAGGATCTCACTGTAGCCCAGGCTGACCTGGAGTTCAGTATGTAATCACAAGGTGGCCTCGAACTCATGGCAATCTTCCTACCTCTGCCTCCCGAATGCTGGGATTAAAGGTGTGTGCCACCACACCCGGCCTAAAATTATTATTATTATTATGTGTGCATGTGTGTGTGTTTTCACTTACCTTCTTGTTGCTAGGATAAAACATTCAATCAGAAGCACCTAATGGGAGGAAATGGTTGATTTCAGGCATGAAGTTCTGAGGGGAAGTTTCATCATGGTAAGGAAAGCATAGCACAAACAAGAAGCTGGCTCATATCTTGTCACATTTCTGGGCAGAGTTCGTCTAAGTACTCGAACTGGAACTGAGTTAATAAACTTCATTGTCTTCCCCCAGTAATAGCTCCACCCACAAGTTCCCACCTCTTTACCACCTGGAGACTGACTATGAGGCTTAATCACAAACACATGAGGTTATGTTAGACACTTTACATTCAAATTACCACATTCTGTCCCTAGTCCCCATAGACTCATGGCCGTCTCATTAAGAAGAAAGCATTTAGTCTAACTTTAAAAGTCCCTATAGTCTTCACCAATCCCAAGACTGTTAAAAAAAAGTCCGAAGTCTCTTCTGAAACTCAAGACAGTCTCTTAACAGTGAGCCTGTAAAATCAAAACACATTAAATACTTCCAACTGATAATAGCATGAAGTAAAGATTTCCACTTAATCAAAAGCATAGTTATAAAAGGTTGGAGCAATTCATGATAGAAAATCAATAGGGTAAATATTAAATCCTACAGTTCCATATCTGGCACCAGGGACTTGTGATGAAATGCTCCCAAAAGCTTGAGTAGCTCCACTCCTCCAGCCATGCTGCTTACAAACTGGGAAAAGTATTTTTATTTATTTCCTTGAAAGAGGGATGGGGAAATAGCTTAGTGGTTAAGGTGCTTGCCTGAGAAGCTTAAGGATCCAGGTTCAATTCCCCAGATCCCAAGTAAGCTAAATGCACATGGTGGCACATGTGTTTGGAGTTCATTTACAATGGCTAGAGGCCCTGGCATGTCCATTCTCTCTCTGTCGCTAATAAATAAATAAAAATAAAAGATAAACCACTAACAATATTTATGTGAAAGAGAGAAAAAGAGAGTATGTATGTATGGATGCCTTTTGCTGCTTAAAATTAACTCCAGACACATATGCTACTTTGTGCATCTGGATTTACATGGTTACTGAGGAGTTACACCTAGGCCTTCAGGCTTTGGAAGCAAGTATCTATAACTGCTAAGGAAATTAAAATCTATCCTGAGCCAGCAACTTTCATTAATGGCCACCCCATACTCCTGGCATCTCTAAAATCCTGAACTCTCTACTGCAACCTATGATTCATCTTCCCAGCTCCATGGCCTTTATACAGAAACTATGACCCTGCTCCACATTACCTAGAGACTGTCTTCAAAATTTATGTTGCATTTGACATACTTCCAAAACCAGTACCAGGTGAGCTACACCATTCAATTTTGTAAACCCAGAGGGATAAAGCCTTGAGGAGCAGGAAGTTCCTCCATCATTCTTCCTTCAGGCCCTCCTGAAAGAAGAACCAGCACTATTCCCCTTGTTCCCATGCAGAGCCGCTGGCCCGTTCTCACTGGAGGTAGTAAGCTCCTAAAAAATTGCAACTGAAGGCTACAGTCTCTGTGCCTAGAATTCATTGCCTATGCCCAAAGTATCAGTCCCTTACTTCGAAATCAGAATGGCTCAAGTTCTCAGTGCACTCAGGACACAGCCAGAATATCACACAAACCGTGTCTAGCTCAGTTCCAACAAAGTCCTTTTTCCTGTCTGAAACCTCATAAAACAAGCTTTCACAGCCCACGGTTCTCTTCACAATTAGGTCCTTCCAACATGCCTCAGAATGGTCCATCAAGTTCTGCTTACAGCAGACCAAGGAATTGGATGAGATGGGGTAGCACTTTTGGTCACAACCATGAATATACATGTATATAGCAAATACTAAATTATATAACAAGGCAGAATAAACACAGAAATGACTTTAATAAAAGTTAGGCTCAATAAGAGACCAAGAAGTGCCAGATGAGTAAAGATGGTAGTAAGCACCAGGAACATGGCCATGGAAGCATAATGAGACCATAGAGAGAAGAAAGGGAGATGAGGGGGGAGGGACAGAATACCAGGAGAAGAGGGGCTTAGAGGGTAGTGGGTGGAGAGGGAGTAACACAAAAGTCAAGACAACATAAGAAAAAAAAAACCTCATTCTGACTAACATTCTACAAGATATAACCACCACTAAAGGTGGGAGGAGGGCAGTCCAGACAGAAGGTAGTGAAAGCTTAACCTTAAAACCATAGAATCTGGCCAACCGCCTGCTACCCCACAGTGCCCCACAGTGAATGCCATAACACCAGTGAAGAGGGCTCCCAGGGTCATGGCAGCCCAAGAGAGGGGATATAAGAGTATATTTTAGAGCCTGGTATGGTGGCGCACGCCTTTAATCCCAGCACTCAGGAGGCAGAGGTAGGAGGGTCACCATGAGTTCAAGGCCACCCTGAGACTACATGGTGAGTTCCAGGTCAGCCTGGCTACAGTGAGACCCTACCTCGAAAAACCAAAAAAAAAAAAAAAAAAAGTATATCATATATATTTATATTTAAAGAGAAAAAGGAAATGCAGGGCTGGGGAGACAGTTCAGTGGGTAAGAATGTTTGCTGTACAAACATGAGGACCTGAATTAAATTCCTAGCACTCCCCCCAAAAAGCCAAGACAGCACCCCTGTAACCTAGTGCTGGGGTAGGGGTGTGTAGCAGGCAGCTTTAGGTTCGCTAGATGAACTTCCAGACCAGGCAATGTTATGGAGTAATATTTATTGAAGTTACAGATCCAGGGGAAGTTCCATTATGGCAGAAGAAGCTGGACTACTTTCACAGAACCAAACACACAGAGAGAAGCCGCAAGCCAAAAGCTATACAGCACAGCACACCTCAGGAACTCCAGCTAGGCACACTTTACATATCTTTAGATTGAAATCTCAAACCCATTCCCACACCTTAAGATCCACCCAGTGACACTACCTCCAGCCAGGTAGCTGCAGAAGCAAAAGTACAAACTAATAAACCACTGAATATATTGGGGGCCATCTATTCAAACTGCCACAGGGTGGAAACAGGAGAATCTTTGGGCTTCCCAGTCAGTTATTGTAACCAAGAACTGGTGCGTTCCACACTCAGTGAGAGACTTTGTCACAAAGAAACAATATAGGAGAGCAATAGAGGACACTCCCACGTGACATCCTCCTCTGGCCTCCGTGCAGGTGCTCATGGGACACAAACATCTGCTTGGGCTTTGGGGAGCTTGTTGGAAAGGCTTCCTGCAAGGAGAGCTGATTCTGAGATGGTCCTGAAAGGAAATAGAGTTCATTTACTGATAAAACTGTGGAAAGAAGGATGGGAAGGGTGGGAGATGAAAATTACAATTTCACACTGAGGCAACAAAATAGGAAACGATATTAAAAAAAACAAAAAATTATTTTGCGGGGAGGCCAGAGGAAAAGAAGGAATTAAGTGGATGGTATTGCACATATGTAAGTAGAAGAACAGATTGCAGGGAGGGAAATGGCCTAAGTGAGGCCATGGGAAGAGAATGCGTAAAAGAAGGGCAGGGGGAGGGTCAATCTAAATTCAAGATAGTGTGAATAAGACTTATGTAAACCTACTTTTTTGAATAATGGCACATCTAGAAGCTGTAGACTGTTACTAGAAAATTTTCAGTGCCTGGGATGGGATACCTTCCAGTGAGTTGTTGGCCAAGGAGGTCCCGGTAGCCTCCAAAACATTAAAGGCTTTTGCCAAAGCCCTTGGTTTCCCTTGAGAAACAGATAGTAAGACCCTATTGCTGAAGACATCTCTTGTCTGAGAGGCAAGGTCACTGAGAAAGCAAGCTGGTGCTGAGCAGAAAACCTTCTCCCTGTAGATCAGCCAACTGAAAGCTGGAAAAAGCTGCACTGCATGCAGCCATATGGGAGACAGAAGTCATCAACAGTGAAAACAGTGGACGCTGAATATTCAAGTTTGGCCATACAGGCCCAATGATTGAACGGGTGCAATAGTGGAATGTCTACTCATGGGGTAACCGACTGCTTCATAATTGGACTGAAGGCCCACTCTATGGGAGGGAATACATACCTGGTACTGAAAAAAACCTAAGCAAAAGTCTATGGCAGGGGAGGTCATGAGCCTTAGGGGTATAAAGCCTGCTCTTGTCTGACTAAATGTATATTTTATTCCCACCAAGCTGCCCTGAAAGCACTACACTCAATGTTCATATTCACATATTAACGCTACTCTCACTTCTGGTTAGAGAAGCTTCTCTTTTCAGATGGCAATGACCACTGGGATGACCCAAAAGGCAACATAGTGCTGAGAAGAAGGGATGGAGGAGTGCCCAGCACTGAAACATCTCTGTCATACCCTCCAACGCTCAGGGCCCATTTCGGAAGAGGGGGCGGGTAGAATGGAAGAGCCAAAGGAAGGGTACGACCCCTTACAATGCAACTGTCCAGACAGAAATTGGCCTTGATATCCATGACCTTGCAGTGCCTAGCAATACCTTCGCAAGACCCTCATAATAGAAGTAAAAGATGATGACATCAAATTAAAAGAGAGACTAATGGAGAGAGGGAGGGGATATGATGGAGATTGGAGTTCTAAAGGGGGATGGGGGAGGGGAGGGAAATATCATGCACTTTTTGTATGTAAGTATAGAAGTTGTCAATAAAAAATAATAAAAAAAGAAAAAAAAGAAGGATGTAATGGGCATGCAGAGAAGGGTTACAATACTAGTATAAAGTGAAGATATGTAATCAATAAACTCTACATGTTGAATAAAGGATGAAATATTAGAAATTATGTCAACAATTTTTAGTGACTTATTTAATATCTATGAATAATATTAATCATTTATAGCTCTGACAAATTCTTGAGTTAGGGATGGGTCTGAGAAGAAAGAGGGTGATAGTCAGGCAGGGAAGAAAGACATGGTAGTCATGAACAGTTCCCATCTGTTTATCCTTCTTTTTGAAACCCACTCTGAAGTAACTGCTAACCCAAACTAGACCACTTTGTGTTAAATTACAGATGTTGCCTCCTATAATATTCAAAGCCTCTTGTGGAAAAAAAAAAAAGGTTCTGATGGAAGTCAGATCAAAGGCAAGACTGAAAAAAAAGAAAAGTTGTTTAATCAAAATAAATGCAGTTTCTTTAATCAAAAATGTCGGCTGTAATTTTTGTCAAGATAGCAAGTTCCTCTTCTCTGTAAGGTGGTCGTTACAGCCCAAACTGAACAAATAGGCATCGTTTTCCCTAATATCACAGCTTTCCTAATATCTCCCTAATATCACAGCTTTCCTAATATCTCCCTAATATCACAATTGTGACTTTACTTATAAGTTGGTGTTTCTGTTTTTTTTTTGTTTGTTTTTGTTTGTTTGTTTGTTTTGTGGTCATCAGTGTAATTTATTTTGTAGAAAAATCAAACCTTTTTACGAAAATACTTTAAAAATTGTTTATTTTTATTTATTTATTTATTTGAGAGAGATAGAGAAAAAGGGGAGAGAGAGAGAGAGAGAGAGGCCACACCAGGGCCTCCAACCACTGCAAACGAACCCCATATGCATGCGCCACCTTGTGCATCTGGTTTACTTGGTTCCTGGGGAAATCGAGCCTTGAACCAGGGTCCTTAGGCTTCACAGGCAAGCGCTTAACCGCTAAGCCATCTCTGCAACCTGAAAAACCAAATCTTCTAAATGTCTTGGGATGGAATTGTATGTGCCAACCTGAACTACGAGCGTTTCACACTGGAACTCGTGTACTAGCTTCCTTACTGATCTTTCCATTCTAATCAGCTCCATTCTCTTCTAGTATCTCCTTCTCTTCTATGTGATCTTTAAAAACACATCTATAATCATGTCCTATCTCATGACCCCTCCAAGGCTTCCCACAACAACTTCCTATAATTTAGGCAACAAATATGTACTTAATTAATAACTACTATTTATTGATGAAAAGATCTGATTTTGTTTGGGGAATACGTTTTCATGCATCTTCAAGCCATCCTGTCCATGATGAGGTCTCCTACCAGGTTATGAAGCAAGGCCAGAGCATAACCATGAGAACTGCAAGTCATCACTTGAGAATTTTGTGCCGTGAATGTCTTTAGTAATTGATGAGGATGCCAAGTTTTCCAAGATTGTGTGCTGCTTTGAAAAGTGAGTTTGTTTCACATTTGCAAATAGAAAGATTCCCTTTAAAATAGAGATCAATGGATTTCTCTTCAAGTTTTTTTTCTTCAAATGGCTGCACAGAGGCCAAAATGCAAAATATTGCTTGATTTATCAAGCCCATAATCTCAGCAGGTGGTGCTTAGCAGGAAATTTTTCTGCAGTGTTATCATAATCTAAACCAGCACAGCTGCACCGTAAGGGCGTTCAGTGTCGGAGAATTTCTCCCACCCATCCCCAAAGCATCTGGAAGGTGCCATCAGAGGCAACATAACAACGGTGAGTATTGCCCTTCTAACTCAGCAGTCATATGCCCTGCTTTCTCCAAGGACGCCTAAATTTTACTGCAGCTCACAAAAAAAAAAAAGCAGGGCAGATTTTTTTTTTTTTTTTTTTTTTTTTGCTTTTTGCTTTTTGCTTTTTGCTTTTTCAAGGCAGGGTTTCACTCTAGCTCAGGCTGACCTGGATTTCACTATGTAATCTCAGGGTGGCCTCGCACTCATGGCAGTCCTCCTACCTCTACCTCCCAAGTGCTGGTGGGATTAAAGGCGTGCACTACCACGCCTGGCTAAAGTAGGGCAGATGTTCTAATAAACCAATAATAAAATAAGTCAATAAGAAGATTCCTTCTTTGACTCATAAAACATCCAGATACTAGAATCAGAACAAATTATTCCAGGACATAAGTCACCCCCCGTAACATGTAAACTGGAGTGAAAATATAACATCAATCACACTTGCCTTTTAGGGACACAGCCAGTCACTGAGGCATAGTGCTCAAAACCGTATACAAATTTCCCCTTTTCACATCTCATGAAGTGCTGTCCATTCACAGAAGGACTTTATGCTCTTTGAAGCACATATAGGAAGTAAGACATTTTTTTCTGACTTGTGAAATCTTGCATAGAGGAAATTCACAGGTTGAATGTGGTTAGAGGTAGAGTTTGGGATTAAAACCTCAGGAATCTCTTTGGTTTGCCTGTCAGACAGTGCTCTCCTCTGCCTTCTCAGAAAATCAACTTTGGGGGAAAATCTAACAAGAAGGCCACTGTGGCACCTCACTGTGGCTTTTAGAAGGATCCTCTTAAGTGGCATTTACAAAAGTGGTATTCATTGAAAGGTTACATCCTCAAGCAGACAGGCAGATCTGCTAAAGAGGCATTCCATGACTTAACAGTGAATGAACGTCTTGGAATTTGGTCAAACATATTGGAGTCTGAGCTGATTAGAACAACCCCAGATGATCAAAATCAAACTGTGCTATTTGTGATTTTTCTATGGGCTTCACAGAGGGAAGTTCATACTAAAAATACTTTAGAGGTTGGATTTCACAGCCATTATTGTTTTAATTATGGGTCAGCTGCCTCCCCATTAAGTCCTTTTTTGGAATTCACATCAAAGGGATATAAAAATGGGACATGAAAAATATTTTGACTGAGAAGGGGATAGTTTGATATTGAAATACTCAGTAAAGTTTTTTTCTTTTATTCTCTCATATTTCCAAAAATAAGACTCAACTTTTCAACTGAAAATACTGAAATCTAGTTACACTTAGACCAAAAAATTGATTTTTATTCTTTTTTCCTGGCTTCCAACACATTCTTAATTTCAGGATTTTGTTCCTCCCAGTAGCTTCACATTTTTAAGATGTTTTATCATAATTTTATTACTAAGGAAACTTACTCTAACAATATGATGAAATCCACTACTATAGAAATATTAACATCAAGTTGGGCGTAGTGGTGCACACCTTTAATCCCAGCACTTGGGAGGCAGAGGTAGGAGGATCACTTTGAGTTCAAGGCCACTCTGAAATTACATAGTGAATTCCAGGTCAACCTCAACCTGGGTGGGATAAAGTGAGACCCTACCTGGAAAAACCAAAAAGAAAGAAAGAAAGAAAGAAAGAAAGAAAGAAAGAAAGAAAGAAAGAAAGAAAGAAAGAAAGAAAGAAAGAAAGGAAATATTAACATCACTGTGAAAGTAAGAATCAAAACTATAATTGATCAGATCACTCTGTCACTGTTCAACGTGATTCTTATGTCTTGGGTTAAAGAATGAGGTGATGGGGCTGGAGAAATGGCTCAGCAGGTAAGAGCACTTGTCATCCACTCATGAGGTCCTGAGAGGGCCTGTGGGGGCCTTAGTTCAATACTCAGAACCCACACAAAAAGCGGGGTGTGGTCACATATGCCTGGAACCTCAGTCCCATAGGGAACAGAGACAGGAGAATCAGTGAGGCTCGTCAGCAGTCTGCCCAATCGTGGCAGTTCCAGGTTCAGCGAGAGACCATCCCAAGGAAGCAAGCAGAACAGTAGAGAAGGACATCCGAGGTTCTCCTCTGGCCTCCGCACATGTGCCAAATGCATATATTTGCAAATGTGCATATATTGCAGACATAACATCACACCACACCACACATACTATGCATGCCAAAAAAGGAAAATGAGCAAAGAATAAGGTGATGTGTAAGTGTCTGGTAAGTTTAGAAATCCTCTGTGATTAAAACCAAGCTACTATGATTATTATAAAGTTTTATGATTTCTTCCTTGAATAATATAATACTGGCTTATAATTTAATATTGGTTTCAATTTCCATTTTAATGGGTATACTAAATATAGCAGAATATTTCTGGAGCATATAAATATTAATGTGTATAAATTGTGCTGCTTTGAGACTTAGCTTTAAAATAAAAGGGTGGGGTGCAAAACGTTATACTGACCTTAGTATTGCAAAGCCTAAAATTTTGTTTCCAAAATCTTTTTTTGCAATTTTGTGAAATTTTCCCCAGCCCTGAGAAAGTACTTTATGTATTTACTGAGTGTCAGCACAAACTAAATAGTAATGAGCTCATTTTCATAGAAAGAAGCTTATTATAATTCCAGCTGTTGAAAACTTGCACAGCTGGATACTGGCTATAATACAGAGCTCTGACCTGCTTGTGAAGAAAAAATTCAATTTAAACTTGCAACAAAAGGCTCTTTCTATGATTTTTAAGAAACCATTTTCCACTAAAATCTATGTATGTGGCTGAATTTAAGGTTCAAACATGACCAATCTGTCTTTTAATGCATCTGTACCCATCTATTTTAACAACATTAAGACAAAAATAGCTTAACACCACAGCTTATTCTGCTCAACACATAGAGCTCTGCAGAAGTGGCTTGGATTTCAAAACCAAATGTTAGAGTTGGGCAAATTGAAGAAAATCATCAGAGACTCTACACAAGGTGGTAGGGACGGGGTCTGGCTGCGACTTCAAGGGAGAGTAACGGGTAATTAATACTCAGGGAATGTGAGGCAGAGGTAAAGTTCTGTGGTCCTTATTAAAGAAAGACTTGGGGGAGAGGTGCTTTTATCCATTTATTTATCTCATAATTACGACTGAGACACAGAGAGAAGCAACTCCTGGTTCTTAGTCACTCACTCCTTTATCCAGCAGTAATTAGCAACCGCTTACACACACTGCATTGTAAATCTTAACTTCATCCTTTTGTATTTCCAGTTGTCATGGAATTGTCATGATAATTGGTCCCTTTTTTTTTTTTCCCCTGAGACACAGTCTATATAGCCCAGGCTTGTCTGGAACTCATCTTCCTCCTATCTTAGCATCCTAAGGGCTGAGATTACAGATGGGTACCACAATCCACAGTTTAATTGCTCACCCTGTACATCATCGTTCACTCTTCTTTTTTCTCATGCTCCATATCTCTAACATACCACCAAATTCTGTCTGCCTACAGCCTCCACTACGACAACCTTGTCTAAGCCATCAACTACCACATCTTGCCTCTAACTTGCCTTGCTTCACTTCCAGCCCCACCACCAACTCCACAACTTAGAGCCAATTCTTTGCATAGTAGCAAAAGTGATGTGTCTAAAATAGTAAGCATAAATATCTCGATCCATCACTCCAAGTGCTTCAAACACATAAGGGTAAAATGAAATGTCCTGGTGGGTGGTTATATGGTCTTTATATCTTATCTTGGCTGTCCTTTCTATGCCATTCTCCCTTCATTCTAAGCAGTGTAGCCACACTGAATTCTTCAGCAGTCTTCCAGGGTGACCAGCATGTGCCTGTCCTAAAACTACATTTACATTTACTGTTATTTCTGTCTGGAATGTTCTTCTTCCATATCTCATACATCACACGGCTACTCTTTTTGCTGTCTCTTAGCTAAAATGTGACTTAGCTAATGCCCTTTGTGATGGCTTTTTTTCCTGCTCTTCCTTACAAGGCTGTTTCTGTTGTCTTTTCACAGCCTAAGCCCTCCACTATCCATTTTGAGTGACTTGTATGAAGTGCAAACAGGATGGGGTTCGTCTTCTCCTATGCACTCTTTGCATGGTCCCCACATCTTACTCTTGGAATTATACATTGCATATTCTGATTCTAAGAAAGTTCTTGTGGCCTGCTCCCCCTCTACTTATCAGTGTTCACTTTATAATCTGGCTATGCCAAGCCACTCTTCTTCCCTTGACTACTATACCCTCCAATGTACCTTCTGTCCTTGGTTTATGCTGTTAATCCTGCCCACAGTGTACTCATTTCTCTCTGGAAGAAGTTCTACACAGGAAACCAAAGGTAAAGATGAGTGTGAAAGAAGAGCTCCTTATGCTGTGTGTCCGAGGAGGCACTGGGTAAGTGAGAAGGAAGGCCTTTCACCCAGGGTAACACTGGAAGGCAGGCAGTAGCTCCTGAAGGCATGGTGCTTTGGCATTTGTGGAAGTGAGTTGGAGCATACAAAACAAAGGTGGGAAGACAAGAGAGAATTAGCATGGTTAAAGTCAGATTGCAGAAGTAAGTCAGAGGCTTGGGATAGGGAGCCTGAACCAATCAGATTTCACAGAATGCAGTAAGACTTCAATAAAGTGATTATATATATATATACCTTGGCATGGTTTGAGGCACCCATTGCAGAAGCTGTAATTAACCATACAGATCTAGATCTATTTTAAGTTTGTAATCAAGGTGTTAACTTTTCCTAGACAGAAGTTGTTGCAGTCAGAAAACATCTGACCAAGAGGGAGGAAATAATTTATTTTGGCTTACAGACTGGAGGGAAGCTCCATGATAGCACGGGAAATGATGGCATGAATAGAGGCTGGACATCACCTCCTGGCCAACATCAGGTGGACAACAGCAGCAGGAGAGTGTGCCAGTCACTGGCAAGAGGAAGCTGGTTATAACATGCATAACCTCACCCCCAACAATACACTGCCTCCAGGAGGCTCCAGTTCCCAAATTGCCACCAGCTGGGAATCTAGAGTTCAGAACACATGAGTTTAAGGAAGACATTTGAATCACACCACCACAGATGTGAAAGAGTTACCTCAGGTAGGACACAAACAGACTAAAAGAAAGAAAGGAAACGAAATAGATTCCACTCGTGTTCAGCTTGGTGAAGCAGTGATCTTAACAGGGGTCACTTCCAAGGCCATGGATAAAGGGTCACTGAGAAGAACTTGGACAACTTATGGGCAGCTGAACCACTGAACGAAAGTCTCTCTTCTTCAGCAACTCTTTTTTAAATATTTCATTTATTTCTTTATGAGAGAGAAAGAATGGGCATATCGGGATTTCCTGCCAATGCAAAAGAAGCCCAGATTCATGAACCACTCTGTGCAACTGGCTGTACGTGGGTACTGGGGAATCAAACTTGGGCCATCAGGCTTTGCAAATAAGTGCCTTTAACCACTGAGCAATCTCTCCAGCCCTTCCTCAGCAAATCTTAAAGACTCACATACCTTCAGAGAGAGGTGGGACTTTGTGAGCCATCCACTCCCCTCACCCCTCTGCCATGATGGAATCTGAATGGATCCAATCCTGTGCCCGTCTCTGTGGGCAATCACAGATGCTGAGTGTGCAAGAGGGCAATGGCCATGGAGTGCCTGCAGGATGGCATTTCACAGCACGAGAGGACAATTTGATGGAACCAAATTCTCCAAGTGCATTATGTGGAGATGTCTCTTCCAAATACTAACCAGGCCCAACCCTGCTTAACTTCTGAGAGCAGAGGGGTTGAGCACAGCCTCCTGATAGCATGGCCATAGACAGGTGGGAAATTTCTGTCACAAGGCAACCACCTCCAAACCCACCTAAACCATGTCCATGAATTTGATGAAATTACTTCTGAAATGTACTCTTTACCAACATATGCCATTCTAGTTTTGATTAAACTAATATTGTTTCCAAAATATTCTCATGGTTTTCCTTACTGAAAAGACAATTTTGGTTTTTTTAAGCACAGCATGTAAATGATGATATTGGGAATGGCAGGATTTCTTTTTTTAAAAAAAAAAGATTTATTTAGGGCTGGAGAGATGGCTTAGCAGTTAAGGCGCCTGCCTGCTAAGCCTAAGAAGCCGGTTCCAATCTCCAGGTCCCACGTGTAGCCAGATGCAAAGTGACGCAAGGGCGCAATGCTGCACTTGCCCACAAGGGGGCACACACATCTGGATTTCTTTCTCAGCAGCTGAGAGACTGCTGGCGGGCCCATCTCTATCTGTCTTCCTCTCCCTCTCTCTGTCTCTCTCTCTGTGACTCTCTCCAAAAATAAATAAAAATTAAAAAATTATTTATTTGCAAAGAGGGGATTGGGAGGGAATGGGCACATTAGGGTCCTCCTGCCACTGCAAATGAACTCCAGATGCATGTGCCATTTTGTACACCTGTCTTCACAAGGGCACTGGGGAATCAAACCCAGACTGTCAGGCTTTGCAAACAAGTGCCTTTAACTGCTGAGCCATCTCTCCAGCCCTAGGGTTTTCTTGAAATATACTTATGACCCTTTGAATGAGTTTAACTGTGCAATATACTCTTTCACTCCAAAGCAAGATAGATTGCTTCAACCTTAACACTCTGTGACAGAAAAGATGCATGTTCAATTCCAAAGTATTGCATTGTGAATGTCTCTAAGATTTCAACGCAAGAAATGGCAGTATTCCTTCATCAGTAAAATCTTAACTATGAAGAATTCAATGTGTGACAAATGGCATGTTTTAATAGGTTGCAGGACATTTTCCTGTGAAACATGTAGCATGCAGGAAGTAGAACACAAGAGTTGGCAATGTGTCTGGAATGTCTGCATTGCATTAGAGTCCTACTACAGCCCTCACTTTAGAGACTTGTAAAGCCCAGTGTGCGTCTCTCATTTGTTTCTCAAAGAAGCTGACTTTACAGTTCTCTTGAGTACTATGATTTCTGCATTACAGAGTGACTACCAAGTAGTTAGGATCTTTGGAGAATGCTTAGTGGAATGGGTGAATGGTTCTTGAGAGCTACAAAAATAAAACTTGTCCTGCTTAAGAGAGTGTTGGAACTTCAAAATTCAATTATGATCTTGGCAGCTAGAAAACAAAGGGTGGTAAATGTACAGTGATAACTCCTTCTTAGGTGAATGGGTTTTGAAGGGGGGGCAATAAAAATCTAAAGAAACAAGGCAGATTGATTTTATTTGGTACTTCCTGTTTTGAATTTTTCAGAGGGAATAAGTTCATGTTTAATTCTTCATAATGTAGCTTCTTTTGTGTGAGAAGATTGATTATTCACCCAGTGTCCTTCTCTTGCTGACTTAGCTTGCATAGTAATAGTCTGAGGCAAGACTGTCCATGTAATTTTTAGGGCCAGGAACAATGGAAAAATGGACAATTCCTTCTAAGTAAGGAACTGAGAATGACAGAAGGTCCCTTCCTAAAGTAAGGAATTCAAAATGATGAACCAGAGCATCGAACTAAGCATGGTGACCTTCTAAGATCCAGCTCACATGCCCGGGAGCTGGGTCCTGATCTGCAGTCAACAATAGTACTGGAAAACTGAGCCTCACCACTTCATCCACCATTTGCTGAAGCACATTCAGTAGTTTAGACTTCAACACTCCTGAATTCCTTAAACTTCATTCTCATTTGTTCTGTCCAATAAAAGCTATTTGTCTAATAATAAGGATTAATTAAATATTTGGGAGAAAAATACTGTTTTATTCTTTTTTATTTATATGCTATATGTGCTCTATTATTTATATAATACTACCTTTTAAAACTATTTTAAATGCTGGCATTAGAGCAGTGGATAAAGTAATACCCTTGCTCATATGGAGCTTATATTCTAATGGGTTTGTTTTATACTTTAGCAAAGACATCTATAAGTATTCTTTTTTTAAAAAATGTAACTACAAAAGCTTTTCTTAAATTAACTGCATTTAGTTTCAATGAGTTTAATTTTGGTTGGGCAAAATAATAATGATTTATTCTGGAGAAAAATGTGATGATTTAAGCCAATCTGATTTAGTAAATATCCTTTAATTAATTTATATCACTTAATGACTTTAATTATAACCAAAGCGGAAAATTGTTGATCATAAAATGCATGAGGACCAGGAAAATTCATTATCACTCTCATTTCTATTCCATAATTTTCTTTTTATTATCACCCTTTAGTAATTTTCTTCTTATGATATATGTACAAATGTTGGGTAAGTTTTCCAGTCTCACAAGATGTCCTTGTTGCTTAGTGAGTATATACAAACTAACAAGAATCAGACAACACAGGACTCATACATGATAAATGTACACTTCTTATGATAATTTCAAATTTACCTTCCCTTTCTATTCATTGTTTCTTCCTCTCCATAAAATCTTGGTTCATGGTTTTGCTATAGTTTTACATTTTGGATGTTTATTATGTACATAGCATATGTCCAAGAATCCCTATAGCTTTGTGACTATTTGATTCTCAAGAAGGCTCTGTGGAACCACGTTGGATTTCTTTTCCTATCACCTATCTACCCTCTACTTGTAGCAGTTCTATTGATTTTAGTCAGCAGAAAAGTACTGAAACCATCAAACTAGCAATTTCTGTTTTACATGTTCCCTATGAATGTAGAACTATTGCATATTTTTTAGTATTATTTGATATTGAAAATTGCCTGAAATGCCAGTTTTATTTGTTACTCCTAAGAGGAGATTGAAGTCTTCTACAGAAGTCATAGAAAGACATATCTGGCTATTTATGTACTTATTTCAAGGCTGTCTATATGTTTATTTCAATAAATAATCTTTTCCTTTAGTGTGCAGTAATTCTTTTTTTTTTTTTTTTTTTTTTTTTTTTTTTTTTTTTTTTGGTTTTTCCTAGGTAGGGTTTCACTATAGTCCAGGCTAACCTGGAACTCACTATGTAGTTTCAGGGTGGCCTTGAACTCACAGTGATCCTCCTACCTCAGCCTCCCAAGTGCTGGGATTAAAGGCATGTGCCACCATGCCTCAATAGTTTGCAGTAATTCTTATCAGGAGATATTAAAAAAAAAAAACTCTATTTTTATAGCATTTGATTTCAAAATTGACCTCATGGCTTGTGGCCATTTTGTTTCCTGCAAGTATGGCTCAGGAATTTATTTTTTAATAAAGGATCTCTTTAACTTTCAGTCAAGAAACTCAAATAATTCTCCAAAAGTTTGCTGACCACAGTCTGAAAATATGACATGTTCTTTAGAGGGTTTTGGGTGTGGATTGAGAGACACATTTTCGTAATGTTCAGTATGTCATCATCAAGCAATGTTTACAAACCCCAGCACTCTGGGGATGTGTGCAGGCGTTAGCAAGCAGATGTTAGCAGTCAAGGAAAACTTATGACTGCTGCCCAAAACTATTCCCTCTTGCCTATCAGTTGCATACAAGATTGTCAAGCACTCTCCTTATCGGTGTGGGTTTATAAGACAGTTAATCCAAAACCAAATTTGAAATTTTAGAAAGAAATTCTCTTGTCCATTCTTATAAGTTTTAAAATATTTCTTAGTTGAACAAAATCTAGTTGTAGGCATTCTAGCAATCAAGCCATTCTACAGAAAATTATATGTTCTTCTTGGCCTTATAGAATGTTTAAAAAGCATCAAGACTCCACTTTTGATGCTATACTGTTGAGAGCACTGTTAGTAGCACATAGCAAGTCCCAAACATAGTCATCTTAACTTCTGAGACATGAAAAATCTTGGGGCTGGAGAGATGGCTGCACAGTTGAAAGTGCTTGCTTGTAAAGCCTGATGGCCTGGGTTCAATTCCCCAGTACCTGTGTAAGCCAGATGCACAAAGTGGTGCATGCGCTTAGAGGAGGCCCTGGCACACCCATGCTCCCTCTATCCCTGCTTCTCTCTCTTTCTCTCTAACATATTTTTTAAAAAAACAGAAGTGAAGGGCTGGAGAGATGGCTTAGCGATTAAGGCGCCTGCCTGCTAAGCCTAAGAAACCAGTTCCAATTTCCAGGTTCCACGTTTAGCCAGATGCAAAGTGACGCCAGGGCACAATGCCCCACTTGCCCACAAGGGGTGCACGCATCTGGATTTCATTCACAGCAGCTGAGAGACTGCTGGCGTGCCCATCTCTATCTGTCTCCCTCTCCCTCTCTGTCTGTCTCTCTCTGTGTCTCTCTCCAAAAAATTTTTTTAAAAATTATTTTTTAATTAAAAAAAACAGAAGTGAAAAATCTTTTCAGTGAGAAAGAACAAAGCAAGGTTGAACTATTGATTTTTTTTTATACAGTAAATCTTTCCCCTCAGGATTTAGGTAGAGCCACTGAACTAATTTTAAATAGACACATATAATTTTAAACACAACCTTAGTGATATTGAGAACCAACAATCTTTTTATTCACGTTTGTACATGTGTGAGTGCATGTTTGTGTGCCTGTGGGTGCACTTGTGTGCATGTGTGTGTGTGTGTGTGTGTGTGCTTACATGCATGTGTTGATGTGTATGGAGGCCAGAATTTGATGTCAAGTATCTTTTTTATTCACTCTCCACTTTTCTTTTTTTCTGAGGCAGGGTCTCTGACTTGAACCCAGAGCAGGTTGGGCTAATCCAGCCAGCCAGTTTGCCCTGGGATCTCCTGTTCCTGTCTCTGGAGTGCTCACCCACCAGGCATTTACACGTGTGCTGAGAATCCAAACCCTGGTCCTCACTCTTGCAAGCGCTTTATCTCCCCAGCACCACGTGTGCACAATCAAATTCAATCAAAATAAGATAGAAGATCAAATTCAGTCAAAGTGGATAGATTTCCAGGGAGTAAAATTGTTTTGTTGTGGAGAGTAATTTTGATCAAATCTCAACTTCTCTTCTTGAGGCTTCATTTATATATGAGCAAACTCCCATGAGTAGCACAGATTCGTGATCCCGCTAAGGCTTTGACTGAGGGTCCGTCTATACTGAGAAATCACCATTGCTTCTAGTGTAAGATTGATGAAGCATTTAGTGAGTTTGGGAATGATAATGGCACCTTCTTTTTTTAAACAATTATTTTCCCATACTTCTGCCTTAAGAATTGTAAAGTTAAAAAATTTTGAAAGTTGCCAGACATGGTGGTACACGCCTTTAAGCCCAACACTCGGGAGACAGAGGTAGGTGGATTGTTGTGCGTTTGAGGCTAGCTTGAGCTGATATAGTGAGTTCCAGGTCAGCCTGGGCTAGAATGAGACCCTACCTTGAAAAAAAAATAAGTTAAGAAAGAGAGAACACCAATTCATTCTAGAAACTGCTAACCAAAGAAGGGGAAAATAAGCATTTATTTTGTCTTTCCTACTCCTATGGGGCAGTCAAATAGATGATAAGAAAAATTGTTTTGAGAAGAATTCCAGCCAACAAATGCAGAATCAGTAATAAAATTCAGCAGTCACATGAACTGAGGCCGTGAGTAAGCAGAACTCTCAAGACCATGGCATGAAAGTTAGATGGTAATTCAGAGTGAGTCAGGCTGACACCTGAACCAGTTAGTGAATCTCAGCATCCTTAAAAAAGGATAATCAGACTTTTGTCCCTTTGGATGTAATGTAACAGGAAGCGAACAGAACAACCTATAAAATCAAATGGGTGCCTAATTAAGTCACTAGATATAATTACCAGTGTACTGGAAATGGAAGGGAAACGGGAATGTATTAAATGACTCCTTAAGGACACAATCAGCTAGAAGCCTACAGAATGTGGGAAATCCTTCAGAATCCACCATCCATACCTCATCCTTAAAAAAAAAAAAATGGTATTGTTAAAGGAAATTAAAATGGAAATGAGGACTGAAGAATCCTCTAACAGGAAAAGCTAGTTTAGGTTTAGTTAACTTTGCTCAATTTGCAAAGACAACTTGGATTCGTTAGCTTTCCATTGCTGGGACAAAATACCTGAGATAAACAATGTCAAAGGAAAAGGACTTTATTTTGGCTCCAGGTTTCAGTTCATGGTCACTTGGTCGTGTTGTTTTTAGAGGCGTGAAGGCACAGTCCATCGTGGTAGAAGCATGTGACAACAGAGCCCTACGATCCAATCTCCCCCAAAAGGCCCTGCCTCTTATTATGTCCCTCAACACATGAGCTTTGGGGGAAACACTGGAGATCCAAACCATGATATACATGAACTGTAACTTGTGCTATTTCTTATGAATGTTTATATTAAAGAAAAGTGAAATTCCAGACTAGCCAATCAGAAGCCACCATTTAGTTGGGGTATGACCACAGGATAAATCAAATAAGCAACTGTGACACTGTAACCAACTGATATATTTACTTTGCCTTTCATCCTTGTTTTCCCAATACAAACCTTCTCCTTGGGGCTCCTGGTGGGAGTTTACAAGCCACCTACAGAGTACCACTTCCATATTTATGAATGGCTTGCTCCAAGATACCCTTTACAAATGTTTTTGTACCTCAGTTTCTTTGTTCATAGCATGGATAAAGTCAAACATAGAGAAAGTACTGTAGATTAAAATGTCGGTTGACATGTCAGTAAAATGTGTTACATGGCCCTTGTGTAGATACTGATTGAAAAAAATCAATATAAAGCTTTTAAAAAAATAATGAATAGTAAATGATTTTAGGAAATCATTGGGGTTTTGTTTGTTTATTTGTTTGTTTTTTGGTTTTTCAAGATAGGGTCTCACTCTAGCCCAGGCTGACCTGGAACCACTATGTAGTCTCATGGAGCCTTAGCCTCTAGCTCACAGCAGTCTTCCTACCTCTGCCTCCCAAGTCCTGGGATTAAAGGCATGCACTGCCATACCCAGCTTCATTGTTATTTTTAAAGTGTGATGTTAGCAATGTGATTGTTTTGAAAAAGAGATTTCTTAATAGTGGTATATACTTGCTGATGGGTCAAATAAGATAGCATTGTTGGATAAATAAAATAACATGAATTTTGGAATTTGCTTTCAATCCTAATGAAAAAAATGGAGTTGCACAGGTAGGTAAAATAAAATGGCAGCATGTTGCTAATTGTTGAAGTTGGGTGATAGGTGAATGGAGGTGTCACAGATTATATTTATTGTAATGTTTACAGTAATATTTGTATATCCTATATATTTGTCTACATTTGCATTTATTTACTTCAATGTCTATTTGTATGTGTTTGTAAATAACCATAAAGAAGAATTCAACAGTCCACTTAATTACTGTCATAAACAGCAAAGATGGAGTAAGAGAGTGGTACCATAGCAACACTTCTATAATGTCGTAAAGAATAAAAGGGGCTGGAGATATGGCTCAGCAGTTACAGGCACCTGATTGCAAAGCCTGACAGCCTGGGTTCAATTCCCAAGTACCATGTAAAGCCAGATGCACAAAGTGGTGCATTCAACTGGAGTTTATTTGCAGTGGCAGGAAGCCCTGGCATGCCTATGTCCCCCTCCCCCCACATATTTGTGAATAAATAAATATTTTAAAAGAATAAGAAAACCCACTTTTTATGAAAGTAAAAAAGAAACCACATTGCAGAATAATTAGCAAAAAGGCAAAAGGACTGAAACAGAAACTTCTTGAAGCATCAAGTGTTCAGGAGACTAAGTGTGTCAGAGCATGCTGGAGCTCTAGACACTGCTCCTAAGCATACTGCAGTAGGCATCTCTGTTCAGTTAGGGAAGTTATTTCTTTTGTAGTTTTATCATATGTTCTTCTTGTGCAAGAAAATAATTCCCTGTGCAACTGAACTTTAAGCACTTTCTAAGGCTTCTCTGTTCTGTGGTATCAATTCTTTATACCACTGTGTGTCTGGCAGTACACTTGAGAATGGAGTATGTGTGCTTTGATTAGAAAAAATAAGCAAATCCTGAACCAAGATGAAATACCATGAGGCCTCACTTCCCGTTGAGGTAAAGCTTTAAAGGTTCAAATTAGTTTACCTTTGGCACAACTTAATTTAAGCCTAAAAATCCTGGAGGTGTAAATGGTTCTTTGATTTTACGACTCCCACCAGACTCTGTTTTGATGTGCTGAGAGAAATGCATCTAAATGAATGCAAATAGGTAGATTAAAGTGCCCATCAAGTATGTTACTTCTAAGTTAAGATTTAGTGGCTAGAGAAAAATAATCTACCTTTCGGGTGCTTAGGGGAAAAATATGTGGATGTACATTATTACATTTTGGAAGAAGCTGATGGAATCCAAATATTTTTAGCGCCCAAATTTGTACAGGCCATAATTATGTTTTATTGGGACTCAAAACAATGAGACTTCAAATGTGAAGTTATTCTGGAAAGCAAAGAAACAGCCCAAGAATGAGGCTCGGTGTCCACTGACACCATGCTCTGATGACAATTTAATCCTGATGGCAAGGGCCCAGTGGCGTTTTTAGTAATGAGAGCACCATAACTCGACAAGAGAGCTCGGCCCCTCCTTTGTATGAGGGAGGGCACTCTCACATGCCTTGCTGAATGATAAACATTTTACTTTTATCCCTAGGTGTGGCGAGGGGTAGGGTGTGAGTGTCGTTGAGTAATGAACAGTTACACAGCTCCCATGTACGTGGCCAGTTCCCCAGTGTGGGTACTATCAGAGCCAGGCTCAAGCATATTCACAGTCATTATGGGGGCCACAGAAGTATTATCTTTTTGTGTGTGTGTGTGTGTGTGTGTGTGTGTGTGTGTGGTTTTTCAAGGTAGGGTTTCACTCTAGCCCAGGCTGACCTGGAATTCACTATGTAGTCTCAGGGTGGCCTCGAACTCATGGTGATCCTCCTACCTCTGCCTCTCAAGGGCTGGGATTAAAGGCGTGTGCCACCACACTTGGCTAATATTAGCTTAATAACCTGAGTTTCTCTGACATTGGCTTGCTTTTCTTCCCTTTACTGTTTCAAAGGGCTGTGCCACCTCTGTTCATGTTTTTCCTCCCCCTGCCCTGCAGGTGGAAATCCAATTAATAAAACTTACTAGATGGGGAAAACAGGGGTTTTTTGTCTAAAAATGGAAAAAGAAATGTAAACGTCTGGGGAATCAGCTTACAGAAATCCCATTTGAACCTCAAGGAAATGCACAGTGGAGAATAAGATGACTAAGTTTATTTCAGGAAAAATCTCTAAGCCAAGTTGTTGAAAGTGGACAGTGGATGAGAGGTTTGATTTTTGGTTCATAACTTTGGAGGTTATTCTCAAAGATTCCAGGGATAAACTGAAAATTATCATAATTGTAATTTAAGTACCAAATCAACACAACAGGAATCTTGATAATAACTTGAATTTTCTCTTCTTGAGAGAGAAGATGCAGTCATTGTTATAACCTTGGAACTGCTTTTTTTCCATTCAGTATGGTAATCTTACTATTAAAACTGCCTTGAGTTGAATCAATCAGAAAATTCAGCAAGACCAGCTTAGCACTAGGCACAACTGGTAGTTGACGCTGTTAGGTTGTTCGAGGATTGTCTGAAAGATTTTTAGTACCTTATGGTTTCTTTATTACCCACTTTCTAATGCCTGAAATCTCTCCCTCTCAGCTTTACCTGTTTGCTTGCAACTTTAATATTTGTCTTATCTCAATTCACTTTTGAAAGAAAAAGTGTTAATAGAACAGGCAAGCAGTGAACAGAACAGGTCAACTGTTGGCTCTCAGACACCATAGGTTTGTAGGAATGCTCATGAATATACTTCCTAAAACTTTGTACGCATACTTCTGTCACAATATTATTATTATTTATTACTAAAAGTCTTTCACACTGGTAATGGTCAGGCATCCATCCACTCCATGGGAAGTAAGAACAGCATATTTTCTTACTAATTAAATTGTACTATCTTTTTAAAAAGATTATATTCTTAGATCCCCTATCTCCCACACCTACTGACTGAGCCCGTCAGGACCCCACCATGAATACCAATGACCACACTGAGAATGGCTTCTTGCCAAGGAGGTTCTTAGACGTTTCAGGCCGAGAAGCGAAAGTGCACGTGGTGATATGGTAGCGAGACTTGGAGGGATGTGAACAGTCTCGTGAGGAAAAAGAGGTGCAAGGAGGGTGGTGACAAAGACCAGCAGCTCCTCCATTAGTGCTGCTCAGAGGGCTGCTGTCAGGGCTAGAGAAAACCAGGAATAAATGAAGAACACCAGGGAGGGGCTGAAGCTGGGAGCAGAGCCATCATCAAAGGCCTGGCATCAGAGAACCTTGGCATGGTCGTGCCTGCTGAGAATCCGCATGTTTCATTGAGCTGTTTCTCTTGGGATTTCTGCACAGCCAGGCCAACGGAATGTGAGGCAAAGAACATGGAAAATCGAGCTCATGAGAAGCTGTGTCGCTTGTCCAAGATCGCCCAAGAAGATACTGTAACAGCAAAGTCAACACTCCACAGAGGTGTCCTAGCTGCCTGCTTATGGCTTTGGCCTCAGATGATTCATTGTCCCTGGTCACATCTCAGGCAGGCACTCTGTGACCCAGGGTCAATCCTAAAAAGGAAGACTTCAAACTTTTCAATGGTCTTTCTGCATCTTTCCACATGCCTCCTTGGAAATGTAAATTATCACTGTTTTTTAGAGTGGACATATGGTATATGTCACCTTTTTCTTTTACCTCTCATAAAGTGACCATTGAACCTGAATGTGGCAGAAGGGTCTCCCCCCCTCCCACCCCCATGCATGGGAAAGGACAGTCATCAGAGAAGAAGAGTCCCCTGCCAGTCTTCATGGAGGTTCTTCACTGCTACTCCCTCGACACACATGGTCATTCACTAGAACCTATGGCTGCCTTCCCTCAGTAATGTTTTTAAAAGCTTAAAATAAAACACCCGGGATTACACAGAATCTCAAAGAAAACCAATTATGTCGAAATATAGTTTTCAGAACATTAAAACGCCAGTTTTTTTTTTTCAAGGCCAGGTTCTCTCTCTAGCCCAAGCTGACCTGAAGCTCACCCTGTAGCCCCAGGCTGGCCTCGAACTCACCATAATCCTCCTACCTCAGCCTCCCAAGTGCTGGGACTAAAGGCATGTGCCACTGTACCCGACTTAAAAATGCCCATTTTTATGCAGTCATACC
Source organism: Orientallactaga sibirica (assembly GCA_036365145.1). Lineage (NCBI taxonomy): Eukaryota > Metazoa > Chordata > Mammalia > Rodentia > Dipodidae > Orientallactaga > Orientallactaga sibirica. Next base: position 3,406,061 of record JAEOAD010000004.1, on the reverse strand, counting down.
TATGTTTATTAATAGTTATGTAACAAGACAGAGTGGCAAATTTAACAATTATCATAATTTCCAAATAGTGAGGGGCGTTGGTATGTGAAGATATCTGCAACTCCTGCAATGTGATATGAAAACATCTGTGGTTTGCATCACTGAATCATACTTGCAGGCACTGTGGTCTCCTGCCTACATACATAATTGAAGAAAATGATCATTTCAGTTTGAGGTTAGGAAAAAATAAAGATGTCTGTTATGTGATACAAGTTAACAGACCAGATTCTATCCAAGGACCCTCTACTGCCTAGAAGATACAATACCATATTATACCTGATAAGCTTTCTAAGAACCAGCGTAGAAAATTCAATGGAACTTTCCAGTCGCTCCACCTCATTTTTCACCTCACATTTTAATTTTTTGTTTGCAAAGGTCCAACTAGGCAACCTTTGATTTCATGCCAGAAAACTGGCAGGATTGACTCCAACCGCAACATATTTGCTTCTATTTTCTATATGTATTCAACATCAGAAAAGCTGAAATGGGAGAGGTTCCACCTTAACCAAGGCAGCTGAATGGCTTCTGTCTTGGAGGTTTGATTCTCTGCTTCCTCTGGCAAATCTTGAAGCAAGTGAGTGTATGTACTGTACTGTCCCCACATGTTTATGTAGCTTTTCTCCCCTCGCAGGACTTCTTAAAACAGATGCCACTTTTCTCTGAGAGAAGCCTCAGTTTGCTGTTTGTCTGCAGAGAACAGATCGCACTGTTTATGACTTTGCATTTGGGAGAACAACACCCGGCTCTATGTATGTACGTTTTTTTTTTTCCATCTGAATCCTTCACCAAGAGGAACATAGGCTAATCACGCGCTTACCCAAGTCCATCCCATCTTCCAGTGAGTCTGTTTTAAGTATATTTACTTCCCACGTCTAATCATGTCTATTAACCCAAACAGTGTTTCATTTATTTACTCATGGCTTATAAGGGAAGATCCCTGACTACCTAGATCTTGCACTGGATTCTGGAATTTCATGGCTATGCAAACTTGTTTCAAAGAAATCAACACATTTAGAATATCTAACAAATGCCATGGTTACTATGGTTATAGATCCCAAACCAAACCGCTTCACCCAAATACACACCATGTGCATGAAGCGGATAATATTATTCTTTAGTGGTACTGTTACATTTTCCTTTAATTCTAACTCTAAGTGAGTGTTCATCACGGGTGTGGCCATCTCTCAAGTGGCTCTCATTCTGGCCACGACTTGATGCTGTTTATGTTCAGGGAGAACACATCATCTGCTGCTCCCTGCTACCTTGGCCAGTTTTGTGAGACTTGCCAGGGAAAAATGTGAACAGCTGGGGCTCTGGGGAAAATCAAGGCCAAATTTGTAGCATTTGCCTTTGTGTGTGCGAATGTTGTGTGTGTGCTGTATTAATCGTCTCACCACAGATACAAGCTACCAAAATGACTTCACTCAGCGCACATGTAAGATGAGCCCAGCGGTTCTTGCGAGCCAGAGCCCCGGCTCAGCACCTCAGCACCACTCTCTCCTTCTGCTGAGGACTCCAGTGGTGCATCTGTGGTTTTGTGCCTTTGCTTAGTTTATCTTTTGCTCTCTTTGTTCCCACTCAACCCCATCAGCCACACACACACTTACCCGAAGAAACATGCAGGTAAAATCATTCTATTGCCCTTTCTCTGGAACTTCAGTTTTATTAACAGCATTATATGCTCAATTTTAGAAAAAATTTATGTTCTTTCTTAATGGTGTTCATTACTGCTTGAGTTCATGTACTAAATGGCTACAAAAGCTAAATATGACATCTGTTAGGTATTCACACATTACACCTATCACTATCCAAGTCACAGGCCAGCTTCTCTAGGCCACGTGTATTGTAGATGATTAGAGAAACCATAAAAATAACATCTTCTCATAAGCAGGGTGTGGTGGTGCATGCCTTTAATCCCAGTGCTCGGGAGGCAGAGGTAGGAGGATCGCTGGGGGTTCGAGGTCACCCTGAGAATACAGAGTGAATTCCAATTTAGCCTGGGATAGAGACCCTACCTCGAAAAACCATAATAATAATAATAATAATAATAATAAAAACTTCTCATGAAGCAGGGCATGCAGCTCTTCTTCAGTACCCCTAAAGGTATAATATAGAATGAGATTTTTTATTTGTCAAGCAGAAGCATTTCACCTCTAAAATAATTTTAGTATGTTGGAATCCTGTTTGTTGAAATCAGAATGTGCTATATCTACACAAGTATATCAATCTACACAATCTAACAGAAGAGAAATGGGGTTAACAAAGCATAAATCTTCAATTTTATATCTTATCACCCATAAATGAGACTCTGTACCCACTGGTGATCAGTCTCCTCTCTCCATGGGCCCAAGAAACCATCAACCCATGTTATCTCTACAGATTTGCCTATTCTGGACATGGCAAGTACATGGCTTCATATGGTAATATGTGGTCTTTCATCAGGGTTCCTTTAACACAGGGTAATGTTTCAAAGCTCATCCAAGTGTGAGTCAATGTAATACCATCCAAACATAGATACTTTATTCATCTTTGCAACATTTTCCCCATTCTGTGGGCTGTCTTTCACTTTCTTTTTTATATTATATTAATTGTATTATTATATATTTACAAGGATAGAGTGGGGGAGTGGTTATGCTAGGGCCTCTAGCCACTGCAAATGAACACGAGATGCATGCACCACTTTGTGCATCTGGCTTTACATGGGTACTTGGGAATTAAACCTGGATCCTTTGGCTTTGCAGGCAAGTGTCTTGACCACTGTGCAATCTTTCCAGCCCATCCTTTTACTTTCTTAATAATATCCTTTGTAGCATGGAAGTTTTTAATGTTAAGGAAGTCCCTTTTTTTAAAAAAAAAAAAGTCTTTTATTGCTTATGCTTTTTGTGTAAGAATTCAGTTTTCAATCCAAAATCATAAAGACTTAAATTCATATTTTCTTTCAAGATTTTTATAAATTTAGTTTTTCATCTATTCTAATTTTAAAAAACATTTTATTTTTATTTATTTATTTGAGAGAGGGAAAGAGGCAGAGTGAGAGGGAGAGAGGGAGAGAGAATGGGCACGCCAGGGCCTCCAGCGCCTGCAAATGAACTCCAGACACATGCGCCACCTTGTGCATCTGGCTTACGTGGGTACTGAGGAATCAAACCAAGGTCCTTTGGCTTTGCAGGCAAGCACCTTAACTGCTAAAACATCTCTCCAGCCCTCTGTTTTAATTTTCTATGTGTATGTGTGGAGGGAGTGACAGTCTGATTTGACTTCATTGTATCTTCAATTGTTCATTGTATGTTCATTTGTAGGGTGTTTTGGCATTTTTGTTGAAAATCAATTAAACCTTGAGATAAACATAAACCTAAGTAAGAACTCAAGCTTATTACTCAGGTGCCTCAGTAAAAAGCCAATTTGTACCAGGTGTCATTGATTGTATGGTAGACCACACGCCACTATGCAAGGAGATGTAATTCTGTGTCAGCTTGTAAGAGAGCTCTTGCAAAATACCCAGGATGGGCTGGAGAGATGGCTTAGTAGTTAAGGCACCTGCCTGCCAAGCCTAAGAATGCCTGTTCAATTCTCCAGGTCCCACATTTAGCCAAATGTGTGATGTGAGCACACAATGCCACGCTTGCCCACAAAGGGATGCACATGTCTGGAATTCATTCACAGTGGCTGAAATGGCCCTGGTGTGCCCATTCTCCCTCTCTCTCTGTTTCCCTTTGTCTCTTTCGCTCTCAAAAAACAAAACAAAAATACCCAGGACATTACCCTTCACCTTGTTATGGTTGACTTGAATGGGAATGCATGCTTATTAAACTTTCAAAACACTCAAAGCCTAAGAGAGGTATTTAATGCTACATGTAAAAAATAAATAAATAAAAATAAATTAAAAAAAAAAAACTTTCAAAACACTAAAGCCTAAGAGAAAAACAAAATTTCTTCCTAGGCCAGAAAAACAAAATTTCAATAAATGAAATGAAGGCAAACTCAGGTAAACAGGCATACTGTGTTTCAAAAATTAATTATGCAAAATTGGGAATTGGAGACTTGCCTGAAGGTTTTAGCTAATAGAATTATAATTCTGAGATTTGGTGGTTGATAGTCCTATGGTACTCTATATTAGTTCCTCCATATGCTCAAGGAGGACCTTAAATAAGCCCTGAAATTCCTTTGATAACATCATGCAATAACTTGCCAAGAAGCTTATATAAGTAATGGGCTGTTTCTTTTTTTTTTTTTTCTTCTTTTGCTATTATTTCTGGGCAAAGTAACCCAAGACCTAAAAGTTCTTAATAAGAACCATCATATCATCCTGTAGACACACATATATACACTATATACATGGATCCAGGAGAGAGACTGAACATCTAGTAGATTGACAGCAAAGAGGCATGAATCATACAGTTTCTGCATCCATTATTTTGTATGCTTATATGCCTTAAAGTTTTTTTGGAATGGAGTAATCTCTCTATATTTTTTTGCTTATATTCATTCTTTGAATAAACATGCATGTTTCTATTCAGCCTTATTCAACCTCTTCCCACTTTTTTTTGTAATTATAAGAAAACCTAGTCTTTGGTTTTGCATTACAGTCATTGGAAATGACCATTTCACTTTTAAAAAACGTAACACCCTTTGCTCAAGCTTGCATTGAGTGTGGCTTATCCCTTTTCTTCCCTCTCATTTATAAGGTCCATTCTTGGAGCCACTTTTTGGAAAACCAGTCATGCTGTTAGGTGTCCCATCCCTTCTGTCCCTCAAATGGTTCAGCTGATCCTCCTCATTTGAGAATACAGATCCTTAACAGGCTTTACCTGCTAGGGGAGCTAAACGTGTGTACCTTTCTGAAAGGTGTTAACTGAATTAGACCCAAATGCCATAACAGAGCATTGAGTTGTAATTATATCCCAATTGATCAGAGTCACTGTTGTGAGCTCTCCATATAGGCTCAGATGTTTAAACATGTGGACCCTACATGGGGGCAGGTCTTGAGGTGGGGGCTAGATGGAAGAAGTAGATCACTTGGTTGGCCTTGAGGTTTCTTAACCCACCCTCATTTCTTGTCCCCTCTCTGCTTCCTGATTGTAGATGTGGCCATCTGCTCCTGCCACCACCGTTCTCTGCCCCCAACATGAGGGACTGTGTCCCCTCAAACTGTAAGTAATAAATAAATAAAAACACTTCCTCCCTTACATTAACTCATATCAAATATTTGGTAACAGCAAAGAGAAAAGTAGCTAATACACCAACAATGTAAAATTTAGTACTGTTGTTTATCTCAGAAACATTAATTTTCCAATATGACCCGTCATTATAAAAAGAATATAGAACATGTTTTGATTATTTTTGGTCCCCTGGCTTGTTTGGATCTTAAATAAGGAGACCTGTGGTCCTAAAAGTCAAGTTGTAGTCCATAACCACCCCACACCACACACCCACACACGTGATCACACCCACATAAATATCTCTGCCAATTTAGTAACAACATACCTTTCTTGCAATTGTAAAGTGTGAGATTCCAGCCTTCACATATTGATAAATTATTTAAAAACTAAGTACGTCTTCTAATCTATCTCCTCTTACACAGGCTTCTCCTTTAAGCACACAGTCATAGTGCAGATGTGGTTACAGATTCTCAGCAGGAAAGAGGCAACTCTTTTTATTTTTCAGTGCATGTCATCATGAAAGTGTAATGAAATGTGTTGTATTTCCAATATGAGAATCAAAGCCTGCTATCAGTACATGTCTTGGTTGAAAGACAAACATCTTTTTTCACCTTCCTCCCTCTTTCCACTGACAAAGCAGTGAACAGGAGACATTTTTACATTTTTTAGCTGATGAAAGATAGAAAGTTGGCATGAGCCAGACAATTAATCTCAAGGGGTGGGTAAAGTTTACATAAAAAACTCAAATGGTTTCCTCTTTTACTCTGAAAGCCAGAAATATTTATAATTCATAAAACATGATCCAGAAAGGGAGACAATGCTTTGAAATATGGGAGGGTAAGTGTACACTCTTCATTTAATGGTTTCCCTAAAAATATTTTTTAGAACTTTTTGGGAAAGCCTCAGGGTGAAATAGAAAAAAACAAAAGATTTGGGTTCTGGTCCTGGCACTGGTAATACAGAGCTCTGTTACACGGAACAGATAAATTATCCCACCAAGCCTTAGTTTTTCACCTCTAGAGCACATATCAATGTTATAGCATAGGATTATTGAGTAAATTTAACAAATTAATAGGTACAAAGCAGTTTTATTATTTAGACTGTATAGATATTCCCTCTTATGGTGTTTTGGATGCAAGATCTTCTATAGGCTCATGTGTTTTGAATACTTGGTTCCCAGTCGGTGGCAGTTTGGGAACGTGGTGGGGACATTAGTTGGTGGAGCTTTGCTGAAGGAGATATGAAATGGGAGGTGAAGTGGGCTTTGGGGTCCAGTACTCAGGCTGTTTCCTTCCTACTGTTGTGGAGCTGTGATGTCTGTCTGTCTACTCTGCTCTGCTTGCCTCATGAAACTTACCCTCAAAACTGTAGGCCAGAAAGACCTCTTTTCCTTCCTTAAGCTGCTTCTGCTTGGGGGTTTTGTCCCAGCAATGGGAAGGTAACTACTACACTTCTGCTACCAGGAATAGATGTTTGACACTAAAAATAACTTCGGCATTTAATCTCTCCTATATGACCTTTTAAAAAATTTAATGTTCTCAGCTTTAAAAGTAACGCATGTAATTGTGTCTTGAACTAAAATAAAGTTGTAAGTTTTCCCATGTGTATGTACCTACAGATATATTTATATGTTCATGCACATACATATCATTCATTTAATGAGCAGAAAAATACTGCCACTCAATAACAATTGAAAGCCTATCCACAAGCATCTTATATTTTCCCCAGCTATCACATCACCAATCCAATGAGTTTGGACTCTAAAGTGCCAAATTTCATAGCACAAACCCTTCAGCCCTGCTAGAGGTACAGAGCTCCTGCTGCATATGGCGAGCTTCCTTCCCAGGCAGATGTCTCCACAATGAGGCCATTGACTCTTCGGGCAAGTAGCCCTTAAGAAGCGTCACTTTGTTAGCAGTCCCATGTCTGGGTAAATAATGCCAAGCTTGTACACATAATCTAAAAAGCTTCCATTAAAAAAAAAAACCCACATAACTAGGGGCTTGGGAGATGGATCAGCAGTTAAAGGTGCTTTCTTGCTTGCAAAGTCTGGTGGTAGACGTTACATTCCTCTGTATGCACATAAAACCAGATGCACAAAGTGGTGCAGATGTATGGAGTTCATTTTCAGCCACAAGAGGCCCTGATACAACTGTTCTCTATCTCTTAAATAACTAAATAAATAAATAATAAATAATTTTTTAAAGTCTATAACTAGGTATAGTTTAGGAGACTGGGGGAGGAGGGTCTTTGGTTTTGAATCTTGAGGATATTGCTTAATTTCTCTCAACTTCCATTTCTTCTTCAAACTAAAAGTCATGCTTCGTTTTTAAATACTTCCTTCTGTGCTGTCATTACAAGAACCACACTGCCATTGTTTTTATTTAAACACTTGGATTTTTTGTTTGTTTGTTTTGTTTTCTGAGGTAAGGTCTGACTCTAGCTCAGACTGACCTGGAATTTATTATGTAGTTTCAGGGTGGCCTCAAACTCATGGTGATCCTCCTACCTCTGCCTCCCAAGTGCTGGGATTAAGGGCATGCACCACCATGCCTGGCTAAAATATTTATTTTTATTTTTATTTATTTATTTGAGAGAGAAAGAGAGAGAGGCAGATAGAGACAGAGAATGGACACATCAGTGCCTCCAGCTGCTGCAAATGAACTCCAGACACATGAACCACCTTGTGCATCTGGCTCATGTGGGTCCTGGGGAATTGAACCTGGGTCCTTTGGCTTTGAAGGCAAGTGCCTTAACTGCCAAGCCACTCCTCCAGTGCCATTATTTAGACTCCTTAAAAATACGGAGAGCTTTTCCGCCTCAAGACCTCGCCACATGACTTTACTTCACCGTTAGCAAGTTCCTTGTCTCAACTTAAATATTACCTTTTGAGAGGAGGAGCCTCCTGGCCTGTCCTATTACTTTCTGTTTCATAACACTTCTTACAAGGTACAATTCTTTTATTTATTTAGTTTCATTACATTTATACATCCATCATTGAAATATAGATTTACATGTACAAAGTTCAGTAGAGCTATTGAATAGATAAGTTAGCATTTACAGTATTGAACAGCTTTTCTTTCTTTCTTTTTTTTTTTTTTTGATATGTTGTACTTGATCAAGAAAGTAAACCTTTGAAAAACTTATTTTTTAGGAGAATTCGTACAACTGCATCTAGCTCAATGGACTGCAACAGCCGTACATGGTTTGTACAAGCTATGATATGTGCGGAGCCAAAGTTACACCTCACCCACTGACAGGACAATTCACAGAGAAAAATCTCCTCAAACAGAGAGTCTGCCATGTGAAGAAGGTATTTCCACATTTAGAAGCATGAGCAGCCCATGCTCAGAGATTTTATTTCCTGAAGACCAGCCAGACTAAGGAGACAGCTGAGATCCATTTTCTTCACCGTCTTGAGGTCTGGCCACATTCAGAAACAAAGCATGTTGCGCATAGCTCACGCCCTTTGAGGTGGACAGATTTCTTCCTCCCACTTTTTCTTGAAGCAAAAGCAAGTTTATTAAATAGATCCAGTCTGCATTTTAAACAACATCAGCAACAACAAAAACAGCCATCATTTAGCACCTCTTGAAAAAAGGTGGTTAAGCCATTGAAGGATACTTCTACTGTATTTTTCCAGTGGGTGACTCAAATCCAGGGCTATGAAGATGAATCCAAAACTATGAGAGAAAGGAAGGTTCTGCAGATATTTCTTAAATCGGAAAGAGTCCAATCAAAACCAATGACCTCAGGACAAACACGGCCAATTCGTGTCACTGAGTCATCTTCCACAGAGACGTGTTTGGATCTCACTAGGCTTTTGAGAGCCACAAGCTGATTTATTATTTTCATTTTTATTTTCTTAGTGGGTTGTCCCAAAACTTCCCATCATTAATAGGAGGACTAAAGTACCAAATAAGCTATAATTTCCTGGGTGAGTACAGTTATGATGATAATAATAATCACAGAAAGCTCTCACATTTATTTATATCAACTGAGCTCCGTGATGATGCACAAAAATCACCCTGCAGAATATTTAATCGCCTTCCTCTTGCTTCATCTTCTGATCTCAGCTTGCATTCTCATATCTAACAGCTTTGTTTGGCTTGCAATATTCAACCCACATTCAACATCTAGGCTCAGTCTCTTTTTAACATTGCTCAAATATAAATTTTATTCACTTTTTTTTCCTGGCTCCAAAGTATTTTTAAGCTTTTTTTTATTGACAACTTCCATAATTACAGACAATAAACTGATAATTCCACCCCTCCCCACTTTCCCCTTTAAAACTCCACTCTCCATCACATCCCCTCCCTCTCTCCATTAGTCTCTCTTTTAGTTTGATGTCATTATCTTTTCCTCCTTCTATGAGGGTTGTGCAGGTACTGTGAGGCCCTGTGACGTCGTGGATATCCAGGCCATTTTGTTTCTGAACAATTGCATTGCAAGGAGTCTTCCCCTTCCTTTGGCTCTTACATTCTTTCTGCCACCTCTTCTGCAATGGACCTTGAGCCTTGGAAGATATAATAGAGATATTTCAGTGCTGAGCATTCCTTTGTCACATCTTTTCAGCACTATGGTGCCTTTTAGGTCATCGCAGCAGTCACCACCACCTGAAAAGAGAAGCTTCTCTAACCAAAAGTGAGAGTAGTAATAATATAGGGGTATGAATATTAAGTAAAGTACTTACAGGGCAGTTTGTAAGCATAATATATGCATTTAGCCAGACAAGAGCAGACTTTATACCCCTAAAGACTATGACCTCCCTCACCACAGGCTTTTGATTAGGCATTCAGTACTAGGCTTGTATTCCCTCCTATGGAACAGACCTCTAGTCCAATTAGAGAGCAGCTGGTTTCTCCTAGAGCAGACATGCCACTATTGCACCTGTTCAGTCATTTGCCCTGTCTGGCCAAACTTAAGGCTTACAGTGTCCACTGTTTTCACCACTGGTAACTTCTGTCTCCCATAGGGCTACATATAGTGCAGCTTTTTCCAGCTTTCTGTCAGCTGGTCTATAGGAGAAGGTTTTCAGCTCATCTCCAGCTTGATTTCTCAGTGACCTTGGTTTAATTTTGGTAGGCCATATAGATTTAGGAAATGACCCATTTCTTTCAGATTTTTAAACTTAGTAGAATATATGTTCTTAAAGCATGCCCTTGTTATTTTCTGAATTTCTTTGATATCTGTTGTAAATGGTGCCTTTTTCATCTCTAATTTTCTTAATTTGTGTCTCTTCTCTCTTTCTTTTGGCCAGATTTGCTAAGGATTTATCAATCTTGTTTATCTTTTCAAAGAACCAAGTCTTGGTTTCACTGATTCTTTTAATTGCTTTTTTGGTTTCTATTTCATTAATTTCTGTCCTAATCTTTATTATTTCTTCACATCTACTGATTTGTGGTTTGCCTTGTTCTTCTTTTTCGAAGGCCTTAAGTTGAAGCATTTAGTTGTTTACTTGCAACCTTTCTAATTTCTTTTTCTTTTTATTTTTATTTCTAATTTCCTAATATAGGCACTTAAAGTTATAAATTCCCCTCTTAGGACTGCCTCTGTTGTGTCCCAAAGGTTTTGGCATGTGTGTTCTCATTATCATTTAATTCTATGAATTTTTTTAAATTTCTTTTTTGATTTCTTCAATGACTCATTCATCATTAAGTAGTGTACTGTTTAGTTTCCATGATTTTGTGTATGTTCTGTAGTTTTTCTTGTTACTGGTTTATAGTTCAATCCCATTGTGATCACTAGAGTATAAGGAATTATTTCAATTTTCCAGTATTTGTTAAGATTAGCTTTGTGTCCTAATGTATGGCCTATTTTAGAGAATGTTCCATGTGCTGGAATGTGTATCCTGCAGCGTTTGGATGGAATGTTTTGTAGATATCTGTTAGGAACATTTGTTCTATGATATCATTTAATCCAGATGTCTCTCTGTTTATTTTTTCTGGGATTATCTGTCAATTGATGAGAGTGGGGTATAGAAGCCACCCACTATAATTGTGTTTGGTGTGATCTGTGACCTTAAGTCTAACAGTGTGTGTTTGATGAAATAGGGAGCACCCATGTAACATGCATATATGTTTAGAATTGTAATGTCTTCTTGTTGAATTTTTCCCTTAATCAATATAAAATGACCTTCTTTATTTTTCCTCACTAAGGTTGGTTTGAAGTCTATCCTGTCAGATATTAGGATAGCAATGCCTGCTTGTTTCCTAGGCCCATTTGCTTGAAATACCCTTTCCCATCCCTAAGATAGTGTCTGTGTTTTATGGAGAGGTAACTTTCTTGGAGGCAACAAACAGAAGGATCCTGCTTTTAATCCAGTCTGCAAGCCTATGTCTTTTTGGTTGGGGCATTGAGGCCATTGATATTAAGAGTTATTATTGAAGCCATGTATGGTGGCACACGCCTTTAATTCCAGCACTTGGGAGGCAGAGGTAGGAGGACTGTCACGAGTTCAAGGCCACCTTGAGACTACATAGTGAATTCAAGGTCAGCCTGGGCTAGAGTGAGACCCTACCACAAAAAACAACATCAACAAAAAAAGTTATTATGGAAAGGTATGTATTTATTCTCATCATTCTTCTTGTTTTGTAGGACTTATTATTTTTCTTTATTCTCTTGTATTAACTATTATTTGAGTATGGTTTATTTTTTCCTTCAGGTGAAGGATCCCTTTGAGTATTTTCTGTAGAACTGGTGTAGTGGTCATATATTCCTTTAGCCTGTTTTTGTTGTGGAATATCCTTAGTTCTCCATCAATTTGGATGGACAACTTTGTTGGATAAAATATTCTTGGTTGACAGTTGTTATCTTTCAGAACTTGCACTATATCATTCCAAGTCCTTTTGGCTTTTAAAGTAATCTACTGTTACTCTGATGGGCTTGCCTTTCTATGGACTTGCTTTTTCTAACTGTTTTCAATATGTTTTCTTTGGTTTGCATGTTTATTAGTTTAATTATAATATGGAGAGGAGAGGTTCTTTCCAGGTTTTGTATGTTTGGTGATCTAAAAGTTTCCTGTCTCTGTATTGGCATCTCTTTCACAACTTGGGGGAAATTTTCTTGTATGATTTTGTTAAAAACATCTCTACTATGCCTTTGGAGTGAAAATTTTCACCTTCTACTATACCCTCAACTCTTAAGTTTGATCTTTTCATAGTGTCCTGAATATCTTGAAATTCCCATTCATACCTTCCTATTAGCTTATCTTTCTCTTTGTGGGACTGTATTAGATCTGTCACCTGGTCTTCTAGTTTGCATATTCTTTTCTCTCCCTCATCCTTTCTATTGGTGAGACTTTCTACAAAGTTTTTTTATTTGACTTACTGTGTTTTTCATTTCTAATATTTTTCATTGGTTTTTCTTCAGTATTGACATTTCCTTTCTCATGTCTTGTATTGACCTCCTTATTTCATTAAGTTGGTTTCTGGCATTTTCCTCTAGGAGTTTGTTTTCTTCTTTGATTTCTTTGAACAGAGTTATAGTCATTCTTTTGAAATATTTGTCAGGCATTTCATCTAAATCAGTCTCATAGGAGGTCAGTTCTGATGGGTTTATCATTTTGGTGGAATTATATTGTCTTGATTTTTTTGTGTGTGTTTCTTGCATTATAGTGTAGAGATTTTTGCATCTTGGGTTAACTTGATGCTTGGGTTTTCTAATTATCTGCAATATTCTTAGATATATAAAGCTGATGTTATATATCATCAGGGTAGGAGCTTAAGGTGCCAGGTGTGGCTCTTAAATGCTCCAGAGTAACAGAAGAAGTGACCCAAGGTGTTGGGCTTGCATGCTATGCAAGTATTCTAGTAAGCTGGGTGGGGCAAAATACAGGTAAATTCTAAAATTTAGCTGAACAACATACACATTTAATCAAAACCAGCATGGAGTATTTATGTAACAGTGGGTATTAAAACAAACAGATCATCTAACAAAGTCAAAGTCCCCAAGGGCATGTGTTGTCCCACACCTTTAATCCTGTCAACTGGGAGGCTGAGATTTCTGGTCTGTAAAGGGTTCCAGGTCAGCCTGAAGCTGAGTGAGACCCTGCCTCCACAAATGACAGAAGAAGAAGACAAAGGCACTATAATCAGGAAGCAACACTGGACAACCCCAAAATATAGCTTATTTAAGAATGGCAAAGCCAATCATGAGTCAAATCAAACACGGAGTCTGCCCTGACACGGAAGGCTTGATTAGCACTTCCAATGCAGGTCTATATAGCAGGCTTTGTGGTGTGCACTGACCCAGTGTAAGTAGGCCCTATTATCTTTTGGATGGCTTTGGTCTCAGCTATGCTGCTTGCCCACTTGGGTCCCTCTTTCATGCTCTGTGGGCTCAGTTAGGCTGACTGGTTTGGTGGGTCCACTGCTCTGATCTCCCTTCTCTGGGTCTCCAGTAGTTGCAGTGCTGGCAGTTGGGGAGGAGAGACTGTGGAGTGGGCCTGAATTTGTACTGCAGATGCGTAGCTGGTCCCTGTGCTCCTCTTCCTTATGAGCTGCTCAGCTAGTCCCGGCTGTCTTTCCCATCAGGTTTCTTGATTTTGAGAGGAGGCTGGTGTGACTGGAAAATCCCTTCACCTGGCTTCTCTTGGGGCTCAGGCAGAGCCTGGCTTCCATTGGACCAGTATTCTGCCTGCTTCTGTGATTGCTAGAAACTCTGAGTCTTTCCTGCTTCTCTGCTGAGGTTGATAATTCCTTATACACCTTCACTTTTTGGTAGAAGAGTGTATTTTGCTGTTTTTCTGCTTATTTCCTCCCTAGGCTGCTTTGGTGTGGCTACTATGCTGCCATCTTACCCAGAAGTCCTTTACTCACTTTTTTTGTTTGTTTGTTTTTTGTTTTTTGTTTTTTGTTTTTTTGTTTTTTTGGTTTTGCAAGGTAGTGTCTCACTCTGGTCCAGGCTGACCTGGAATTAACTATGTAGTCTCAGGGTGGCCTTGAACTCTTGGCGATCCTCCTACCTCTGCCTCCAGAGTGCTGGGATTAAAGGCATGCGCCACCACGCCCGGCCCTTTACTCACTTTTTGATGAGATTTTTCTGAACATTTCCTTATTGTAAAATCTTTAAAAACATCATGCTCAGGATGCCAGTACTTTTTTAAGTAACAGAACTGGCTGCTCAGCAAGGAAATGTAATTTGGATTATAAAATTCTTACTTGAATAAAAATCTCTTAAACAGTGAAAAACAAACCAAGCAAACAAAAGATCATCCTCATAAAAACATGCCTTGAGTTCTAAGTGTGTGGTGCTTCTGAGTGTGAGGCTTTCAGCTGAGGAGTGGTACAGTGCTGCTTGATTTCAGCAGAATCATCCCGGCTGCTATATTGCAACCAGACTAGAAGATGTTAAGGACACAAGTCAGGAGGCCAGATGGAGGCTACTGTAATTAATAATGCAGGTGAGAAGTTATGGTGGGAGGACTAGGACATTCGTGGTAAATGGGGTTGAAAAGCAATCAACTTCTGGAAACCAAGATTATGGTCTCCAGTGATGAACTCCCATTAGTCTTTGGCCAAAAGAGGGGCTGCATCCATCAAAATTTCCCTAAATTAACAATGCTAATCCCATTTAACCTATGCTGACTTCATTCTCCATTGGAGAATCTGTTTTTCTTTTACAGAAGATAGCAAGACCTGAGGAAATAAACTACCCCTCACACTTCAGCCAAAGCCCAGGTGAAACCTCAGAGGGATTGATGGTATGAGCAAGAGTGCTGCTTCCACGGCGAGCCAGACAACCTGCACCAGGGTGAAGAAGACAGATGCTGAGGATACTCAATGCCTACCAAAGCAGAGATACAGAAACTCCTGAGAGCTTTTCACTGAAGTAGACTTAAAACACACCCACCATGGCTCAGGGAATTTTGCAGAAGAAAGGGCAGAAAGATTGTAAGAGTCACAGGTTGGGGCAACATACTCAGAAGCATTGCCCCCCTCCCCAATGGCTGACTGCTGTTCTCACAGCTCATAACCACCACCCCATGGGGAATACCAGCAACCCACTAAGGAAGGACCTCAGCAGAATGTGGGCATGGAGGAGGGAAATGATGGTACCAACATATAATATGTCCATACAAAGTATATCCATAATAAAATATAAAAATAAAAAATAATCAGTTCCTTAATTGTGAAACCAGACACACGTTGAGAGACTGGGCATGTCCTAAGAGTCAATGCACTCCCAGGGTTCAACTGTGCAGCCTGAAACATGGGTGTCTATTTACTGTGATTGGAAAGACAACACAGGAGCATATTTGAAAAAGGAAAGGAGTTTAGTTTGAGATGCTTATTCAACTGAAGAATTTGGTTGGAGGCCAGAAATGCTAGTTTCTGGTTAACGAAGAAGACCTGGTAAAGCATACATTTGAGAGCAGTCAAAATGCATCAATATGCTTAAAGAATTGACACTAGAAATTCCCACTCACCACAAGAATGAACATTGACTCAAAGAGTTCTGTCTTAGTTTGAGTTCTTCTGAAAAGAATTCTTAGTCAAGGACTTAAATGGATTCAATTTAACTGGATGATGGGACACAAAAAAGCATGAGTAGGAAGGAGAGAAAGTGAAACAAGGAATAGAAATAATCCAATAGAGCATTACAGGGAGCGTTGGCATATCCATAAGTTCACTGTCACCAAGGGAAAGCACCAAGGGATCCTCTGAGAATGTGTATATATTCACTACAGAATCATCCTGTCAAAATAGGAGTATTTACCCTGTAACTCCTGACCTTATTAGTTAAAGATGCTGCAGAGGGTGACATTCTGGTACATTAAAGCTAGAGAAAGCCCCTAGGCAGAGAAACCGAGACATGCACCAGGGACCATAGAGCTGGGCATGGAAGGGTCCAACTCAAAGCATACAGATTGGGTCATATTTGTAGATTCGGGGCATGGGGGAGCCAGGGATACTAAGAGGAGGCTGGTATGGCAAGAGGAACGTTAGCGGAGTGTGGTGAGTCAAGGAAAGTAATTCTAGAAGGAAATGGCACCAAACCTGCTTCACAGAATTGGAGAATTGTTTCACCAGATGGAGCAGAAATAGCCCAATAGGAGTGAGTTCAAGAGCAGAGAAGTGGGAAATGGCTAGTTGAGTAACTTACTGAAGACATATTGCCTAAAGAACATGGGATAGGGGAAGAGGTGAGAGCAGGAGGATTGAAGGATGTTCATACTGCGCAATCTATATATATTATAGTGGAAGCAAAAACATAGGTGAGATGGATGCGTTTGGAATGTCTGACACTATTTCAGGGGCAGATGCCCATCAGTGTGGCTGTATTATGATGAAGGAATCCACGTTTATGGCTTCTGGCTGTGAGTCTTTTCCTAATCTCACGAAGCTTCCTCTCTCCCTCTAAATTTGTGCATTCCCAATCCTAAATCTAATAGAACCAAAAGCAGATTGAACATACTATGAGAAGTGTTCTCTTAGCTTGCAGTAACTCAAGAATTTCAATCACGGTGATTGTGTTTATCAACTGAGTTTGCACATTTTGCAGGACCTAGTGAAACACATAGAAGTTTTCAGATGGGCTTATAAATAAAATCACTACAGTATGCACACATATTTGTGTGTGTACCCGGGGGTGTGAAATGATGATTTCAAATACAGTTAGCCAAATCCTGACATTATGTTATTGAGCTTTTTTCTTTCTTTCATGTGACTCATTGCCTCTGATTTTCATGTCTGATAATTAATCTTTTCAAATTAGCCATCTCTGGTGACTTGAATTTGTTTATAAACTATATTACAAATCAGAAAGAAATTCTAAAGACAAGACCTTGGTGAGTAGAGAGCTTTGTCATTGTCATGTAGGTAACTGTGTTATGGGAAATTGACAGAAGTCAGAACATTACAACCTCATAGATTGTAACAGAAAAATTGTTGCATAAAAGTGAAAAGCTAAAAAAAAAAAAAAAGAAAAGAAAGAAAGTGAAAAGCTGTTGAGAAGAAAAGCAAAGTCTACATTCAAAAGCTTATATTCCATGTAGCTTCTCCTTAAAATAGCAATTCTCTTTTCCACTGTGTTTGAATGAGAAAATTTTCATAATCAGACTTAGAAGTGTCTAGGTTTTTATGAGGGATAATAATACTGTACCTTACTTTGAAACCCCATTCATGGGGAATTTTCATATTTATGTAGAGATAAATGTTGAACACCAAGTACATGTCTCTGGTTGATCTGATAAGGTGATTTGAGTTCACTTTTGCAACATAATGGGTGTCAGAGATGAATCAATTCACTCTTCACCTTGAGATTTAATGGAACTAGTCGAGCAGAAAAGATAACACCAAACTAACATTGTGGTCTCACCACAAATGAGTACCTTTCAGCATAATGGTTGAATTAAAAATTAAACAGAAGCCAGCATCCAGATGTAAGACATCCACACTGAGTGTGTGTGTGTATGTACGTGTGTGTCTCCATGAAACGACTGGGAGTAGTACATAATAAATAATGGTCATTTTTTAGAAAATATATCGCCGTAAGCAGTTACAAAAAGTAGTGTATTAATTTAAAATCCAATTCCAGTTTCCACTTTTCTTTAGAAACATTTTGGGAGTTCTAAATACACATTTTCCTTCTAGGGGAAGAAACAGCTCCCATTGAAAATGTGCCTTACATCCTGCACCTGGCCTAGCCTCCGCTGGCACAAAGACGAAGCAGGTAATGCGCCCGTGTGGGGTTAGCAGACCCATGCTATGTGATCACTGGGTAAGTGGTGAAGAGAAATGGCACTCCTTTCTTCACACTCACATCAATGGGGCAGTAGCTGACTGGTTCCAGGTGGCTCTTCCCTAGGTAGAACGCATAAAAACTTCAGTTTTTGTAAATACCTCTCTCCTCTCTAAATCTGGGTTGTCATGTGAAGTGTCTTATTTTAAAGTTTGATTCCATTTACAAAAGATTTTATTATTATTATTATTGAGGTGTATGGAGCAGATTTCACCTATAGGCAGCCCATCTGCCAGCATTGCTCTATGTAGACAATTGAAAACAATGCAGTATGGTATGAGCCAGACTTTACATGTATAGTCCTTGTGAATTCAACGTTGGGGATGCAAAAAGCCTGAGGAGGAACAAAAAGGCATCTTTAGGGTGCTGGAAATGTTCTAGACCTTGATGATCTGGTCCATGACACAAATGTATTCATATGTACAAGGTTTCAAGGTATAAACAAGATCCATGTACATCACACACATGACTAGATGTGTGTTACATACTTCAGAATATGCATCTCAACCAATAAGCCTCTAACTTTTTAAAAAATACTTTTATTTATTTATTTATTTATTTATTTATTTATTTGAGAGGGAGAGAGAGAAAAAAAATGGGCATGCCAGGACTTCCAGCCACTGCAAACGAACTCCAGATACATACGCCACTTTGTGCATCTGGCTTACATGGGTCTTGGGGAATCGAACTGAGGTCCTTTGGCTGTGCAGGCAAGCACCTTAACTGCTAAGCTATCTCTCTAGCCCTAAGCTGCTAACATTAAAAGAATTAGATAGCAACTTCTAGAAAGAAGTAGATAGGATGATAATTTCTTATTCAGTATCACAGTGGAGACAAAGCCCGTCTAAGCAATATCTGTGTTTTATTTAGTGGGAAATAAGAGTTCACAAAACCAAAAGGTGAAAACGAATCCCAGTTTTCCCTGTATATTCCCAGTCCACTCTTCCCTCAGTCAAAGTGGAGTCTCACTCAAGTCTAACTCCCTTAACTTTTTAACAAGAGTCACCATGGACTATGCATATGATGGAGTGCAGGTACACTAGGGAAAACTTCCTTGGTGCAGATAAAGCACATGCCTGACCCTAGACATACATCTATAAAGACTGCAGATGCGAAGAGTATCCCAGGCTGCATGTGCATTGGAAATACCCTGCTCTGGATGCTTCAGCCCCAGCATGGTGAAGATTCCATCTTAAGAAATGTCTTTGCCATCTTCTTTTAGAGTAGAGGTAGGGAAGGGAGCAGATGGACAACTACTCCTGTCTTATTACCAAGTTCAAGCAATTGGTTTAAACTCCAGAGCATGCCTGGATGCAGGATCTATGTTTGCACATCAGTTCAGCCAACATTCATGAGTCCCCTATAGGGTATACAAAAACAGAGAAAGCTGTGGCCCTAAGATTACCATAAGAAAGCACACAACCCTGGGTGGCTTAGAAGATCAGACATTTATTGCTCCATAGTTCTGGAGGCCAGAAATCCAAATCAAAGTGTTGGTAGAGACATACTCTTCTCTGTCAACATGCTAGGCAGGTTCTACCCCACACTTCTCTCCAGCATTTTACCATTCCTTGATACACAGTGTTCTCTCTCTCTCTCTCTCTCTCTCTCTCTCTCTCTCTCTCTCTCTATCTATATCAACCCCCACTCAACTTTTGTAAAGGCTATAACATTAGGTTCATAGCCCTACCCTATTATTTCATCATAACCTCATGTAACCCAACCAGTTACACCCACAATGACCCTTTTTCCAAATGAAGTTATTTTCTAAGGTATTGAATTTTCCAGGCACACAAATCAACCTATAACACTTCCCCCTCCAGGATGTACAATCTAGTTAGGAAGAGAGGTGCACATGTCCCTCAAGTCCATTAAAACGTTACTACTCACTAGGAAGAAATCATACTAGAACTTCTTCCCGCAGCAAGGACTTTTCTGAAGGCATCTACCTGCAGAGTGTTAGTTCACTTTTTGTCAACATGGTAGTAAATAACACTAATTTACAGACGCATCAGCATTGGGCAAATATCCCAACTAGGACCAAAAGCTGAGTAATAATACTACTATAAGGAAATCTTATGTGATTTTTTTATTACAAGGTAAAATTAAAGGTCTTAATAATGGATTCCATTGACATAAGAAAGAAGAAAGTGAAAAACAGTACTGATTGAATAACAGCATTTTAATTTGTCAAAGCCTGTTGCCACTTTATGTAACCTGTGCCCCAATGACACCAGGGTGGGACTTCCATTATCACGGTATGTAATCTAATCAGCTTGACTCTCCGTTTGTATGATGCCAGAGCTAAGTGAAGAGGGGAGGTGTAGGGAGGTGTCTGAATGAATTATCCAGATGATCAATTTAGATATGTGTGTCGAAGAAGGATACCTACAAATTAGGTAAGTCAGCTAAGGTATTTTGTGACCTTTCTCATGAAAGTGTCAGGCTGTTAATGATCACCACAGAAATATAGGCATCAGGAGAGTAGATAAGGTTTACTGAACATGTACAACAACAGGAAAAAATCCCAGTTGTGAGGCCGGGTGTGGTGGCACACACCTTTAATACCAGCACTTGGGAGGCAGAGGTAGGAGGATCGCTATGAGTTCGAGGCCAGCCTGAGACTACATAGTGAATTCCAGGTCAGCCTGAGCTAGAGTGAGACCCTACTTCGAAAAACAAACAAACAAACAAAAAATTCCAGTTGTGGTAGACGGTTCACTATGGGGATGGTGATGGCTTCACTGCTTTGCAGGCTGGGCTGCTGCTGATGGCTCTTCCCAAGGAAGGCATGAGCTAACACAGCCCGCAGCGTCCCTTACCTTAGGCCTACACACCAAGTCTGTTTCCTTAGGTACACTCTGTCGCACGTGGTTCTAGTTGTTTTTCTCACCACTGTACCAAACACCTGAAGGAGTTGTTTGGGGGGGCATGGTGGTAGTTTGGTTGGGTCCATGGAGGCGGGAGGATCTGGCTGACACTCCTCACATCTTGGGAAATCAGGAAGCAGAGACCTTGGGGCTGGAACTAGGTCCACTCCCCCGCAACCCACGTTCTTCTGCTCCCCCATCTCCTCAAGGTCCCACAACCTCCCAAAAGAACACCACGGGGTCCAAGTGCTCAAACACATGAGCCTGTGGGGGTACATTTCACATTCAAACCACACCATAGGATCCTAAGAAGAAACTGTCAAAACAGTTTCTGATTAAAAAAAAAAAAAAAAAAAAAACCGATTCTGATATTTCATCCTAAACAACCATATCACTTATTTTTCAAATTCTTTCTTTTTCCATATGTTTATTTCCTCTTAAATGTATTACCTTGAAACACACATCAATCTGATGGTGGTGGTTTCTTGCTGACAAGACTTCAATGACTCCCCTTTGCCCTTAAAGTTAAATGCAAACTCTTGAAATATGATCTGCAAAGTCCTACAGGACCCAGCTCCAGTTCACTTGCCTCCTTATAAGGAGTGTGTGTGTGTGTTTGTTTTCAGTTCCTCAGATACTCCAGACTCTCCTTCCCCTCAGAGCATTGGTGCCTCCTACCCCTCAGTTCCTGTCTTTCCTCATCTGTCTGGTGAGTCCTTACTCATATCCTTCCAGTCTGTCCAGATATCAGCTGCTGCTCTGGGAGCCACCAATGACCTCTACATCCACGAGATACTCCCTTCTTGGCGTCTGGTAACTCCTCATCTTGTAGCATTTCCCATCTCTGGTGTTAAGGATGCTCCCTGGCATGTTTCCCTTCATTTTCCTGAGAGCAAATGAATGTTTTCTTGTCCTATATCATATTTTCAATGCTTGCTAGAAAGCATTGGTGTTACATAGTGGTTTGAAAAAAAAAATTACATGATGGCAAATACACTGCCTGTGGTGTCCCCAGAGACGAGTACCCACAGTTAGAACACTCCAATACTCTGTTCAGAAACAAGTCCAAGTAATCCATACTAATGAAGGTCAAGGTCACCTGGGAAGAGGAATTAAGGAAACTTGAGAGAAATAGAGATTACTCTGTTGTTTCTAGGTGTGTTGGTTTCATGAGTTTCCATGGAAATTTCAATAAGCTGCATACTTATAGTTTGTACTCTTTGTTGTATTAGTTAATAAAAAAGAAATGAAAAAAGAAAGAATTTGAAACTACTTCTATCTAATTCTAATACCAAAGCTATATTGTCACCTTAAGAAAATCTGGGTTCTTTTTTGAAAAATATTTATGTATGTATGTATGTATGTATGTATGTATGTATGTATGTATGTATGTAAGTAAAGAGATAGGGAGGGAAAGAGAGAGGATAAGCATGCCAGGGCCTCCTGCCTCTATAAATGAACTCCAGATGCATGCACCACTTTGTGTATCTGGTTTTATGTGTGTAGTGAGGAATTGAACCCAGGCTTTGTAAGCAAAGTGCTTTTTTTGTTTGTTTGTTTGTTTGTTTTGGTTTTTTGAGGTAGGTTCTCACTGTAGCCCAGGCTGACCTGAAATTCACTATGTAGTCTCAGGGTGGCCTCGATCTCACAATGATCCTCCTACCTCTGCTGGGATTAAATGTGTGCACCACCATGTCAGGCTAGCAAGTGCTTTTAACTACTGAGCCATCTCTCTAGCCCTTGGATTTTTATTTTAAGGGTACTTTTATTGTTCTGTTTAAGATTGATACTATTTAGTGAGTTTGCCCCAAACCTCTTAGTACTGAAACTGCTAAAAACCTTTAAGAAGTTTAATACATACAGAGCTAAAGATATGCATTTCATTTTCTAAGAGTCCACAACTTGGTTATATTGTGAAATTCAAAATTTTTAGTTTTTTAATATTTCATTTTTATTTATTTATGAGAGAGAGAGAGAGAGAGAGTGTGTGTGTGTGTGTGAAAAAGGAATACAGAGAGAGAATGGGCATGCCAGGGATTTTTGCCACTGCAAACAAACTCCAGATGCATTCACCACTTTGTGCATCTGGCTTTAAGTGTGTACTGAGGAATTGAACTCACTATTAGGCTTTGCAAATGTGATAGTTTGAATGGATGTCCCCAATAGATTCAGGAGTTTGTTTGTTTGTTTGTTTGTTTTGTTTTGTTTTCTGGTGTTTTGAGGTAGGGTCTCACACTAGCTCAGACTGACCTGGAATTCACTATGTATTCTCAGGATGTCCTCGAACTCATGGTGATCCTCCTACCTCTGCCTCCCAAGTGCTGGAATTAAAGGCGTGCACCACCACGCCCGGCTAGATTCAGGAGTTTTACTCAAGCTTGTAACTTGGTGTCATTGTGGGCAGATCCTAGGGTCCAGCCTTAAGTTGTTTTGGGGGCAGATCTGGAATTCCAGTCTGGAGATATGCAGATATTTGAGCTCTGCCTGGGGTTCCTGGAGCGTGCACGCTTATGGTGCTGGTGGTTGTTTTTCTCTCTGCGTGGACCTGTGAAAGGGGGCAGCTTCTTCTGCCATTATAGAACTTCCCCTGGATCTGTAAGCTTCAATAAATATCCCTTCCTCCCATAACTGTGTGTAGCAGACAGCTTCAGGTTCGCTGAGATGAACTTCCAGACCAGGCACAGTTATGGAGGAAGGGATATTATTTATTGAAGCTTACAGATCCAGGGGAAGTTCCATAAAGGCAGGA